>JARQOD010000002.1:440244734-440306389 GCA_033576555.1 Oophaga sylvatica | reverse complement strand
TAGACAGTTTTGGCTGGTCCGACTGTGTGCTCTTCCATGCTGCTGGCAGACAGTTTTGGCTGGTCCAGCTGTGTGCTCTTCATGCTGTAGACAGTTTTGGCTGGTCCGAGCTGTGTGCTCTTCCATGCTGCTGGCAGACAGTTTTGGCTGGTCCAGTTGTGCGCTCTTCATGCTTGCTAGACAGTTTTGGCTGGTCCGAGCTGTGTGCTCTTCCATGCTGCTGGCAGACAGTTTTGGCTGGACCAAGCTGTGTGCTCTTCCATGTTGTAGACAGTTTTGGCTGGTCCGAGCTGTGTGCTCTTCCATGCTGCTGGCAGACAGTTTTGGCTGGACCAAGCTGTGTGCTCTTCCATGTTGTAGACAGTTTTGGCTGGTCCGAGCTGTGTGCTCTTCCATGCTGCTGGCAGACAGTTTTGGCTGGACCAAGCTGTGTGCTCTTCCATGTTGTAGACAGTTTTGGCTGGCACTGTGTCTTCCATGTTGTAGACAGTTTTGGTGGCCAAGCTGTGGCTCTTCCATTGAGACATTTTGGCGGTCAGCGTGGCTTCCATGTGCTGGCAGACAGTTTTGGCTGGACCAAACTGTGTGCTCTTCCATGTTGTAGACAGTTTTGGCTGGTTCGAGCTGTGTGCTCTTCCATGCTGCTGGCAGACAGTTTTGGCTGGACCAAGCTGTGTGCTCTTCCATGTTGTAGACAGTTTTGGCTGGTCCGAGCTGTGTGCTCTTCCATGCTGCTGGCAGACAGTTTTGGCTGGACCAAGCTGTGTGCTCTTCCATGTTGTAGACAGTTTTGGCTGGTCTGAGCTGTGTGCTCTTCCATGCTGCTGGCAGACAGTTTTGGCTGGACCAAGCTGTGTGCTCTTCCATGTTGTAGACAGTTTTGGCTGGTCCGAGCTGTGTGCTCTTCCATGCTGCTGGCAGACAGTTTTGGCTGGACCAAGCTGTGTGCTCTTCCATGTTGTAGACAGTTTTGGCTGGACCAAGCTGTGTGCTCTTCCATGTTGTAGACAGTTTTGGCTGGTCCGAGCTGTGTGCTCTTCCATGCTGTAGACAGTTTTGGCTGGTCCGAGCTGTGTGCTCTTCCATGCTGTAGACAGTTTTGGCTGGTCCGAGCTGTGTGCTCTTCCATGATGTAGACAGTTTTGGCTGGTCCGAGCTGTGTGCTCTTCCATGCTGGCAGACAGTTTTGGCTGGTCCGAGCTGTGTGCTCTTCCATGCTGCAGACAGTTTTGGCTGGACCAAGCTGTGTGCTCTTTCATGTTGTAGACAGTTTTGGCTGGTCCGAGCTGTGTGCTCTTCCATGCTGCAGAGTTTTGGCTGGTCTGAGCTGTGCTCTCTTCCATGCTGCAGGCAGAGTTTTGGCTGGTCCGAGCTGTGCGCTCTTCCATGCTGCAGGCAGAGTTTTGGCTGGTCCGAGCTGTGCGCTCTTCCATGCTGCAGTTTTGGCTGGTCCGAGCTGTGCGCTCTTCCAAGCTGCAGTTTTGGCTGGTCCGAGCTGTGTGCTCTTCCATGCTGTAGACAGTTTTGGCTGGTCCGAGCTGTGTGCTCTTCCATGCTGTAGAGTTTTGGCTGGTCCGAGCTGTGTGCTCTTCCATGCTGCAGACAGTTTTGGCTGGTCCGAGCTGTGTGCTCTTCCATGCTGTAGACAGTTTTGGCTGGTCCGAGCTGTGTGCTCTTCCATGCTGTAGACAGTTTTGGCTGGACCAAGCTGTGTGCTCTTCCATGCTGCAGACAGTTTTGGCTGGTCCAAGCTGTGCACTCTTCCATGCTGCAGGCAATTTTGGCTGGTCCGAGCTGTGTGCTCTTCCATGCTGTAGACAGTTTTGGCTGGTCCGAGCTGTGTGCTCTTCCATGCTGTAGACAGTTTTGGCTGGTCCGAGCTGTGTGCTCTTCCATGCTGCAGACAGTTTTGGCTGGTCCGAGCTGTGTGCTCTTCCATGCTGCAGACAGTTTTGGCTGGTCCAAGCTGTGCACTCTTCCATGCTGCAGGCAGTTTTGGCTGGTCCAAGCTGTGTGCTCTTCCATGCTGTAGACAGTTTTGGCTAGACAAAGCTGTGTGCTCTTCCATGCTGCAGGGCTCTGAAGCTGACCAGACAGATCCAGTCATCTTGCCAGCCTCAGAGCAGCGCTTGCAAGCTCTATGGCAAACAGCTTGCAAGTGCACAATCTTTGCCTAGAACACTGGACACCCTTATAGACTGCAAAAGTGGCTAGTAAACTAGGCAACGAGCAACAAACTATAAGATTATAAATCAATCTGTTCTTGAGAACAAAAAGGATTTTTAATAAGAGGTAAATTGCAAAGCTGTTGGCTTTTAAAAGCACTTTGCAATTTTACCCATTTATGATTATGAAAAAAAATTCCTTTAACAGCCTCCATTAAACACGCAACAGGGAAAGCTTTGAATATATTTGTTTAATGGATTCATATAATGTTATTTTTTTTCTGCCTACATACAGAATAGGTGTGGTAAGGGTATACTGAGATATTGACTAGTAGTTATATTGAGATTGTATAGCGATATTTGTAAGTCCACAGTTATTTTTTGGTGGATTTTACAAAAGAATGCTAACATTTAATACTAACAGCAGGTGTATTTTGGTGTATAAATACACTGTACATCACCTGTGACTATAATTTGGGAGAGGTACTGTGATATCTTAGGAAGATATATATATATATACAGTACAGACCAAAAGTTTGGACACACCTCATTCAAAGATTTTTCTGTAGTTTCATGGCTATGAAAATTGTAGAATCACACTGAAGGCATCAAAACTATGAATTAACACATGTGGAATTATACATTACACTTTACAAAAAAGTGTGAAACAACTGAAAATATGTCTTATATTCTAGGTTCTTCAAAGTTGCAACCTTATGCTTTGATTACTGCTTTGCACGCAGAAAAGGTGAACGGATGGATTCTACATGCCTGGTTCCCACCGTGAAGCATGGAGGAGGAGGTGTGATGGTGTGGGGGTGCTTTGCTGGTGACACTGTTGGAGATTTATTCAAAACTGAAGGCATAGTGAACTAGAATGGCTACCACAGCATCTTGCAGCAGCATGCTAATCCATCCGGTTTGCGTTTAGTTGGACCATCATTTATTTTTCAACAGGACAATGACCCCAAGCACACCTCCAGACTTTGTAAGGGCTATTTGACCAAGAAGGAGAGTGTTGGGGTGCTACGCCAGATGACCTGGCCTCCACAGTCACCAGACCTGAACCCAATCGAGATGGTTTGGGGTGAGCTGTACCGCTCATCGCTTCAATTTTGAATAAATCCCCAACAGTGTCACCAGCAAAGCACTCCCACAATATCACACCACCTCCTCCATGCTTCACGGTGGGAACCAGGCATGTAGAGTCCATCCATTCACCTTTTCTGCGTGCAAAGCAGTAATCAAAGCAAAAGGTGGCTACTTTGAAGAACCTAGAATATAAGACATATTTTTCAGTTGTTTCACACTTTTTGTTAAGCATATAATTCCACATGTGTTAATTCATAGTTTTGATGCCTTCAGTGTGATTCTACAATTTTCATAGTCATGAAAATACAGAAAAATCTTTGAATGAGAAGGTGTGTCCAAACTTTTGGTCTGTACTGTATATATATATATATATATATACACACACACACACACACACACACACAGGGTGGGCCATTTATATGATAGCGGTTTTATTTTATTATATGGCTTATTTACAGGCTGGGTTCGCCCTGAGTTTTTGGCCTTTGTTTACCGTATAAAAGTTTCCTATATACAGTAATAATAATAATCTTTATTTTTATATAGCGCTAACATATTCCGCAGCGCTTTACAGTTTACACACATTGCCGTCGCTGTCCCCGATGGGGCTCACAATCTAGATTCCCTATCAGTATGTTTTTTTGGAGTGTGGGAGGAAACCGGAGTACCCGGAGGAAACCCACGCAAACACGGGGAGAACATACAAACTCCTTGCAGATGTTGTCCTTGGTGGGATTCGAACCCAGGACTCCAGCGCTGCAAGGCTGCAGTGCTATCCACTGAGCCACAGTGCTGCCCTAGACTGTGACTGTAATGATGTCTAACTGCAGCATCCAGCATCCAGAGAGTAATATGGGATCTGATTAATAGAGATATTATGCGCTATTTCATGACGTATCTGTTAAACCGATGCCATGCCATTATAGAGTAAGGCTGATGGATACCATTGTTAGGCCTTTGCTTAACACATCCGTCACCCATATATCTATGTATTGGAAACACCTATCTGTAAGGCTGAGTTCACACCGCCATACTTAAACAGATGTCTATGACAGATGTTGTTCAATGGCATCCATCACCCAATGCCTTCCATATATAAAAAAAAAGGATGTATTTATTGCATACTTTCTTTTTATTGGATTCTTCTGGATGGAATAATCTAGTCTTTTTTGTGTTGTACTTATCTTTACTCGATTCCAATAACCCAGAAGTTCGGCTGAAGAATTGGGTCGCTTGTTCGTCACCATCAGCAGTAGTCATCTTTCTATTTATGGGGCAGTAACAGTTTACACAGTGACTCCTATAAGTATTTTTTTTTAAATGATAGTCCAAAAAATACGGTAATAAGAAAATGAGCTGCCCCAGACTATGGGCCGGACACTGATCTGTATGAGAATCTGCCTCCAGAGCTTATTATAAATGAAAGGGGGAGTTACCATTAGGAGACATGTAACGACTGACAGTCTGCTCTCCTGATCTACCTGTCTCACACGGGTAACGCCCCGTTGTGAGCATAACTTATGGGTTGGGGCTCCCTCTGGTGGTTGCTGAGGGTATTGAACCAGTGTTGAATAGTAAGTAGTCCAACACCTGCGAGCGATGACTGGCAATCAGTAGAGACGGACTGGGCTGATATAGGTGAGCTGCCTTCCCATGATCCTTGCCGGTGATCTATTGTTGTTTCCTGGTTCATTTGGAAGTTAGCTGGTGTCTTGCCTTCGTCTGCTACTTTCAGATAAGATATTTTCTGCTTGTTTCTATCTTGTTTGCTATTTCCATTTTTTTTGTCTGCACTTTTTGGGAGGTTAGCAGGGTTCCCCTCCAGGGGCCTGTGCTACTCTCTGTTTTTCAGTAGCCACTGTTTATTTGTTCAATTGCTCTGTCCCTGCTATTTATGTGGCTGCTAGTTAGCTGCTTGGTCACACCAGAGATCTGATTTAGCGGGTGGCGAGATCGTGTGATCTCAGCATTTTTGAAATCAGAAGTATTGGAGGTTTTTCTAGGGTTTTGCTGGGTTGCCGATAGTATTCTGTCCTGTCCTATCTAGGCAGTGTTTGGCCCCAGCGTTTGCTTACTCTATTTTCTGCCTGCGTTTGTGTTTCATCTTGTCTAACCGCCATTACATGTTTGGGGGCTGCCTATTCCTTTAGGGCTCTACTCCGGGGCAGTTAGCTTTCCTGTTTCTATCTTTAGGTGTAGCTAACTCTCCGGCTGTGCCGAGGCGTCTAGGTCACCGTAGGTACGTCCCACGGCTGCTTCTAGTTGTGTGGTTAGTTCAGGGATCTGCAACCCATTAGTTTCCAACCTCTCTGGTGTTTTGCTGCCTTGGCTGGTTTTTGCTCCTGTCCTCCTCAGCTTCCAATTCATAACAGCCCCCTTTCATTTAAAATAAGCTCTAGAGGCAGATTCTCAGAGAGATCTATGTCTGACCCATAGATCTTAACAGCTCATTTGCAAATTAAGAAAAATGTAGATTTCTCTAGACTAAAAGATGTCCACATAGACGGCTTAGGAGGTGTGATTCTACTGACAGATTCCCTTTAAGCACAGGGCTGCCGACAGGCTACAGTAGTACTAAAAATATGAAATAATATATACTTATCCTGCATTGTAGTGAAGCTTCCTCGATGTTATTACCCACTGGTATACTGTTTACATTGGCCTCCGTCAAAACATCCCATAAACTCCATAAAATTAATTTTATTAAATAGGTAAAACTAAGCCATAAAAATATGCCGATATGGGGAATTTCCATAATCATAATAGCCTGTACACCAAGTAAAGCCCTGTTCACATTATGGTATGGCCCTTCACTTATGTCCACAATGGTAAAAGTTCCTGCTCTATAAAGAAAACAGATCCTTATGTCTCTATTTACTTGATGAAGGCAAAAGATTGTCCATTGGACACACTGGTATTTGTGGGCTAGAATAGTGCAGTAGACTATACTATCCCATAGAAAGGAAGACTGTAAAAATGTATTCTGTGCGGTATATGGCTTTTATTTACAATGGGATCCTATGGATGACATGTCATGGGTATTTGCCAAGGGCGTATGTCTGATGGACGACCCCAACTGTACAATTCAGTTGTAATTTGCACACTACGCTGTATGCTAAAGTGAACACATGTACAGTACAGACCAAAAGTTTGGACACACCTTCTCATTCAAAGATTTTTCTGTATTTTCATGACTATGAAAATTGTAGAATCACACTGAAGGCATCAAAACTATGAATTAACACATGTGGAATTATACATTACACTTTACAAAAAAGTGTGAAACAACTGAAAATATGTCTTATATTCTAGGTTCTTCACAGTAGCCACCTTTTGCTTTGATTACTGCTTTGCACGCAGAAAGGGTGAACGGATGGACTCTACATGCCTGGTTCCCACCGTGAAGCATGGAGGAGGTGGTGTGATGGTGTGGGGGTGCTTTGCTGGTGACACTGTTGGGGATTTATTCAAAATTGAAGGCATAGTGAACCAGCATGGCTACCACAGCATCTTGCAGCAGCATGCTATTCCATCCGGTTTGCGTTTAGTTGGACCATCATTTATTTTTCAACAGGACAATGACCCCAAACACACCTCCAGACTGTGTAAGGGCTATTTGACCAAGAAGGAGAATGTTGGGGTGCTACGCCAGATGACCTGGCCTCCACAGTCACCAGACCTGAACCCAATCGAGATGGTTTGGGGTGAGCTGGACCGCTCACCGCTTCAATTTTGAATAAATCCCCAACAGTGTCACCAGCAAAGCACCCCCACACCATCACACCACCTCCTCCATGCTTCACGGTGGGAACTAGGCATGTAGAGTCCAGCTGTTCACCTTTTCTGCATGCAAAGCAGTAATCAAAGCAAAAGGTGGCTACTTTGAAGCACCTAGAATATAAGACATATTTTCAGTTGTTTCACACTTTTTTGTAAAGTGTAATGTATAATTCCACATGTGTTAATTCATAGTTTTGATGCCTTCAGTGTGATTCTACAATTTTCATAGTCATGAAAATACAGAAAAATCTTTGAATGAGAAGGTGTGTCCAAACTTTTGGTCTGTACTGTATGTGTACGAGACCCAGAACGAACACGCAATGTTAGTGTCGATGGTAGCCCCCAAAATCATTTCCGCTGGTGGGGTGGGCCCTGACCACGCCAGTCAGACTCTGTGTGAGGTACTTGTCCACTGCATTTTTAACCCATTGTGTAGATATTGCTTTTCCTACACACTGTTACTAAGTTTCTATATGGAGTCTAGTAGAGCTGGTACCTACCTAGGATATGTAGCTTTTAACATCATCGAGACTTTGTTTCCATGACAGTTGTGTGTCCGTGGAGATTTTGCAGCAGTTTTTGTTGTGTGGCAAAAGCATTACATTCTACAGTAGCAAAAAAGCGAATGAGTTTTAAAATCTCGTTCACATGCTGCCTTTTGTTACTTGTGAGTAAGTCAATTCTTTCAGTGTTTCTGAGGCATTTTTCACCCATTTAAGTGAATGGGAAAAAAACACAAAAATACACAAAAACGTGCAAGAAAACACACATATTGTACACAACGTTTTTCCTGCCACCAATCTATTTTTAGGTGAAAGAAAAAACTCTGCAGAACCTTAACTTGTGAAGATACTCTTAGAGTTACCTTGTGTGCTATATATTTAAAAATGAACACATTTAATAAAGTTTATTCACTTTGTGGGACACTAGGACTTCATGGTGTTTTTCTGTGGGAATATAAATATATATTCAGATAATGAAAGTAGATTAGACAA
This sequence comes from Oophaga sylvatica, assembly GCA_033576555.1. Lineage (NCBI taxonomy): Eukaryota > Metazoa > Chordata > Amphibia > Anura > Dendrobatidae > Oophaga > Oophaga sylvatica. The sequence goes on along the minus strand of JARQOD010000002.1, from coordinate 440,298,357 downwards.
AAAGAATATGTTTTTCTATCCTGTTTAATTTAGTAAAAGATGATCAGTGATACATTTCCTTTAAGTTGGCGACCATACACATAAGATGAACAGAGGCCAATTTATGCACTATGTACTGTACCCTTATATGTGTATTCTATATAGCATGATGCAGTTTAATCTTCCATATTCCATCATGCATATACCTTATGGCCGAGTATGCTGCTGTATCCTTTGTTTTGTATGTGCAGCCAAGCAGCTTGCAACTTGTTAGGTTTGTCAATTTTTGTTTCTCTCAATCTGGTTATTTTCAAGTTTTAACAGCTTGGAAATAAGTACATTTGTAATTGACTTACTTTATCTGTTGTTTCCTGAAATGGGAGCTTTTATTTTCATAGTGTAGAGCTGGTTTTGTAGTGCAGAGCTGCACAGCACCCTCATTTCAGGAAAGAGGTTATATACAGTGATAGCTGTGTACAGAACAAACCCGATAGCTGAATATCTTACAATAGAACATGCGCTGGGCTTTATAGTTCTACTAATACTACAGAGCTCCAAAAACTGGCACTCAAGGAGGAGAGCCTTCCCTGGCAGAAATCAGAAAGTAAAGAGACTGTAAGGAGATTGTAAGGGGACTGTAAGGAAACAATAAGGAGACTACACAACTCTGAGCTGCAGAAGAGACATCTAGAGAATACATCTATAACGTTTCTTGAGCACCTAATGATGCTTCATTGATGGCAGATTCAGATGTAGTATTTCCTAACATGATCCACTTACCCTGATGAATTAAGACATCTCATACAAGAAGCTGTAACTCTACACCTAACCAAAAAAGCTTATCTTTCTGCATCCAGATTTTCTTCTTTCACATGATGTAGTAAGCTCTTTGTGTGTTACATTAAAAAGTGCCATATCTGTAACTTGAGATTGGACATGTTTACTTTCACCATGCCCAATCTATTGTTCCATAGGGAGATATGCTGCATGTGCTATGGCTTATTTTTCTCTTTATATTGAAATAAATAGGCAATCATGCATGTTGTAATTATAGGTATTATTACATGGTCTATAGCCTTGTGGCACACACATACACGGGCACGCACACATACACACACACATATTCTCATGGGTGCACATGCACTCTCATAGGTGCACATTACTCATGCACACTGACACATGCACACTGACACATGCACACTCACACATTCTCATGTGCACACACACACACTAACACACATGCGCGCACACCCCTCTAGCTCAGTGGTAACACGGTTTCCTTTTACTAGCACCATAAGTAAAGGGATGCCGACACCAAATTCTGCCTCTGGCAGCAGGAGGGCGAGAATTATTACGGTATTCTCCATACGTTGTGCAGCTGTAGCACAATATGGCATGCCCAGGAACATAGCGCAGGTTTCCATGCAGGGTCCCTGCTGAGCCTCATAACTGGGTCAGGGGCTCAGTAAAACCATTTTACGCCATAGATACTAAACTTTCTTTACCTGCCTATAGATCCTTGACAAAACAGTCTTAAATAAATTTCGTTGCTTTGAAAAAATAATAACTATAATACTTGCCCGACTGCTGCACCAGGACGATGCTGAATTAATCCATGTAAGGATTCTTTAGGAGGTGATAGGTTATCCAGGGTTCCCTCACGGTGGACGGGGAGTGTCAGAGTATTTAGTGTGTGACAGGAATGGTAATAATGGGAAGAAGCAGTAACTGCTGACATGTGAGCTGCATCCACTGCTTCCCTCAGTCACTGGTCAGCCTGTCCTTTGTGGCTAGGCTCAGGGCAATCCCTGTCAGAACCCCTCCCCCACCTTCTGGAAATCCTGCCCTCACCTCTGACATCTACTTAATGAAGCAATTTAATTAACTTTAAGATCTTTCCCATCTGCATTGTGGCTTCCATTTACAGATTTTGTGATACGACATGGGGCGGACAGACCATTGGGGCCACCACACAGGGGCTCAAGAGGTAAGGGGCCCACGTCTACCTCCAGGTGACATAGTGCATTATGATGGGCTAGTGGACTGCACAGTGTCCTTATACTGCTCTTACACAGGGGTCTCTTCTGTCCTTGTCCACCAGTGGGTATGACAGATCCCAACAGAGACTGACGGACTGCACTGACTTTTATCACAGCCCAAGATCAACTTACGGAAATTCATTTTATTTGCTGCATGTCTTCAAAAAGCAAAACTTAACCTAGGGTGTGGAAGTGGTAAAGAACTGCTGAGCCAGCTTTCAGGTCTAAGCCACTGGCGTGGACTGTGGGGCCGGCCGGTAAGTAGCCGCTATGCATCGTACTATGGTTATATGATGTATTTATCCCACGATCTGCGGTGCGGAGGGCAGACAGCAGGTGTCTGGGACATTTATCACATCAGACATTTACATACATTCAGCTTTCACAGCCAGCTTTATAGTGTGAACATCCAGCAGGACCCATAATGAGGAGTGGGATCTCCTCTACCAGCCATCGTCAGTCATACAGAGAGGCTGAGTATCTGCACCCACTGCCAGGAGGCATACCTGCAGTGCCCACCATGGCTATGTCACCTCATCTGCAGCATTTTGGGGTCATCGTCCCTTGTGTGGGGCTGATGCACTACCCGCCCGCAGGATCCCACCTATGCAGGACCACCACTGAGCGATGCATCCCCCATAGCCTGTACAGAAGCTCTCCAGCCAATCAGGCAAGTTACTGCTGAGCAGCAAAGTCACCCCTAGACTTGTGAGTGAGGAGGCAGCAGCCATAGGGTCCCTCCTGGCAGGAAGCTGGGCACTGCCCTGCAGCCCGGCGTTCACACTGCCAGCACCACGGACAGCTCCCCAGACAGCCTGCAGCTGATGGCAGCACAAGCCGCAGCCTCCTCAGCCAGCACTTGGCTATTATTCACCTTTCTGCAAACGTCGCATACCGCATAAGTTTGTCGCGCTGCGGCTTTTCCCCGCCCGGGGCTGTGGCATCCCCCGGAATGGAGTTCCCAGTGCCGGTGCCATCCTGCGCCCTCACTAGCCGTATTATGGGCGTTCATTGGACGGATGGGGGAAGGGCAGGTGGAGCGCTGATGCTGCAGAATCTGTGCACAGCGGAAACTAGCGGAGCTGTCAGAGGGGAGGGCTGACCGCATAGCCCCAGCACAGCCACTCTGCAGTGTGGCCCCTCAGGCCTCAGCTAGGGGCCCCACCAGCCAGGCTCCGCGGACATGCCCCCTGTTTACCTGCTGCTGCTGCTGCTGGAGTTGCCGGTCCCGCTGCCCTGTGCTCGCCCGGGTATCTGCAACTCTGTCTGCAGTAGTACTGAGACACGCGTGCTCCTTCCCTGTCCCCTCCCTCTCTTTTCTTCTCCTAATTCTTATTCCTGCCACGTCCTCCTGCATCCCAGTCCGGATTGGTCAGTCTCGGCCCCCCAATATGCTAAACTCATGGTCCCTTTGGACCATCAATGACCCAGATGGCAGCGGCAGAAAACCATTCAGGCTGAGGGGGTTTTTCTCTCCAGTTTGATAAAAAAGTAATGATTGCTCAATGGTGATCCTGCAATCGAGGCAGCGGAGGGTCCTCATCCAGATCTGTGCCTCGTGCACACCGTGCGATGTCCTAGGACGCGGCTGGGTAATATCGCATCACATACGGCCCTCTCTATATACTGCCCCAAGTTCCCACACTAAACATGACGCCAAACGGGTGCAAGTGTTTCTAGCCAACACCGGGATCGGATGTAGAGGGAATCTGTCACCAGGTGTTTGTTATCTAATCTAAGAGCAGCATAATGTAGGGACAGATCCGGAATTCAGCGATGGATCACTAGTATGCCATAGTTTTTATAAAATCACTGTTTTATCAGCAGGAGATTATCACTACAGTACCATTAAACTTATGGCATGTTGTCCTCCATAATTATGAGCTCCATATAATCCCACAACCATCAATGGTTGGTAGCTTTCTGCCTATGCACAGTGTATATAGAAATCTGTCAATCAGTAGTGTGATTGGGATTATAGAGAGCTCAGTATTCCGAGAACTGCTAGATCTGCAAAAGAGAAAACTGATTTTATCAAAATGACAGCGAGCAGCCCAGTAAGTGACACATCACTGTTCCTACTTCTAGCTTTGACTCAAACAACTACATAAATAACAGTACCACAAATACCTTAAAGGGATTCAGTCAGTAAGACCCCCGTCCTAAGCCGTCTGTCCATGTATGCTGTCGTCACTGTTATCTCGTTAACCCTTTCCTCCTTGAAATGTGGTACCAGAGAGAATAAGACACAGACAAAAGTATGCGTCAATAAACTCTACTCTTTATTGCTAACGAAGGGGTTTATATACACCCCATAAGCAGGAAGCGGAATTACCATATATGGTGTTTATACAACTTATCACTAAATACATAGAATACTGGTTTTAACTGGAAAACTCCGTTCTTCCCCTTAGCTCCTAGTACAGGGTGCCTTTTCATAACTCAGGCGGGCGGGGTGTATTGACTCGAAGGAACATCTTATCTCAACTTCTGGTATGCATCAGCCTGTCTGACAGAAAACAAGGCCTTTTGAAAAAAAAATGCTGATTTAGCTCTAACATTCCCTCCTTTTGTTCCTTCATTTGATCAATACACATCTTCATACCTCCTCTGTGTCCTAGTACATTGTTTAATACACATCAAACAGATTTTAAAAGCTAAATAGATAGCAAGACATATCAATAAAACCTGTAGGCCAGCTTGTATTACCCCAGTCAGCCAACCCCCCATACCTTTGAACCAATTTGCGGAGTTAAGAAAGGAGAAAGTATTTGCCCACCATGAATCTTGATTCTTCAGATTTGCCTCATCATATAGTTTCCTTAACTTTATGACATCCTCTAGCTTATGTTTAAGGGTTAAAACACTAGAATTATCAATATAATGACAACATGCAGGTCCGATAATCTGGCACATCCCTCCTTGAGCTGCAGTCAGGTAATCTAACACGAGGGTATGTTGGTTAGTAACAATAATTAGCTGGTTCTGTACTGCAAGGGACCCATTCATGATATCTAAAATATTCCATATTTGATCATCTAGGTAGTCTGTGGATTCTACCAACTTATCCCATGTCTGAGTTATCATTGGGTAGATAAATAATGCACTGATAAATTTATTTGCTATTCCCATCTCCACTATGTGTGGTCTCCCATTTGGGCGAGGTCTATTGTCTGAAGATCGTTTATGTAGTGTATGTTTTGGAATAGACAATGGATTTAATCTATCTGGAGTGATGAAATAGGTGGCTGGTGTCAATCTAGCTAGGGTGCATTTCCCGGTGACTCCTACTGCAAGCCACTTAAATGCCTTGTCCCCACATACCTAATACATTGATGGTGGAAGGTTCCATATAGCTGAATGCTGTAATACTAATCGGTGTGCCAAATCTATAAACTTTGAAATATTACTCATCATGCACCATCCGGGCTTTTTTTCCTAGTGGGGAGCAGTATCCTGCGGTAGGTTCTCCGCAGGTGGGAGTGTTCTTCTGATATCCTTCATCTTCATTACACCTCAGGTTACCTGGTTTGTTAGCACAAGTTTCATTATTCCCATTCTCAAAGAAAACATTATTTTCCCATTTATCAGTGTGTAGGTATCGTTCTAATAGGGAGGGTTTGAAAGCATCTAAGCTTCCTGTAGTGACCCCAAAACTTATCTTTAACCCCTGTGTTGGTATTTCTCCCAAAGAGGTTATACTAGTTCTATTTCTGGGTACCCATGCCCCACCTTTAAAAGATAGATAAAGTCTTGGAATCTGTCCTGTAAGGTTTCCCTGCCACCATGGAAAATCAGTCCAACCCACTACCGGTATTCCTACCGTAGTGTTCCAAAGTTTTTGAGTGGCATTGCTACTTAATGTGTCTGAACAGTTACCCCAAGAGTTAATTTCTTCCCACGAGACTGGGACTGCAAGAAATGGTAGGCTGGTGGATGTCACCGGCGCGTGTGTACAAATCCAACAGTTTGCAACAGTTTGGTTTTGTTCTTTCAGTCCATCCACTAAAGCTAAGTGGTGTCTAATGAACCTGTTATCATCCCCATCTACACGGCTAAGTCTGTTCCAAGCATCCGTTACTGCAAGGATGCAAGCAAATGTCATTAGTAGCGTCATTCCTCTTCTGGAGGCTCTCCAAGGATCTTCTTACAATGCGATGCGTGGATCCAAGTTTCCTTGCCTTGTAGCTTGACTGCGGTACTTGTCGTCAGTAGAACTTGAAAAGGTCCATCAAATCTCGGATCCAGACTCTTTCTCATGTGTCTTTTAATGACTACCCAGTCTCTGGGCTGCAGGCTGTGACTCCCAGGATCCTGGTTCGGATCTGGAAGAACTGAAGACATTATCATGTACTTTCTTAAGTCTTTTATGCAAATCCCTTACATATGAGCTTAATACATGGTTACTCATTTCCAGTGCTTGGGGAAAGAAACATCCTAAGCTAGGCACTTTGCCAAATAGTACTTCATATGGAGAAAGTCCAGTTTTCCTATTTGGAGTGTACCTTACTGAGTATAGGGCTAATGGTAAACATTCAGGCCAAGATTTCCCTGTTTCAGCCATGGCCTTTTGGATTTTTAACTTCAATGTCCCATTTAGTCTTTCTACTTTCCCACTGCTTTGTGGATGATATGGGGTGTGGAAAGCTTGTTGAATTCCTAGAGCGGTCAAGACTTCATTCATTATTTCACCTGTGAAATGTGTACCTCTGTCACTTTCGATCACCTCTGGTACTCCATACCTGCAGACCACCTCCGCAAGCAGCTTCTTTGCGGTTGCTGCAGCCGTAGCCTTGGCAATCAGGAAAGCCTCCGGCCATCCTGAGAATAAATCAATACAGACCAACACGTACTCCCATGACCCTGATTTTGGCAGCTGAATATAATCAATCTGCAGTCTCTGGAAAGGATAGAGGGGCCGGGGGGCGTGTTTGGGTGGTGTCTTGACTACCCTTCCCTGATTATGTGTAGCACATACCATGCATCCCTGGATCAAACCTTCTATACAGGTGGAAAAACCTGGTGCAACCCAATGCTTCTGCATCACGCTCATTACAGCAGTTTTGGACTGGTGGGTTGGCCCATGTAACATCTGGGCGACCGCAGGGTACAACGCCCTTGGAAGGCATCGACGCATCCCTCTTCCCCATACCCCATTTGCTTCATTCAGACATGCACCTTCTTTTTCCCACTTCTCTACTTCCTCCTGGTGCACCTGAGCCTGCATCTGGGATAAGGCATCCTCCGACACAAATGATTTTTGGGAGCGCTTACCTGGTGCATCGTAACCCCTTGGAGTGGTCTACTGGCTGCTGTTTTTGCTGCTGCATTGGCCATTGCGTTTCCTTTACTCACCTGATCAGTGCGTCTGGTATGTGCTTTAACTTTTATGACAGCTACCTCTTTTGGTAATTGTAATGCATCAATTAACTGCTGGACTGCGTCAGCATTTTTAATGGGATGTACTGCTGCCGTCAGGAATCCTCTAGATTTTCAAATTGGACCAAAATCATGAGCTATACCGAATGCGTTTCTAGAATCTGTGTAGATGTTAATAATTCTACCTTCAGCTATCTTACAGGCCTCGGTCAGAGCCTTAAGTTCAGCCTCCTGGGCTGACTGTTGTGGGAGCATTGGTTCTGCCTTGATTACCGCATTCAGGGAGACGATGGCATACCCAGTGTGGAAGGTACCTGAGTCATCTTGGTGGCGAGATCCATCTACAAAAAATTCAAAATCAGCATTAAGTCTTTCAGTTTCAAACACTGTGGGTAGGCCTGCTGTTTCCTGTGCCATAAGCTGAACACAGTCATGAGGAATCTCCTCTCTTGGATCTTCTTTGTACAATACCGTACCTGACCCCTCCTTTAGATCCGAGAGAGGTAACAACGTGGCAGGATTAAGTGTGGTACATCTCTGCAAAGAAACATTTGGAGGCATTAAAAGTGCACATTGCAATCGAAGGTGACGTGCAGCTGAAAGATGTGCCGCTGCACCTGGTTCAGTATGGTATATACATCATGAGGTGTAAGTACTGTAAGTGGGTGATCAAGAACAATGTCTGACGATTTGTGGAGCAATAGTCCTACAGCATGTACTGCCCGTACACAGGACGGGGCACTCCTTGCCACTGCATCTAGTCTTCCACTGAAATAGGCTACAGGCCTTTGATTGTCACCATGTAACTGAGTCAATACTCCTGCCGCGTGTCCCTGCTGTTCGTGGAGATACAGGGTGAATGGTAGTTCGTAGTTGGGAGTTCCTAGCGCTGGAGCTGCCACAATCCTGTTTTTGAGAGAATAAAAACAGTCTATACTTCAGGAGTTAGTTTAAAAGGCACAATGGTGATACAGTCATAGAGAGGTTGCATGAGGATTGATACAGCATGTATCCACTGTCTGCAGTAGGAAACCAGTCCAAGAAATGTCCTAAGAGCGGCAACATTAACAGGAATAGGAAAATTATGTACAGCTTCTTTGCGAGCGCTGGTCAGATGTCGCGCCCCCGGTGTAATGCAATGTCCCAAAAAGATAACTGAAGATTTACAAAATTGAAGTTTATCCTTTGACGCTTTACATCCAGCTTGGTACAGAAACAACATGAGTGATATTGTTGCAGTGTGACACTGTTTCCTGGAGGGGGCACAAATCAGTAAGTCATCAACATATTGCAGAACAACTACTTTTGGCATTTTCCATCTTTTCAGTATCTCTTGCAGACTGACAGTATACATAGTGGGTGAATTCTGGGCATCCCGGGGCAAAACTGTCCAAGTATACTGATTCCCTTGAAATGTAAAAGCAAACAAATACTGGCATTCAGGGTGTAATGGGACACTAAAAAATGCATTTGCCAAGTCAATCACTGAAAAACAAAGAGCACTAGCCGGGATCTGAGACAGAAAGGTGTGAGTATTTGGTACAACTGGTGTGAGGAGCTCTGTAGCTTTGTTCACTAGCCGGAGATCATGGACCATTCTGTACGCTGCTGGCTGCCCCGGTGCTGTTTTCTTTTTAACTGGAACAGAGGGGTGTTACAAGGGGACTGGGTCTTAACTAAAACACCACTTGCTACCAGATTCTGTACCTGCTGAGCTATGAACTAACGACTCTTGAGCCGAACTAAGAGGATACTGTCTCTGTTGGGGCAGGATTGCACCTGGCTTTAATTTGACCATGACTGGCTGCACCCTTAATCTGCCCACATCTGTTTTATCTGAAGCCCAGAAATCATTCGGTATCACACCTTCTAACATTGAAGGAAATTCATTTGTGTCCTCTATACTAGCAACATCTAGTGACATGATTTTACAAAGAGTGCTCGGCTTCAATCCTGGTGTCATAGTGACAGTCCCATCAGGATGAAACTCGATATGTGCTTGCAATTGAGACAATACATCACATCCTAAAAGATTACATTGACCCGTGGTGATACCATTAACTGTGTGTGTACGGTGGTTCCTTGAATTTGCAGCGGAATCTTTTTAGTGACGGGGAGCAGGATAGATGGAGAGTTGTAAGGAGTCGCTATAACATGGTGGGAGAAATCACTTTTCCCAAATGGCCAGTCCTCTTCTGTAATTACTGAATTGTCTGCCCCCGTGTCCACTTGGAACTCAACCTCATGTCCCCCTGGTAGGTTCACCTGCACTGTGCAATTAGGAGTGGGGGTAAGGAGACAAGGGGGTTCATGTGCAAGCTACCATTATCCTATGGGAGCAGCCCTAATTGGTCTTGGGGGCCTCTTGCAGGCGGGTCATTTGGATATGGATTAGTTGGACAGGCTGGATATGGATTAGTTCTGCAATCTCTCCTGAAATGTCATGGTTTCCTGCATCCGTAGCACAATTTCTGTCCATCTCCTGGCACACGTCTCCCCTCCCTGTTGTTTGCAGGACGAGTACCTACAGCATGTAACCTTGCTCCTCTTTTTGCCTGCGCTAAATCATGTTGTGCCCCCCTGTGCTATTCTGGCTAGATCCTCTGCTTTAACTGATCTCCAATCTGGTCTACTTACTTTCACCTTTTCTGCCACTTCCTTTTTCAACCCATTCATATATGCACTTGCCAGTATCCTCTCACTAGTCTTGTTTTCTGGGACAAAACCCATTTCTACCCAAGTTTTTCTTAGGGCCCAGAAATAATCTTCTGGCTCCTCTTCCTTTCCCTGAACTCTGTCTTCTAGTGTAACCTCCTTCTCTGCCTGTCTATCTTTACATGCTTTTTTCAACGCTTCTGTAAACAGAACCCCTGCTGCGTCATTGACTTCTGCATTATCAGGTCCGGTCCTACCAACATAAAGCCCCCGTCTCACATAGCGATATCGCTAGCGAGATCGGTGCTGAGTCACTAGTTTTGTGACGCAGCAGCGAGCTCACCAGCGATATCGCTGTGTGTGACATTCAGCGACGATCAGCCCCCCTGCCAGGTATCGCTGATCGTCGCTGAAATGTCAGGACATTTTTTTGATCGCTGGTCTCCCGCTGACAGGCACGCATCGCTGCGTGTGACAGGCGGGAGACCAGCGATCCGCTGGTAACCAAGGTACACAGCGGGTTTCCAGGCGCGGGGCTGTGCCTAGAAACCCGCTGTGTACCTTGGATACCAGCTCCCTGATGCAGGGAGCTGGTAACCAAGGTACACGGCGGGTTTTCAGGCACCGCGCAGCGCCTGGAAACCCGCTGTGTACCTTGGTTACCAGCTCCCTGCATCAGGGCGCTGGTATCCAAGGTACACTGCGGGTAACTAAGCGATGTTACCCGCAGTGTCGCTTGTACTGATCGCTGCCTGAGCTGCCTGTTTGGCAGCTCAGCAGCGATAATGTAGTGATACACCAGCGATCCTGATCGTTGTCGGGATCGCTGGTGTATCGCTATGTGAGACCCAGCCTTAACACTTGTATGTCTCATCTATCAGTCTATCGTATCTGGCTTCATCTGCCAATTTCCCTTTTATAAGTGCTTCCAGATCCTGTCTAGTTGCTTTATACGTATCCTGCATTGTAGCTAACATTCTAGCGAATCCCATTGGTGACTGTGAAGGGTCCGGGAGTTGCGTTATTAGAGCCAACTGCTCTGAAGGGCTCCATGGTCTGTATAACACTGCTGTCCGGGGGGCGCCTGGAGCTAGTCCACCCTCCTCGCCTCCCGCAGCACCTGGGGTACCAGGTACCACTACTGTCCTCATTGGAAATAAATTGGCTGGGGGAGGTCTGGGTCCACCGCAACCTACACAGACATCTACCGTCAGGGGATTCTGCTGTCCACACCTGGGGCAGACCCAACAGTTCGGTTCGTGGGAAGTCTGTGGGAAAGTCTGATACTGGGGTGGAGGTAATGTAGGGGGCAAACAGGAGGGTAAATCAATAGACAAAAAAACCTGACTGGCACATCCAGACTAATGTGAACTAGGTGCAAACCAAGGGAAGCTACCCCCATGTAAAACATACAAAAAAAGGCTGCACTCAAGCATACTAAAGCATGACAATAAACGATGTATGCCACTGAATGGTATAAAAAATACAATATTTTATTGGTAACAAACATATAATATTATATAAGCAACAATGTGCTAAAGGCAATAAGTAAACATATATTAAAATTTGCTATAACAAGCAAAAAATGTTAAGAGGGACGCTGTATCCAAAGGAGTAAATAACTATTGGCAGCCATTTTTTGGCTAAAAAAGCCAAGTAGTAGTTAATACTGTGCCCATAATATCTATGTATCAGGGGCCCAAATAAACTGGGTTCCCCCAGTGATACCACATCACACAATGCCTTATGTGTGATGTGGTATCACTGGGGGAACCCAGTTTATTTGGGCCCCTGATACATAGATATTATGGGCACAGTATTAACTACTACTTGGCTTTTTTAGCCAAAAAATGGCTGCCAATAGTTATTTACTCCTTTGGATACAGCGTCCCTCTTAACATTTTTTGCTTGTTATAGCAAATTTTAATATATGTTTACTTATTGCCTTTAGCACATTGTTGCTTATATAATATTATATGTTTGTTACCAATAAAATATTGTATTTTTTATACCATTCAGTGGCATACATCGTTAATTTGTCCCCACTATCTGTGGATTAGTTCTTGATTGTGGTATATTGCCCCCTTGTGGGGATGTTTATTCTAAAGTGGGTACTATATGTGATTAAAGCATGACAATATGGAATACATGAAATTTAGAATAGCAATATGGCTTTGGAATATAAGGAAAAATTTGAGACGCTTAGTATAAACATTTGGCCAAACATTTTAAAGCCCACCAATAGTGTTGAGCGATACTGCTCGATATCTAAAAAATATCGGATCGGAATGGTATCGCCGATATCACTAAATATCGGCGATATCCGATTCCGATACCGGAAGTCCCATGTAAGTCTATGGGAACAAAATATCGCAACTAAAAAAAACCTTTATTTCCTTGTAAACACTAAATATACACACATAGAATACATATATATATATATATATATATATATATATACATGTCATTGTGACATATATATACATATATGTATAGTTTATACACTTCTACATAGTAAAATATCCTCTGATTCAATTGCCGGGTAAAGCCGGCTTCTGTGAAAAGACAGAAGCACCCGACATGAAATGACACTTGGTGTACATAGGGTTAACCATGTCTTTTCATGTCGTTTGCAATCTGATTTGCACAAACAATTACATCAGTCTATGTGTGCAAAATTTCACACCTGTAGGGGTTAATTAAAGGTGTAAATTCGTTGTAAAAAAAACGGACTTTTTTGCTAAGAATTTACACCTTTAATTAACCCCTACAGGTGTGAAATTTTGCACACATAGACTGATGTAATTGTTTGTGCATATCAGATAGCAAAGGACATGAAAAGACATGGTTAACCCTATGTACACCAAGTGTCATTTCATGTCGGGTTCTGCATTTTCACAAAAGCCGTCAATTGAATTAGCGGCTATTATACTATGTAGAAGTGTATGAACTATAAATATAAATATATATATATATATATATATGTGTCACAAATTCAATGACATGTGTATATATATATATATATATATATATATATATATATATGAGGTGTAAAATTGTTTAAAAAAAATGCGTGGGCTCCCGCCCTATTTTTGCAACCAGACAGACAAAGCCAGCGAATGGGGGCAGATAATAATAGCCCAGAAAGGGACCATTATTTTTGGCCCCCCCTGGCTACTAACATCTGCCCCCAGACACCCCAGAAAAGACAAATCTATAATTAGATTCGCCCTTTCTGGCACTTTGCCCGTCTATTCCCATTGCCCTGTAGCGGTGGCGAATGGGTTAATATGGGGTTAAAGCCACATTGCAATTGAAAGGTGACCTTAAGCCAGGTTAATAATTGAGAGCTGTCAATTAGACAACTATCAATTATTAATCCTATTGCATGAAATAAAAATAAAACACACACACTTTAATTAAAAATCATTTTAATGAAATAAAGACACATGTTTTTGACCATCTTTTATTTGACTGCAAAAACCATTTCCTGTAATAAAAATAAAATAAAAAAGCAAAATTATTCTTACCTATCCCATGCACAGTCAGGTCCCACGGTGTAATCCTTCAGAAAGGGTTAATGTTTACTGCAGGGACCGCAGCTAATGCTGCAGCCTCACAGTAAACCCCCAAATGAATGAGTTCCTCTCCTGGCTGACAGGAGAGGAAGTGGAAAGCTTAATTGATTGCTTTCCACTTTCACTTCAGGTCAGCCAGGGACACAATCAGTGACGTCAGAGGAACTGATTAACAAAAATAGGGGTCCCTTCGAAAAAAATTGGCGTGGGGTCACCCCTATTTTTGTTAACCAGCCAGATGAAGCAGACCGCTGAGGCCTGGATTTTCAGGCTGTTAAGGAGCCAAGATCCATGGACCTTGCCAGCCTGATAATACCAGGCCACAGCAGTCTGCATATCTTGGCTGATTAACAAAAATAGGGGATCCCCTCGAAAAAAATTGGCGTGGGGTCCCCCCTATTTTTGTTAACCAGCCAGATGAAGCAGACCGCTGAGGCCTGGTTTTTCAGGCTGGTAAGGATCCAATATCCATGGACCTTGCCAGCCTGATAATACCAGGCCACAGCAGTCTGCTTAGCTTGGCTGGTTAACAAAAATAGGGGATCCCCTCGAAAAAAAAACGGCGTAGGGGTCCCCCTATTTTTGTTAACCAGCCAAGTAAAATGCAGACTGCGGCGGCCTGGTATTAAAAGACTGTCAAGGCCCATGGATTCTGGCCCTCAACAGCCTGATAATACCAGGCTACAGCAGCCCCACATTTGGCGCATCAAAAGATGTGCCAATTGTGGCACTTTACCCGGCTCTTCCCACTGCCCTGTAGCGGTGGCAAGTGGGGTAATAAGGGGTTAATGTCACCGTTGATTGCACGGTGACAATAATCCCGGTTAATAATGGAGAGGCGTCAATAAGACACCGATCCATTATTAATCCCAAAGTTATTAAATGTATAAAAAAAAGACAAAGCAAGAAAAAAGTATTTTAATGAAATAAAAGACACAACACAGTTTTCATTAATTTTATTATACACTCATTCCTGCGACGCCATCGATCTCCTGTAAAAAAAGAAAAAAAACAAACCAACAGTATACCACCTGTCCGACGCAGTCCATAGTAACGACAGTCCCACGACGATCCAGCTCTGCTACATCGCAATGACAGGCAGAGCCTGACATCCCGGCGCAGCACAGCTGATTACCTGCTTCCCCGGCGGTGACGTCATCGGACTGACTGCTTTACGGCCGGGATTACCCAGCAGTCACTGCAGTTATCGCGAGAAACTGCATGTGACCGCCGGGGAAAGATGATGGCGGCCATGAAGCAGTCCAGGCCGTGACCGCCGGAGATCTTCTGCCAGGTAAGTGCCGCTGACTCCTGACAGACCCGACCGACGGACACTGACAGTGACAGTGACAATCCCGATTCCGGTATCCGATAAGACGAAAATATCGGAACTAAGTATCGAAAGGCCGATAGAGCTAATATCGGCCGATACCCGATACTTGCGGTATCGTATCGCTCAACACTACCCACCAACCATCGTCAAGGTGGTCTCAATACTGGTGAGTCCCTGACCTAATGTGAACATACCTCTATTAGGCTGATATCTGAATTTCTGGGTGAATATGCACCTCTGTCAGCAATGCCTGCATTTATGGGTAAAGTAGGGACCTGGTGTAATTAAAATCACCACCTGGTGGGGGCGGAGTGCTCGGTCAGCAAGCTAACATTCAATAGACAAAAAAACCTGACTGGCACATCCAGACTAATGTGAACTAGGTGCAAACCAAGGGAAGCTACCCCCATGTAAAACATACAAAAAAAGGCTGCACTCAAGCATACTAAAGCATGACAATATGGAATACATGAAATTTAGAATAGCAATATGGCTTTGGAATATAAGGAAAAATTTGAGACGCTTAGTATAAACATTTGGCCAAACATTTTAAAGCCTAATTCAGATATCAGCCTAATAGAGGTATGTTCACATTAGGTCAGGGACTCACCAGTATTGAGACCACCTTGACGATGGTTGGTGGGTTTTAAAATGTTTGGCCAAATGTTTATACTAAGCGTCTCAAATTTTTCCTTATATTCCAAAGCCATATTGCTATTCTAAATTTCATGTATTCCATATTGTCATGCTTTAGTATGCTTGAGTGCAGCCTTTTTTTGTATGTTTTACAGGAGGGTAAATCAGTCATCCCTGTTTTTGTCAGTCTGTAATGTCCGTCTCCTAATTCTTCAGTCTTTCCCTCTAAGTAATCACACGCACTCATCCACAGGTTCACTGTTTTTAACAGTCCTTTGTCTCTCAACCATCCATGATGTGAGTTAAAGAACCTTTTCCATTTATCACTGTTCAATTCTCCGTTTTCATTCATGCCTGCTTTACACAATACTTTGTCAATGCCTACCAAACGCTTGCTTTCCCTCTCTGCATACCACTAAATCTTTGGCAGTAATGCCTTCCTTGGCATTTTGGTTCCCCATTTTTGTATCTCCTCACCTAGAAGAGATTCTCCTGTCACTTAGACAATTCTGTCACCAAGACTCTGTCACCAAGACAATTCCGTCACTTAGACAATGGGCCACAAAGGTTTCTGAACCATTCCACTGCTCGCTTTCCAAGATTTGTACGCCAACCAAATAAACAATCCGATCACACCAACACCAATACAAAACCACACCACAATCATCGGATCCATACTGTCATTTTTCAAAGGAGGAAAGGCAGGACTGACAATTAATCTGAAGGTCTACTGGTTCAAAGGGACCTGAGCCAGGAACACCTGTGAATTACCTGGAAAGCCGACCGCTCGGGAGGAGGGAGTCCACTATACAGTGATATAGATTTTAGGTAGAATATAATAAGTATTCTTACCTCAGCGCAGTATGTATATCACCAACAGAAAGCTCCACTCATCCCACGTCTCCGGATCGGTCGGCCTTTCTCAGAGTAGATTAACTCAGGTCCCTGTTCGGGCGCCAGACTGTCGTCACTGTTATCTCGTTAACCCTTTCCTCCTTGAAATGTGGTACCAGAGAGAATAAGACACAGACAAAAGTATGCGTCAATAAACTCTACTCTTTATTGCTAACAAAGGGGTTTATATACACCCCATAAGCAGGAAGCGGAATTACCATATATGGTGTTTATACAACTTATCACTAAATACATAGAATACTGGTTTTAACTGGAAAACTCCGTTCTTCCCCTTAGCTCCTAGTACAGGGTGCCTTTTCATAACTCAGGCGGGTGGGGGTGTATTGACTCGAAGGAACATCTTATCTCAACTTCTGGTATGCATCAGCCTGTCTGACAGAAACCAAGGCTTTTTGAAAAAAATGCTGATTTAGCTCTAACATTGTCATAGGGAGCTGAATAAAATGGTATCTTGACAGCGTCGGACTGGAGCACCTTGGGCCCACCAGAGAAAATCATTCTTGGGGCCCACTGTGTAGCTACATAGAAATAAATACAAGACCGCCAATTGTGCGGTAAAACGTGCTACATCAGGGTACAATATAAGGTAGTACATGTCTTAATTATGTAGCAGGGGTTGGGGTAGAATCATAGAGGGTTAGCCCCCTCATAGAAAATAATGTAGCCTCCCTCACAGAATATAATGTAGCCCCCCTCATAAAATATAATTCAGCCCTCTCATAAAATATAATGCAGCACCCCACAAAATATAATGCAACCCCCTCATAAGGTATAGCGCAGTCCCCACCATAGAATATAATGTAGCACCCTCATAGGGTATAATGCAGTCTCCCTCATATAGTATAATGCAGCCCCCCCAAAGAGTATACTGTAGCCCCCTCATAGGGCATAATGCTGCCCCCTTTATATAGTAGGATATAGCCCCCCAGATTATACAGGTCCTTCTCAAAAAATTAGCATATAGTGCTAAATTTCATTATTTTCCATAATGTAATGATTACAATTAAACTTTCATATATTTTAGATTCATTACACACCAACTGAAATTTGTCAGGTCTTTTATTGTTTTAATACTGATGATTTTGGCATACAACTCCTGATAACCCAAAAAACCTGTCTCAAAAAATTAGCATATCAATAAAAGGTTCTCTAAACGACCTATTACCCCAATCTTCTGAATCAACTAATTAACTCTAAACACATGCAAAAGATTCCTGAGGCTTTTAAAAACTCCCTGCCTGGTTCATTACTCAAAACCCCCATCATGGGTAAGACTAGCGACCTGACTGATGTCAAGAAGGCCATCATTGACACCCTCAAGCAAGAGGGTAAGACCCAGAAAGAAATTTCTCAACAAATAGGCTGTTCCCAGAGTGCTGTATCAAGGCACCTCAATGGGAAGTCTGTTGGAAGGAAACAATGTGGCAGAAAACGCTGTACAACGAGAAGAGGTGACCGGACCCTGAGGAAGATTGTGGAGAAGGACCGATTCCAGACCTTGGGGACCTGAGGAAGCAGTGAACTGAGTCTGGTGTAGAAACATCCAGAGCCACTGTGCACAGGCGTGTGCAGGAAATGGGCTACAGGTGCCGAATTCCCCAGGTAAAGCCACTTTTGAACCATAAACAGCGGCAGAAGCGCCTGACCTGGGCTACAGAGAAGCAGCACTGGACTGTTGCTAAGTGGTCCCAAGTACTTTTTTCTGATGAAAGCAAATTTTGCATGTCATTCGGAAATCAAGGTGCCAGAGTCTGGAGGAAGACTGGGGAGAAGGAAATGCCAAAATGCCTGAAGTCCAGTGTCAAGTACCCACAGTCAGTGATGGTGTGGGGTGCCATGTCAGCTGCTGGTGTTGGTCCACTGTGTTTCATCAAGGGCAGGGTCAATGCAGCTAGCTATCAGGAGATTTTGGAGCACTTCATGCTTCCATCGGCTGAAATGCTTTATGGAGATGAAGATTTCATTTTTCAGCACGACCTCGCACCTGCTCACAGTGCCAAAACCACTGGTAAATGGTTTACTGACCATGGTATTACTGTGCTCAATTGGCCTGCCAACTCTCCTGACCTGAACCCCATAGAGAATCTGTGGGATATTGTGAAGAGAAAGTTGAGAGACGCAAGACCCAACACTCTGGATGAGCTTAAGGCCGCTATCGAAGCATCCTGGGCCTCCATAACACCTCAGCAGTGTCACAGGCTGATTGCCTCCATGCCACGCCGCATTGAAGCAGTCATTTCTGCAAAAGGATTCCGACCAAGTATTGAGTGCATAACTGAACTTTATTATTTGATGGTTTTTTTGTTTGTTTTTAAAAAACACTTTTATTTTATTGGACGGTTGAAATATGTTAATTTTTTGAGACAGGTTTTTTGGGTTATCAGGAGTTGTATGCCAAAATCATCAGTATTAAAACAATAAAAGACCTGACAAATTTCAGTTGGTGTGTAATGAATCTAAAATATATGAAAGTTTAATTGTAATCATTACATTATGTAAAATAATGAAATTTAGCACTATATGCTAATTTTTTGAGAAGGACCTGTAATGTAGTCCCCTGATGGAATAATGCAGGCCCGCCATAGAGTATATTGTAGCCCCATCATATAGTAATATGTAGCCCCCCCAGAATATAATGTAGTCCCCAGAGAGAATAATGCAGCCCACCACAGAATATAATGCAGCCCTCCATAGAGTATACTGTAGCCCCCTCATATAGTATGATATAGCCTCCCAGAATATAATGTAGTCCCCTGAGAATAATGCAGTCCCCCCACAGAATATAATGTAGCTCCCTCAAAGTATAATGCAGACCCTCTCCACCCCCATCATTGTCCTCATCACCACCTCCATCATTGCCTTCTCCCCCACCACCCCCAACTGCCCATTCCACCACCTGAATCATTGCCTCCTCCTCCACCACCATCATTGTCCATTTCATCACCTCCATCATTGCCTCCACCACCACTATTGTTGCCCATTTCATCACCTCCATCATTGCCTCCCCCCACCATCATTGCCCATCACCCTCATCATTGCCTCCTCCCACTGTCATCATTGCCCATCACCTCCATCATTGCCTCCCCCACCATCATTGCCCATCACCTTCATCATTGCCTCCCCCCACCGCCATCATTGCCCATCACCTCCATCATTGCCTCCCCCACCAACCCTCTCTCACACACACATTCACACACAAAGCACCGCACCACATACACACACGAGGCACACACACACAGCACAGCTCACCTCCCCACAGCAGCAGCACATCCAGGCAGCCTCTTCCTCGCTTTCTGTCTGAGACCCTGTGCTGGATGATGACGTCATCCAGCCCGGCTGTCTCAGACAGGAAGAGCCGTGCAGGAAGCCAGGATGTGCTGCACTGTGAGTCTGTGTGTGTATGTGGTGCAGTGCTTTCTGTGTGTGTGTGTGAGACGGTGCTTTCTGTGTGTGTATGTGGTGCGGTGCTTTCTGTGTGTGTGTGTGGTGCGTGGGGCTTTACATGCGGGCAGTGTTAGCTGCAGCCTGCAGCTAACACTGCCCGCTATTAAAGAGTAATTGTATTCACGCCTCTCCACTCCCATAGGGTCGTGGGGAAGCGTGAATATTCATTTAGCTTTAGCAGCGGGGACACGATCCTGTCTCCAGCTGCTGCTCTGCTGGTACAGGGTGGGCCCCCTTGACTCCGGGCCCCCATAGCCACTGGCTGGGGGCCCCTGGAGCAGTGGGGGCCCTTGGAGAAGTGGGGGCCCTAGGCAGCTGCTGGCCAGTATGCCAGCAGGTGTCAGTGCCTGGGCCCACCGGAGAATCCTCTGGTTCTCCGGTGGGCCAGTCCGAGCCTGTATCTTGATATCTGCCATCCGATGTTATATTCCAGAGAAATCCACGTTTTTATTAAATTTGAATGAGCTGTTATGATCTATGGGCCGGGAACTGATCTGCATGAGAATCTGCCTCCACAGCTTATTTTAAATCAAAGGAGACGTAACGTCAATGCAACTAACACAGAACAGTAGAACTGAACTCTGTCTCTAAGGCCGGGGTTACACTTGCATATGGCATTAGATACAAGGGCATCGGATACGATATGCTAATGACACTCAGCTCCTGGTCTGCTGTGTGCGGTAGCCGAGTGTCACGCTACTGTGCTCCGAGCCTCCCGCACAGAGTGGATTGGAGCACAACTGTGGAGGAGGTGGAGAAACTAATTTCTCTAATAATTTTCTTTTCCTCCATTACCGGCGTCGGCGTATATCACACAGCACTCTGGTGATATCCGAGTGATGTACGCTGTGTCACTCGCACCCACAGACTTATATAGGTGCGAGGGCGCCGAGACTCGGCCAAGTGTCGGTGACAATCGCAGCATGCTACGATTTCACTTGCACGTAGAATACGGCCAAGAAAAAAAACGGTGATGGGAGTTGCCCCATAGATGAATACTGGTCCGAGTGCTATGTGATGTTTTATCACATAGCACTCGTCCATATTCATCGCTAGTGTGACCCCGGCCTAGCAAGCACATTAGCAGCTGCAGCTCTCACATCTCTGCAGTATTGCAACAATATTGCAACTAGTGATGGCCAGTCCTACTCTTTTTGATGATCTGGATCACTTCGCTCTGTTCAACTAAAATTAACCTGCTCGTTTGTGTCATTAACGGTCCTATAATAAATATGTGTTCAACATAGGTGAACACACAATTAAGATTAAGTTATGGCAGCTAAAACCCTGCCCACCTGCAGCCGAAACCCAGCCTACTTCCAACCAACAAAATAAATCTGTGGGTGAGCAAGGTTTGGTTCAGGTGGATGTGGACTATGTAGAGTGCATATTACTGTATGGATAACCATTGGGTGCATTATACTATATTGATGACTATGGGAAATGCATTATACTATATGGAGGGCTATGGAGATGTCGTTATACTATATAGAGGACTATGAGGAGTGCATTATACTATATGGAGGACTATGGGGAAGTGCATTATAATATATAGAAGACTATGGGGAGTGCATTATACTATGTGGAGGACTATGGGGTGCATTATAGTAAAGTGAAGACTGTGGGGAGTGCATTATATTATATGGAGGAATATGGGGATGCATTATACTATATTGTTGACTATGGAGAGTGCATTATACTATATGGAGGGCTATGGGAAGTGTATTATACTATATAGAGGACGATGGAGAGTGCATTATACCATATGGAGGACTATGGGAAGTGCATTATAATATATAGAAGACTATGGGGAGTGTATTATACTATGTGGAGGATTATTGAGTACAGTATTCTTTATGGTGGACTATGGGGTCAATTATACTATATTGAGGCTATGTGGAGGCTATTGTAATATTTGGAGGGCTATGTGGTCATTATAATATTTGAAGAGCTATATGGGGGCCATTATAATATATGAAGGACTATGTGTGGGTCATTAAAATATATATACTCTGTGGGGGCCATTATACAGTTTAGAATGCTATTGGAGGCCATTATACAATGTGGTAAAGTGTGGGGCCATTATACTGCATGGGAGGCTGAGTTGGGGGATCATACTGTGCTGCGTTCACCATACTTTGCTAGGGGAGCTGAGGTGGGCTACAGTAGAGTCACCATGCTGTGTGTGTCGATGGTACTTTGGAGGAATTCACTGTGTAGGGGTCATACTATGTTTGATTGGGACCTTTGTTGGCATCATACTTTATGGATGCAATGAAAGGTTAATCTATAGCTTCAGTAGGAGGAAAATTATTTTCTAAAAGCTTCAAAGTTGTGAGATATGCTCTTCTATGATGCCGTCGAAAATTAATTATATTTTTTGTTGTTGGGGGGACCCAATTAGAACTTCTGCTTTGGGGCTCCATATTTTCTATGTACACCACTGAGTACAGGGGTCTCAAACACGTGACCCACAGGCCATATGCAGACCCTGAAGCTGCATCATGCGGCCCATAGGGGCTGCCGACACCAGCGCTTTGTTTCTATTGAATGTGCATTGAAATGTATCACAACACAGAGACCGCCTCTCTGAACTGTAATACCAATACCACCCACTGTACAATCAGATGTAGGAGAGAGCGTCAGCTGACGCTCCCCCTCCCATCATTACCCACTCTGCCTCTGACACAGCGGGTGCACAATGACATCATCGCGCACTCACTGTGTACCAGGCAGTGCAGGCTGAGCCAGGAGACAGCCGGAGCAGCGCAGGCATGAGGAGAGGTGAGGAGTATGTTGTGGTGCTGTGCAATATACTATGTGGGGCTGTGCGATATACCATGTGGTGCTGTGTTATATACCATGGTACTGTGCTATATACCATGTGGTGCTGTGCAATATACCATGTGGGGCTGTGCTATATACCATGTGGTGCTGTGTATATACCATGGTACTGTGCTATATACCACATAATGCTGTGTATATACTATGTGGCTGTGTTATACACCATGGGGGGTACATTCTACATTATTCTATGGGGGAGGCTGTGTTACATAATATGGGGGGCTACATTATATTCTATGGGGAGGTGGGCTGTATTATATTCTATTTGGGGCTACATTATATTCTATGGGGGGCTGTAATATATTTATTATATTCTATGGGTGGTGATTGCATTATACTCTTTGATGGTGCTACATTATACTATATGAGGAGGCTACATTGTATTTTATGGGGGCTGCATTATATTCTATGGATGGCTAGATTATATTGTATGGGGGCTTCATTATACTTTATGAGGGGGCTGCATTATATTCTATTGGGTCTGCATTATACTATATGAGGAGGGCTACATTGTATTCTATGGAGGGGCTACATTATACTATATAAGGGGCTGCATTATATTCTATGGGGGGCTGCATTATGCTCTGAGGGGGCTGCCATATAATCTATGGAGGGGTTGCATTATACTATAAGAGGGGGGCTGCATTATATTCTATGGGGGGTTACATTATATTGTATGGCGGGGCTGCATTATACTCTGTGGTGGCTGCATTATACTCTGTGGGGTGGCTGCATTATACTATATGTGGGCTGCATTATACAGTATGAGGACTATGGGGAATACATTGTACTATATGAAGAACTATGAGGTGCATTATACTATAGGAAGTGAATTGTACTACATGGATGACTGGTGGTATATTATACTATATGGAGGACTGTGGGGAGTGTATTATACTATATGGAGGACTATGAGGAGTGTATTATACTATATGGAGGACTATTGGGAGTGTATTATACTATATGGAGGACAATGGGGCACATTATATTATATGCAGGACTATGAGGAGTAAACTGTAGATGGGCTGCTAACATGATACTGTATGGTGATCTGTTAATGATCAATAAGTGATCATTCTGTCCCCATCATTCTTTCTCAGACGGTGGAAAGAGGTCGGAAAACAAGTGTTGAACGACTTCAGTATTGTCGATCACACTCATTTAGCGGCCTGAACTCAGCGCATGTAAATACAATCGAAATGCTTCTGTGTGATGGTGCAATATGTTAGCATTTGGGGTCCCATTTTAAACTTTGCTTAGGGCCCCACTTTGCTTAAAACCGGCCCTGGCTGCAAGATGAGGACCAGGATGGAAGGTCATTACTACAATGTAGGAATCAGGAGGGAGGATATTGCTACATTATGTGGACCAGGATGGGAACCTTGCTACAACATGGGGATCAGGATGGGGGACATTACTACAAGATGAGGACCAGGATGAGGGACATTGCTTCAAAATAGAGATTAGGATGGAGGCATTACTACAAGATGGTGACAAGGATAGGTACATTACTACTAGAAGGGGACCAGGATGTGGGACATTGCTACAAGATGGGCACCAGGATTGGGGACATGCCTACAAGTTGGGGATCAGGATGGGATCATTTCTACAAGATGCGGACCAGAGTGGGAGACATTACTGCAAGGAGGGGACTAGGATGGGGGACATTACTACAAGATAGGAACCAGTATGGAGGACATTGCTACAAGATGGGGACCAGGATGGAGGTCATTACTACAAGATGGATACCAGGGTGTGGGTCATTACTAGAGTGACCGAAACAGGTCGGTCAGATTCAAAAGTCGCTGACTTTCGCCAAAGTCGGGTTTCGCCGAGCGAAACCCGACTATAGCGTGAGGTTGGCCATGCGATCGTCGACCCAAGCGCCAAAGCCGATTTTCCCATAATGCTTTCAGGCGCCTTTTCTCAGCCAATGAGCAAGGACGTACACTGTGGGCAACGAGATGACATGGGCAGCGGCCACCACCATCTTAGAGAAGGGCATTGCAGTGATTGGCTTGCTTTGGGGGGGTCATAGGGGCTATAAAAGCCCTGACCGCCGACCGCCATTTTACTTCTGCCGATCTTAACAGTAGGGAGAGGTTGTTGACGCTGTTTATCAGTAGGGAGAGAGTTAGGGCTGGAAACAGAAGTTCTTATGTGCTTGTGCTGATAGCAATTGTGCTGTACAGTTAGTGTGCAGTGACAGGGGAGGATTTTCTTGTGTGCAGCAGCGCTGGTAATTAGGCTGCCTGCCAGTGACAGGGGAGGATTTTCTTGTGTGCAGCAGCGGTGGTTAATAGGCTGCCTGCTAGCTGTATTGCTGTGTGTACACTGCGGTGTAGAGTGCTTTTTACACAGGACTAATACTTTTATTCTTTTTTTCTGCACAGTTACCGGGCGTACATTTTTTTCCCACACCGTATAGAGCTGTACGCTCCTCACACACTACAGTGTACTGGCTGGTATCACGGACAAATACATGCTGACTATCTGTGTGTGACTCCGGAAAATATATATGGAGATTTACAACTACCCCTAGACTGTATACAGCTGTATGCTTCTGATACATTACCCTTTTTCTGCTTTTATATTCTGGTGTAATCCATACTGAGCCTGTGAGAGTCTGTGTCTGACTCTGGAAATATATACGGAGATTTACAATTACCCCTAGACTGTATACAGCTGTACGCTTCTGATACATTACCCTTTTTCTGCATTTTATATTCTGGTCTAATCCATACTGAGCCTGTGACCGTCTGTGTCTGACTCTGGAAATATATATGGAGATTTACAATTATCTTTAGACTGTATACAGCTGTACGCTTCTGATACATTACCCTTTTTCTGCTTTTTATATTCTGGTCTAATCCATATTGAGCCTGTGAGAGTCTGTGTCTGACTCTGGAAATATATACGGAGATTTACAATTATCCCTAGACTGTATACAGCTGTACGCTTCTGATACATTACCCTTTTTCTGCTTTTTCTGGTGTAATCCATACTGAGCCTGTGAGAGTCTGTGTCTGACTCAGGAAATATATACGGAGATTTACAATTATCACTAGACTGTATACAGCTGTATGCTTCTGATACATTACCCTTTTTCTGCTTTTTATATTCTGGTCTAATCCATACTGAACCTGTGAGCGTCTGTGTGTTACTCCAGAAATATATACGGAGATTTAACATTACCTCAACACTGTATACAGCTGTACGCTTCTGATACAGTACCCTTTTTCTGCTTTTTATATTCTGGTCTAATCCATACTGAGCCTGTGAGCGTCTGTGTCTGACTCCGGAAATATATACGGAGATTTACAATTACTCCAAGACTGTATACAGCTGTACGCTTCTGATACATTACCCTTTTTCTGCTTTTCATATTCTGGTGTAATCCATACTGAGCCTGTGAGAGTCTGTGTCTGACTCTGGAAATATATACGGAGATTTACAATTATCTTTAGACTGTATACAGCTGTACGCTTCTGATACATTACCCTTTTTCTGCTTTTAATATTCTGGTCTAATCCATATTGAGCCTGTGAGAGTCTGTGTCTGACTCTGGAAATATATACGGAGATTTACAATTATCCCTAGACTGTATACAGCTGTACGCTTCTGATACATTACCTTTTTTCTGCTTTTTACATTCTGGTGTAATCCAAACTGAGCCTGTGAGCATCTGTGTCTGACTCCGGATATATACAGTATAGGGAGATTTACAATTACCCCTAGACTGTATACAGCTGTACGCTTCTGATACATTACCCTTTTTCTGCCTTTTATATTCTGGTGTTATCCATACTGAGCTGTGAGGGTCTGTGTCTGACTCTGGAAATATATATGGAGATTTACAATTATCCCTACACTGTAAACAGCTGTACATTTCTGATACATTACCCTTTATCTGCTTTTTATGTTCTGGTGTAATCCATACTGAGCCTGTGAGCGTCTGTGTGTTACTCCAGAAATATATACGGAGATTTAAAATTACCCCAACACTGTATACAGCTGCACGCTTCTGATACAGTACCCTTTTTCTGCTTTTTAAATTCTGGTCTAATCCATACTGAGCCTGTGAGCATCTGTGTCTGACTCCGGAAATATATACGGAGATTTACAATTATCCCTAGACTGTATACAGCTGTACGCTTCTGATACATTACCCTTTTTCTGCTTTTTATATTCTGGTCTAATCCATACTGAGCCTGTGAGCGCCTGGGTGTTACTCCAGAAATATATATGGAGATTTAACATTACCCCAACACTGTATACAGCTGTACGCTTCTGATACAGTACCCTTTTTCCGCTTTTTATATTCTGGTCTAATCCATACTGAGCCTGTGAGCATCTGTGTCTGACTCCGGAAATATATACGGAGATTTACAATTATCCCTAGACTGAATACAGCTGTACGCTTCTGATACATTACCCTTTTTCTGCTTTTTATATTCTGGTGTAATCCATACTGAGCCTGTGAGGGTCTGTGTCTGACTCTGGAAATATATACGGAGATTTACAAATATCCCTAGAATGTATACAGCTGTACGCTTCTGATACATTACCCTTTTTCTGCTTTTTATGTTCTGGTCTAATCCATACTGAGCCTGTGAGCGTCTGTGTGTTACTACGGAAATATATACGGAGATTTAGCATTACCCCAACACTGTACGCTTCTGATACAGTACCCTTTTCTGCTTTTTATATTCTTCTCTAATCCATACTGAGCCTGTGAGAGTCTGTGTCTGACATCTGGAAATATATACGGAGATTTACAATTATCCCTAGACTGTATACAGCTGTACGCTTCTGATACATTACCCTTTTTCTGCTTTTTATATTCAGGTGTAATCCATACTGAGCCTGTGAGAGTCTGTTTCTGACTCTGAAAATATATACGGAGATTTACAATTACCCCTAGACTGTATACAGTTGTATGCTTCTGATACATTACCCTTTTTCTGCTTTTTATATTCTGGTCTAATCCATACTGAGCCTGTGAGCGTCTGTGTTTGACTCTGAAAATATATACGGAGATTTACAATTACCCCTACACTGTATACACCTGGTATCTTCTGATACATTACCCTTTTTCTGCTTTTCATATTCTGGTGTAATCCATACTGAGCCTGTGAGCGTCTGTGTCTAACTCTGGAAATATATACGGAGATTTACAATTACCCCTAGACTGTATACAGCTGTATGCTTCTGATACATTATCCTTTTTCTGCTTTTTATATTCTTGTGTAATCCATACTGAGCCTGTGAGCGTCTGTGTCTGACTACGGAAATATATACGGAGATTTACAATTACCCCTAGACTGTATACAGCTATACGCTTCTGATACATTACCCTTTTTCTGCTTTTTATATTCTGGTCTAATCCATACTGAGCCTGAGAGCATCTGTGTGTGACTCCGGAAATATATACGGAGATTTTAAATTTTCCCCTTCACCGTATACAGCTGTACGCTTCTGATACAGTACCATATATTGCTGGTATTTTGGGTACATTTTCAAAAACCGAGGAAGTATGGTGGAAGAGGCCGCGGACGTGGGCGTGGGGGGCCAGCTGGCACTGATGGTGGTGCATCTGCTGGTAGTGCCAAAAGCACAATAGCACCTAAGGCAGGAGGTGTAGAGCCTGCATCATCGTCTGGCTCCAGAATGCCTGGAAGGCTCCCTTTTCTGGGAGTAGGTAAACCGCTTTTGAAGCCGGAGCATCAGGAACAGGTTTTGGCTTACGTTGCCGAAACAGCCTCCAGCTCTATCGCTTCCTCTCGGAAGTTTCAAAAAATGCAAGCACTAAGTTGTCAGTGCAGGCTCCTGGTCAGGAACAACACCTTTCCTTGTATCCTTCACCCCCACCAAAGTGAAGGATGCGGCAGGCCATACTTCAGATTACTCCATGGAGCACTTTTCACATACCATGCCTGGGTTATCAAGTCAAATCCTGAATTCCCCAGTCCAAGATGAATCTGACATGGAGTGCACTGATGCACAGCCACTGCTAGATGATTCTGCTGGTACATTCACCCAGAGCACTATGTTGCCCTCACAGTCTACTGAGCCAGAATCTGACCCTGATGAAACTCAGGTGCCCCTTCCCGCATACTATACCACCTTACACGGTGACACAGAGGAAGGTGCAGATGAAATTGAAGAGGAGGTGATGGATGACCCAGTTGTTGACCCGAATTGGCATCCATTGGGGGAAGAGGGTGCCGCTGGCAATAGCTTAGAAGAGGAGAAGGATCCACAGCAGGCATCGACATCAAAGCAGTGGTTATCTGTCAGGCCCGTAGCTGTCCAAAAACGTGTTAAAAAAACAAAAAGAGTTGCAGGACAGCTTGGCCAGACGGTCAAATAAGCACAGCGTGCAAGCCCTGAAAATTTATCCCATAGTAGAAAGAGTGCAGTGTGGCACTTTTTTCACCAAAATCCTATTGATGAGGCAAGGGTTATCTGTAAGAAGTGCGGAAGGACCTTTAGCCGAGGGAAAATCTCCGAAATTTGAATACAAGTTGCATGCTTAGACATTTAATCACCATACACTTGCAAGCGTGGACGGACTACAAAACCTCAGGTAGCACATGTGCACCTGCTCTGACTGAAGATAGCCAGCAACGCTCCATCGCTTCCCCACTGTAAGCCCACCGGTTAGCACACCACCAGCAAGAAATGTTGAGGTGTCATCGCAAGGCCAAAGCAGTCAGGGAATCACAATGTTTTTGCAACGAATGACTGAATCTAGGCCATCACCACCACCACCATCACTATCACCATCACCAACCCCCTCTCAGTCCGTCATGTCCACCGCTAGTTCCCCCATATACAGCTCTCAAGTCCAGCTCACCCTAGCAGACACTCTGAGTAGGACAAGAAAGTACTCATCTGCGTACACTGGCTTTGAACGCCTACATTGCCTAACTGATCTCATTAGAGATGATGCCCTACCGTTTGGTTGCATGCGCAGCGTTCCGAGAGCTCATGGCCTACGCTGTCCCACGCTATGACCTACCCAGTCGGCACTTCTTTTCTAGAAAAGCCATCCCTGCCCTCCACCTGCATGTGAAAGACCGCATTGTCCATGCACTCAAACAATCAGTGAGTGGAATGGTGCACCTCACAACAGATGCATGGGTCAGTAAGCATGGCCAGGGCCGTTACGTGTCCATCACTGCGCAATGGGTTAATGTGGTGGATGCAGGGTCCACAGGGGACAGCGGCGGTGGGACAGTGCTGCCTAGCCCACGGTATCGGCAACAGTTGGCTGTAGACGTTCGACCCTCCTCCTCCAGAAGCGAAAGCTCGTCGACAGAGCACAGTCGCACAAGAACTCCATCCGCAGCTACCAATGTTGCACACGAGGTGTCCCACTATCGAACAGCTAGTGGTAAGCGTCAGCAGGCTGTTTTAAAGATGATGTCTTTGGATGACAACAGACACACTGCGGAGGTACTGGCCGACTACTTGCAGCGAGAAACTGAGTCATGGCTGGGCAGTCTACATCTTGCGCCAGGCAAGGTAGTCAGTGATAATGGCCATAATTTTGTGGCGGCCATAGCCCTGTCAAAACTCAGACACATACCTTGCCTGGCTCACACCTTGGACCTGGTGGTGCAGTGCTTCCTAAATAATTATCCGGAGTTAACAGCCCTGCTTCATAGGGTGCGAAGACTGTGCTCGCACATCCGTCGCTCGCCCGTAGACTCCAGTCATATGCAGAGGCTGCAGCGATCGCTCCACCTCCCCAAGCACCGCCTAATCATAGACGCTGCAACAAGGTGGAACTCCAGCATGCACATGGTTGAGAGGCTGTGCAAACAGAGCCAGGCTGTAATGCATTTGTGGGAGGATACACGGGCAGGCAGTTTGAGGGCAGACATGGAGTTGTCGGGTGTGCAGTGGTCAAAGCTGAAAGACCTCTGTAAAGTCCTTCAGTGTTTTGAGGAATGCACACGGCTGGTAAGCGCAGACGACGCCATCATAAGCATGAGCATCCCACTTATGCGTCTGCTCATGCAAACTTTGACGCACATTAAGGATCAGGCGTCTGCAATGGAGGAGAAAGAGGAGGAGGAGGGAAGCCTTGATGACAGTCAGGCATTGTCTGCTCAGGTAACTGTCCTGGAAGAGGTGGAGAAAGAAGAGGAGGAGGAGGATGAGGAGGGTGATTATTTTGGGGAGGAGGATGCTTCTCAGGGGGCAAGAGAAAATGTTGGCTTGCCAAGGTCAGGTACAGGGTTTTTGCATGACTGGAGGGATGTGGATTTGGCAGAAAGTGCTCCTCCACCCACCACTGGCAGTGCATCATTGACACCTGGAACATTGGCCCACATGCAGGATCAGACTGGCCCACCGGAGAACCGGAGGATTCTCCGGTTGGGCCCTGGCATCCGGTGGGCCCTGGCACCTGCTGGCATACAGGGGCCAGTTGCCTAGGGCCCTCGCTGCTCCAGGGGCCCCCAGCCAGTGGCGTGTCGCTGATAGCGGCACACAATGCAGCTGCTATGGGGGCCCGTCCCAGCGGAGCAGCAGCGGGTGACAGGAGGCAGCAGCCCCTGTCCCCGCTGCTAAAGAGAAATGAATATTCACTGCTTCCCACGCCCACATGGGCGTGGAGTGAGGTGAATATCATTTCACTTTAGCCGCTAAACTTTAGCGGTTAACATTGCCCAGTGCCCACTATCAGGGCCAGGAGACCAGGTCCCCCCACTCCCCCAGGGGCCCCCATCACAAGCAGCCGCTATGCGGCAGTAAGTCAGGGCCGGCGCCGCCCACAATTGTAATGCGATGCGCGATGACGTCACTTCATCGCGCACCCGCTGTGTGTCTGGCAGACGGCAGCTCCTGACACTGAAGCAGAGCCGCTGCCAGAAACAACGAGGGAGCGAGGAGGAGAGGTGAGTATTGTGGGGTTTTTTTTTTTATCTCTATATCTATCTTCTCTATCTATATCTATCGATCTATATAATCTATCTATCTCTATATGTATCTATCTCTATCTATTATCTATCTATCAATCATCTATCTATGTATCTCTATATCTATCTATTTATCTATCTATATACAGTATATAGCATTATACACTATGAGGGGGGAAGCATTATACCCTATGAGGGGGCAGCGTTATACCCTATGAGGGGGGGCACCATTATACCCTATGAGGGGGGCAGCATTATACCCTATCAGGGGGGGAAGCATTATACCCTGTGGGGGGCAGCATTATACCCTATGAGGGTGCAGCATTATACCCTATCAGGGGGAAGCATTATACCCTATGGGGGGCAGCATTATACCCTATGAGGGGGTGATTATACCCTATGAGGGGGGCAGTGTTATACCCTATGAGGGGGGGCAGCATTATACCCTATGAGGGGGCAGCATTATACCCTATCAGGGGGGGAAGCATTATACCCTATGAGGGGGTGTATTATACCCTATGAGGGGGCAGCATTATACCCTATGAGGGGGGCAGCAGTTATACCCTATGAGGCGGGGCAGCATTATACCCTATGAGGGGGCAGCATTATACCCTATGAGAGGGGGCAGCATTATATCCTATGAGAGGGCAGCATTATACCCTATGGGGAGGCAGCATTATATCCTATGAGGGGGCAGCATTATACCCTATGGGGGGGGCAGCATTATACCCTATGAGGGGGCAGCATTATACCCTATGAGGGGGTGTATTATACACTATGAGGGGGCAGCGTTATACCCTATGAGGGGGCAGCATTATACCCTATGAGGGGGGCAGCATTATACCCTATGAGGGGGTGTATTATACACTATGAGGTGGCAGCGTTATACCCTATGAGGGGGGGCAGCATTATACCCTATGAGGGGGGGCAGCATTATACCCTATGAGGGGGCAGCATTATACCCTATGAGGGGGGGCAGCATTATACCCTATGAGAGGGGAAGCATTATACCCTATAAGGGGTTCAGCATTACACCCTATGGGGGGCAGCATTATACCCTATGAGGGGGTGCATTATACCCTATGAGGGGGCAGCATTATACCCTATGAGGGGGGCAGCATTATACCCTATGAGGGGGCAGCATTATACCCTATGAGGGGGTGCATTATACCCTATGAGGGGGCAGCATTATACCCTATGAGGGGGCAGCATTATATTCTATGGAGGGCTACATTATATTCTATGAGGGGGCTATATTATATGAGATGGCTGCATTATATTCTATGAGGGGGCTGCATTATACTATATGAGGGGGATGCTTTATATTCTATGAGGGAGGCTACCCCAACTCCTGCTACATAATTAAGATTTATGCTACCTTATATTATACCCTGATATTAGCGTGTTTTATCGCACAATTGGTGGTCTTGCATTTATTTCTATGTAGCTATATAGTGGGCCCCAAGAATGATTTTCTCTGGTGGGCCCAAGGTGTTCCAGTCCGACGCTGCCCACATGTGTGATTATGTCTTGCGGATCCCAAAAAGGGACCCTCGCATTGCCAAAATTATGAAGGATGACGACTACTGGTTGGCCAGCATCCTCGATCCACGCTTTAAAGGCAAATTACAGAACATCATGCCACAAGAGAACCTAGAGCTAATATTGGCGAACAAACAAGCAACTCTGGTAAACCGTTTGTTAGGCCTCTTTCACACTTCAGTCGTGCGATGTCAGTCAAAATCCGTCAAAATGTGAAAAAAACGGATCCGCCATTTTTTTTTGGCGGATCCGTTTTTTTCCCATAGACTTGCATTAGTGACGGATTTTGACGGATGGTCGTCCGTTAGGTCCGTTTTTGGACGGATCCGCCAAAAAATTGGCGTCCGTCATTTTAAAAAAACGTCCAATGCAACGTTTTTTTTGACCGCCAAAATGGCGGACAACGGCGGATCCGCCGCATCCGCCATTTTGTATAATGGCCACCTATGGGCGGCGGATCCGCCAGCATCCATTTTTGACGGAATCCGCCGGCGGATCCGTCGCCTCTATTGAAAACCATAGTAAAATGCAGAAAACAGTGTCCGGGGTCTTCTCTCTCTCTCTCTCTCTCTTCTCTCTCTCTCTCTCTCTCTCTCTCTCTCTCTCTCTCTCTCTCTCTCTCTCTTCTCTCTCTCTCTCTCTCTCTCTCTCTCTCTCTCTCTCTCTCTCTCTCTCTCTCTCTCTCTCTCTCTTCTCTCTTCTCTCTTCTCTCTCTCTCTCTCTCTCTCTCTCTCTCTCTCTCTCCCGGATTTACATTTCCATAACGAAATTTTCACCATTTCCGGGTGAAATCTTCTTGGCGGATCCGTCAGAAAACTGACCAGTTTTGCATCCGTTTTTTTACTTTTCTGACGGATCCGCCATTTTCACGGATGGGCGGACGTCACACAACGGAAGTGTGAAAGAGGCCTTAGAGGCATTCCCAGCACACAGCAGCGGTGCAGGTTCTACCACGAGCCATACTGGGCCAAATGGAAGAGGTGTTCGTGGTGCACACAGACGAAGTGGCGTTGGAGACAGGGGTTTCATGACCATGTTGTGGACTGATTTCTCGAGTAACGCTCAGCAGTTGTCAACTATGGTTCAAAATTACCTCTCCTCCCCTATCGATGTTCTCCCTCACAGTTCATTCCCCTTTGACTACTGGGCCTGTAAACTGGACACCTGGCCTGAATTGGCAGAATATGCCTTACAGGAGCTCGCTTGCCCTGCTGGTAGTGTGCTATCAGAAAGAGTCTTCAGTGCTGCTGGATCAATCCTGACAGAAAGAAGGACCGGCTGTCGACCCAAAATGTTGGTGATCTCACCTTCATTAAAATGAACCATGCATAGGTTTCAAAGGATTTTGTCCCACCTTCCCCTGATGACACATAAGTTGCCAGCAAAATGGCTCGCTTTGTCCTCCTCTGCCTCCGTCTTCTCCAATTCCTCCTTTTGCAGCTGCTGAATGTCTAGCCTACACCTCAACATATGCCAGTTTTTCCACCTCCCTAACTGGGCTGTACCCCCCCAGGGCCGGAGTCAGCACCTGGCGCACCCGGGCAAGTGGCGGTGCCCTGAGCAGGTGGGGGGCCCACTCGCTGTCAGAGACACCGGCGTACTATCAGGGGCCCTGTGCCAGTGCCGGCGCCCACGAGTGGGCCCCCCTTGCTTGCTCAGGGCCCCAGCACTTGCAATACTTACCTCTCCCTGTTCCACTGCTTTGACGTCTTCCGCGTTTCCTGACAGTGACATTCAGGTCAGAGAGCGCGATGAAGTCACATCTGTACGCCCTCTGCCTGAACAGTCCAAGTGCAGACAGCTGGAAGATGGCGACGCTGAGGAGTCCAGAGTAGAGCAGTGCCCAGTGAGGAGAGGTATTTCATTTTTTTTAATGTTTGGAGCAATATATGGGAAGTATTATACACTGGAGAATTATATGTGGTGCCGAGCATACACTGGCGCATCATATAAGGGGCACATTATACACTGGAGCATCATCCATGGGGCCCATCATATACTGGAGCATCATATGGGGCCCATTATATATGGAGCATTATATAGGCCCATCATACACTAGAGCATCATCCATGGGGCCCATCATATACTGGAGCATCATATGGGGCCCATTATATATGGAGCATTATATAGGCCCATCATACACTGGAGCATCATCCATGGGGCCAATCATATACTGGATCATCATATGGGGTTCATTATTTATGGGGCATCATATAGGGTATGGAGCATCATATGGAGCATATATGGGGTCTATTCTGTATGGAGCATTATATGGAGCCCATTCTGTAAGGAGCAATATATGGGGCCTATCATATATTGTATGAAGCTTTATATGCGACTCATTATACTGTATGGAACAATATGTGGGGCTCATTATACCCTATGGGGACCGTCCTATACTGTCTGACACATTATATGGGGACCATCATATACTGTAGCATTATGTGGAGCTCATCATATACTGTATGAAACATTATATGGGACCAATTATTCTGTATGGAGCAATATATGGGGCTCATTATTCTGTATGGCGCACTATGTGGTGGCCATAATACTATATGGAGGAATATACTGTCCGTTTTTTGAGCTATTGTAGAATTTAAAATAGATATCAGTCATGTAATGTAAGAAGTGAAGTATTTGTCATTGTACTATACCTATATTTCTGTGCCGTATCGGAGCATCATGAATTGTGGTATGTGTTAAAGGGGCCCACTGACACTTATTCGTCCGGGGCACACGAAAACCTGGGGCCAGCCCTACCCCCCCACAACTTTAACCAAATAACCCCCAGTTTTCAATGCGTAACTATTATTATAAAGTAAATTGAGGTTGCCAAGCTTAAGTAATAAGAATTGATGTCGTTGGCATTGAAATGGGCACTGTAGGTGTGTTTACTGTCCTCCACTCCCTGCCGACTTTGCTTCCTCATTGACTTGCATTGGGTTTCGTGTTTCAGTCGGACCTCCGAATTTTCCCGATAGTCGGCCGATTTCGTTTGACTCGACTTTTGAGAAAGTCGGGTTTCACAAAACCCGACTTGACCCTAAAAAAGGAAAAGTCGCTCATCTCTAGTCATTACTACAAAATGGGGACCAGGATGGAGGTTGTTACTATGAGATGGTGACCAGGATGGGAGACATTACCACAATATAGGATCAGAATCATGGACATTATTACAAGATGGAGACTGTGAAGGATGGGGTATTTAATGGCAGTTTGCAATCCTGAAAACGTGTAGCTGTAACAGGACATCTGGCTGAACAGGTGGCCTAGCCTTCTCCGCTTCAAAGAAGAAATTTTCATCCCCACCAGCTAGCTAGTAACCAAACTCTTACAGGAAGACCTCCGGTCAGAGCCCATGTGGTGTAACATCTTTGTTCAGACTGCTAGGATTTCATAAGGAGAATATAGACTTATTGTAAGTCTTAGCCACATGCGGTTATATTTTCGAGATCTCTGGAACTAGCCAAACACCTTCCAGGGTCTCGACCTGTTCTAGCACCCAGAGTAGGGTTTTGCATAGAATGGCTAGTAGGCGCCAGGTAGCAAAACTGTGTTTGATTTCAGCGTGTAACAGGGGCCCGGCCTGATGGTGCCAAAACCGCCTCCCTAGTAGAGATGAGCGTACCTTTCAAGGTTCAGTTCAGTTTGAATAGCTGAACGTTTAGACGTTCACAGAATGGTTCGACGAACGTACCCGAACCCCACTAGATGCAATGGGAGGCCAAACTAAAAG
Source organism: Oophaga sylvatica (assembly GCA_033576555.1). Classification (NCBI taxonomy): domain Eukaryota; kingdom Metazoa; phylum Chordata; class Amphibia; order Anura; family Dendrobatidae; genus Oophaga; species Oophaga sylvatica. The sequence continues at coordinate 440,261,344 of JARQOD010000002.1, read as the reverse complement.
TATACACAACACCTTAAAAGTTGACATAAAGCTTCTCAAATAGCTAAAATTAGGGGAAGACACCATGAAAAGTGGCATCAATTGACCCACAGTAAAAATTTGAAAATGGCACAAGAGCAGTCAGCCATGAGCTATGCATGAGTTATCCATGTCTGGCCCAGCATTTACAGCTTGGAATTGAAGTTTCAATGAGGACCTGGTGGTTAAGGGAGTGGTATACGCCTTCGTAGCTGGGAACCCTGATACCTCATGCAACATCTCCAATTTTTTTTTCCATCCACACTCAGATGCCGCAAACATCAGTTTCATACAGTACTATTGGTAGAAAAATGTAAGGGAAGTAACACGGTTGTTGACTGATCAATTGATCCACAGTAGAACCTTTTATAATGGCATAGAAGCAGTCAGCCATGGGCCATACATGAGGTATCATGGTCTGGCCCTGTATTTACAGCTTGGAATTGAAGTTTGAATGAGGACCTGGTGGTTAACAGAGCGGTGTAAGCCTTCTTTGCTGGGAGCCCTAATACCTCATGCAAAAGCTCCTTTTTTCCCAGCCACACTCAGATGGCACAAACATAAGTTTTATTGAGTACTAATGGTAGAAAAATGTAAGGATAGTAACACAGGTAGTTGAGTGAAAGTAATTGCAGGCCTGCCTGTCTGGGAGCACTACTTCTACAGGCAACACACATGAAGGAGACCTAATTTGGATTCTCCATATTTAAAAAAATTATTGTCACACACCGCTAAAGTGGCATCAATTTCCACAGAGTAGAAATAGTATAATGGTCCTCTGACACCCCTTTCACTACAGGCAACCCACCAGATGGAGAGCCAACTTGGAGTCTCTCACATTACAAAAAATCGTTTGCAACATCAGAAGCAGTAGCAACAGCAGGCACAGAAGCCATGACAAAGATGGCACAGACTGCAATAACGCGAGATCAATGCATGACACTAAAAATTACACCATTGACTGTCCAGTCTGTGTATGTGGTGCAAAAGTCATTGGAAAAGCATGACCTGTTCATTTTGATAAAAGTTAGGCGGTCCACACTTTCAGGAGACAGCCGGATGGGCTTATCCATCAGGACACCACAAGCAGCACTGAAGACACGTTCTGAGAGAACACTGGCTGCTGGACATGACAAAACCTCCAAGGCGTGACAAGCAAGCTCAGGCCATTCTTAAATTTTTGAAGACCAAAATGCAAAATTGTCCAAACCCCGCCCTCATGGCATTGATTTTGAGCTCCAGCTACTCCTGCAAAATCCTCTCCAGTCATTCACAACATGTCAGACTTGTACTCTGTTCTGTTGGTGAGCGGCCTTGTCTAAAAAATGTGTGAAACGACTCACAGAAATTGCTTATGCCACTTACGCTGCTGCTGCTGCTGCTACTAATGTTTTGACATTCCTGGGGTTGGGGCGCCCGAACAGGGACCTGAGTTATTCTACTCTGCGGGAGCCCGACCGGTCCGGAGACGTGGGATGAGCGGAGCCTTCTGTCGGTGATATACACAGCGCTGGGGTAAGAATACTTATTATATTCTACCTAAAATCTATATCACTGTATAGTGGACTCCCTCTTCCCCGAGCGGTCGGCTTTCCAGGTAAATCACAGGTATTCCTGGCTCAGGTCTCTTTGAACCAGTAGACCTTCAGATTAATTGTCAGTCCTGCCTTTCCTCCTTTGGAAAATGACAGTATGGATCCAATGATTGTGTTGTGGTTTTGTCTTGGTGTTGGTGTGATTGGATTGTTTATTTGGTTGGCGTACAAATCTTGGAGAGCGAGCAGTGGAATGGTTCAGAAACCTTTGTGGCCCATTGTCTAAGTGACAGAGTCTTGGTGACGGAGTCATAGTGACGCAATTGTCTTGGTGACAAACTTGTCTTGGTGACAAGAGAATCTCTTCTAGGTGAGGAGATATAAAAATGGGGAACCAAAACACCAAGGAAGGTGTTACTGCTAAAGATTTAGTTGTGCGCAGAGAAGGAAAGCAAGCTTTGATAGGCATTGACAAAGTATTGTGTAAAGCAGGCATGAGTAAAAACGGAGAATTGAACAGTGATAAATGGAAAAGGTTCTTTAACTCACATCATGGTTGGTTGAGAGACAAAGGACTGTTGAAAACAGTGAACCTGTGGATGAGTGCGTGTGATTACTTAGAGGGAAGGACTGAAGAATTGGGAGACGGACAATACAAACTGACAAAAACAGGGATGACTGATTTGCCCTCCTGTCTGCCCCCTACGTTACCTCCACCCCAGTATCAGACTTTCCCACAGATTTCCCATGAACCAAACTGTTGGGTCTGCCCCAGGTGTGGACAGCAGAATCCCCTGACGGTAGATGTCTGTGTAAGTTGCGGTGGACCCAGACCTCCCCCGACCAATCTATTTCCAATGAGGACAGTAGTGGTACCTGGTACCCCGGGTGCTGCAGGAGGCCAGGAGGGCGGAGTAGCTCCAGGCGCCCCCCGGACAGCAGTGTTATACAGACCATGGAGCCCTTCAGAGCAGTTGGCTCTAATAACTCAACTCCCGGACCCTTCACAGTCACCAATGGGGTTCGCTAGAATGTTAGCTACAATGCAGGATACGTATAAAGCAACTAGACAGGATCTAGAAGCACTTATAAAAGGGAAATTGGCAGATGAAGCCAGATACGATAGACTGATAGATGAGACATACAAGTGTTATATCGGTAGGAACGGACCTGATGATGCAGAGGTCAATGACGCAGCAGCAGGGGTTATGTTTACAGAAGCATTGAAAAAAGCATGTAAAGATAGACAGGCAGAAAAGGAAGTTACACTAGAAGATAGAGTTCAGGGAAAAGAAGAGGAGCCAAAAGATTATTTCTGGGCTCTAAGAAAAACTTGGGTGGAAATGGGTTTTGTCCCAGAAAACAAGACTAGTGAGAGGGTACTGGCAAGTGCATACATGAATGGGTTAAAAAAGGAAGTAGCAGAAAAAGTGAAAGTAAGTAGACCTGATTGGAGATCAGTAAAAGCAGAGGATCTAGCCAGAATAGCACAAGGGGCACAACATGATTTAGCGCAGGCAAAAAGAGGAGCAAGGATACATGCTGTAGGTACTCGTCCTGCAAACAACAGGGAGAGGAGACGTGTGCTAGGAGATGGACAGAAATTGTGCTACGGGTGTAAGAAACCAGGACATTTCAGGAGGGATTGCAGAACTAATCCATATCCAAATGACCCGCCTGCAGGAGGCCCCCAAGACCAATTAGCGCCGCACCCATAGGATAATGGTAGCTTGCACATGAACCCCCTTGTCTCCTTACCCCCCACTCCTAATTGCACAGTGCAGGTGAACCTACCAGGGGGACATGAGGTTGAGTTCCAAGTGGACACGGGGGCAGACAATTCAGTAATTACAGAAGAGGACTGGCCATTTGGGAAAAGTGATTTCTCCCACCATGTTATAGCGACTCCTTACAACTCTCCATCTATCCTGCTCCCCGTCACTAAAAAGATTCCCCTGCAAATTCAAGGAACCACTGTACACACACAGTTAATGGTATCACCACGGGGTCAATGTAATCTTTTAGGAAGTGATGTGTTGTCACAATTGCAAGCACATATTGAGTATCATCCTGATGGAACTGTCACTATGACACCGGGATTGAAGCCGAGCACTCTTTGTAAAATCATGTCGCTAGATGTTGCTAGTATAAGGACACAAATGAATTTCCTTCAATGTTAGAAGGTGTGATACCGCATGATTTCTGGGCTTCAGATAAAACAGATGTGGGCAGATTAAGGGTGCAGCCAGTCATGGTCAAATTAAAGCCAGGTGCAATCCTGCCCCAACAGAGACAGTATCCTCTTAGTTCAGCTCAAGAGACGGCTATAGCTCAGCAGATACAGAAACTGGTAGCAAGTGGTGTTTTAGTCAAGACCCAGTCCCCTTGTAACACCCCTCTGTTCCCAGTTAAAAAGAAAACAGCACCGGGGCAGCCAGCAGCGTACAGAATGGTCCATGATCTCCGGCTAGTGAACAAAGCTACAGAGCTCCTCACACCAGTTGTACCAAATCCTCACACCCTTCTGTCTCAAATCCCGGCTGGTGCTCTTTGTTTTTCAGTGATTGACTTGGCAAACGCATTCTTTAGTGTTCCATTGCACCCTGACTGCCAGTATTTGTTTGCTTTTACATTTCAAGGGAATCAGTATACGTGGACTGTCTTGCCCCAGGGTGCCCAAAACTCACCCACTATGTACACTGCCAGTCTGCAAGAGATACTGGAAAGATGGAAAATGCCAAAAGTAGTTGTTCTGCAATATGTTGATGACTTACTAATTTGTGCCCCCTCCAGGAAACAGTGTCGCACTGCAACGATATCACTCATGTTGTTTCTGTACCAATCTGGATGTAAAGCGTCAAAGGATAAACTGCAATTTTGTAAATCTTCAGTTATCTTTTTGGGACATTGCATTACACCAGGGGCGCGACATCTGACCAGCGCTCGCAAAGAAGCTGTACAGAACTTTCCTATGCCTGTTAATGTTGCCGCTCTTAGGACATTTCTTGGACTGGTTTCCTATTGCAGGCAGTGGATACATGCTGTGTCAATCCTCATGCAACCTCTCTATGACTGTATCACCATTGTGCCTTTTAAACTAACTCCTGAAGGTATAGACTGTTTTTATTCTCTCAAAAACAGGATTGTGGCAGCTCCAGCGCTAGGAACCCCCAACTATGAACTACCATTCACCCTGTATCTCCACGAACAGCAGGGACACGCGGCAGGGGTATTGACTCAGTTACATGGTGACAATCAAAGGCCTGTAGCCTATTTCAGTGGAAGACTAGATGCAGTGGCTAGAGGAGCCCCGTCCTGTGTACGGGCAGTACATGCTGTGGGACTATTGCTTCACAAATCGTCAGATATCGTTCTTGATCATCCACTGACAGTACTTACACCTCATGATGTATATACCATACTGAACCAGGTGCAACCGGCACACCTTTCAGCTGCACGTCATCTTCGATTGCAATGTGCACTTTTAATGCCTCCAAATGTTTCTTTGCAGAGATGTACCACACTTAATCCTGCTACGTTGTTACCTCTCTCGGATCTAAAGGAGGGGTCAGGTACGGTATTGTACAAAGAAGATCCAAGAGAGGAGATTCCTCATGATTGTGTTCAGCTTATGGCACAGGAAACAGCAGGCCTACCCACAGTGTTTGAAACGGAAAGACCTAATGCTGATTTTGAATTTTTTGTAGATGGATCTCGCCACCAAGATGACTCAGGTACCTTCCACACGGGGTATGCCATCGTCTCCCTGAATGCAGTAATCAAAGCAGAACCAATGCTCCCACATCAGTCAGCCCAGGAGGCTGAACTTAAGGCTCTGACCGAGGCCTGTAAGATAGCTGAAGGTAGAATTGTTAACATCTACACAGATTCTAGATACGCATTCGGTATAGCTCATGATTTTGGTCCAATTTGGAAATCTAGAGGATTCCTGACGGCAGCAGGACATCCCATTAAAAATGCTGACGCAGTCCAGCAGTTAATTGATGCATTACAATTACCAAAAGAGGTAGCTGTCATAAAAGTTAAAGCACGTACCAGATGCACCGATCAGGTGAGTAAAGGAAACGCAATGGCCGATGCAGCAGCAAAAACAGCAGCCAGTAGACCACTCCAAGGGGTAACGATGCACCAGGTAAGCGCTCCCAAAAATCCCTTTGTGTCGGAGGATGCCTTAGCCCAGATGCAAAGTGAATAATCATGTGCACAGCCGTATAGGAGTATCTGAGTAGGTTCCCACACCATATAAATATAGCAAATGAACTCAGAACTCAACTTCAGTAGAGTGATGATTTTTAATCGTGTCCACAAAAGAGGGGCTATGCCCGGAATATCAGGTTTAAATTCTGTTCGATATAGGTGATCAAATATGGCAGCGGTTACCTGGGGGTCCCGGTGGAGCAAAAATGTGCCTGCGGTGGACGCGGTATCCGCACATGCACGGACTAGCGGCGGATACCGCGTCCACCGCAGGCACATATTAAACCTGATATTCCGGGCATAGCCCCTCTTTTTGCTGGGTCCACCTACTCACAGTAGTCCATGTGACTGATGAAGGTCCAAGTTCAGGACCGAAACGTTTCTGTTATTACTGTGGACACGATTAAAAATCATCACTCTACTGAAGTTGAGTTCTGAGTTCATTTGCTATATTAGCCCAGATGCAGGCTCAGGTGCGCCAGGAGGAAGTAGAAAAGTGGGAAAAAGAAGGTGCATGTCTGAATGCAGCAACTGGGGTATGGGGAAGAGGGATGCGTCGATGCCTTCCAAGAGCGTTGTACCCTGCGGTCGCCCAGATGTTACATGGGCCAACCCACCAATCCAAAACTGCTGTAATGAGCGTGATGCAGAAGCATTGGGTAGCACCAGGCTTTTCCACCTGTATAGAAGGTTTGATCCAGGGATGCATGGTATGTGCTACACATAATCAGGGAAGGGTAGTCAAGACACCACCCAAACACACCCCTCGGCCCCTCTATCCTTTCCAGAGACTGCAGATTGATTATATTCAGCTGCCAAAATCAGGATCATGGGAATACGTGTTGGTCTGTATTGATTTATTCTCAGGTTGGCCGGAGGCTTTCCCGATTGCCAAGGCTACGGCTGCGGCAACCGCAAAGAAGCTGCTTGCGGAGGTGGTGTGCAGGTATGGAGTACCAGAGGTGATCGAAAGTGACAGAGGTACACATTTCACAGGTGAAATAATGAATGAAGTCTTGACAGCTCTGGGAATTCAACAAGCTTTTCATACCCCATATCACCCACAAAGCAGTGGAAAAGTAGAAAGACTAAATGGGACATTGAAGTTAAAAATCCAAAAGGCCATGGCTGAAACAGGGAAATCTTGGCCTGAATGTTTACCATTAGCCCTATACTCAGTAAGGTACACTCCAAATAGAAAAACTGGACTTTCTCCCGTATGAAGTACTATTTGGCAAAGTGCCTAGCTTAGGATGTTTCTTTCCCCAAGCACTGGAGATGAGTAACCATGTATTAAGCTCATATGTAAGGGATTTGCATAAAAGACTAAAAAAAGTACATGATAATGTCTTCAGTTCTCTTCCAGATCCGAACCAGGATCCTGGGAGTCACAGCTTGCAGCCCGGAGACTGGGTAGTCATTAAAAGACACGTGAGAAAGAGTCTGGATCCGAGATTTGATGGACCTTTTCAAGTTCTACTGACGACAAGTACCGCAGTCAAGCTACAAGGCAAGGAAACTTGGATCCACGCATCGCATTGTAAGAAGATCCTTGGAGAGCCTCCAGAAGAGGAATGATGCTACTAATGACATTTGCTTGCATCCTTGCAGTAACGGATGCTTGGAACAGACTTAGCCGTGTAGATGGTGATGATAACAGGTTCATTAGACACCACTTAGCTTTAGTGGATGGACTGAAAGAACAAAACCAACCTGTTGCAAACTGTTGGATTTGTACACACGCGCCGGTGACATCCACCAGTCTACCATTTCTTGCAGTCCCAGTCTCGTGGGAAGAAATTAACTCTTGGGGTAACTGTGCAGACACATTAAGCAACAATGCCACTCAAAAACTTTGGAACACTACGGTAGGAATACCGGTAGTGGGTTGGACTGATTTTCCATGGTGGCAGGGAAATCTAACAGGACAAATAATTCCAAGACTGTATCTATCTTTTAAAGGTGGGGCATGGGTACCCAGAAATAGAACTAGTATAACCTCTTTGGGAGAAATACCGACACAGGGGTTAAAGATAAGTTTTGGGGTCACTACAGGAAGCTTAGATGCTTTTAAACCCTCCCTATTAGAACGATATCTACACACTGATAAATGGGAAAATAATGTTTTCTTTGAGAATGGAAATGATGAAACTTGTGCTAACAAACCAGGTAACCTGAGGTGTAATGAAAATGAAGGGTATCAGAAGAACACTTCCACCTGCGGAGAACCTACCGTAGGATACTGCTCCCCACTAGGACAAAAGCCCGGATGGTGCATGATGAGTAATGTTTCAAAGTTTATAGATTTGGCACACCGATTAGTATTACAGCATTCAGCTATATGGAACCTTCCACCGTCAATGTATTGGGTATGTGGGGACAAGGCATTTAAGTGGCTTCCAGTAGGAGTCACCGGGAAATGCACCCTAGCTAGGTTGACACCAGCCACCTATCTCATCACTCCAGACAGATTAAATCCATTGTCTATTCCAAAATATACACTACATAAACGATCTGCAGACAATAGACCTCGCCCAAATGGGAGACCACACATAGTGGAGATGGGGATAGCAAATAAATTTTTCAGTGCATTATTCATCTACCCTATGATAACTCAGACGTGGGATAAGTTGGTAGAATCCACAGACTACCTAGATGATCAAATATGGGATATATTAGATATCCTCAATGGGTCCCTTGTAGTACAGAACCAGCTAATTATTGTTACTAACCAACATACCCTCGTGTTAGATTACCTGACTGCAGCTCAAGGAGGGATGTGCCAGATTATTGGACCTGCATGTTGTCATTATATTGATAATTCAAGTGTTTTAACCCTTAAACATAAGCTAGAGGATGTCATAAAGTTAAGGAAACTATATGATGAGGCAAATCTGAAGAATCAAGATTCATGGTGGGCAAATACTTTCTCCTTTCTTAACCCCGCAAATTGGTTCAAAGGCATAGGGGGATGGCTGACTGGGATAATACAAGCTGGCCTACAGGTTTTATTGATATGTCTTGCTATCTATTTAGTTTTTAAAATTTGTTTGATGTGTATTAAACGATGTACTAGGACACAGAGGAGGTATGAAGATGTGTATTGATCAAATGAAGGAACAAAAGGAGAGAATGTTAGAGTTAAATTCAATATCTCTCTAGTAGACTTTGAGGCGCTGAGGCATAGCAGAAGGGAAGATAAGATAAGAAAGGAATGTTCCTTCTTTGAGATACTGACCTCCAACCCCTGAGTTGAAGAGAGACTCCGTGCTAGGAGCCGAGGTCAGGGGCTTAAAAAAAAAAAAAAAAAAACAGTATGTTATGTACTTTAACGATAAGATTGTATTAACTGCCATGTATGGTAATTCCGCTTCCTGCTTCAGGGTGTGTATAAAATCCCTTTTGTTAGCAATAAAGACAGAGCTTATAGACGCATCCATTTGGTCTGTGTCTTGTTCTCTCTGGTACCACATTCCGAGGAGGAAAGGGTTAACAAGTTAACAGCGACGACAACGTCTAGAGCTGGATGCACACTGTGTGCCTTACTGCTGTCTTGGGGAAAACCAATCTTAAGATTACCTACAAGCGTGTTGTCACGATGTGACACGACCCAACAGGTGGCCGGTCAGTGGACGCCGCAACACACACAAAACAGGATGGTATTGGGGAGAGGAAGGCCCTACTGAAAGGGAAATAGGGGATGGTCACCACCTGAGCTCAAACCTGAGCCTGTCCCTGAACCCCCCTAACACCCTAAGTGGGTCTTTCTCTCACTGCCATCAGGAACCTCGTCCCTCGTTGTCACCTATTACTGCCCTGGCTAGTGCACTGGCTGGCAAGGGGCGCTAGCCTCACCACTGCAGATAATACCACACAGGGGACAGTGACAAGCACCAGAAGGATAAGGAGAAAACATAGCACTTAGCTTCCTGACACCGCTGCTAAGCTCCACACTTCAGATAGCACAGCAACAGGACTCCAAACATCAGATGTGGCTGAAACCAGAGAGCTGCTCCTACAAAGGTTGCTCTCCAGAAAAACTCTATCACCAAAAGTCAGCTGATACATCAGGTGACCATTTAAAGGATGGTGGGAGTGGTCACCACCCACATCAGCTAACCCAGCATCACTGCAGTTACACCAGATTGCCAGTGGGGAAAAACTGACATTAACCCCTTACTGCCATCGGACGTACTATCCCGTCCATGGTACCTGGGCCCGTATGACCGGGGACGGGATAGTACGTCATAGGCGATCAGCTGCGCTCCTGAGGGGAGCGCAGCTAATCGCCGCCGGGTGTCAGCTGATTATCACAGCTGACACCCATGACTGTGTGTCAGGAGCGGTCACGGACCGCTCCCGGCACATTAACCCCTAGCACACCGCGATCAAACATGATCGCGGTGTACTGGGGGCACAGGGGAGGATCGCGCAGGGTGGGGGCTCCCTGCGCGCCCCCCTGAGACCCTCAGAGCAGCGCGATGTGATCGCGCTGTTCTGAGGGCTTCCTCCCTCCCAGGACCCGGATCCAAGATGGCGCCGGGGTCCTGGAGGGAGGCGGCTACCTCAGTGCCTGCCGAGAGCAGGCACTGAGAAGCCTGCATCTATGCCTGTGCGATCGCTGGTGTGACAGAGTGCTGTGCACACTGCCACACCAGCGATCTGATAAAATACTGTGATGTCCCACCCTGGGACAAAGTAAAAAAGTTAAAAAAGTAAAATAAACATGTGTAAAAAAAAATCCAAAATAAATAAAAAAAAAATATATTCCCCAATAAATTCACTTCTTCCTGTAAATAAAAAAAAAAAAACAATAAAAGTACACATATTTGGTATCGCCGCGTCCGTAACGACCCCCCTATAAAATTGTCCCACTAGTTAACCCCTTTAGTGAACCCCTTAAAAAAAAAAAAAAAAACGAAGCAAAAAATCAATGCTTTATCATCATACCGCGAACAAAAAGTGGAATAACACGCGATCAAAAAGACCGATATAAAAATACATGGTACCGCTGAAAACGTCATCTTGTCCCGCAAAAAACGAGCCGTCATAAAGCATCATCAGCGAAAAAATAAAAAAGTTATAGCTCGCAGAATAAAGCGATGCAAAAATAATTATTTTTTATATAAAATTGTTTTTATTCTATAAAAGCGCCAAAACATGAAAAAATGATATAAATGAGGTATCGCCATAATCGTACTGACCCGAAGAATAAAACTGCTTTATCAATTTTACCACACGCGGAACGGTATAAAACGCCTCCCCAAAAGAAATTCATGAATTGCTGATTTTTGTTCATTCTAACCTCCCAAAAATCGAAATAAAAAGCGATCAAAAAACGTCACGTGCTCGAAAATAGTACCAATAAAAACGTCAACTCGTCCCGCAAAAAATAAGACCTCACATGACTCTGTGGGCCAAAATATGCAAAAATTATAGCTCTCAAAATGTGATGATGCAAAAACTATTTTTGCAATAAAAAGCGTCTTTTAGCGTGACAGCTGCCAATCATAAAAACCCGCTATAAATAGTAAATCAAACCCCCTTTATCACCCCCTTAGTAAGGGAAAAATAATAAAATTAAAAAAAAGTATTTATTTCCATTTTCCCATTAGGGTTAGGGTTAGGGTTGCGGCTAAAGTTAGGGTTAGGGTTGGCGCTAAAGTTAGGATTAGGGTTAGGGTTGGGATTAGGGGTGTGTTAGGGTTAGGTTTGTGGTTAGGGTTGGGACTAGGGTTAGGGGTGTGTTGGGGTTAGAGTTGGAGTTAGAATTGGGGGGTTTCCGCTGTTTAGGCACATCAGGGGCTCTCCAAATGTGACATGGCGTCTGATCTCAATTCCAGCCAATTCTGCGTTGAAAAAGTCAAACGGTGCTCCTTCACTTCTCAGCTCTGCCATGCGTCCAAACAGTAGTTTATCCCCACATATGGGGTATCAGCGTACTCTGGACCCAAGAGTTATTGTGCAATTTGTCCTATTTCTTCTGCTACCCTTGGGAAAATAAAAAACTGGGGGCGAAAATATCATTTTTGTACAAAAAAAATATTTTTTTGTTTTTATGGCTGTACATTATAAACTTCTGTGAAGCACTTGGGGCTTCATAGCGCTCACCACACATCTAGATAAGTTCCTTGTGGGGTCTATTTTCCAAAATGGGGTCACTTGTTGGGGATTTCCACTGTTTAGGCGCATCAGGGGCTCTCCAAATGCGACATGACGCCCCCAGACCATTCCATCAAAGTCTGCAATCCAAAACGTCACTACTTCCCTTCCGAGCCCCAACGTGTACCCATACAGTAGTTTTCTCCCACATATTGGATATCAGCGTACTCAGGACAAATTGGACAACATCTTTTGGGGTCCAATTTCTCCTGTTACCCTTGTAAAAATAAAATATTGGGGCAAAAAAATCATTTTTGCAAAAAAAAAAAGGATTTTTTATTTTTACGGCTGTGCGTTATAAACTTCTGTGAAGCACTTCGGGGTTCAAAGTGCTCACCACACATCTAGACAAGTTCCTTGTGGGGTCTATTTTCCAAAATGGGGTCACTTGTGGGGGGTTTCCACTGTTTAGGCGCATCAGGGGCTCTCCAAATGCGACATGACGCCCCCAGACCATTCCATCAAAGTCTGCAATCCAAAACGTCACTACTTCCCTTCCGAGCCCTGACGTGCGCCCATACAGTAGTTTTCTCCCACATATTGGGTATCAGCGTACTCAGGACAAATTGGACAACAACTTTTGGGGTCCAATTTCTCCTGTTACCCTTGTGAAAATAAAATATTGGGGGCAAAAAAAATCATTTTTGTAAAAAAAAAAAGATTTTTTATTTTTACGGCTGTACCTTAGAAACTTCTGTGAAGCACTTCGGGGTTCAAAGTGCTCACCACACATCTAGATAAGTTCCTTGTGGGGTCTATTTGCCAAAATGGGGTCACTTGTGGGGGGTTTCCACTGTATAGGTGCATCAGGGGCTCTCCAAATGTGACATGACGCCCCCAGACCATTCCATCAAAGTCTGCAATCCAAAACGTCACTACTTCCCTTCCGAGCCCTGACGTGCGCCCATACAGTAGTTTTCTCCCACATATTGGGTATCAGCGTACTCAGGACAAATTGGACAACAACTTTTGGGTTCCAATTTCTTCTGTTACCCTTGTGAAAATAAAATATTGGGGACGAAAAAATCATTTTTGTAAAAAAAAAAAAGATTTTTTATTTTACGGCTGTACGTTATAAACTTTAGTGAAACACCTGGGGGTTAAAAGTTCTCACCACACATCTAGATAAGTTCCTTGAGGGGTCTAGTTTCCAAAATGGCATCATTTATGGGGGTTTCCACTGTTTAGGCAGATCAGGAGCTCTCCAAACACGACATGGCGTCCAGCCAATTCTGCGTTGAAAAAGTCAGACGGCGCTCCTTCCTTCCAAACTCTGCCATGCACCCAAACAGTGGTTTACCCCCACATATGGGGTATCAGCGCACTCAGGACAAATTGCACAATAACTTTTGGAGTCTTGTTACCCTTGGAAAAATAAAAATTGGGGTGAAAAGATCATTTTTGTGGAAAAAATATGATTTTTAAATTTTACGGCTCTACGTTATAAACTTGTGTGAAGCACTTGGGGGTTCAAATTGCTCACCAAAGATCTAGAAAAGTTCCTTAGGGGGTCTAGTTTCCAAAATGGGGTCATTTGTGGGGGGTTTCCACTGTTTAGGCACATCAGGGGCTCTCCAAATGCAACATGGCATCCAATCTCAATTCCAGCCAATTTTGGTTGGAAAAAGTCAAATGGTGCTCCTTCCATTCCGAGCTCTGCCGTGCGCCCAAACAGTGGTTCCCACCCACATATGGGGTATCAGCGTACTCAGGACAAATTGTACAACAACTTATGTGGTCCAATTTCTCCTGTTACCCTTGAGAAAATAAAAAATTAGTGACTAAAAGATAATTTTTGTGGGAAAAAAATAGGATTTTTTATTTTCATGCCCGGGCATTATAAACTTGTGTGAAGCACTTGGGGGTTCAAAGTGCTCACCAAAGATCTAGATAAGTTCCTTAGGGGTATAGTTTCCAAAATGGGGTCACTTGTGGGGGTTTCCACTGTTTAGGCTCATCTGGGGCACTGCAAACGGAACATGACCCCATCAACGTCTGCATTCCAAAACGTTACTACTTCCTTTCCAAGCCCTGCCGTGCACCCAAACAGTTCCCCCCCCCACATATGGGGTATCAGCGTACTCAGGACAAATTGGACAACAACTTTTGGGGTCCAATTTCCTTGGGAAAATTCAAAAATTTGGGACTAAAAAATCATTTTTGTGGAAAATTGTTTTTTTTTTTTTCACACCCAGGCATTATAAGCTTTTGTGAAACACTTGGAGTTCAAAGTGCTCACAACAGATCTAGATAAGTACCTTAGGGGGTCTAGTTTCCAAAATGGTGTCACTTGTGGGGGTTTCCACTGTTTAGGCGCATCAGGGGCTCTCCAAACACGACATGGCGTCCAATCTCAATTCCAGCCAATTTTAGTTTGAAAAAGTCAAACGGCGCTCCTTCCCTTACGAGCTCTGCCGTGTGCCCAAACAGTGGTTTTCCCCACATATTGGGTATTGGCGTACTCAGGAGAAATTGCATAACAACCTTATTTGTCCATTTTCTCCTTTTACCCTTGTGAAAATAAAAAAAAAGTTTGTAAAAGATCATTTTTGTGGCTAAAAAGTTAAATATTCATTTTTTCCTTCCACGTTGCTTTAGTTCCTGTGAAGCACCTGAAGGGTTAATAATCTTCTTGAATGTGGTTTTGAGTACCTTGAGGGGTGCAGTTTTTAGAATGGGGTCACTTAGGGGTATTTTCTGCCATATAGACCCCTCAAAGTGACTTCAAATGAGAGGTGGTCCCTAAAAAAAATGGCTTTGTAAATTTTGTTGTAAAAATGAGAAATCGCTGGTCAACTTTTAACCTTATAACTTCCTAACAAAAAAAAATTTTGGTTCCAAAATTGTGCTGATGTAAAGTAGACATGTGGGAAATGTTATTTCTTAACTATTTTATGTGACATATTTCTCTGTTTTAAGGGAATAAAAATTCAAAGTTTGAAAATTGCAAAATTTTAAAAATTTTCGCCATATTTGCATTTTTTTCAAAAATAAACGCAAGTTATATCGAAGAAATTTTACTTCTAACGTGAAGTACAATATGTCACGAGAAAACAATCTCAGAATCGCGAAGATCCGTTGAAGCGTTCCAGAGTTATAACCTCATAAAGAGACAGTGGTCAGAATTGTAAAAATTGGCCCGGTCATTAACGTGCAAACCACCCTTGGGGGTGAAGGGGTTAACCCCCGATGATCCTGAAAGGAAAATGCTACTTTTAAAACAGAGTGGAACCAGAGCTGCCATGAAACCAAACATTGATAGTGACAGTACCCCCTATCAATGAGAGGCCTCTGGACCCTCAACACAGGACCTCACCAACGATGAGGAGTCGGACACCTCGAACCACCAGTTTACCTCTGCAGTCACCTGATCTTCAGGTTTACGGCAAACGCAGCCCAATGGAGATGACAATAACGCAGGCTCCGGAGGAGCCACAAATCTCCAGAGCACCGACCTGTGGAATGTGTTGTGTACATGCATTACTGGGGGTAACTCCAGCTGGAAAATCCCCGGGCTGAGAATGGCCAACACCCGATACAGCCCGAACACCCTATGACTCCAGGTCCCTGAAGCATACTTCCACCTGATCTTTCTGGTGGTGTAAGGTTCTTTGTACATGTTTCTTGAAACTCAGTTTTTCCGTCGGCCATTTTGCTTTCTGTCTTGCTGCAGCTATCTTGCCCTCAGTCAATATGGAGTTTCCAGCTTTCATGTTCCCGCCCTGATTCTCTCCCTCTTGCTTCTTAAGCAGCCTCAGCTGAGCAATCAGTGCTTCAGAATCAAGCCTGCAGTGAGCCTGTGACCTGACTCCTGGAAAACCTTGGACTTTGTACTCCAGCTATTTCCTACTGAGGAACTTTGGAACACTTGTGGACAATGGAAACCTGCTATTTGATAAATCCACGTTTGCATGGAATTACGGTAACAGAGAAGAGATCCTGAACCTGTTGTGGAGAGTTATTGCTGAGCTTAAGTTACTCTGGCCTGCTGTGTCTCCTGCTTCTGTACCTGCAAACTGTGTGACCATTTTTGCCACTTGTATGAAGTAATACAAGTCCTTCTATATCAAACCTGTGTCTCATGTGTTTTTCTCGCACCCAAGCACAAGACGCTATATGAACTGTACACCATACATTACAAGATTCTGAAGCCAAACGTTAGTGTCTGCTGGGTCTGGGAAGGCTGTGTCTGCTGTGACTGTGGATATCAGATGTCCGGTTATACTTTCCGTGATGACAGTGGTTGTGACTTCTCACAACCATTCCAGGTGAGCAATTCCCTTAATTTTACTCTGCAGTGTTACCACAGGTAAACACTATTGTTTTTTTTTTTTTCTCTTCTCCTTCCAGTACTCCTGTCTTAAAAGATCTGGAAGATGGAGGCTCGCATAAAGGAGCTTTGCGGAGTGACTGATACAATCCTTGCAGATATACAGACTATAAAGACCCGTTTTGCAAACCTACAGGACCTCACTAATCACAATTTGCAAGTGTTTGGACAAACTACCCAGGATTTACGAGCCAGGATTGAGGTTCTAGAGGAACGAGTCCAGGCTCCTGCGATAACCCCGAGTTCTGGGATTCCCAAGTTACCCCCTTTTCATTTTGGCGGTGAACGTGAGAAATTCAGGGGATTTATTAACCAATGCAATCTTTTTTTTTCTGCACATGCTTCAC
>JARQOD010000002.1:440221782-440244634 GCA_033576555.1 Oophaga sylvatica | reverse complement strand
GATAATCGGGCGACCAGGGGGGTTCCTAACATCCTTATGAATCTTAGGCAAAAAATAAAAATGAGGAGTCTGGAAAGTTTGAACATTCAAAATTTTTTTCTCTTTTCTATTTAGAATACCCCTGGTCGGCTTCCTTAACTAGATCTTTGTATTTTGGGAAGATGGACACTGTGGGTCACCTTATAAATTCTCATAATACTCATGATCGTAGAGTATTCTCTTCCCTTCCTGAATATACCAGTCCTTATTCATGATGACAATACCCCCCTTTTCAGCTCCCTTGATAACAATTTCTTTATTCTCTCTAAGTGATACAAGGGCTTGTCTTTCACTATGACTCAAGTTGTCCCTTCCTTTTGGTGCTCAAATGTTCTTAAACCCTTTAGGACTAACTGCTGAAAGGTTTCTAAAAAGATACCCTTATGATGCAGGGGGTTAAAATGAGACTTTCCACGCACTGGTACATGTAGGAAATTATCCAATGAACCCCCCCTACCAAATACGGTGCCCTACTGGTGTTTGGAGAGGAATCGGGGGCAGGTTTTAATTGTTTCCTCTCCTCCAACAGAAAATGTCGATGGACAGTAATTTTTCTAATAAATTCATTTAAATCAAGATAAAGGGAGAAAATATTAAGTGGGGAGTTCGGACAAAAGGAAAGACCACGACCAAGTAGGGCGATCTCACCAGGAGTGAGTTGATTAAAAATACCACTCCCCATGGTATCAGGATGTAGAAGCTGTTTGCGGTCCATTAAACAAATATTATTTTTCTGTTTTTTTCACAATTCGATCCAACTTGTCTGGTAGCTCTCTCATTACATCCTCTCCCTCCTCTGCACCCACAAGATGTCTTTTTCTTTTTGGTTGCCATCCTGGGACCACCTGAAAAAAAATGCTTGATCTTAGTCCTATTAACCACTGAGATGACTTTATCTGTGCTTTATCTTGTGTCCAAGTAGGACGTAATGAAGGTGGGGGAGGGGTTCTTTAAGTACTCTCAATTGGGAGGGAATTTATTTCGGTAATTGCCCCTGGAGGAGGGGAGGGGGGAACAATAACCCTGTTCTCAGATCCCAGAGCAAGAGGGGTAGAGTTTTCAATAGAGGACAAACATACCCCGGTCCCAGACCCCTCCGATGTGGGTACCAAACAAGTAAATACAGGAGGGGGTTCCAAGATGTTAACAAGGGGCTCTAAAGGTTGGGAGTCAGGGTGAATGTGATAAGGGAATTTTCCAGAAAGTTGTTGACATCTTGGGTTGATCCCGGACGGACTCTGAGTTCATCAACACCAAAATCAAAACCAAGATCAACCAATGGAGACATCTCCATGTCCCTGGAGGCTTCCATGACAGGGTGTAAAAGTTCACCCCTGTTCTCTGGGAAGGAATCACAAGAAGTCGGATTCCCAATTCCCAAGGCTTATCTAATGTCTTTAACCCCTTAACGACCGCCGATACGCCTTTTAACGGCGGTAGTTAAGGGTACTTAAAGCACAGCGCTGTTAAGCTGTGGAAAAAACCTATAGCACCCCCCAGAGTTGGAATTTCTCCGCGGTCTCGGCTACCGGGGTACCCGAGACCCCGGAGAACATGATTCGGGTTGGTATTTACCGACCCCGGTGTTGCGATCGCCGTTATTAACCCTATAACAGCGACCGCACCAAAAAAAGCCGCAATTTCGCATTTAATTTCTCTTTCCTCTGATGATGTGATCGCACATCACAGGGGAGAGAAATAGAGTCCCTGGGTCCCCCGATCTGTCCCCGTACTTCCCGGTGTCCCCCCATCCTCCCACAGTTCCCGTCGTCTTCTTCCTGTAAAAAAATGGCGGGCTCATGCTCAGATTCCATTCATTCATTCAATGTACATTTTGATCATTGTGATAAACCCTATCACAGTGATCAAAATAAAAAAAATAGTAAATAATCCCCCTTTATCACCCCCTTAGTGTTAGGGGTCGAGTTCCCGCTTCTGCACAAGGGGAATCTCCTGCCGTCCCTGTTGCGGTCTCCCATCCGTCTCCGGCCGCAGTGGACTCTGCTCAGCTTAGACGTCGGTCCCAGCGTCTCGCCCAGTCTAACATTGTGCAGAGGATTACTGCTGCTTCTCCAGGCTCTGCTTTTGTAGCCAGTACTGGTTAGCGGCGAGCAGACGTCTTTGGGACAAAGTCCTTGCTTTCCCCTTCTGAGCATGCCCAGAGTAAGATCTCTCATTGGAGATCAGGGGTCACATGCTCAGGTACTGCACCAGCTCCTATTGGTTCACCAGGAAGGTCCTGAAACCAATTGTGTTCTGGAGAAGTTTCCTATTGGTCCTTATCTGGCTGGTCCTGTAGCTGCTACTATAAAAGGGTGGCATGGTTGTGCCGCCATGCGCTAGTATCAATAACATTATGTGCTTTGCGCCAGGGTGATCTTGCACGCATGTGTTAGGGCTCGGCTGAAATAAGCCCCTAGAATACCGGCACCTCCAGTGAGGAGATTGTATGCACGTGTTTAGGGCTCGGCTGAAATAAGCCCCTAGAATACCGCCTTCTCCGGTGAGGAGATTGTCTGATTGCGTTGCTGATTGCGTTACTACGGTGCTGTGCCAGCATTGTCTGTGCATACCTGTGGAGTTAACAGGACACAGTCCATATTTCTGCGTTTCTACCTTAGCGACTCTGTGGCGTAACAGAGTTCGCTTATACCGCCATATAGGGCTTCAGTGTCTTTAGTTGCTACTCTGTGAAGTAACAGAGATCGCCATTCCGCCATCCTACTAGCAGCAGGCTCTGCCTGCACGGTGGACCCCGGGCTGCGAACGCACGTATTATTTATATTTATTTTGTGCGTTCCGCCAGCCCTAACACTTAGTTAGGGAAATATAATGAAATAAAGAAAATATATTTATTTTCAATTTTCCATTAGGGTTAGGGTTAGAATGAGGGTTAGAATTAGGGTTAGGGATTAGGGTTAGGGTTGTGATTAGGGTTAGGGTTGTGATTAGGGTTAGGGGTGTGTTGGGGTTAGGGGTGTGTTGGGGTTAGGGTTGGAGCTAGAATTGAGGGATTTCCACTATTTAGGCACATAAGGGGGTCTCTAAACGCAGCATGACGCCCGTAGAACATTCCATCAAAGTCTGCATTCCAAAACGGCGCTCCTTCCCTTCCAAGTTCTCCCATGCACCCAAGCAGTGGTTCCCCCCCACATATAGGGTATCAGCGTACTCAGGACAAATTACACAACAACTTTTGTGGTCCAATTTCTCCTGTTATCATTTTTTTCCTCAAAAATGATTTTTTAGTCCACTATTTTTTATTTTCACAAGGGTTTTTTATTTTCTCGGCTATGCGTTTATAAACTTCTGTGAAGCACTTGGGGGTTCAAAGTGCTCACCACACATCTAGATAAGCTCCTTGGGGGGTCTAGTTTCCAAAATGGGTCACTTGTGGGGGTTTCTACTGTTTAGGCACATCAGGGGCTCTGCAGAACATTCCATCAAAGTCTGTATTCCAAAATGGCGCTCCTTCCCTTCCGAGCTCTGCCATGCGCCCAAACAGTGGTTCCCCCCACATATGGGGTATCAGCGTACTCAGGACAAATTGCACAACAACTTTTGTGGTTCAATTTCTCCTGTTAGCCTTGTGAAAATAAAAAATAGCGGGCTAAAAAATCATTTTTGTGGAAAAAAAATGATTTTTTATTTCCACTGCTCTGCGTTATAAACTTCTGTGAAGCACTTGGGAGTTCAAAGTGCTCACCACACATCTAGATAAGTTCCTTGAGGGGTCTAGTTTCCAAAATTGTGTCCTTGTGGGGGGTTTATACTGTTTAGGCACATCAGGGGCTCTGCGAACGTAACATGATGGCCGCAGAACATTTCATCAAAGTCTACATTCCAAAATGGCGCTACTTCCCTTCCGAGCTCGGCCATGTGCCCAAACAGTGGTTCCCCCCCACATATGGGGTATCAGCATATTCAGGACAAATTGCACAACAACTTTTGTGGTCTAATTTCTCCTGTTAGCCTTGTGAAAATAAAAAATAGCGAGCTAAAAAAAAAAAAATCATTTTTGAGGAAAAAAAAATTATTTTTTATTTTCACTGCTCTGCGTTATAAACTTCTGTGAAGCACTTGGGGATTCAAAGTGCTCACCACATATCTAGATAAGTTCCTTAAGGGGTCTAGTTTCCAAAATGGTGTCACTTGTGGGGGGGGTTACTTTTAGGCACATCAGGGGCTCTCCTAACGCAACATGGCATCTGATCTCAATTCCAGCCAATTATGAGCTGAAAAAGTCAAACGGCGCTCCTTCCCTTCTGAGCTCTGTCGTGCCCCCAAAAAGTGGTTTACCCCCACATATGGGGTATCAGCGTATTCAGGAGAAATTGCATAACAAATTTTCTGGTTCATTTACTCTTTTAACACTGAAAATAATAAAAAGTGGTTCTGAAGCAAATTTTTTGCAAAAAAAGTTAAATGTTAATTTTTTCCTTCCATATTGCTTCAGTTCCTGTGAAGCACGTAAAGGATTAATAAACTTCTTGAATGTGGTTTTGAGCACCTTGAGGGGTCCAGTTTTTAGAATGGTGTCACTTTTGGGTATTTTCTGTAATGTACACCCCTCAAAATGACGTGGTCACTAAAAAAAATGGCTTTGTAAATTTTGTTGTAAAAATGAGAAATCCCTGGTCAACTTTTAACCCTTATAACTTCCTAGCAAAAAAAATTGTTTCCAAAATTGTGCTGATGTAAAGTAGACATGTGGGAAATGTTATTTATTAAAAAATTTGTGTGACATACAGTACAGACCAAAAGTTTGGACACACCTCATTTAAAGATTTTTCTGTATTTTCATGACTATGAAAATTGTACATTCACACTGAAGGCATCAAAACTATGAATTAACACATGTGGAATTATATACTTAACAAAAAAGTGTGAAGGAACTGAAAATATGTCTTATATTCTAGGTTCTTCAAAGTAGACACCTTTTGCTTTGATGACTGCTTTGCACACTCTTGGCATCTCTTGATGAGCTTCAAGAGGTAGTCACCGGAAATGGTTTTCACTTCACAGGTGCCCTGTCAGGTTTAATAAGTGGATTTCTGGCCTTATAAATGGGATTGGGACCATCAGTTTTTGTTGTGCAGAAGTCTGGTGGATACACAGCTGCTAGTCCTACTGAATAGACTGTTAAAATTTGTATTATGGCAAGAAAAAAGCAGCTAAGTAAAGAAAAATGAGTGGCCATCATTACTTTAAGAAATGAAGGTCAGTTAGTCCGAAAAATTGGGAAAACTTTGAAAGTGTCCCCAAGTGCAATTGCAAAAACCATCAAGCACAGGAAAGGAAGACCAAGAGTCACCTCTGCTTCTGAGGATAAGTTTATCCGAGTCACCAGCCTCAGAAATCGCAGGTTTACAGCAGCTCAGATTAGAGACCAAGTCAATGCCATACAGAGTTCTAGCAGCAGACATATCTCTACAACAGCTGTTAAGAGGAGACTTTGTGCAGCAGGCCTTCATGGTAAAATAGCTGCTAGGAAACCACTGCTAAGGAAAGGCAACAAGCAGAAGAGACTTGTTTGGGCTAAAGAACACAAGGAATGGACATTAGACCAATGGAAATCTGTGGTTTGGTCTGATGAGTATAAATTTGAGATCTTTGGTTCCAACCACCGTGTCTTTGTGCGACGCAGAAAAGGTGAACCGATGGACTCTACATGCCTGGTTCCCACCGTAAAGCATGGAGGAGGAGGTGTGATGGTGTGGGGGTGCTTTGCTGGTGACACTGTTGGGGATTTATTCAAAATTGAAGGCATACTGAACCAGCATGGCTACCACAGCATCTTGCAGCGGCATGCTATTCCATCCGGTTTGGGTTTAGTTGGACCATCATTTACTTTTCAACAGGACAATGACCCCAAACACACCTTCAGGCTGTGTAAGGGCTATTTGACCAAGAAGGAGAGTGATGGGGTGCTACTCCAGATGACCTGGCCTCCACAGTCACCAGACCTGAACCCAATCGAGATAGTTTGGGGTGAGCTGGACCGCGGAGTGAAGGCAAAAGGGTCAACAAGTGCTAAGCATCTCTGGGAACTCCTTCAAGATTGTTGTAAGACCATTTCCGGTGACTACATCTTGAAGCTCATCAAGAGAATGCCAAGAGTGTGCAAAGCACTCATCAAAGCAAAAGGTGGCTACTTTGAAGAACCTAGAATATAAGACATATTTTCAGTTGTTTCACACTTTTTTGTTAAGTATATAATTACACATGTGTTAATTCATAGTTTTGATGCCTTCAGTGTGAATTTACAATTTTCATAGTCATGAAAATACAGAAAAATCTTTAAATGAGGTGTGTCCAAACTTTTGATCTGTATTGTATCTCTCTGATTTAAGGGCATAAAAATTTAAATTTGAAAGTTGCAAAATTTTGAAAATTTTTGCCATATTTCCATTTTTTTCATAAATAAACACAAGTCATATCGAAGAAATTTTACCACTATCATGAAGTAAAATATGTCACGAAAAAAACAGTCTCAGAATCAGCGGGATCCGTTAAAGCGTTCCAGAGTTATAACCTCAAAGTGACAGTGGTCAGAATTGTAAAAATTGGCCCGGTCATTAAGCTGCAAATTGGCTCCGTCACTAAGGGGTTACAGGTTTTTTTGCCTAGGGCTTTTTGGTAAGATCTGTATTTTATTCTTATCTCCCTTTATATTATTAATAATACCGTCTCCACTAATGTCCTGCTGGGAACCCGAGGGTAATGGCTTTTTAAGAAGACTACTCGACCCCAATTTTAGCGTTTTTTTTATGTTGCTCATATCTGACCACCAGGTTCTTATCCTTTAAAAACATCAAGGAGGAATACTCCTTGGAGGTAATATTTCTGTTTTTAATTGCACCTTTGGCTCTAGCGCCAACCAACATACATTCAATTTCTATGTTGCTAATTTGATGTTCCAAATGATCAGGTTGTAAACGGTGCTGCGGGGGTCTGTTATTCCCCTGTACCTCCATTACTTCATCAAAACCAATAAAATCTTTAAAATCTTTATGTATCCCTGCTAATTTTAGGGTGCACAACCGGATAGTTACACTCCCCTTGAGGGCTGCGGATGGAGCAGCACAGGCATCATCAATAGGGGATCTGCAGGACCTTCGGTTATGTGTTTCAGTCACATGTCAGCTTGGACTCCACGCTTCACAGCCCGACGGCTGGCTACTTACTAACAACAGGCTTCGTCCGAGGTTGTGCAAGGGTACACAATCCGGATAGGTGAGTGGATCCCCCGTTTTAACAGATACCTCATTAGACCACCAGGTATTACTCTATGAACGCCCCCCTGCTCTTTTGTTTCTTTGTTTCAAATGAGGAAGATGTCATCAATGTATCTCCACCACCCCCTCACAGAGGTCAAGTGGTGGGACACAGGGACGACATCTTCCTCAACGACCCCCATCACAATATTAGCATATGAAGGGGCCAAAAGTTGGATGTTTTGTATGGGAGTCTATGCACCCACATTGTATTTTTTGAGTATGCTGTTCCAATTTCTATTTTTTCATATCTATCTTTCTATCTATCTGTGTGTCTATCTATCTATCATCTATATATCTAAGAACAAAATGTGGTGCAGCACTAACAACAGCAAAAATAGAAGTAGTGGGTGCAAAGCCCCTCAGGCAACACCAAACCTTGATAATATCCAAGCAAATAGAGGTGTAGGGAGATGGACCGGGCTAGTGATATTTCTCTCGTATCTGGGCAGGAACTATCGGGGCTGTCACCATTGTTGCCGGGGGAAGTACTTTCTGACTGGAATGGACCTTTGCACCTGACTATGGTGGGGCGGATCAGACATAAAAGGGACTAAGTGCGCCAGAATGGGACTTTTGGCGGGAAGATAGCGTGTGCGACAGGAGAAGGTTGACTCCCTCTCCGCAGACCGACGCCAGCTAGCAGGCCCGCACTTTACTTGTTCATCCCCAGCGCATACAGACCGTGTACCGCCAGAGACGGTTATTCCTTTTGCTTCTGACTCCAGCAAGTCTAACTAATCCGTACCGCTGTCTGTTACCATTGTGCTACATAGGACTCACCATACGGTGCACGTTGATTCAGGTACAATGACCGCGGCCTTCACTTCGGGACTTTGTTTACCTTCCGCGGTGCCTCACGCATCCTCTTGTGCAGCACCCCGTTTCAGGACCAAAGGACTACGTTTGAGAAGACCAGGATACACCGCAATCATAAAGGGACAGTGCCTCACCTTTCTTCGGGACCAGTTTAGAGACTATTATCATTACCTGCAGCGCCATAGAGGGATTTTCCAGTCTCCTTCATCCGGGAACCACAGACTGATAAGTTAACCCACTATATGCACTTCCATTATCGTAATATAATTGTATATTCTTGTTCAATCATACAGTCATGGTCAAAAGTTTTGAGAATGACACAAATATTATATTTTCACATGATCTGCTGCCCTCTGGTTTTTATGTGTGTTTGACAGATGTTTTTATCACAGACAGAAATATAATAATTGCAAACATATGAGTAACAAAAGCTTATATTGACAGTTAGAATGAGTTAATGCAGCAAGTCAATATTTGCAGTGTTGACCCTTCTCCTTCAGGACCTCTGCAATTCTCCCTGGCATGCTCTCAATCAACTTCTGGACCAAATCCTGACTGATAGCAGTCCATTCTTGCACAATCAATGCTTTCATTTTGTCAGAATTTTTAGGTTTTTGTTTGTCCACCCGTCTCTTGATGATTGACCACAAGTTCTCAATGGGATTAAGATCTGGGAGTTTCCAGGCCATGGACCCAAAATCTCTATGTTTTGTTCCCTGAGCCATTTAGTTATCACCTTTGCTTTATGGCAAGGTGCTCCATCATGCTGGAAAAGACATTTTTGATCGCCAAACTGCTCTTGGAGGGTTGGGAGAAGTTGCTCTTGGAGGACATTCTGGTACCATTCTTTATTCATGGCTGTGTTTTTAGGCAAGACTGTGAGAGAGCCGATTCCCTTGGCTGAGAAGCAACCCCACACATAAATGGTTTCAGGATGCTTAACAGTTGGCATGAGACAAGACTGGTGGTAGCGCTCACCTTGTCTTCTCCGAATGAGGCGTTTTCCTGATGTCCCAAACAATCGAAAAGGGGATTCATCAGAGAAAATAACTTTACCCCAGTCCTCAGCAGTCCACTGCCTGTACCTTTTGCAGAATATCAGTCTGTCCATGATGTTTTTTCTGGAGAGAAGTGGCTTCTTTGCTGCCCTCCTTGAGACCAGGCCTTGCTCCAAGAGTCTCCGCCTCACAGTGCGTGCAGATGCACTCACACCTGCCTGCTGCCATTCCTGAGCAAGCTCTGCACTGCTGGTAACCCGATCACGCAGCTGAAACACTTTTAAGAGACGGTCCTGGCGCTTGCTGGTCTTTCTTGGGCACCCTGAAGCCTTTTTGGCAACAATGAAACCTCTCTCCTTGAAGTTCTTGATGATGCGATAGATTGTTGACTGAGGAGCAATCTTTCTAGCTGCGATACTCTTCCCTGTTAGGCCATTTTTGTGCATTGCAATGATGACTGCACGTGTTTCTTTAGAGATAACCATGGTTAACAGAAGAGAAACAATGATGCCAAGCACCAGCCTCCTTTTAAAGTGTCCAGTGGTGTCATTCTTACTTAATCATGACAGATTGATCTCCAGCCATGTCCTCAACAACACCTACACCTGTGTTAATGGAGCAATCACTGAAAAGAGGTTAGCTGGTCCTTAAAAGTCAGGGCTGCAATGATGTTGAAATGTGTTTTGGGGGATAAAGTTAATTTTCTAGCCAAATATTGACTTTGCAAGTAATTGCTGTTAAGCTGATCACTCTTTATAACATTCTGGAGTATATGCAAATTGCCATTAGAAAAAGTGAAACAGTAGACTTTGTAAAAATTAATATTTGTGTCATTCTCAAAACTTTTGGCCATGACTGTACTCTCTCCCTGCGTGGAGTATTTTCTGTTATATTTTTCATAAAAAGAAACTTGTTAACTCTTGCTCTGCCTCCTGCTCATCACTGCATTCCCCGTTCCTGCTAGTACCTTACAGAGGCAGCACTCTTAGGTCTAAAGGCTTAATGAACCATTGTGATGGCGACATTTCTTTCCAAGTGTGGGACTTTCTCAAGCCGTTCAGTAATACACATGTGACATATACATAGGTATATACTTTATTGTATAGGTATATCAATTATAATAACAATAAATTTGCATAGTGAAATCTTTATACAAGATGCATTAAAGTGCAAATAATTTGTGCTACATGATAAAACAAAAACAAACATGATTTTTACAATGCACATTGGCATATACAGTACAGACCAAAAGTTTGGACACACCTTCTCATTCAAAGATTTTTCTGTATTTTCATGACTATGAAAATTGTAGAATCACACAGAAGGCATCAAAACTATGAATTAACACATGTGGAATTATACATTACACTTTACAAAAAAGTGTGAAACAACTGAAAATATGTCTTATATTCTAGGTTCTTCAAAGTAGCCACCTTTTGCTTTGATTACTGCTTTGCATGCAGAAAAGGTGAACGGATGGACTCTACATGCCTAGTTCCCACCGTGAACCATGGAGGAGGTGGTGTGATGGTGTGGGGGAGGTTTGCTGGTGACACTGTTGGGGATTTATTCAAAATTGAAGCGGTGAGTGGTCCAGCTCACCTTAAACCATCTCGATTGGGTTCAGGTCTGGAGACTGTGGAGGCCAGGTCATCTGGCGTAGCACCCCAACACTCTCCTTCTTGGTCAAATAGCCCTTACACAGCCTGGAGGTGTGTTTGGGGTCATTGTCCTGTTGAAAAATAAATGATGGTCCAGCTAAACGCAAATCGGATGGAATAGCATGCTGCTGCAAGATGCTGTGGTAGCCATGCTGGTTCACTATGCCTTCAATTTTGAATAAATCCCCAACAGTGTCACCAGCAAAGCACCCCACATCATCACACCACCTCCTCCATGCTTCACGCTGGGAACCAGGCATGTAGAGTCCATCTGTTCACCTTTTCTGCGTGCAAAGCAGTAATCAAAGCAAAAGGTGGCTACTTTGAAGAACCAAGAATATAAGACATATTTTCAGTTGTTTCACACTTTTTTGTAAAGTGTAATGTATAATTCCACATGTGTTAATTCATAGTTTTGATGCCTTCAGTGTGATTCTACAATTTTCATAGTCTTGAAAATACAGAAAAATCGTTGAATGAGAAGGTGTGTCCAAACTTTTGGTCTGTACTGTAGTATAACTGCAATAATGTAATATACTCAATTGTTTATAAAGTGACACAAGTGCAAAATATTTATGTATAATTAATTACAATGTATCTATATCTAATATTGATCTATTTGTTATATAGCTAATACCTTTCTATCAGCTATTTATATCTTTATACAAGATTTTTTTGGGTTGGGATGGGAAAGTGTGCTGAAATAAAAAGAGAAACCAAAGTAAAACAAACCAAGAAATACAAAATAAAGGATTAAGTACGAACTGTTAGAGAATAAGCCGCCTACTTCCTAAAAGAAACTGAATGAGATAAATCCTAGCTGGTCATTCACTGGCTGCTTAAACTACAGTAGCATGGACATCAAATTGAGACTATCACCAGCAGGAAATACCAGCAGGCCAGAGCAGGAAAACATCTGCACCAATGCCCAAAATTTGTTCATGTTGGATCCTGGGCTGGACGAAGTAGAGTCCAAGCAGAATCAAGAACTTCGTCACCAGACTTTAAACATCAGGGGTGGAGGTGATCCTGATGAGACTCAGATACCAGAGGCACACAGGACTGTACTGTGGTGTCAGAGGAAGAAGAGGAGGGGTGACTCTCAGGGTGAGGAGTGTGAGAACAGAGAGGATGACGATGAGTTTGTAGATCCCATTTGGTGTGAATCCAGAGGTATGCACCTGAGTAGCTCATGTGTAGGAGAAGGAAGATGAGGATGTTACGTTGCATCTTCCCACACACAGACACTAAGTGATGCAACCATGACAAGCACTGCATCCTCATCCCTAACTCTGGCTGTGGCCAGCATCGTTCACGATTGTGCAGTTCACAGGGGCAGCAAGGGTTGCCTAGACTGGGGCTTTTTTGAGACTGCAAAGGATGACCCAACTCACGTTATCTGCCAAATTTGCAAAAATTGCAATCATTTGACAACTACATGCATGAACCGGCATGCAAGTTCAACATGTCTTAGTGTGGGAATCTTACTGCTCTAAAATGTGGACTAGCAGGCCTCGACAACCACCGGCTGTCCCATCAACCACATCTGTTGCTTCTTCTTCCTCCATCACCCTGCCAAGTCTTCTCACACAGGTCTCCGGCCTCAGAAACTCCTGCAGTCGGGGTGAGTGAGAGCCCGTCAGCTGTTACGGAAGTGGACATTACTTCTGTTTTTGTGTCACCTACCACAACACATCTTTCTCAATCCACCATAACATATCCACCTGCACCTTACTCACAGTCCAGCAGTTTATCCTGTTCTCCATACCCCATCCTCTCTCAGCACAGCAGCTAGCCCTCAGTCCAGCAGTTGTGGTCACATAAAAGAATGTTTCCTCCTACACATGCCAAAGGTAAGAGCTTGAACTCCACCATCTACAATCTGTTGGCCATGGAAATGCTGCCTTTCCATCTGGTGGATATATTCGGTTTCAGAAAGTTGATGGCTGTCACAGTCCCCCAGTACCAGTTGCCCAGTCGCCATTACTTCTCTAAGAAAGCAGTGCCTGTGCTACACTAGCTTGTCGCAAACAACATCACCCGTTCCCTGAAAAAATCTATGTCTGCCAGGGTGTATTTCACCACTGACAGCTGGACGAGTATACAATGGCAGGGGTATTACATCTCACTGACTGGGCACTGGGTGACTCTGGTGGCTGTGGGGGAAGGCAGTCAAGGGGCTGCTCCACAAGTCTTTGAATGCCTAAGTCTTGTGGGACAAACCTATGTATCTAACAGATCCTCCAATGATTCTGGCTCCTCCACTGTCATGGGTGCATCGCCACGAGGATCGTCGCGATTGCACATTCTGACTTCTCGCAGCTGAGTTGCTGTTACTTTGTGTTTGGTAATGAGAGAGTTAATTTTACCTAGCTCTTTGCTAAGACTAGGTCCAGCCTCGCCCGGCTGCTTTTGATTATGTTCTAATTAGCTTCCTTTATATCCCTGCCAGTCTGGGTGTTAGATGCCGGTGAAAGCCTTCATGTAGTCTAGCAGACTGGATCGGTTCTGAGAATACTTAAGCTAAGAGCTCCTTAGTTGTTTTTACTCTTATAGCTTATAGTTTATCTCTGAGACCTTAGGTGTTCCTACTGTGTGTGAGTGTTGTATGTAAGACTTTATTTACTTTATTTCTTGTCTTTCTTGTATGTCTTTCTGTTCATTAACCGTTACCTGTTCATTCCCTTTGGTGGTAATCAGGGTCCTTCTTAGGACTAGATTACAGTTGGCAGGGATTGATAGGAGACAGGGTTTACGCTGGTGGCCTGGACCTCTGTACCTTTAACAGTACCTCCAGGTAGAGGGATTAGTTAGGACCCCAGTTTAGGGTCAGCATAGACCCCGGTCACCCTCTAGCCAGAGACAGCGTATAACGGATTCCGTATTGACCCACTGGACATTCTGTCAGGTAATTCTATGTTATCATATATCTATGCGCATGTTATATAGTATGTTGCCCTTTTGATATAGATTACTGTCATCACATATATATATCTGCTATACAGCGTGACATTTTCACCGGCCCATACTAAAGATTCTCCCCAGCTGTCATGGATCCAGTAGCCCAGCTGGCCCGGCAGTTGCAGGGGTTGTCCATGGAGTTGGCAGACATTAAGTCCAAGGTTCTGTCCCCCCCGGAGCAAACCAGATCTGAACCTAAGGTTGCTCTTCCGGACAGGTTCACTGGTGGGCGGGACAAATTTTTTACTTTCCGGGAGGCATGTAAATTGTACTTTCGGCTGCGGCCTCGGTCATCTGGGAGTGAAGAGCAGAGGGTGGGAATTGTTATCTCGCTCTTACAAGGGGACCCTCAATCTTGGGCGTTCTCTATTCCTCCAGGCTCCCCAGATCTCCAGTCAGTGGATCGATTTTTTACTGCCCTGGGTCTGGTATATGATGATCCGGATCGAGTTTCCCTTGCTGAAACAAAGTTACGTAAAATACGGCAAGGAAATCGTCCAGCGGAGGAATATTCTTCTGAGTTCCGTAGATGGGCAACAGATACTCAGTGGAATGACCCAGCTCTTAGGAGCCAGTTTTGTCAAGGGTTGTCTGACAAATTAAAAGATGTGTTGGCTCAGTATGATTCTCCTCCATCACTGGAGGCTGCTATGGCCCTCGCTATTCGCATTGATAGACGAATTCGGGGAAGACGCGAGGTAACTCCGCCTCCCGTGATGACTCCACCTACTACTAAAGTCCCTTATACTGAGGTTCCCCTGGTCTGTTCTGAGGAACCCATGCAGTTGGGAGGGACATCTTTTTGTAGGAGGGAACCGGCGGTGCACCGCAAGACTAGAAGGTGTTTCTTTTGCGGGAGAGAGGGACATTTTGTTGGGGGGTGTCCATCCCGGGCCTCTTTGAGCAAAGGAGTTAACCTGGGAGTGTGTATTTCGTCCCCAAATCCCTCTCAGTTTCTCGTGCCTGCGGAGGTGGTGATTGGTACTAGAACTGAGAGGATTTCTGTTTTTCTTGATAGTGGGTCCGGGGCTAATCTGGTGGACGCTCGGTTTGCCCAGGTGCATGGTATGCAACTGAGTGTTTTGGCCAAACCGGTCCCTATAGTCTCTATTAATTCTAGACCTCTCGGTCAAGGTTGCTTGGTACAAGCTGTTCATAACATAGATCTTCGAGTAGGGGCAATACATAAAGAGCAATTGTCTTGTTATGTGTTGGAGGGTCTACCTACTCCTATTGTGTTGGGACTTCCTTGGTTGGCTAAACATAACCCATTGATTGATTGGCAATCCGGAAAGATAAGCCAGTGGGGTGAATTTTGCAGGAATAACTGCATGAGCACGGTCATCGGTGCGGTTGTGCCTAGGACTTTGTCTCCTTTTCTGGAGGACTTTGGGGAGATGTTCTCAGAGGAGGGGTGTAAAGAGTTACCTCCTCATCGCGCATATGACTGCTCAATAAAGTTGCTTCCTGATGCCTTATCTCGTACTTTCCCAGGGGCCGGGAGGACGGATGATCCGGTTCCTATTCCTCAGGAGGGAGTTGTAGTGTCAGCTGTATGCTCTGAGCTTGAGGGGGAGGTATTGGGGGCTCAGGGGGACGCCCCTGTGGGACTTTCAGGGAGACTGATAGTTCCAGATCGGTTAAGACTGAAGGTTACGGGGAACCGTTACAAACGGATGGCTGATAGGGGGAGAGTTTCTGGTCTAGATCTGAAGGTGAACGATCTGGTTTGGTTGTCTACCAGGAATTTAAAACTTAAAGTTTCCTCCTGGAGGTTGGGTCCCAGATTCATCGGGCCGTACAGGATCAGTTCCATAATTAATCCTGTGGCATTTCGTTTGGACCTCCCTCCTACGTTTAAAATTCATAATGTGTTTCACAAGTCATTACTTAAAAAGTATGTGGCACCAGTCATACCGTCACCTCTACCTCCTCCTTCAGTGGTGGTCAATGATAACGTGGAATTTCATGGGTCGAAAATCATTGACTCACGTCTCAGTCGTCGGTCCCTTCAGTACCTGGTTCATTGGAAGGGGTATGGTCCTGAGGAGAGGACGTGGGTCCCTGCGTCGGAGGTTAACGCAGATCGATTGGTTCGGACCTTCCACACAACTTACCCGGGCAGACCTGGCCTTGAGGGTCCGGAGGCCCCTCGTAGAAGGGGGGGTACTGTCATGGGTGCATCGCCACGAGGATCGTCGCGATTGCACATTCTGACTTCTCGCAGCTGAGTTGCTGTTACTTTGTGTTTGGTAATGAGAGAGTTAATTTTACCTAGCTCTTTGCTAAGACTAGGTCCAGCCTCGCCCGGCTGCTTTTGATTATGTTCTAATTAGCTTCCTTTATATCCCTGCCAGTCTGGGTGTTAGATGCCGGTGAAAGCCTTCATGTAGTCTAGCAGACTGGATCGGTTCTGAGAATACTTAAGCTAAGAGCTCCTTAGTTGTTTTTACTCTTATAGCTTATAGTTTATCTCTGAGACCTTAGGTGTTCCTACTGTGTGTGAGTGTTGTATGTAAGACTTTATTTACTTTATTTCTTGTCTTTCTTGTATGTCTTTCTGTTCATTAACCGTTACCTGTTCATTCCCTTTGGTGGTAATCAGGGTCCTTCTTACGACTAGATTACAGTTGGCAGGGATTGATAGGAGACAGGGTTTACGCTGGTGGCCTGGACCTCTGTACCTTTAACAGTACCTCCAGGTAGAGGGATTAGTTAGGACCCCAGTTTAGGGTCAGCATAGACCCCGGTCACCCTCTAGCCAGAGACAGCGTATAACGGATTCCGTATTGACCCACTGGACATTCTGTCAGGTAATTCTATGTTATCATATATCTATGCGCATGTTATATAGTATGTTGCCCTTTTGATATAGATTACTGTCATCACATATATATATCTGCTATACAGCGTGACATCCACTTCCTCTAGAGCCTCCACCTGTGCCCTCAACCACTCTCTTAATAAGACTGTTGCCATGGCTCATCACAGGCAGTGTTTGAATTAAAATGCCTTGGAGATTACAGTCACACAGCTCAAGAGTTATAGACAGCTATTCAGACCGAGTTAGAGCAATGGCTGTCTCCACTGAACCTGGGGAAGGTTGTGTGCGATAACAGTGCAAACCTCGTGGTGGCTCTATGCCAGGGCAAACTCACACACCTGCCTTGTAGGGCTCACGTCTTCAACCTGATGGTATAGCAATTTCTCTGCCACTATCCAGGCCTGGATATGCTGCTGCAGAAAGCACGGTCACTGTGTGCTCACTTCCGCAGATTGCATCCTGCAAGTCAGCGACTTGCATCGCTACATAAGTCTTTTGGCCTACCGGTTAACCATTTGATTTGCAATGTTCCGACACAGTGGAATTCCACTCTGCACATGTTGCAGCGACTGTGGCAGCAGCTCTGGTGAAGTATGTCCTTTTGCATAGCCTGGCCTGGGCCAATGGAGTACGAACGTGGTGCAAATCACGCCTATGGAGTGGGCACAGATGAAGGCTCTCTGCACCCTTCTGTACAGTTTTAAAATGGCTACTAAGATGGTTAGCACTGACGATGCTGTCATCAGCATCACTAGGTTCCTGATGGCGGTGAGGGGAAGGACCCACTTAGGGCATTAGGGGAGTGCAGAGACAGGCTCAGGTTTGAGCTCAGGTGGTGACCATCCCCCATTTCCCTATCAGTAGGGCCTTCCTCTCCCCAATACCATCCCATTGTGTGTGTGTTGCGCCGTCCGCTGACTGACCACCCATTGGGTCGTGTCACATCGTGACATTATCACCAACCCATAATTTTGTCTGGTGACCCCGTGGCTCAAATCCAGGCTTTTGCCCAACTGATCCAGACCCTTACTGATGAGGTTAAGGAGCTGCGGTGTCAGGTGATGCAGCAGCTTTAGCAGTTGTCAGGGTTCTGGTTTTCGGCTCAGGTGCAGGCTCAACTGGAACCCAAAATATCTCTCCCTGACCAGTTTTCTGGAGTGAGAGATAAGTTTATAGTGTTTAAAGAAGCCTGTAAGCTATATTTTAGGCTTCATCCTCGTTCTTCAGGGAGTGAGGACCACTGTGTGGGGATTATAGTCTCCTTTCTCAAGGGTGATCCCCAGTCTTGGGCCTTCTCTCTGCCAACTGATTCATCATCTTTATGGTCGATGGACAAGTTTTTCGCAGAATTGGCGCTGGTGTATGGGGATCCTGATGGCATCTCACTGGCTGAGTCTCGACTCCATAAAATCAAGCAGGGGGGGTGCTCAGAGTTTAGGAGGTGGGCCACTGACAGGCAATGGAATGACACTGTCCTTAGGAGCCATTTTTTTTGTGAATGTCTTGGAGACGACTTCGGAGCTGAGGCTCCCTCCGGTGGTTGCTGAGGGTATTGAACCAATTAAGGAATGGGTGGAGATGACTGGCTTGATATAAGTGAGCTGAACTCCCATGATCCTCGCCAGTAATCAATTGTTGCTTTCAGGTCTTTGTTGGAATTTCAGCTTGCTTTCCTGCTATCATTCAGATAAGTGACTTTCTGTTTTTTTTTCTGTGGTTGGATTTCCCTTGCTTCTTGCAGTCTTGCCTTGGACTTCAGCCGAGTCCCCTTTGGGGGCTTGTGCTGCCCTTTGTTCTCATTTTGTATTTGCACTTGTTCTCTGTTCCATTGATATTTTTATTTGC
Organism: Oophaga sylvatica; assembly: GCA_033576555.1. Lineage (NCBI taxonomy): Eukaryota > Metazoa > Chordata > Amphibia > Anura > Dendrobatidae > Oophaga > Oophaga sylvatica. The sequence goes on along the minus strand of JARQOD010000002.1, from coordinate 440,226,210 downwards.
TGGGTAGCTGTGTGTCACACCAGAGATCTGATATAGGTGGTCGAGATCGTGTGGTCTCAGATTTTTTGCAATCAGAAGTGCTGGTATTTTTATTAGGGTTTTTCTGGGTTGCAGACAGAATTTCTCTCCTGTACTTTACTTTCTAGACAGATTTTGGCCCCAGCATTTGCTCATTCTATTTTCTGTCTGTGTTCGTGTTTTCCTCTTGTCTAACTGCCATTACATGTTTGGGGGCTTCCTATTTCTTTAGGGGCTTTACTCCGGGGCAGTTAGCTTTCCTCTTCTTATCTTCAGGTGTAGCTAACTGTCCGGCTGTGCCGAGGCATCTAGGATCAATGTAGGTACGCTCCACGGCTACTTCTAGTTGTGCGATTAGTTTAGGGATCTGCAACCCATTAGGTTCCAGCCTCTCTGGTGTCTTGCCGCTTTGGCGGTTTTTTGCTCCTGTCCTCCTCAGCTACCGAAACATAAACATTTTTGTCAGGGTCTGTCACCTAGGCTACAAGATACTCTGGTGCAGTACGCTACTCCCGGGTCGTAGGAAGCCGCCATGGCCCTTGCTATCCAGATGGATAGACACCTCAGGGAGAGACATACACCAAATCTGCCCCCTGTTGTCCTTTCTAGGGAGGAGGACACATTGGTGCAGACGGACGAACCTATGCAGGTGGGAGGAGTCTCTTCTCATACAGGGTTGCCTGTGGTTCGCAATGGTATGGGGACATGTTTCTACTGTGGGCAGACTAGTCATTTCATCAATATCTGTCCAGCTTGCGCCAAAGTACGTTCACCATCCCAAAAGCCACGTCCCCCTGGTCTTGTGGAGGGAGGCGACCAGGGTGTGTATATTTCCTCCATATTCTCATCTCTTTCAGGTCCGGACCTGTGTGTGAATGAGTACGTGTGGGTGTCCACCTGTAATGTATGGTGTACAGTTCATATAGCGTCTTGTGCTTGGGTGCGAGGAAAACACATGAGACACAGGTTTGATATAGAAGGACTTGTATTACTTCATACAAGTGGCAAAAATGGTCACACAGTTTGCAGGTACAGAAGCAGGAGACACAGCAGGCCAGAGTAACTTAAGCTCAGCAATAACTCTCCACAACAGGTTCAGGATCTCTTCTCTGTTACCGTAATTCCATGCAAACGTGGATTTATCAAATAGCAGGTTTCCAGAGTCCACAAGTGTTCCAAAGTTCCTCAGTAGGAAATAGCTGGAGTACAAAGTCCAAGGTTTTCCAGGAGTCAGGTCACAGGCTCACTGCAGGCTTGATTCTGAAGCACTGATTGCTCAGCTGAGGCTGCTTAAGAAGCAAGAGGGAGAGAATCAGGGCGGGAACATGAAAGCTGGAAACTCCATATTGACTGAGGGCAAGATAGCTGCAGCAAGACAGAAAGCAAAATGGCCGACGGAAAAACTGAGTTTCAAGAAACATGTACAAAGAACCTTACATTACTCCCCCCTTAGGGACAACCTCCGGATGACCTCAGACCAGGCTTGTCTGGGTACCTCTGATGAAACTGGCGGAGCAAGCGAGGAGCATTAACGTTATTGACTGGTTCCCATGAGTTGTCCTCCACTGGGTAGCCCTGCCATTTAATCAAATATTGTAACTGATTTCTGTACAACCTGGAATCTAGAATCCTTTCCACCACAAATTCTTCCTGACCATCGACTAGCACTGGGTCAGGGCAAGGAGAAGAACGTCCAGGAAACATATTGGGTGTTGCAGCCTTTAGTAGGGATACATGAAAGACAGGGTGGATTCTCATAGTTCTGGGCAGTTGAAGACGACAAGCAACGGCACTTATAATTTTACTGATTTTATAGGGTCCAATGTACTTATGTCCCAACTTAGACGATGGAATCCTTAACTTAAGATTTCTGGTTGACAGCCAGACCAAGTCTCCTACCTTGAAAGCTGGTGCAGGTTTACGAAATTTATCTGCTGCTTTCTTGTACCTTTCCTGAGCCAATTCCAGATTTTCCTTTAGAAGATCCATATTCTTTTGTAAAGACGTGATTCTTTCAGCCACTGCTGGCAAGGGCGTTTCTATGGGAAATCGAGGAAGAATGTTAGGATGATAACCTAAATTGTAGTAAAAAGGAGACTGCTTAGTGGAGGCGCTCTGAGAGTTGTTATAAGAGAACTCAGCCAGTGGAAGTAGATCCACCCAATCATCCTACAGGTGGCAGATAAAGCAGCGGAGATACTGCTCCAGGGTCTGATTGGTTTGTTCTGTCTGTCCATTAGTCTGGGGATGAAAAGCAGAAGAAAGGTTTACTTTAATGTCCAGTGCGGCACAGAAATTTTGCCAAAACCTTGAAGTGAATTGCACCCCTCGATCCGAAATAACCTCATCCGTTACTCCATGTAAGCGAAACACATTCTTAATCATCAAATCTGATGTCTGTTTTGCAGTGGGTAAGCCGACACAAGGGATAAAATGAGCTGCCTTTGTTAAACGATCAACCACCACTAGAATGGTGTTCTTCCCTTGAGAGGTTGGTAACTCCACAATGAAGTCCATAGAAATGGATCCCCACGGGCGGGACGGGGTGGGAAGGGGTTGCAACAGACCAGTGGGTGAGGAGCGAGGTGTTTTGCATCTTGCACAGACTTCACATGAAGTGACATAGTTTAAAACATCTTTCCTGTAAGTGGGCCACCAAAAGAAACGAGAAAGAAATTCCTGTGTCTTTAGAATTCCTCTATGCCCAGCTATCTTGGAATCGTGGATGAGTGGCAATACTCTCAATCTGACTGTTTCAGGTATATACAGACGTTGTCCCTGAATCCACACACCATTCTTAAAGACAAGACTTACGTCCCTTGGGGGTTGTGCCAACAAGGAATCTGCATGGTATGCTTCCTTGATGTCCTTCAGTAGGTCTTGATTATGAATCACTCCCAGGAATCTAGAGTCAGGAAGAATAGTCTTAGGAGGAGTAAGTGGACGGGTCTCTGCTGAATGAATCCTAGAGAGTGCATCAGCCTTTCCATTGCGCGATCCTGGCCTATAAGAAATTACAAAATTAAATTGGTTTAGGAAAAGATTCCAGCGAGCCTGGCGAGGAGTCAGGCACTTAGCCGACCTGATAAATTCAAGGTTACGATGGTCTGTCAGGACGACTATTTGCTGTGCAGCTCCCTGAAGAAGGTGTCTCCATTCTTTGAAGGCGGCAATAATGGCCAACAACTCTCTATTGCCCACATCGTAGTTCCTCTCAGCCGAAGACAACTGCTGGGAAAAGAAGGCACAGGGATGCAAGACATTCTTCTCACCTGTTCTCTGAGAGAGTATAGCTCCAACGGCACAGTCTGAAGCATCCACCTCTATTATGAAGGCAAGTTCGGGGTTGGGATGTACTAAGATAGGTGCGGTGGTAAATTTATCCTTTAGACGGGAAAATGCTTCCTGGGCTTGGGGGGTCCAGGAGAACCTAGACTCTTTCCGGGTAAGTTGGGTGATAGGTGACACTACCTCAGAGAAATTCCTAATGAAACGTCTATAGAAGTTGGCAAACCCGATGAAGCGCTGCACCTCCTTCACATTTCTAGGAATTGGCCAATCCTTGATGGCTTGGGTCTTGCTTCCATCCATACTAATTCCTTGTGTAGACAGTACATACCCCAGAAATTGAATTTCGGTCCTATGGAATTTACACTTTTCAAGTTTGATGTAAAGATGGTTTTGTCTTAGACGTTCTAAGACCATTCTCACATGTCCATGATGTTCCTCTGTGGAGTTAGAAAAAATTAGAATATCATCCAAATAAATCACCACGAATGTATCTAGGAGATCCCTGAAGATGTCATTCACCAAGTGTTGGAAAGTGGCTGGGGCGGTACTCAGACCAAAAGGCATAACTAGATATTCAAAGTGTCCATAGCGTGACCTGAATGCAGTCTTCCATTCATCCCCAGGTCTAATACGGACCAAGTTATAGGCCCCACGGAGATCCAGTTTAGAGAAAATTTTGGCATGCCGCACTCTCTCCAATAACTCAGGGATTAAAGGCAATGGATAACGGTTTCTAATAGTAACCTTATTGAGTTCCCTATAGTCTACGCAGGGTCTCAGAGATCCATCTTTCTTCTTCACAAAGAAGATGGGTGCACCTGCAGGAGATGAAGAGGGGCGTATGAAGCCCTTGGCTAGATTTTCGTCTATGTAATCCTTTAAAGCCTTTAGCTCGGGCCCCGCTAGGGGGTAGATCTTACCAAAAGGTATCTCTGCTCCAGGCAATAATTCAATTGGACAATCATATGGACGGTGAGGGGGAAGCTGGTCAGCGTTCTTCTTGTCACATAAATCCACATATTCCTGGTATACAGCTGGTAGTTCAGGGACTGACATGGTTCCTTTAGGAACAGAGCAAGCTGAAACTTCTGGACTCATCTGTTTCTCTGGAAAGTGTAA
>JARQOD010000002.1:440189274-440221682 GCA_033576555.1 Oophaga sylvatica | reverse complement strand
CCCATGTCCATCTACCTGTACGGAATGAAATCGTAGAAAATAACTTATTCTCCAAATTCAGTTTCTAAGCGCTCTTATTATATAGTGTCGTCAGAGTATAAAAGCCGACCTGACAGATCCACTCAGAGAACCAGTCATCATTCGCTCTTCCAATCAGTGGGAAAATGATGACTGGTGCACGAGGCTAGACAAAGCCATATGGAATTGGTGCTAAGAGCCTCTTTGGTGCTTTACAGCTTTATTGTAGTAGGACTATACCTCTGGCAAAAAATCTGTGTCCTTAAAGAACAGGAATCTATGCCTCCTACGCTTTCACGCAGTCTGGATATTATTAGGGTGCATCTGAATCTTGGGCATACTCTGAATGTTTGTATGATTTTCATACTGAAGTAATATATAAATAATCCAAATTCCTATCAATTACCAGTAGAAGGTGAAAATGAAACATTCCAGATAATATGCTGTTCGATACCATATATCTGTTCCTATAAATATCATTTCACATGATAAAGTAATGCTATGAATATAGAGGCAAGATTCATGGCGGGAAAGGGCAATACGAAAATTGGGATAGGACGTTTTCAGTTTTCATTTGGCTTCTACCAGAAGCTAACGGCGGAAATCTGTAAATCTCAATACATTGATATTGTGCATAAAAAAGTAAGAGAAATGGCAGAGTGGGAGTGGAAACAGTGAAATATTCAGCAATATTTATAATGAAGCGAAAATAAAGCAATCAGTTGTATCATGAGCCTTTGTAAGAACAAAATCACATTAACATTTCCCAAAAAAATACTTTTACTTAAATAGATGTTGTCTTGTGCCGAACTAAAATGCAAGTTTTTGTAGCATTCCCATAGGAAAAACGGTAACTTCTGTTAATATTGTATTTACTGAAAAATCAGTATATAGCCTTTATTAAAAAATCAGAAAGCAGATAAAATCTCGTTATAAGAAAAGGAAAACCCATGAAGAAGCAAGAATAGTTTTTGCAATTTTGCTGTTGTTTTCCATCCATTCAGAACCATTGACTTTTATACAGAATCACAGGTGCTAGCAAAGGGATTATTTTACAGTTCCCCTCTCAGAAGGCCTAAAATTTTGCTACTGTTTTTTTCGTTCTGATCAGGCAAGATTTATAATGGTGCTTATAAAACCACAAGGAGTATATTCACACACGGCAGTTATACCTTTAATGCTCAGCATAAAAGAGTACACCCCCTTTTGAAAAGTAATATTTTAAGAAATATCTCACTGAAAAACAATTTCCAAAATTTTGTTAAAGCTCCATAGTACATATTTAACCCATAACTTGAAAGTAAGGTTAATAATACAAATTTTATTACATAATCTTCAGTTTTACTCAGATAAGTTGATGCAAAAAAGAATACATCCCGCATCAAAAACTACTACAGTCCAGTATTTTGTATGACCTCTGATTGTTAAGGACAGCACCAAGTCTTCTAGGTATGGAATGATCAAGTTGGTGAAATAATGCAACATCTTTTTTTTAATTCTTCAAGAATGACCTCATTCAGAATTCCTTGTCCATTTACTGTATATATGTATACCTGCCTAACCGTGGAGGTTGGCAACCTAAAATAATAGTGACGGGCGCCTACACTACTTGACGACTGACCCTAGGATGCCCTATAGATAAATGGGTTAATGTGATTAAGGACTATCTAAAACAGTAGTACTGTTAGTAGGTAACTAAGGTTAAACAGAAAAGCAATACTTATCCATATGACACTATTGTCATTGCCTCAACGTGTTTCCCCATGAACAGGGTCCTCAGGATGCCAAAACTGATGACATCTTGATAGGATAGCAAATCCAGAATGGTCCTGGCATACTGCCATTGAATCACTTTCACCCTGTTCTTCTTCAAGAATGCATCAGTGGTCTTAGATGCATGTTTTGAATCATTGACATTTTGGAAAAGTGAAAGTGCACTTAAATACACTGCTACCACCATATTTCGCTGTAGCATCATGCATTTTGAAAAATGAATTTAGAAAAATGCATGGTGCCTACCGTGAATCATAGGGGTGGCCATGTCCTTATGTGGGGCTGCATGAGTGCTGCTGGTGTCAGGGAGCTACATTTCATTGATGGTACCATGAATTCACAGATGTACTGCTCTAAATTAAAAGAGAAGATGATACCATGACTCTGTGCACTTAGTAGATGTGCATTTTTCTAACATGACAATGATTCAAAACACACATTTAAGGCCATTATTGCATTTCGGAAGAATTCAGGGTGAATGTGATTCAAAGGCCCAGTATGTCTCCTGATATGAACCCAATTGAACAAGAAGTTGAGCATCACTTTCCAACCAGCATTCAGGCTTTAAAATAAGTCATTCTTGAAGAATGGAGAAAGATAGATTCTGCGATATGTCACCAACTTGTTCATTCCATACCTAGAAGGTCATACAAAATAAGAGATGTAGTAGTTTTGATGTTGGATGTACTCATTTTTGCATCAACTAATTTGAGTAACACTGAAGATTTTGTAATGCAAGTTACATTATTAAATTTAGTGTCCATGCTATGGGTTAACAAATGTTCTATGAAACTCAGCTTTGTCAAATTTTGGAAATTGTTCTTGTATTAAGTGAGATATTGATTAAAATCCTACTTTACAAAGGGGTGTACTCATTTAGTCTGAGCACTGTGTATATATAAATGTAATTTTAAAAATTGCATATAAATACAAGCATTTTGTTGCCTCGATTTACCATTTTCTGTTGCAGCATTATTGCCCTGTATAAATATACCCTAAGACATCAGAGGCCTTAATTCAGAGTGGGACCTACCAAACACCCCCCTCTCCATTTGTACACAAGCTCTTCTATTGCCTTTTATTTTAGTTCTTGTCCCAGGTGTCTTTATCACAAAATATTTGGGGCAGTATCATTCTGTTAACCTGTAGCATGTTGGTTTTTTCAATGTATTTATAAAGTTGTACCATTGATAAACATATATTCAATAATAATTTTTATTTGTTTTTTTTTTGTGAATGTTCCCAGTTAAAATGTGTCCATCTCAAAGTTAATAATGTATTCTTTGTTATTGTTATAAACTAAAATATAAGTGGATATAATGATACTTAAAAGGAACAAGAAGTAAAAAATGTGGAAGACAATAAACTAGTTCAAACCACACTATGGCAATGAGGAATTAATTTCTCAAAATGAAACGTTTGTGTTGACTGTTCTTGCCCTACAATGCATGCTTGAGCCTTATGTGCCTTTTAAATGTGTATTATATATATATATATATATCATATATACAGTGCATGTATTTATACATATATCTAGGGTCTCTTTCATTATAAGGCCAATAGTGCAATTCCACCAAGCCTTCCTGGGTGCATGATATCATAACGTCGCCTATGACAAGCTGTTCGTTGCCCAGCCCATCACTTGCAAGTTTAAATTTTCTAGTTGTGTACCTCTTTACACATACTGTGCGATGACCCACCAGTTTAAAATATCTAGTGAGTATATTGTATGGGTGACTATACAATGAGTAAACGTATGTGTGCCTGTATGTTTGTAAATGGCATTTGCTCCGTTGTATCTGGTAAGCGTGTTCCTGCATGTATGAACAGTGCATTTACTTTTGTGCATTCATGTGTGTAGTGACTACAAGAGCTGATTAAGATGAAAATCTTTAAGAGCTTGTGCACACATTGCAGATTGGTCACAGATTTGTTCCTTTTTTTCTGCACAGATTTGTCACAAAACTTGAAGGGATTCCCGATGCCAGCAAAGTGAATGGGAATCCTGAACTGTCACACGTTGCTTATCTGTGACTTGCAGATTTAGTGCAGATTTAAATCTGCAGGACGTCAATTCATTCAGAGTTTTTGCTGCAGATTTCACGCATGCTAATGAGTGGGGGAAAATTTGCACAAAAATGCAAGTAAAAAAAATGCATAAATGCTCATATTATATGCTGTGCTTTTCGTGCCAAGAGATGTAGAAATGGTGCACCAAATACTTCTACTTGTGTACATATCCTAAAACCTAAGTTTTAGAAAAAGGTCATAAAAATGTTGGCAACAACTTAAATTTTTTATTTGTCAACACCTCTCACCACTTATTGACATGTCAACCACACCCGGGGCGGACATACCGCATGTGCAGCCTGTGCTGCTGCATCGTGTCCTGGAGGTGGAGGGGGGCCCTGCAGGGCAGCTAATAATGAGGGCAATCTGGCTTGTTTATCCGGCTCCGGGGGGCTCCTGGCCAGATTGCTCTCATGTGCGACGGGCAGGGAGTGATCCCTGCAGCTCCGCTGCCTACAAGAGAAAATAGCAGCGGAGCTGCAGCATTTGTCCTGCTCCCTGCCCGCGCTTCCTGTCTCACACAGACAGCAACGTGGCTGGATGACATCATCATTCAGCGGCCGGCTGTGCCAGAGAGAGGAAGCTGCCGGCAATGGTGATGCTGCGGGAGAGCCTGCGGAGAGGTGCTGTATGTGTGTGTAGAGGTGAGTGGTGGTGGTGTGTGTGTGTGTGTGCGCGCGCAAGCATAGTGCTGCGGGGAACATGCAGAGGTGAATTATGCTGTGTGTGTAGGTGCAGGAGAGGGCAATGATGGGGTGATGGGGAGAAGGCAATGATGGGGTGGTGGGGGATAAAGCAATGTTGGGGTGGTGGAAAGGGCAAGGATGGGTATGTTGAGGAGAAGGAAATGATGGAGGTGGTGGAATGGGCAATGATGGTGGTGGGGGGAAAAGGCAATAATGGAGGTGATGGAAAGGACAATGATGTTGGTATGGAATGGGAAATAATGGTTGGTGGAGGGGGAGGAAATGATGGAGGTGGTGATGGAAAGGACAATGGTGGTGGAAAGGGCAATGATGGGGATGGTGGTGGAGGAGTAAATGATGGAGGTGGTGGAGTGGGCAATGATGTGGTGGGGAGAAGGCAATGATGGAGGTGGTGGAAAGGACAATGATGGGGTGGGAGAGAAGGTAATGATGGTGGTAGTGGAAAGGACAATGATGGGAGTGGTGGGGAAGGAGGCAATGATGGACGTGGTGGAGGAGAGGGCAATGATGGTGGTGGAAAGGGCAATGATGGGGTGGTGGGGGAGAGGGCAATGATGGTGTTGGATAGGGCAATGATGAGGTGGGGAGAGGACAATAATGGGATGCGAGGGGAGGAAGACAAAGGGGTGTTGGGGATTGGGATGGGAGGAAGCGGGACTTATAATGGACTTTGGAACGGGGAGGTGGAGAAAGACATTATCGCTTATGTCTAACACAGTCCCTTAGTATATAGTGTACTCACTTATACATAGCACAGTCCCTTAGTATATAGTTTACTCACTTATGTATAGCACAGTCCCTTAGTATATAATGTACTCACTTATTATGTGTAGCGCCATCCCTCAGTATATAGTGTAGTCACTTTTTATGTATAACACAGTCCCTTAGTATATAGTGTACTCACTTATGTCTAACACAATCCCTTAGTATATAGCGTACTCACTTATTATGTATAACACAGTCCCTTAATATATACAGTCATGGCCAAAAGTTTTGAGAATGACACAAATATTATATTTTCACATGATCTGCTGCCCTCTGGTTTTTATGTGTGTTTGACAGATGTTTTTATCACAGACAGAAATATTATTGCAAACATATGAGTAACAAAAGCTTATATTGACAGTTAGAATGAGTTAATGCAGCAAGTCAATATTTGCAGTGTTGACCCTTCTTCTTCAGGACCTCTGCAATTCTCCCTGGCATGCTCTCAATCAACTTCTGGACCAAATTCTGACTGATAGCAGTCCATTCTTGCACAATCAATGCTTTCATTTTGTCAGAATTTTTAGGTTTTTGTTTGTCCACCCGTCTCTTGATGATTGACAACCAGTTCTCAATGGGATTAAGATCTGGGAGTTTCCAGGCCATGGACCCAAAATCTCTATGTTTTGTTCCCCAAGCCATTTAGTTATCACCTTTGCTTTATGGCAAGGTGCTCCATCATGCTGGAAAAGGCATTGTTGATCGCCAAACTGCTCTTGGAGGGTTGGGAGACGATGCTCTTGGAGGACATTCTGGTACCATTCTTTATTCATGGCTGTGTTTTTAGGCAAGACTGTGAGAGAGCCGATTCCCTTGGCTGAGAAGCAACCCCACACATGAATGGTTTCAGGATGCTTAGCAGTTGGCATGAGACAAGACTGGTGGTAGCGCTCACCTTGTCTTCTCCGAATGAGGCGTTTTTCTGATGTCCCAAACAATCGAAAAGGGGATTCATCAGAGAAAATAACTTTACAGCAGTCCACTGCCTGTACCTTTTGCAGAATATCAGTCTGTCCATGATGTTTTTTCTGGAGAGAAGTGGCTTCTTTGCTGCCCTCCTTGAGACCAGGCCTTGCTCCAAGAGTCTCCGCCTCACAGTGTGTGCAGAAGCACTCACACCTGCCTGCTGCCATTCCTGAGCAAGCTCTGCACTGCTGGTAGCCCGATCCCGCAGCTGAAACACTTTTAAGAGACGGTCCTGGCGCTTGCTGGTCTTTCTTGGGCGCCCTGGAGCCTTTTTGGCAACAATGGAACCTCTCTCCTTGAAGTTCTTGATGATGCGATAGATTGTTGACTGAGGTGCAATCTTTCTAGCTGCGATACTCTTCCCTGTTAGGCCATTTTTGTGCATTGCAATGATGACTGCACGTGTTTCTTTAGAGATAACCATGGTTAGCAGAAGAGAAACAATGATGCCAAGCACCAGCCTCCTTTTAAAGTGTCCAGTGGTGTCATTCTTGCTTAATCATGACAGATTGATCTCCAGCCATGTCCTCATCAACACCCACACCTGTGTTAATAGAGCAATCACTGAAAAGAGGTTAGCTGCAGCCCTGCCTTAAAAGGCCCAATGATGTTGAAATGTGTTTTGGGGGATAAAGTTCATTTTCTAGCCAAATATTGACTTTGCAAGTAATTGCTGTTAAGCTGATCACTCTTTATAACATTCTGAGTATATGCAAATTGCCATTAGAAAAAGTGAAGCAGTAGACTTTGTAAAAATTAATATTTGTGTCATTCTCAAAACTTTTGTCCATGACTGTAGTGTACTCACTAATTCTGTATAACACCATCCTTAGTTACATAGTTTCCTCTTTTATTATGTATACACCATGTTCCAAATTATTATGCAAATGATATTTTTCTCTGATTTTCCTAAGTGGTCGGTGCAAATGACAGTCAGTCTAATAAAAATCATCACTTATTAGAGTATGCATCAAATTTTATTGAAGAAACCTCCCAATGATAACAGTATAATCTCCAAAATGAATAAAAACTCAAAATGTACTGTTCCAAGTTACATGTTAACATAGGAACCCTTCTTTGATATCACCTTCACAATTCTTGCATCCATTGAACTTGTGAGTTTTTGGAGAGTTTGGAATAGCCTCCCAGAGCTGCTGTTTTGATGTGAACTGCCTATCACCCTCATAGATCTTTTGCTTGATGATACTCCAAAGGTTCTCTATAGGGTTGAGGTCAGGGGAAGATGGTGGCCACACCTTGAGTTTATCTCCTTTTATGCCCATAGCAGACAATGAGGTATTCTTTGCAGCATGAGATGGTGCATTGTCATGCATGAAGATGATTTTGCTCCTGAAGGCACGTTTCTGCTTTTTATACTATGGAAGAAAGTTGTCAGCCAGAAACTGTATATACTTTGCAGAGGTAATTTTCACACCTTAAGGGGCCCTACCAGCTGTTTCTCCATGATTCCGGCCCAAAACATGACTCCCACCTCCTTGCTGATGTCGCAGCCTTGATGGGACCTGGTGGCCATCCACCAACCATCCACTATTCCATCCATCTGGACCATCCAGGGTTGCTCGACACTCATCAGTAAACAAGAAGTTTGAAAATTAGTCTTCATGTATGTTTGGGCCCACTGCAACCGTTTCTGCTTGTGAGCACTGTTTGGAGGTGGCCGAATAGTAGGTTTATGCACCACAGCAAGCCTTTGAAGGATCCTACTCCTTGAGGTTCGAGGGACTCCAGAGGCACCAGCAGCTTCAAAAATCTGTTTGCTGGTTTGTAGTGGCTTTTTAAGCAGCTGCTCTCTTAATCCGATGAACATCCCTGGCAGAAACCTTCCTCATTCTGCCTTTATCAGCACGAACACGTCTGTGCTCAGAATCAGCCACAAATCTCTTAACAGTTTGATGATCGCGCATAAGTTTTTGGGAAATATCTAAGGTTTTCATCCCTTGACCAAGGCATTGCACTATTTGATGCTTTTCAGCAGCAGAGAGATCCTTTTTCTTTCCCATGTTACTTGAAAACTCTGGCCTGCTTAATATTGTGAAACATCTAGTTTTCCTTTTATTGGGCTCACATGGCAAACTATCACAGGTATCTGAGATTCATTTCAGTGATCCAAAGAACCCTGAGACACAATACCATCAATGGGTTTCATTTACAAAAAAAACATTATGACACTTAAAACCAATTTGCATAATAATTTGGAACATGGTGTAACACTGTCCCTTATTACGTACAATGCTCTCAAGTTACATATGGAGCTGTCCCTTTTTATATAGCTTCCTCTGCTGTTATGTACAGTGCTGTCTCTTACATAGTGTATTCTTGCTAATTTTATTATTCACAGCGCCCTCTTTTATTACATAGTCCCCTTTCCTTTTAGATATAAAATGACTTCTGATAGAGGAGCCGGTGACCAGACGACTAGTCCATCAGCTCCTCCATTAACCCCTTACTGCCATCGGACGTACTATCCCGTCCATGGTACCTGGGCCCGTATGACCGGGGACGGGATAGTACGTCATAGGCGATCAGCTGCGCTCCTGAGGGGAGCGCAGCTAATTGCCGCCGGGTGTCAGCTGATTATCACAGCTGACACCCATGACTGTGTGTCAGGAGCGGTCACGGACCGCTCCCGGCACATTAACCCCTTGCACACCGCGATCAAACATGATCGCGGTGTACTGGGGGACAGGGGAGGATCGCGCAGGGTGGGGGCTCCCTGCGCGCCCCCCTGATACCCTCAGAGCAGCGCGATGTGATCGCGCTGTTCTGAGGGCTTCCTCCCTCCCAGGACCCGGATCCAAGATGGCGCCGGGGTCCTGGAGGAGGCGGCTACCTCAGTGCCTGCCGAGAGCAGGCACTGAGAAGCCTGCATCTATGCCTGTGCGATCGCTGGTGTGACAGAGTGCTGTGCACACTGTCACACCAGCGATCTGATAAAATACTGTGATGTCCCACCCTGGGACAAAGTAAAAAAGTAAAAATAAACATGTGTAAAAAAAAAATCCAAAATAAATAAAAAAAAAAAAAAAATATTCCCCAATAAATTCACTTCTTCCTGTAAATAAAAAAAAAAAAACAATAAAAGTACACATATTTGGTATCGCCGCGTCCGTAACGACCCCCCCTATAAAATTGTCCCACTAGTTAACCCCTTTAGTGAACCCCTTAAAAAAAAAAAAAAAAAAGAAGCAAAAAGTCAATGCTTTATCATCATACCGCCGAACAAAAAGTGGAATAACGCGCGATCAAAAAGACCGATATAAAAAAACATGATACCGCTGAAAACGTCATCTTGTCCCGCAAAAAACGAGCCGTCATAAAGCATCATCAGTGAAAAAATAAAAAAGTTATAGCTCGCAGAATAAAGCGATGCAAAAATAATTATTTTTTATATAAAATTGTTTTTATTCTATAAAAGCGCTAAAACATGAAAAAATGATATAAATGAGGTATCGCCATAATCGTACTGACCCGAAGAATAAAACTGCTTTATCAATTTTACCACACGCGGAACGGTATAAACGTCTCCCCCAAAAGAAATTCATGAATTGCTGATTTTTGTTCATTCTAACCTCCCAAAAATCGAAATAAAAAGCGATCAAAAAACGTCACATGCTCAAAAATGGTACCAATAAAAACGTCAACTCGTCCCGCAAAAAATAAGACCTCACATGACTCTGTGGGCCAAAATATGCAAAAATTATAGCTCTCAAAATGTGATGATGCAAAAACTATTTTTGCAATAAAAAGCGTCTTTTAGCGTGACAGCTGCCAATCATAAAAACCTGCTATAAATAGTAAATCAAACCCCCCTTTATCACCCCCTTAGTAAGGGAAAAATAATAAAATTAAAAAAAAGTATTTATTTCCATTTTCCCATTAGGGTTAGGGTTAGGGTTGCGGCTAAAGTTAGGGTTAGGGTTGGCGCTAAAGTTAGGATTAGGGTTAGGGTTGGGATTAGGGGTGTGTTAGGGTTAGGTTTGTGGTTAGGGTTGGGACTAGGGTTAGGGGTGTGTTGGGGTTAGGGTTGGAGTTAGAATTGGGGGGTTTCCGCTGTTTAGGCACATCAGGGGCTCTCCAAATGTGACATGGCGTCTGATCTCAATTCCAGCCAATTCTGCGTTGAAAAAGTCAAACGGTGCTCCTTCACTTCTCAGCTCTGCCATGCGTCCAAACAGTAGTTTATCCCCACATATGGGGTATCAGCGTACTCTGGACCCCAAGAGTTATTGTGCAATTTGTCCTATTTCTTCTGCTACCCTTGGGAAAATAAAAAACTGGGGGCGAAAATATCATTTTTGTACAAAAAAAAATATTTTTTTGTTTTTACGGCTGTACATTATAAACTTCTGTGAAGCACTTGGGGCTTCATAGCGCTCACCACACATCTAGATAAGTTCCTTGTGGGGTCTATTTTCCAAAATGGGGTCACTTGTTGGGGATTTCCACTGTTTAGGCGCATCAGGGGCTCTCCAAATGCGACATGACGCCCCAGACCATTCCATCAAAGTCTGCAATCCAAAACGTCACTACTTCCCTTCCGAGCCCCGACGTGTACCCATACAGTAGTTTTCTCCCACATATTGGATATCAGCGTACTCAGGACAAATTGGACAACAACTTTTGGGGTCCAATTTCTCCTGTTACCCTTGTAAAAATAAAATATTGGGGCAAAAAAATCATTTTTGCAAAAAAAAAAAAAGGATTTTTTATTTTTAACGGCTGTGCGTTATAAACTTCTGTGAAGCAGTTCGGGGTTCAAAGTGCTCACCACAAATCTAGACAAGTTCCTTGTGGGGTCTATTTTCCAAAATGGGGTCACTTGTGGGGGGTTTCCACTGTTTAGGTGCATCAGGGGCTCTCCAAATGCGACATGACGCCCCCAGACCATTCCATCAAAGTCTGCAATCCAAAACGTCACTACTTCCCTTCCGAGCCCTGACGTGCGCCCATACAGTAGTTTTCTCCCACATATTGGGTATCAGCGTACTCAGGACAAATTGGACAACAACTTTTGGGTTCCAATTTCTTGTTACCCTTGTGAAAATAAAATATTGGGGGCGAAAAAATCATTTTTGTAAAAAAAAAAAGATTTTTTATTTTTACGGCTGTACGTTATAAACTTCTGTGAAGCACTTCGGGGTTCAAAGTGCTCACCACACATCTAGATAAGTTCCTTGTGGGGTCTATTTGCCAAAATGGGGTCACTTGTGGGGGGTTTCCACTGTATAGGTGCATCAGGGCTCTCCAAATGTGACATGACGCCCCCAGACCATTCCATCAAAGTCTGCAATCCAAAACGTCACTACTTCCCTTCCGAGCCCTGACGTGCGCCCATACAGTAGTTTTCTCCCACATATTGGGTATCAGCGTACTCAGGACAAATTGGACAACAACTTTTGGGTTCCAATTTCTTCTGTTACCCTTGTGAAAATAAAATATTGGGGACGAAAAAATCATTTTTGTAAAAAAAAAAAAGATTTTTTATTTTACGGCTGTACGTTATAAACTTTAGTGAAACACCTGGGGGTTAAAAGTTCTCACCACACATCTAGATAAGTTCCTTGAGGGGTCTAGTTTCCAAAATGGCATCATTTATGGGGGTTTCCACTGTTTAGGCAGATCAGGAGCTCTCCAAACACGACATGGCATCCAGCAATTCTGTGTTGAAAAAGTCGAACGGCGCTCCTTCCCTTCCAAACTCTGCCATGCACCCAAAAAGTGGTTTACCCCCACATATGGGGTATCAGCGCACTCAGGACAAATTGCACAATAACTTTTGGAGTCTTGTTACCCTTGGAAAAATAAAAATTGGGGTGAAAAGATCATTTTTGTGGAAAAAATATGATTTTTAAATTTTACGGCTCTACGTTATAAACTTGTGTGAAGCACTTGGGGTTCAAATTGCTCACCAAAGATCTAGAAAAGTTCCTTAGGGGGTCTAGTTTCCAAAATGTGGTCATTTGTGGGGGGTTTCCACTGTTTAGGCACATCAGGGGCTCTCCAAATGCAACATGGCATCCAATCTCAATTCCAGCCAATTTTGGTTGGAAAAAGTCAAATGGTGCTCCTTCCATTCCGAGCTCTGCCGTGCGCCCAAACAGTGGTTCCCACCCACATATGGGGTATCAGCGTACTCAGGACAAATTGTACAACAACTTATGTGGTCCAATTTCTCCTGTTACCCTTGAGAAAATAAAAAATTAGTGACTAAAGATAATTTTTGTGGGAAAAAAATAGGATTTTTTATTTTCATGCCCGGGCATTATAAACTTGTGTGAAGCACTTGGGGGTTCAAAGTGCTCACCAAAGATCTAGATAAGTTCCTTAGGGGGTATAGTTTCCAAAATGGGGTCACTTGTGGGGGGTTTCCACTGTTTAGGCTCATCTGGGGCACTGCAAACGGAACATGACCCCATCAACGTCTGCATTCCAAAACGTTACTACTTCCTTTCCAAGCCCTGCCGTGCACCCAAACAGTTCCCCCCCCCACATATGGGGTATCAGCGTACTCAGGACAAATTGGACAACAACTTTTGGGGTCCAATTTCCTTGGGAAAATTCAAAAATTTGGGACTAAAAAATCATTTTTGTGGAAAATTGTTTTTTTTTTTTTTCACACCCAGGCATTATAAGCTTTTGTGAAACACTTGGGAGTTCAAAGTGCTCACAACAGATCTAGATAAGTACCTTAGGGGGTCTAGTTTCCAAAATGGTGTCACTTGTGGGGGTTTCCACTGTTTAGGCGCATCAGGGGCTCTCCAAACACGACATGGCGTCCAATCTCAATTCCAGCCAATTTTAGTTTGAAAAAGTCAAACGGCGCTCCTTCCCTTACGAGCTCTGCCGTGTGCCCAAACAGTGGTTTTCCCCCACATATTGGGTATTGGCGTACTCAGGAGAAATTGCATAACAACCTTATCTGCCCATTTTCTCCTTTTACCCTTGTGAAAATAAAAAAAAAGTTTGTAAAAGATCATTTTTGTGGCTAAAAAGTTAAATATTCATTTTTTCCTTCCACGTTGCTTTAGTTCCTGTGAAGCACCTGAAGGGTTAATAATCTTCTTGAATGTGGTTTTGAGTACCTTGAGGGGTGCAGTTTTTAGAATGGTGTCACTTTTGGGTATTTTCTGCCATATAGACCCCTCAAAGTGACTTCAAATGAGAGGTGGTCCCTAAAAAAAATGGCTTTGTAAATTTTGTTGTAAAAATGAGAAATCGCTGGTCAACTTTTAACCCTTATAACTTCCTAACAAAAAAAAATTTTGGTTCCAAAATTGTGCTGATGTAAAGTAGACATGTGGGAAATGTTATTTATTAACTATTTTGTGCGACATATTTCTCTGTTTTAAGGGAATAAAAATTCAAAGTTTGAAAATTGCAAAATTTTAAAAATTTTCGCCATATTTGCGTTTTTTTCAAAAATAAACGCAAGTTATATCGAAGAAATTTTACTTCTAACGTGAAGTACAATATGTCACGAGAAAACAATCTCAGAATTGCGAAGATCCGTTGAAGCGTTCCAGAGTTATAACCTCATAAAGAGACAGTGGTCAGAATTGTAAAAATTGGCCCGGTCATTAACGTGCAAACCACCCTTGGGGGTGAAGGGGTTAAGAAGCTTTCACATGCTACATCAGCCATCATTGCATTATACAGCTAATAAGACAGGACGGTATGTAATAAAAAACAGGGCTCTTTATAATCCAATATGTAAGGGACGGTGCTGTACATAACAAGAGAGGGCACTGTATAATAAGGAATGGCAATATACATAATAAAGGAGACTATGTAATATACAGCTCTCGCAAATATTAAGAGACCACTGCACAGTTTTATAAAAATCAGCTTCTCTACTTGTCTGACAGCCATTCCACTTCTGTCTGGCTGCTGCTGGACATACAGCTCTCCTCAGTGAAGCAGTCCCTCCTGAATTGCTGCAGCATGCCTGGCCCTTCTCTGCTGCGGCCTTTCTGCAGGCGGTGGGGCCTGTGGCAGCACGGGTGCTGTCTGGAGGAAACAGCAATTTTTTGAGGAGCACAAATATTACTGGTTCCCAAGAGTTCTCAGACGTATATCCCTGCCACTTAATGAGATGCAGCTGATTTCTGCGGATCCTGGAGTCCAGAATCTTCTCACAATAAATTGTTCTTGCCGTCCAGCACTGGCTGAGGAGGAGGAGCAACACGTCCCTGAATAGTATTCGGACACACAGGTTTTAATAAAGAGACATGGATCACAGGATGTACCTTCATGGTCCTTGGTAACTTCAGACGCAGGCTACGGAGCTCACGATCCCAGAGATCTTGAATGGACCGATGAATTTTTGTCCCAGCTTCTGTGACGGAACATTTAATTTCAAATTCTTTTACCTTAAACATGGGTGCAGGTCTCCGGAACCTATCAGCTGATTTCTTGTATCTCTCCTGTGCAGTAGATAGCGATTCCTTCAGAGTTTCCAGATTTCGTTTCATCACTGCCAACCTCTCATCTACTGCAGGCACCAGAGCATGGATCGGGGATCTGGGAAAAATACTAGGATGATAACCCAGGTTGGCAAAGGGTGTTACCTTAGTAGATGCTTTTGTGAGTTATTGTAGGAGAACTCTGCTAGAGGAAGCAACTCCAACCAGTCATCCTAAGAGTGGCTGATATAGCACCGAAGATACGGCTCCAGAGTCTGATTAGTCCGCTCCGTCTGCCCATTGGTTTGGGCATGATATGCTGAAGAAAGACCGACATTGATACCAAGCACAGAACAAAATCCTTTTCAGAATCTGGTGGAAAACTGCACTCCCCGATCAGAGATGATCTCATCTGGAACTCCATGCAGCCGGAGCACATTCTGAATGACCAGATCTACTGTCTCCTTACCTGAGGGAAGACCAATACAAGGAATGAAGTGGGCAGCTTTAGTAAGGCGATCTACTACGACCAGAATAGAGTTCTTTCCCCCAGAGGTGGGCAATTCCACTATAAAGTCCATAGAAATAGACCCCCAAGGGTGAGCAGGAACGGGCAGTGGTTGCAGCAATCCAGTAGGTGATACACGAGGAGTCTTAAAACATGCACATACCTCACAAGAAAGAACATAGCTCTTAACGTTCCTCAGACCAAAAGAAATGGGTCAGAAACTCCTGTGTCTTCTGTATCGCCTGATGACCAGCCAACTTGGAGTCATGGACAAACTTGATGACCTGCTGCCTTACGACCTCCGGAATGTATAAACGTCGATCCCGGACCCACATACCGTTCTTGAGGACCAAGTTCACATCATCAGTCGAGTTATTGAGAAATGAGTATGCATCATAGGCCTCCTTAATAGTCTTCCATAAGTCCTTATTCTGGATGACTCCGACAAAGTTGGCATCTGACAAAATGGTCTTGGACAGGGTCCCAGGTACGGAATCCGTGACATAGATTTGGGACAAAGCATCCGCTTTCCCATTACGTGAACCTGGGCAGTACGAGATGACAAAATTAAATTGGTTCAAAAACAAACTCCAACGAGCCTGATGTGCAGAAAGACATCTAGCAGATCTAAGAAATTCCAAGTTACGATGAACCGTGAGCACAATAACTTGTGCTGCCCCCTGCAGATGGTGCCTCCATTCCTTAAATGCAGCGATAATGGCTAGAAGCTCTTTATCTCCCACATCATTATTCTCCGCAGCAGAAAGTTTACAAGAGAAAAAAGCACATGGATGTAACGGACCTTTCTTTCCTGTTCTTTGCGAGAGGATAGCCCCCAGAGCATCCTCCGAAGCATCCACTTCCACGATGAAAAGATGTGCTGGGTTAGGATGAATCAACAGAGGTGCAGAAGTAAAATAGGACTTAAGATAATCAAAATTCTCTTGAGCCTGTGTAGACCACAAGAAAGTATTTTCCTTCTTGGTTAGTTGCGTAATAGGCCGAACAATCTCAAAGAAATTACGAATAAACCGTCTATAACAATTAGCTAAGCCAATAAAACGTACCTCCTTGACATTTTTAGGTGCAGGCCAATCAAGAATAGCCTGGATCTTACTTGCCTCTATGTTAAGCCCCTGTGTCGAGATGACATAACCCAGAAATTGAATCTCTGTGCAATGGAATTCACATTTCTCAGGCTTGATGTAGAGATGATCCTCTTTCAGGCTACTTAAAACAGTCTTAACATGTTTTTGATGTTCCTGTAATGAATCGAAAAAAATCTAAATATCGTCCAGATAGATTACGACACAATGATCTAGCAGATCTCTAAAAATGTCGTTAGCAAGGTGTTGGAAGGTTGCCGGAGCGTTGCAGAGACCAAAAAGCATCACAAGGTACTCGAAGTGCCCATAACGACATCTAAATGCTGTCTTCCATTCATCCCCAGAGCGGATCCGTGACTAGGTTATAAGCTCCTCAAAGATCCAACTTAGAGAAGATTTTAGCATGTCGTACTCATTCCAGCAGTTCAGGAATTAACGGCAAAGGATAACGGTTCCGAATGGTTACCTTCTTGAGCTCCCGATCATCAATACAGGGTCTAAGAGTTCCATCCTTTTTTACGAAAAAGATGGGTACTCCTGCCTGTGATGAGGAGGGGAGAATGAAACCCTTAGCCAGATTCTCATCAATATATTCCTTTAAGGCCTGCAGCTCTGGAGCAATGGGTAGACATTCTTAAATGGAATAGCTGCCCCGGAAGTAGTTCAATAAGACAATCATAGGGTCTGTAAGGAGGAAGCTGATCTGCCATTTTCATATCACAGATATCAGAAAATTCATTATAAATGGATGGTAACATAGATACCTTAGTGGTACATTCCATATCCTGAGATCCATGGTTACTGGGGTGGCTCTCTGTTGCATCTGTATGCCATGTTCCTTGGCAAAGGTGAGGTCCATAAAGCTACCCCCCGCCCCAGAATCTACCATAGCTGCACATTAGAGCCAATGTCCTGACAACAAGATCTTAATTGGAGAGGGAGCAAAGTGTATCCTTATGCTTCCATATCTTAGGAGAGGTAGTCACTGATAGGGAATGAAAGACAGCATTCACAGAAAAACTGGACCCAGAAACAGCAGATTCAGCTTCCTGATCTTCATACTCCCCCACAGCGGCTAGTACCTTGCAAGGCTGCTTAGGACAGTTAATAAGGAAATGATCAGACTGACCGCAGTAAAAACACAAACTCTCACGAAAACTATGCTCCCTGCGCTCGTTACTCTCACGCCGCTGTAAAGCATCAACTTGTATGGGAACTGGTTCAACTTCCCAAGCGGATTTGCCTGCAGGTTCTTTAGGAGGCAGGGGAGTGTTAGTGACATAATTAGATGCTGCAAATCTCTGTCTATGTTCAGTAATACGTATGTGAATGCGCTCGCAATGATCTATGAACGCCTCTAACTCTTGAGAAGCATCTGCATGGGCTTACTCATCCTTAGTCACAGTAGAAAGTCCCCTCTTAAAAATGGGTAATTGAACATAACAGTCCCAAACCATATCCGCCGCAAGCCGTCTAAATTCAGTAGCATATTCAACAACAGAACGCTTACCCTGATGTAATAACAACAATGCAGTTCAGCTGTAGTGCAACCATTAGGATCATCAAACATCATAGACATTGCAGCTAGAAAATCGTCTAAGTTATTCAGACGAGGGTCACGAGTTTCGATTAGCAGATTTGCCGAAGTGAGTGCTCGTGAGGTAAGTAACATGATTATACATAAAATTTGTAGCAGTCTCCGTTAAATCTAAATGGCGGCAGCTTGGGAGTGCTTGTTGCCGGTAGCTGCCCTGTTGGTGAAGGTGCCCGTGCTGTTATTTGATTACCTAAATGTGAAGGAAGCCCCCTTCCTTCCATGTCACCAATGTGACGTACTATACAGGCACAGCTCTCCCTCGCCCCCTTTGTCTCTCAGGTCAGTAAGAGAACTGCACCTAGAGCAAATGGCCGCCGGGGAGGGTGTCCTGTTACCCACTGGGTATTCTAAGATTCGTGATCAGAGTAAAAGCATCAGCCCAAAACTAATTTTATGGGTTAATTGCCTTAAGGGCGCAATAGATAATTACAGCGATATGTAATACAACGGATTAACAGTGGATGTGCAGTCAGAGTAAAATACAACAATAATGGTACAAGGCTTAGAGGTACTAGCTAGAGGTCAATATTACCAGGTTGTAGGTTGCATGTGGAGGCAGGGAGCTCTGCAATCCACAGGTAAGAATCTTAGTTGCTGGACAGTCCCCCAAAACGTGTGCCTCTGCTCCTTTGGCAGATCTGTCCTTTGTTCCTTCTTAGACCTTCATCGTCTTGGCTTCTGTGAGAATAGAGAGAGTCTGCCGTCCGCTCACAGTTCTTTAACCTGCTAGGTCCCTCCCCTCGGTGTCAGAGGGTGGGCTGATAATCTCCACCCTTAGCTCCCTGCAGAATTTATTCCCAATATCTAACAAAGGGGTTAACTTTCTCCAGGACGATTGGATCAGGACACGAGAGGTACCAGCTGATGCAGTATGTTTTGCCTGTCTCGTGGATATCAAACCTGGCCCGATTGGGTCTCTGTGGAGGGCCAATCTCTATATCTCAGGCCCCCGAGCCATCACCACCTCGGGAGTTGCACTGTCAGATGCCCGAGGTCCGCAGGATCACGCAGATATTTTTTATGAGTCTGTACCTAGAAAGATGTGCTCATAATTCATAATCCTAGAACGGAGCCATAGGGTCTGGGAAATACAATGGGTGTGTTTTCTGTGTCTAGCTGGTAGGTATAGTCTAATTGAAGCCCTCAGCTTTGAAGTACTGTTTTAGCCTGGCCTGGCTATTCACAGTGGACACTAAACCCTGTTGTATTGAATATGCCCACAGGCCATGGGGCCAGGTGCAGTTAGCAGCCTGTGGCTCTGTGAACAGACAAAATGGCGGCTGGAACAGGCCATTATCCAAGATGGTGGCTGTTTCTTCATCATACTAAGTCCTAAAGCGCCTCTCTGAAATGGACCTCCCAGTTAGCAACCTTGTTTTGTAAAGCCTCCCATTGTAAAGAGTTAATCATGGAGGATAACTGATCCAATTTTGTCTCAGCCGACATTATCCCAGCAGATTCCTTATGGGCCTGAGTATCCTGTAACAATTATGTAGGTACTATGGAATCTGATTGTTTGGGATAAAATGGATCTGAGACCAAAGTTGAGGCAAATAAACTGTATTTAAACAAAGTAGGAAGTACAACATAAACTAACAGAGACTTTCCTGCAATTACAGCAAAATGCACAGCACAAAATAGAAATGTCCAGCAAACATATTAGCGGGGCGCGACCGCTAAAGCAAACAAGTCCAGCAGTAATATGCAAGAGTGCGAACAGCAATGACACGTGGAAGACCAGCAGTAGTAAGCATGAGTGAGAACAGCACTTATACACGGAAGTCCAGCAGTAATAAGAAGCAAGAGTGCAAACGGCACTTATACGTGGAAGTCCAGCAGTAATAAGAAACAAGCGTGCGACTGGCACTTATACGTGGAAGTCCAGAACTATGCTGACAGAGGGGGTGACTTCTTTCATAGGAGTCCAGAGATAAATGGGTAGAGCATAACAGTGAGAAGGTCCTTAATGTGACTTTTGGGTGGAAAAGTTCCGCTCAAGTCCCGCATCAGCCCGCAACAGACAGTCATAGGAGTCTGGACAGTAGGTAACCCCAGCCAGGAATCGAAAGCAGCTCAGAGGACTGAAGGCAGCTGGAAGTGGTAAGGCAGAGCACCGAGTAACGAGCAGCAGCAGGAACTCCAGAGGCAAGCCAGGACGAAGCTCAGAAGCAAACAGCAACAAAATACTCAGGCAAGGAAGATCTCCCGACCCGGATATAAATAGCAGGACAGACAGGAAGTTCCAGGACAGGATGAAGTACCAGACTCCATCTTGGATAAGGGCAAAACAGGCTCCAAGGAACATCTGGAATCCCTACAGGGTAAAGGATAAGAGTCCCGCACCATACAAGCGTTCAGTCGACTATAGTCCACACAAAAAAGCAGGGTCCCGTCTTTCTTCCGGACTAGGACAGTGGGAGCTGCCCACGTGCTTCGGCTCTTCCGTATGACTCCACTCTGCAGCATGTGTGCCAGCATTTCTTTCACCTCTTTGTACATTTGAGGCAGTATCTGCCAGTACCGCTCCCGAATCAATGCAGCGTTTCCCGTGGGTATCTCGTGAGTTATAGTTGTCGTGAACTCGAAGTCATCCTCATGACGGGTGAACACATCCTAAAAACGTTCAAGTACAGCCTCCACCTGTTGCACCTGCTGCGGTGAGAGTCCTGTTAATTCAGCCTGTATTTGCTCCAGGATTCGGCACCCCTGCTTGGTGCTTCCAGGTGGGTGCTCTGAGGTCAGAGTGACGGCTACAGTCCATGGGTCTCCTTGCTTCACTGCCAGCTGGATGGCCTCCGGTGGTATCAATTCTTCGGGCATGCCCAGCACCAGCGCCACTTCACTCTTAGGCAGGAGCGTAAGATTTTCCTCCCCTAGTTTCACGCTCCACAACGTTGCCATCAGGATCGACGGCTAGCGTCCGAGCAATGAGGAGCCCCGAGGGTAGTTGATCCATTAGGGTTGGTTCAATCTGGACTTCCACCAAAGCTTGTACAGGCAAGGTGAGCACAGTCTGGCCAGGCCGGAGGACGAGTTTAGCAGCTGCAGGGACCAGCACTTTTCCTAGCACTTTTCCTCCACTCGACATTTCCTGGGACTGAGCCACCCGTATCAACTGTTGAAACACCTTCCTCTGGGGAATTCATGGGCTCCACTGATTCAGAGTCACTGGAGGGCCAATGCTGTTTTATCCGGCAGTCAGCACGATACCGTTTTGACCCACATCTTTGCCGCACACTGTAATCTCCATCCAGAGCACCCTTGCGACCGTGATGGGCAACCGATTGGCTGCAGTGTCAGCTTGATCACTGGGACCCATTCTGGCCATGTCACCTCAGGAAAATGACATCTGAAATATGCTTCCGGCATGGTGGTCACCTGTGAACCGGTATCGACTAGGCAGCAGACGGCTCGACCATTCATTTCAGCCCATACAAGGAGACTCACTGAAATTAAACTTTCGGGACTGGCTTCCTTTTTCTTTGGCCTTTAGGGCTCTGGGCGTCGTCCCCAGCCACAGAGCCCACTAGTTTAACCGCTGCCGAATAAGAGGCCGCCCCCGTATCACGCAACCTTGGGCATAGTGTCCAACGTCCCCACACTTGAAACAAGTCAGATGTCTTTCGGTTCGGAATTGTCCCCTTTCCTGGCGGGTACAACAGGAAAGTGGGACTTGGGGTCACTTCTGTCTCTGGACGGATTTGAAGCCACTGCAGGGTCTCTCCTGAGGTCAGACCACTCTTTCTTCCCACGTTTCCTGTATTTCTTTCCGGATCTCTCAGGCCCATCCAGGCTCAGCTGCGGGCAAAGCTGGAACCCCACTACTCCGAATCATCCCTGCTAAGGCTGCCGTCCCCTGCTTTTGCTCTCGCACCCTTACTTCTGCCCCAAACTCCAGGAACGTCATGCGCGGGTCGGCACGCAGGCGTTCCCGCAAAGCTTGTTTAAGCGATGCGTCCCTGAGGCCCGCTACAAGTTGATCCTTCAAAATAGTGATCGCCGCATGCACCTCTTGTAGCGCATTCATATATTGCATCACAGATTCGCCCTCTTTCTGGACAAAATAATCACATCCGCAATTCTCCGATATCAGTGGGACCCCCATGCATCTCTTCCAAAATTTGCAACACTTTAGTAAAGGTGTCCCGTTCATGAGGGGGCCGAAACATTACTGGACATCTAGCCTCCCCATCTACGGCCATCACAGCAATCTCTGCTTGCATAGCGGGGGCCATGGGGTGCATTCTCAACTCCCGCTCAGTCCAGTCCCACAGCAGTGAATTACTCCCTGTAAACTTGGGAGATTGCTGAGCATGGCCCCCAGGCGTAAGCCTCTGCATTCGTGGACTACATCCTGCCGATTACACCAAGTGTAAGCAGGTGCTGAGATACAGTAGGCAGGGATTGCAGAGCAGTACTGTATAACAATATTATTTATTTTTAACAGTAAAGGGTTAACGTAATCTCGCAGGGAGTTAATAAGCAATGGCAAAAAAGAGTTAATCAAACAACAGGGAATAAATGAAATAAGCAGAAGTGTAACAGTCTAAGTTTCAAGCAACACTTATTGTAGCTCCCGCTGATGTCCTTGGTCACAGCCCGATGGGGGTAGTAGTTCCGGCAACGGCCGGCGTAGCGTCCTCCGCTGGGGTCCAATGTTAACGATCCATCTTCTGGCAGCAGCGGGCGGTCTCCGGTACTACCCGCTGAGCCCCTAAGCTCCATAAGCCTGCGCAATCAAAGTGGGAAAAGCTGCAGAAGTCTGTACTAAACGCAGGTTGATGTGTACCAGTCGGCAAAGGAGACTGCACTTCAGTGTCCTGTGACTATCCCACACTTCTCTGCACGAGCACGGTCTTTTGCTTAGCCAAGCGCACGGTGTTTCCCGCACTCACTGTTCCGTTGGGGCGCCCAGGAAATCTCAACCACAGTATGTTGCGGTGCTGCTGCTCGGGGTGCAAAGCTCGCTGCTTAGGGCGCAGAGCACGCTGCTCACTCTCCTGAACTCTCCCTGACAGCGGGAAACTAACTGCTGCTTCGCACGCTTTCTGTTCTGATTTTCTTGTAAACACGCCCCCTGTTCCCGGATCATGGGGTTTGTCCAGTCCCCTATTCCTTCCCCTGGGCAACATGGGACCCAGCCCCGACAGTTCCAGACCCGGCTCAGTGCAGGTACCTGCAGCCTGGTCTTCCTCCTTAAATAGTGTACAACGGGCAAGTGGGACTCGGGGTCACTTCTGTCTCTGGACGGATTTGAAGCCACTTATGTATAGCGCAGTCCCTTAGTATATAGTGTATAACGCTTATTATGTACCTTCCTCTCTAGTTACACACGTGGTCAAAATTATTGGTACCCCTCGTTTAATGACAGAAAAACCCACAATGGTCACAGAAATAACTTGAATCTGACAAAAGTAATAATAAATCAAAAATTTATGAAAATTAACAAATGAAAGTCAGACATTGCTTTTCAACCATGCTTCCACAGAGTAAAAAAAATAAAACTCATGAAATAGGCCTGGACAGAAATTTTGGTACCCTTAACTTAATAAGTATTTGATCCTCTACCAACCATTAAGAGTTCTGGCTCCTACAGACCAGTTAGACGCTCCTAATCAACTCTTTACCTGCATTAAAGGGAATCTGTCACCCCAATTTTGCCATATCAAGTAAAGATATGGCTGAACAGTGCGTCCCATAACAAAGCTATCGGTAGGTATCATATATCCTGATACCCCCATTTTCATATCAAAATACCTTACTAAACTTCGGTTTTTGCGCTGTCAATCAGGGCGGTCAGGTCAGGAGGGCGGCGTTTTCCATGTCCTCCCCCCCTGCTCCTCGGCATCACTTGCGTATCGCCGTCTGTGAATCCACAGACGGCGTTCGGCTTCCCGCAATTGCACATTTCAAATTTGGCCCCGCGCATGCGCAGTGTGCTTTGCCCAATAGTGGGCAAAGCATAAAATAATTACAGCGCATGCGCTACTCTTTCTTGCCCGGAAGTTGTCCAAGACAAGCAGTAATTCCGGGCAAGGAAGTAGCTCATGCGCTGTAAGGATTTTATGCTTTGCCCAGTTGGGCAAAGCATGCTGCGCATGCGCGGGGCCAAATTTGAGGAATTCATGGAAAACGCCGCCCTCCTGACCTGACCGTCCTGATTAACAGCGCAAAAACCGAAGTTTACCAAGGTATTTTGATATGAAAACGGGGGTATCAGGATATATGATACCTACCGATAGCTTTGTTATGGGACGCACTATTCAGCCATATCTTTAGTTGATATGGCAAAATTGGGGTGACAGATTCCCTTTAACCCCTTCACCCCCAAGGGTGGTTTGCACGTTAATGACCGGGCCAATTTTTACAATTCTGACCACTGTCTCTTTATGAGGTTATAACTCTGGAACGCTTCAACGGATCTTCGCGATTCTGAGACTGTTTTCTCGTGACATATTGTACTTCACGTTAGAAGTAAAATTTCTTCGATATAACTTGCGTTTATTTTGAAAAAAACGCAAATATGGCGAAAATTTTTAAAATTTTGCAATTTTCAAACTTTGAATTTTTATTCCCTTAAAACAGAGAAATATGTCACACAAAATAGTTAAGAAATAACATTTCCCACATGTCTACTTTACATCAGCACAATTTTGGAACCAAAATTTTTTTTTGTTAGGAAGTTATAAGGGTTAAAAGTTGACCAGCGATTTCTCATTTTTACAACAAAATTTACAAAGCCATTTTTTTTAGGGACCACCTCTCATTTGAAGTCACTTTGAGGGGTCTATATAGCAGAAAATACCCAAAAGTGACACCATTCTAAAAACTGCACCCCTCAAGGTACTCAAAACCACATTCAAGAAGATTATTAACCCTTCAGGTGCTTCACAGGAACTAAAGCAACGTGGAAGGAAAAAATGAATATTTAACTTTTTAGCCACAAAAATGATCTTTTACAAACTTTTTTTTTATTTTCACAAGGGTAAAAGGAGAAAATGGACAGATAAGGTTGTTATGCAATTTCTCCTGAGTACGCCAATACCCAATATGTGGGGGAAAACCACTGTTTGGGCACACGGCAGAGCTCGTAAGGGAAGGAGCGCCGTTTGACTTTTTCAAACTAAAATTGGCGGGAATTGAGATTGGACGCCATGTTGTGTTTGGAGAGCCCCTGATGCGCCTAAACAGTGGAAACCCCCACAAGTGACACCATTTTGGAAACTAGACCCCCTAAGGTACTTATCTAGATCTGTTGTGAGCACTTTGAACCCCCAAGTGTTTCACAAAAGCTTATAATGCCTGGGTGTGAAAAAAAAAAAAAAAACAATTTTCCACAAAAATGATTTTTTAGTCCCAAATTTTTGAATTTTCCTGTGATGAACGGGCACACGGTCCGCCACACGGTAGCCCGGGGTATCACAGCTTGTGATCCCACCGCTGCCACCAATATGCGATGAAACGGTGCACACACACGACGGCTGCTGCCGTCCGACCCAGTAAACTGCAGGGATTTATAATTATCCCACTTCCACTTAGGAACTTGCAGCTCTCTGGCGCCCCCCTTACCCTCAGGTCAGTCAGGGAACTGCACCTAGGATAATCAGTCGCCAGACGGGTCACTTGGATGTGTGCTGGCTATTGGGCACGCTGCAGTGAGGGAATTATAATTACTCCGAGCCGCAGCCGGGTAATACACTTATAATACCCGCTCCGTCACTGCCAACGCCACCCCATAGGTCAACACT
Organism: Oophaga sylvatica; assembly: GCA_033576555.1. Classification (NCBI taxonomy): domain Eukaryota; kingdom Metazoa; phylum Chordata; class Amphibia; order Anura; family Dendrobatidae; genus Oophaga; species Oophaga sylvatica. The sequence continues at coordinate 440,196,001 of JARQOD010000002.1, read as the reverse complement.
TTACACCCCTTCTTTTAAGCTGCCACCAGCTACGGTTTTTCTTACTGAACAATTTATCAAGAGGGTCCGTAGCAACCCCAAAACAGTAGCGTAGTGCTTCAGGCACGTGCAAATTCGTTTATAGAGCAGGAGAAACAAACTAATAAATTTATAGATTTATTCCTTAAAAAGACAGGCAGTGCTTATACAATATAAAAAAAGATGGAACAAACTGAGGCAATATAGTTATGTACAAATGCAGTTATAAAATAAACGGGATTAAGAATGAAAGACTCACATGATAGTTAGATCATTTACAGGCAAGCCAGGCTGGGGAAGGAGCCACACGTCATAGTTCATTTGCAGATCTCTTAGTCAGGACATCACAGCAAGAAGAACAAGGGGGGGCTCACTGCCAGACTTATACCTGGGACTGCTGACCTCACGAAAAGGGGAAGGTTTCTCTGGCCACCTCCCCGGGACAGAAGTGTATGATTTGAGCTCTGAAATATCATAAGGTCCATCCCTCGTCCGGTGAACCTAGCAGAATAACGGCAGACCTATCAATGATCTTACTTTAAAATGACAGTTCAAATGAGTCCAAACTTGGCTGAGCTAGTCCATGGGGAATCCGAGAATTCCATTTCTCGGGTTCTGTTGGAGTTACGGGTTCACCAGTACCACGGGAACGATGCCTATGGACACAGGTTTCAAAACAGTAACTTTCGTGTTTCTAGCGAATGCTCCCACCGTGTTATTAACCAAAAAAGAATGAATTCTCCAAAATGCCTGCTATAGGAAGAAAGCACATGTGCAGACAATGGAGGACCCCTGCGGTGAAGCGGCAAAACTTCCAGCACTGGTAGCTCAGGTTACACTGAGCTTGACTGCAGGTTGGGAGGGGGGAAGGGAAGCATGAGCTGCAGAGAAAAGGAGGGAGGGGTAACTTTGCCCTGTGCTTGCAAACGGTGGGGGTTGTAGTACTATGGGGAGAGTTCTGGAAACAGCACAAGAAATGAAGCTTCAATATCATCACATTTCCCAAGGAAATTGGACCCCAAAAGTTGTTGTCCAATTTGTCCTGAGTACGCTGATACCCCATATGTGGGGGGGGGGAACTGTTTGGGTGCACGGCAGGGCTTGGAAAGGAAGTAGTAACGTTTTGGAATGCAGACGTTGATGGGGGTCATGTTCCGTTTGCAGTGCCCCAGATGAGCCTAAACAGTGGAAACCCCCCACAAGTGACCCCATTTTGGAAACTAGACCCCCTAAGGAACTTATCTAGATCTTTGGTGAGCACTTTGAACCCCCAAGTGCTTCACACAAGTTTATAATGCCCGGGCATGAAAATAAAAAATCCTATTTTTTTCCCACAAAAATTATCTTTTAGTCACTAATTTTTTATTTTCCCAAGGGTAACAGGAGAAATTGGACCACATAAGTTGTTGTCCAATTTGTCCTGAGTACGCTGATACCCCATATGTGGGGGGGAACCACTGTTTGGGCGCACGGCAGAGCTCGGAATGGAAGGAGCACCATTTGACTTTTTCCAACCAAAATTGGCTGAATTGAGATTGGATGCCATGTTGCATTTGGAGAGCCCCTGATCTGCCTAAACAGTGGAAACCCCCATAAATGACACCATTTTGGAAACTAGACCCCTCAAGGAACTTATCTAGATGTGTGATGAGAACTTTTAACCCCCAGGTGTTTCACTAAAGTTTATAACGTACAGCCGTAAAATAAAAAATCTTTTTTTTTTTTACAAAAATGATTTTTTCGCCCCCAATATTTTATTTTCACAAGGGTAACAGAAGAAATTGGAACCCAAAAGTTGTTGTCCAATTTGTCCTGAGTACGCTGATACCCAATATGTGGGAGAAAACTACTGTATGGGCGCACGTCAGGGCTCGGAAGGGAAGTAGTGACGTTTTGGATTGCAGACTTTGATGGAATGGTCTGGGGGCGTCATGTCACATTTGGAGAGCCCCTGATGCACCTATACAGTGGAAACCCCCCACAAGTGACCCCATTTTGGCAAATAGACCCACAAGGAACTTATCTAGATGTGTGGTGAGCACTTTGAACCCCGAAGTGCTTCACAGAAGTTTATAACGCACAGCCGTAAAAATAAAAATTTTTTTTTTTTTTGCAAAAATGATTTTTTTGCCCCAATATTTTATTTTTACAAGGGAAACAGGAGAAATTGGACCCCAAAGTTGTTGTCCAATTTTTCCTGAGTATGCTGATACCCAATATGTGGGAGAAAACTACTGTATGGGCGCACGTCAGGGCTCGGAAGGGAAGTAGTGACGTTTTGGATTGCAGACTTTGATGGAATGGTCTGGGGGCGTCATGTCGCATTTGGAGAGCCCCTGATGCGCCTAAACAGTTGAAACCCCCCACAAATGACCCCATTTTGGAAAATAGACCCCACAAGGAACTTGTCTAGATGTGTGGTGAGCACTTTGAACCCCGAAGTGCTTCACAGAAGTTTATAACGCACAGCCGTAAAAATAAAAAATCCTTTTTTTTTTTGCAAAAATGATTTTTTTGCCCCAATATTTTATTTTTACAAGGGTAACAGGAGAAATTGGACCTCAAAAGTTGTTGTCCAATTTGTCCTGAGTACGCTGATATCCAATATGTGGGAGAAAACTACTGTATGGGTACACGTTGGGGCTCGGAAGGGAAGTAGTGACGTTTTGGATTGCAGACTTTGATGGAATGGTCTGGGGGCGTCATGTCGCATTTGGAGAGCCCCTGATGCGCCTAAACAGTGGAAATCCCCAACAAGTGACCCCATTTTGGAAAATAGACCCCACAAGGAACTTATCTAGATGTGTGGTGAGCGCTATGAAGCCCCAAGTGCTTCACAGAAGTTTATAATGTACAGCCGTAAAAACAATAAAATAATTTTTTTTGTACAAAAATGATATTTTCGCCCCCAGTTTTTTTATTTTCCAAGGGTAACAGAAGAAATAGGACAAATTGCACAATAACTCTTGGGGTCCAGAGTACGCTGATACCCCAATGTGGGGATAAACTACTGTTTGGACGCATGGCAGAGCTGAGAAGTGAAGGAGCACCGTTTGACTTTTTCAACGCAGAATTGGCTGGAATTGAGATCAGACGCCATGTCACATTTGGAGAGCCCCTGATGTGCCTAAAACAGCGGAAACCCCCAATTCTAACTCCAACCCTAACCCAACACACCCCTAACCCTAGTCCCAACCCTAACCACAAACCTAACCCTAACACACCCCTAATCCCAACCCTAACCCTAATCCTAACTTTAGCACCAACCCTAACCCTAACTTAGCCGCAACCCTAACCCTAACCCTAATGGGAAAATGGAAATAAATACTTTTTTTTAATTTATTATTTTTCCCTTACTAAGGGGTGATAAAGGGGGGTTTGATTTACTATTTATAGCGGGTTTTTATGATGGCAGCTGTCACGCTAAAAGACGCTTTTTATTGCAAAAATAGTTTTTGCATCATCACATTTTGAGAGCTAAATTTTGCATATTTGGCCCACAGAGTCATGTGAGGTCTTTTTTTTTGCGGTACGAGTTGACGTTTTTATTGGTACCATTTTTGAGCACGTGACATTTTTTGATCGCTTTTTATTTCGATTTTTGGGAGGTTAGAATGAACAAAAATCAGCAATTCATGAATTTCTTTTGGGGAGGCGTTTATACCGTTCCGCGTTGGGTAAAATTGATAAAGCAGTTTTTATTCTTCGGGTCAGTACGATTATGGCGATACCTCATTTATATCATTTTTCATGTTTTGGCGCTTTTATAGAATAAAAACAATTTTATATAAAAAATAATTATTTTTTGCATCGCTTTATTCTGCGAGCTATAACTTTTTATTTTTTCGCTGATGATGCTGTATGACAGCTCGTTCTTTGCGGGGACAAGATGACGTTTTTCAGCAGTACCATTTTTTTTATATCGGTCTTTTTGATCGCGTGTTATTCCACTTTTTTGTTCGGCGGTATGATGATAAAGCATTGATTTTTTGCTTCGTTTTTTTTTTTTTTTAAGGGTTCACTAAAGGGGTTAACTAGTGGGACAATTTTATAGGGGGGTCGTTACGGACGCGGCGATACCAAAATGTGTACTTTTATTGCTTTGTTTTTTTTTATTTACAGGAAGAAGTGAATTTATTGGGGAATATTTTTTTTTTTTAGTTATTTTGGATTTTTTTTTTAAAACATGTTTATTTTTATTTTTTTAACTTTTTTACTTTGTCCCAGGGTGGGACATCACTGTATTTTATCAGATCGCCTAAACAGTGGAAATCCCCAACAAGTGACCCCATTTTGGAAAATAGACCCCACAAGGAACTTATCTAGATGTGTGGTGAGCGCTATGAAGCCCCAAGTGCTTCACAGAAGTTTATAAGTACAGCCGTAAAAACAAAAAAATAATTTTTTTTGTACAAAAATGATATTTTCGCCCCCAGTTTTTTATTTTCCCAAGGGTAACAGAAGAAATAGGACAAATTGCACAATAACTCTTGGGTCCAGAGTACGCTGATACCCCATATGTGGGGATAAACTACTGTTTGGACGCATGGCAGAGCTGAGAAGTGAAGGAGCACCGTTTGACTTTTTCAACGCAGAATTGGCTGGAATTGAGATCAGACGCCATGTCACATTTGGAGAGCCCCTGATGTGCCTAAACAGCGGAAACCCCCCAATTCTAACTCCAACCCTAACCCCAACACACCCCTAACCCTAGTCCCAACCCTAACCACAAACCTAACCCTACACACCCCTAATCCCAACCCTAACCCTAATCCTAACTTTAGCACCAACCCTAACCCTAACTTTAGCCGCAACCCTAACCCTAACCCTAATGGGAAAATGGAAATAAATACTTTTTTTTAATTTTATTATTTTTCCCTTACTAAGGGGGTGATAAAGGGGTTTGATTTACTATTTATAGCGGGTTTTTTATGATTGGCAGCTGTCACGCTAAAAGACGCTTTTTATTGCAAAAATAGTTTTTGCATCATCACATTTTGAGAGCTATAATTTTTGCATATTTTGGCCCACAGAGTCATGTGAGGTCTTTTTTTTTGCGGTACGAGTTGACGTTTTTATTGGGACCATTTTTTGAGCACGTGACATTTTTTTATCGCTTTTATTTCGATTTTTGGGAGGTTAGAATGAACAAAAATCAGCAATTCATGAATTTCTTTTGGGGGAGGCGTTTATACCGTTCCGCGTGTGGTAAAATTGATAAAGCAGTTTTATTCTTCGGGTCAGTAGTTATGGCGATACCTCATTTTTAAACATTTTTTCATGTTTGGGGCTTTAAGAATAAAAACAATTTTATATAAAAAAAATTATTTTTGCATCGCTTATCTGCGACTATAACTTTTTTTTTTTTCGCTGATGATGCTGTATGACACTCGTTTTTGGGGGACAAGATACTTTTCAGCAGTACCATTTTTTAAAATTGGGTCTTTTTGATCGCGTGTTATTCCATTTTTTGTTCGCGGTAGATAAAGCATTGATTTTTTGTTTCGTTTTTTTTTTTTTTTTTTTGGGGTTACAAAAGGGGGTTTAACTAGGGGGACTTTTTTATAGGGGGGGTCGTTAGGGGACGCGGCGATCCCAAAGTGATTTTTATTGCTTTTTTTTTTTATTCGGAAGAAGTAATTTTTTGGGGAATATATTTTTTTTTTTTTATTTTTTTTGGGTTTTTTTTTAAAAAACATTTTTATTTTTTTTTTTTTTAACTTTTTATTTTGGCCCAGGTGGGACACACGTATTTACAGACCGGTGTGACATGGGCACAGCACCTGTCACACCACACGCTCAGGCAGTGCGCAGCTTCTCGTGCCTCTCCGGCGGGCTTTATTTTAAGGGTACGAGGAGTGCAGGAAAAAAAGAAATACACCAACAGTTGGAATCTATGAAAATTTGCAGTACCCTGACTAACCACCCAACTAAGGCAGCCGGGAGCTTCCCTACGAGGTCCAGACCTCTCACAGCCGAAAAAAAACTACCCCAAAAGAAGAAAAAAACATCTGCCCCGGACAAAACCCAAAGATAATAAAACCCCAAACATGTAAGGCGGTTAGCAAGAAAATACTACACAGAAAGAAAATGTATGAGCAAACGCTGGGGCCCAAACTATCTAATAGAAAAGGGCAGGGGGGTAAATTACTGCAAACCCAGAAAAAACCCCGAAAAACACCAACTCTACTAATTTCAAAATCCCTGAATCACACACCTCTACCACCTAAATTTGTTCCTGGGGTAAAAAAAACAGCAGCCACTGAAAAAACTGCAAAAAGCAAAATACAAAAACATGGGGTGGGTTAAACTGAGAGGGCAAAAGCCCCCGGAGGGAACCAAAGGCCCCCCCAAAGTGAGACAAAATCAAAAATAAAAAAAACACAAAAAAAAAAATTGCTTTTCGATGCAGGAGAGCAGACACGACACAGCAGGGTACAAGGGAAACGGAAAAAAGGATCAGACCAGAACAATTGACCCGGCAACCCGATGGGGAAAAAGATTCCCTTTAAAAAACCAACATAACACCTATTCCCATCCTCCTATACCGCTTGAAAACCCCCAAGGGGGCCTCTGCCAGAACCACTCAAACCCATTCACAACAGTACCCCCCCCTTGAGGAGGGGTCACCGAACCCTCATTTGAGCAACCAGGTCGGTCAGGATGAGTTCTATGATACCACGGAAAGTCTCCTAGCATGGAGTCCAAC
>JARQOD010000002.1:440114746-440189174 GCA_033576555.1 Oophaga sylvatica | reverse complement strand
CGCCCACGAGTCGGGGAGGGGGGAATGTAGGTTTTGTACTTCGTCCACGCTTGCAAGTGCATGTTCATTAAATGTCTAAGCATGCAACTGGTATTCAAATTTCTGAGATTTTTCCCTTGGCTAAAGGTCCTTCTGCACTTCTTACAGATAACCTTTGCCTCATCAATAGGATTTTGGTCAAAAAAGTGCCACACTGGACTCTTCCTACTATTATGGTATAAATTTTCAGGGAACGCACGCTGTGCTAATTTGACCGTCTGGCCAACCTGTCCTGCAACTCTTTGTTTTTTTAACACGTTTTTGTACTGCTACGGGCCTGCCAGATAACCGCTGCTGCGATGTCGATGCCTGCTGCGGATCCTTCTCCTCTTCTGAGCTATTGCCAGCGGCACCCTCTTGCCCCAATGGATGTCAATCCGGGTCAACAACTGGATCATCCATCACCTCCTCTACAATTTCATCTGCACCTTCCTCTGTGTCACCGTGTAAGGTGGTATAGTATGCGGGAATGGGCCCCCGAGTTTCATCAGGGCCAGATTCTGGCTCAGTAGACTGCGAGGGAAATGTAGTGCTCTGGGTGAATGTACCAGCAGAATCATCTAGCAGTGGCTGGGCATCAGTGCACTCCATCTTTGATTCATGTTGGACTGGGGAATTCAGGATTTGACTTGATAACCCAGGCATGGTATGTGAAAAGAGCTCCATGGAGTAATCTGAAGTGTGGGCTGCCGCATCCTTCACTTTTGGTGGGGGTGAAGCACACAAGGAAAGGTGTTGTTCCTGACCAGGAGCCTGCACTGACGACTCAGTGCTTGCACTTTTTGAAACTTCAGAAGAGGAGGCGATGGAGCTGGAGACTGTATCGGCAATGTAAGCCAAAACCTGTTCCTGATGCTCCAGCTTTAAAAGCAGTTTATCTGCTCCCAGTAAAGGGAGCCTTCTAGGTCTTCTTGAGCCAGACGATGACGCCAGCTCAACACCTCCTGCCTTAGGTGCTATTTTGCTTATGGCACTTCCAGCAGATACACCACCACCACCATCAGTACCAGCTGGCCCCCCACGCCCACGTCCGCGGCCTCTTCCACCATACTTCCTCATTTTTGTGAAAATGTACCCAAAATACCAGCAGATATATGTTACTGTATCAGAAGCGTACAGCTGTATACAGTATAGGGATAATTGTAAAGCTCCGTATATATTTCAGGAGGCAGACACAGACGCTCTCAGGCTCAGTATGGATTACACCAGAATATAAAAAGAAGAAAAAGGGTAATGTATTAGAAGAGTACAGCTGTATACAGTGTTGGGGTAATTGTAAATCTCCGTATATTTTGCCAGAGTCAGACACAGGCTTTCACAGGCTCAGTATGGATCACACCAGAATATAAAAAGTAGAAAAAGGGTAATGTATCAGAAGCCTACAGCTGTATACAGTGTTGGGGTAATTTTTAAATCTCCGTATATATTTCCGGAGTAATAGACAGACTCTCACAGGCTCAGTATGGATCACACCAGAATACAATAAGAAAAAGGGGTACTGTATCAACAGATACCAGGTATATATATTATAATGAAAATATTTTAAATCTCCGTGTATATTTCAGGAGGCAAAGACGCTCACAGGCTCAGTATGGATTAGACAAGAATATAAAAAGCAGATCTGCAAGAAATAATCACAAATGGGGGCCAATGTTCCAGGTGTCAATGATGCACTTTGAGTGGTGGTTGGAGGAGGACTATCTGGCAAAAAGGGTACTGTATCACAAGCGTACAGTTGTATACAGTCTAGGGGTCATTGTAAATCTCCGTATATATTTCTGGAGTAACAGACTCTCACAGGCTAAGTGTGGATCACACCAGAATATAATAAGATGAAAAAGGGGTACTGTATCACCAGATACAAGGTATATATAGTACAGTGAAAATATTCGAAATCTCCGTATATATTTCAGGAGTCAGACAAAGACACTCTGAGGCTCAGTATGGATTACACAATAATATAAAAAGATGAAAAAGGGGTACTGTATCACCAGATACCAGGTATATATAGTATGGGGAAAATATTCTTAATCTCCGTATATATTTCAGGAGGCAGACACTGAAGCTCTCATGCTCAGTATGGATTATACAAGAATATAAAAAGATGAAAAAGGGGTACTGTATTACCACATACAAGGTAGTATAGTGAAAATATTCTAAATCTCCGTATATACTGTATTTCAGGAGGCAGACAATGAAGCTCACAGGCTCAGTATGGATTACACAGGAATATAAAAAGATGAGAAAGGGGTACTGTATGACCAGATACAAGGTAGTATATTATTATTATTTATTTCTTTAGCACCATTGATTCCATGGTGCTGTACATGAGAAGGGTTTACATACAAATTACAGGTATCACTTACAGTAAACAAACTAACAATGACACACTGATACAGAGGGGAGAGGACCCTGCCCTTTTGAGCTTACATTCTACAGGATAGTGGGGAAGGAGACAGCATGTTGGTGGGTTGCAGCAATTCCGGTGTTGGTTGAGGCGATATCTCCAGTAATGGTGAGGAGGTAGTAGGGTCATTGCAGGCTGTAAGCTTTCCTGAAGAAGTGGGTTTTCAGGTTCCGTCTGAAGGATCCGACTTTGGTTGATAGTCGGACGTGTTGGGGTAAAGAATTCCAGAGGATGGGGGATATTCGGGAGAAGTCTTGGAGGCGGTTGGGTGAGGAGCGAATAAGTGTGGAGGAGAGAAGGAGGTCTTGGGAGGTTCGGAGATTACGTGAGGGAAGATATCGGGACATTAGTTCAGAGATATATGGAGGAGACAGGTCATAGATGGCTTTGTAGGTCAGTATTAGTAATTTGAACAGGATGCGCTGAGGGAATGGGAGCCAGTGAAGAGATTTGCAGAGGGGAGAAGCGGAGGAGTAGAAAGGAGAGAGATTAATTAGTCTGGCAGCAGGGTTAAGGATGGACTGGAGTTGTGCGAGGGTGTTAGCAGGGAGGCCAGAGAAAAGGATGTTGCAGTAATCGAGGCGGGAGATGATGAGGGCGTGTACAATCATTTTAGTAGACTGAGGGACGAGGAAAGGACGGATTCTGGAAATATTTTTGAGCTGAAGGTGACAGGAGCTAGAAAGAGCTTGGATGTGCGGTTTTAAGGACAGGGCAGAGTCAAGGGTTACTCCGAGGCAGCGGACTTCCGGTACTGGGGAAAGCGTGATGTCTTTAATTGTGACGGATAGGTCAGGTAAGGAAGATCTGTGAGATGGGGGAAAGATGATGAGTTCAGATTTGTCCACATTGAGTTTGAGGAAGCGGGAGCAGAATAAGGAGGATATGGCTGATAGACACTCAGGGATTCTGGACAGCAGAGAGGTGACGTCTGGGCCAGTGAGGTATATCTGAGTGTTATCAGCATAAAGGTGGTACTGGAATCCGTGGGACCTTATGAGTTGCCCCAGGCCAAGTGTATAGATTGAGAAGAGTAGGGGTCCTACAACAGAGCCTTGGGGGACTCCAACAGAGGGAGGGTGGAACGAGGAGGTAGTGTGGGAGTGGGGACGCTGAATGTGCAGTTGGAAAGGTATGAGGCGATCCAGGATAGGGCGAGGTCCTTGACGCCAAAGGAGGAGAGAATCTGTAGTAGAAGGCAGTGGTCAACTGTGTCAAAAGCAGAGGACAGGTCAAGAAGCAGGAGTATAGAGTACTGTCCGTTCGCTTTGGCTGTAAGTAGGTCATTAGTAATTTTGGTCAGGGCTGTCTCAGTGGAGTGATGGGGGCGGAAACAAGATTGTAGAGTGTCAAAGAGCAAGCTAGATGAGAGGTGGTAGGAAAGCTCAGTGTGGACGTGCAGCTCCAGGAGTTTGGAAGCGAATGGGAGCAGCGATATTGAGTGATAGCTGGACATAGCGGTTGGGTCGAGGGTTGGCTTTTTAAGGATAGGCGTGATTGTGGCATGTTTGAAAGCAGAAGGGAAGGTACCGGAATTTAGTGATAGGTTGAAGAGGTGGGTAAGGGATGGGATAATAGTGGTGGTGAGGTTGGGGAGGAGGTGGGTTGGGATGGGGTCAAGTGCACAGGTTGTGAGGTGCGATTTGGAGAGGAGACAATTAAGCTCCCCTTCGGTGATGTTGGAGAGGGAGGTTATGGGGTTTGGGCATTGGTCTGGTATACAAAGGGGTTGTGGTGGTTGAACAATGAAGACTTGCCTTGTTTGGTCAATCTTATTTTTGAAGTGTGTGGCAAAGTCCTCAGCAGAGATGAGGTAGGTTGGAGGGGGCAGTGGTGGGCGGAGGAGGGAGTTAAAAGTTTTGAATAACTGTTTGGGGTTGTAGGATAGGGAAGATACGAGGGTTGTGAAGTGGGCCTGTTTAGCAGAGGTGAGGGCAGATTTGACAGAGTGTTGCTTTGTTGAATGCAGTGAAGTCGTCTTGCGAATTTGTGAAAATATTCTAAATCTTCGTATATATTTCAGGAGGCAGACAATGACGCTCACAGGCTCAGTATGGATTACACAAGAATATAATCAGAAGAAAAAGGGGTACTGTATCAGCAGATACCAGGTATATATAGTCTAGGGAAAATATTGGAAATCGCCGTATATACTTCAGGAGTCAATGACGCTCACATGCTCAGTATGGATTACACAAGAATATAAAAAGTTAAGGGGTGGAGGAGGGGGGGTGACAGCCCAGATAGGGAGGTGGCAAAAATGGCATATGTTGAGGTGTATAATGGACATAAAGCAGCTGCAAATGGAGGAACTGGAGAAGTCCGAGGAAGAGGAGGACAAAAAAAGGGGTACTGTATCACCAGATACAAGGTAGTATAGTGAAAATATTCAAAATCTCTTTCTATATTTCAGGAGGCAGACACTGACGCTCTCAGGCTCAGTATGGATTACGCAATAATATAAAAAGTTAAAAAAGGGGTACTGTATCAGCAGATACAAGGTAGTAGAGTGAAAATATTCTAAATCTCCGTATATATTTCAGGAGGCAGACAATGACACTCACAGGCTCAGTTTGGATTACACAATAATATAAAAAGATGAAAAAGGGGTACTGTATCACCAGACACCAGGTATATATAGTATGGGGAAAATATTCTAAATCTCCATATATATTTCAGGAGGCAGACACTGACGCTCTCAGGCTCAGTATGGATTACACAAGAATATAAAAAGATGAAAACGAGGTACTGTATCACCAGATACAAAGTAGTATAGTGAAAATATTCTAAATCTCCGTATATATTTCAGGAGGCAGACACTGGCGCTCATAGGCTCAGTATGGATTACACAATAAGATAAAAAGAAGAAAAAGGGGTACCAGGTATATATAGTCTAGGGAAAATATTGGAAATCGCCATATATATTTCAGGAGTCAGACAATGACGCTCTCAGGCTCAGTAAGGATTACACAATAATATAAAAAGATCCGCAAGAAATAATCACACATGTGGGCCAATGTTCCAGGTGTCAATGATGCACTTACAGTTGGGAGGGTAGGACGACTTTCTGCCAAAAAGGGTACTGTATCCCAAGCGTACAGATGTATAAAGTCTAGGGGTAATTGTAAATCTCCGTATTTATTTCCGGAGTAACAGACAGACGCTCACAAGCTCTGTATGGATTAGACCAGAATATAAAAAGTAGAAAAAGGGTAATGTATTGGAATCTTCCAGCTGTATGCAGTGTTTGGGAAATTGTAAATCTCCGTATATTTTGCCAGAGTCAGACACTGGCTCTCACAGGCTCAGTATGGATCACACCAGAATCTAAAAAGTTGAGGGGTGGAGGAGGTGGGCGGGCAGCTCAGATAGGGAGGTGGCAAAAATGGTATACATATGTTGAGGTGTATAATGGACGTAAAGCAGCTGCAAATGGAGGAATTGGAAAAGTCCGAGGAAGAGGAGGACATTTTGCTGGCAAACTATGTGTCATCAGGGGAAGGTGGGACAAAATTCTTTGCCACCCATGCATGGTTCATTTTAATGAAGGTTATATCATCAACATTTTGCATCGACAGACGGGTCCTTCTTTCTGTCAGGATTGATCTAGCAGCACTGAAGACTCTTTCTGATAGCACACTACAAGCAGGGCAAGCGAGCTCCTGTAAGGCATATTGTGCCAATTCAGGCCAGGTGTCCAGTTTATAGGCCCAGTAGTCAAAGGGGAATGACCGGTGAGGGAGAACATCGGGGAGAAGTAATATTTAACCATAGTTGACAACTGCTGTCTCCTGTCTGTTGCTATAGATTCACTATTACCAGGCGTGTGAGCTGTCCTGGAGAAATCAGTCCACAACATGGTCATGAAACCCCTGTCTCCAACGGCTGTGTGCACCACGAACACCTCTTCCATTTGGCCCAGTATGGCTCGTGGTAGAACCTGCACCGTTGCTGTTTGCTGGGAATGCCTCTAACAAACGGTTTACCAGAGTTGCTTGTTTGTTCGCCAATATAAGCTCTAGGTTCTCCTGTGGCATGATGTTCTGTAATTTGCCTTTATAGCGTGGATCGAGGATGCTGGCCAACCAGTAGTCGTCATCCTTCATAATTTTGGCAATGCGGGGGTCCCTTTTTAGGATCCGCAAGGCATAATCACACTAGCCAACAACCTCAAGAAACTTTTTGACACTTTTCACTCTCTCCTCACACCAAAAGCACAAGCCACCATCACAGACATTTGTGTTATGTTTCGGTAGCTGAGGAGAAACTGCAAAAAATAGCCAAAGTAGCAATACACCAGAGAGGCTGGAAACTATTGGATTGCAGTAACCTAAACTAACAGTCACACTAGAAGTAGCCGTGGAGAGTACCTACGGTGATCCTAGACGCCTCGTCACAGCCGGAGAGATAGCTACACCTAAAGGCAGAAAGATGAATGCTATCTGCCCCGGAGCAGAATCCCCAAAGAAATAGGAAACCCCGAACATGTAATGGCGGTTAGACAAGAAGAAAACATGGACACAGACAGAAAATAGAATGAGCAAATGCTGGGGCCCAATCTGTCTAGATAGAAAAGTATAGGAAAGAATTCTGACTGCAACCCAAAAAAACCCTGACAAAAATACCAACACTTCTGATTAACAAAAAACCTGAGATCACACGATCTCTACCACCTAAATCAGATCTCTGGTGTAACACACAGCAACACAGCAAATAAAAAGTGACAAAGGAACAAAGCAAAAAATGCAAACACACAATGAGCACAATTGCAGCGCAAGACCCCAAAAGGGGACCAGGCTGCAGTCCACTGCAAGCAGCAAACCAGCAGTGAAAATCCAACAGAGGAAAAAAAAAGCAAAACACTTATCTGAATGAGAGCAGGAAAGCAAGATGTGCTCCAAGCAAGAGCAGGAGGAACAATTGATTACCGGCAAGGCTGCTGGGAACTCAGGTCACTTATATCATACCATTCAGAGCCAGCTGAAGGCCATTCAGTAATTAGTTCATTACCCTCAGCAACCACCGGAGGGAGCCCCAGCTCAGAAGTCACCTCCAAGGTATTCACAACACATTTGTGCTGATGACCTGGCCTCCCACTTTATAGAAAAAATAGATACTATCAGTCAGGAAATCTGCTCTCAACCACCAAGTGCTGTGACTCCCATCCCTCCCTGCATTTCCCCTGGCTCACTTTCCACATTTGATCCCATCACAGAAGAAAAAGTCTCCAGACTCCTCTCTTGCTCTCGTCCGACTACATGCACTACCGACCCCATTCCCTTACATCTCCTCCAGTCTCTCTCTCCAGTTGTCACAACTCACCTAACTACAATCTTTAATCTCTCACTCTCCTCTGGCATTTTCCCATCCTCCTTCAAACACTCCATAGTTACTCCATTACTAAAGAAACTCGCTCTCGACCCTTCCTGCACAAACAACTACAGACCAGTCTCCAATCTCCCCTTCATCTCTTAACTTTTGGAGCGCCTAGTCTACTCCCGCCTTACCCGTTACCTCTCCACTCACTCACTTCTAGACCCTTCACAGTCCGGCTTTCGATCCCTACATTCGACTGAAACTGCACTCATCAAAGTGACCAATGACCTTCTGACAGCAAAACGTAACGGTGACCACGCTCATTCTTCTCGACCTTACTGCAGCTTTCGACATGGTTGACCACCGTCTCCTACTGTCTAGGCTCCAGTCACTAGGCATTAAGGACACTGCTCTCTCCTGGTTCTTTTCCTATCTTTCTGACCGCTCCTTCAGTGTTTTGTTCTCTGGCTCCAAGTCATCTCCTCTTCCTCTCGCTGTCGGTGTATCCCAGGCTCAGTCCTTGGCTCCCTTCTCTTCTCTCTCTACAAGGCCCCAATTGGACAGACCATCAGCAGATTTGGTTTTCAGTACCATGAATGATGACACACAACTATAGACGTCATCCCCGACCTTACCCCCGCTGTACTACAGAACGCCACCGACTGTCTGTCTGCAGTCTACATCATGTCTGCTCTCTATCTGAAACTCAACCTCTCCAAAACTGAACTTCTTCAGCTCCCGCCGTCTACTAACCTCCCTAAATTTGACATTTCCCTCTCCGTGGGCGGCAACATAATAACACCCCGGCAGCAGGCTCGCTGTTTAGGTGTTATGTTTGACACCAATCTCTCCTTCACTTCCCATATACAATCTCTTGCCCGCTCTTGCTGCCTACACCTAAAGAACATCTCTAGAATCCGCCCTTTTCTCACCATGGAAACAACAAAAACCCTCACTGTAGCATTGATCCACTCCCACCTGGACTACTGCAATGCTTTATTAATTGGCCTCCCCCTTACTCGACTTTCCCCTCTCCAGTCCATCCTTAATGCAGCAGCCAGGGTCATCCATCTGGCTAATCGGTACTCGGACGCGTCCGCTCTTCACCAGTCCTTACATTGGCTGCCCATTCATTATAGGATCCAATTCAAAGTACTTATTCTCACCCACAAAGCTCTCCACAGTGCAGCACCCCACTACATCTCCTCCCTCATTTCCATCTATCGGCCTAACCGACTGCTGCGCTCTGCAAACGATTTTCGACTAACCTCTGCACTAATCCGTACCTCCCACTCCCGACTCCAAGACTTCTCTCGTGCTGCGCCAATCCTCTGGAATGCTCTACCCCAAGAAATTAGGACTATCCACAATTTGCATGTTTCAGGCGCTCCCTCAAAACACATTTGTTCAGAGCGGCCTATCACGTTCATTAATCAAAGTCATTCTATGTGTGTGTGTGTGTCTGTGTAGCCCATTCACTATCTCCATCCATCCCTCACTCCCTCAAGATGGCTGGACCATCATTGTAAATACATCATTGTATACAGTTAGGTCCATAAATATTTGGACAGAGACAACATTTATCTAATTTTGGTTCTAGACATTACCACAATGAATTTGAAACAAAACAAATCAGATGCAGTTGAAGTTCAGACTTTCAGCTTTCATTTGAGGGTATCCACATTAAAATTGGATGAAGGGTTTAGGAGTTTCAGCTCCTTAACATGTGCCACCCTGTTTTTAAAGGGACCAAAAGTAATTGGACAGATTAAATAATTGTAAATAAAATGTTCATTTCTAGTACTTGGTTGAAAACCCTTTGTTAGCAATGACTGCCTGAAGTCTTGAACTCATGGACATCACCAGACACTGTGTTTCCTTCTTTTTGATGCTCTGCCAGGCCTTCACCGCGGTGGTTTTCAGTTGTTGTTTGTTTGTGGGCCTTTCTGTCTGAAGTTTAGTCTTTAACAAGTGAAATGCATGTTCAATTGGGTTGAGATCAGGTGACTGACTTGGCCATTCAAGAATATTCCACTTCTTTGCTTTAATAAACTCCTGGGTTGCTTTGGCTTTATGTTTTGGGTCATTGTCCATCTGTAGTATGAAACGACGACCAATCAGTTTGGCTGCATTTGGCTGGATCTGAGCACACAGTATGGCTCTGAATACCTCAGAATTCATTCGGCTGTTTCTGTCCTGTGTCACATCATCAATAAACACTAGTGACCCAGTGCCACTGGCAGCCATGCATGCCCAAGCCATCACACTGCTTCCGCCATGTTTTACAGATGATGTGGTATGCTTTGGATCATGAGCTGTACCACGCCTTCGCCATACTTTTCTCTTTCCATCATTCTAGTAGAGGTTGATCTTGGTTTCATCTGTCCAAAGAATGTTCTTCCAGAACTGTGCTGGCTTTTTTAGATGTTTTTTAACAAAGTCCAGCCTAGCCTTTTTATTCTTGATTCTTATGAGTGGCTTGCACCGTCCAGTGAACCCTCTGTATTTAATTTCATGCAGTCTTCTCTTTATGGTAGATTTGGATATTGATACGCCTACCTCCTGGAGAGTGTTGTTCACTTGGTTGGCTGTTGTGAAGGGGTTTCTCTTCACCATGGAGAGTATTCTGCGATCATCCACCACTGTTGTCTTCCGTGGCGCCCAGGTCTTTTTGCATTGATGAGTTCACCAGTGCTTTCTTTCTTTCTCAGAATGTACCAAACTGTAGATTTTGCCACTCCTAAAGTTGTAGCAATTTCTCGGATGGGTTTTTTCTGTTTTTTGCAGCTTAAGGATAGCTTGTTTCACCTGCATGGAGAGCTCCTTTGACCGCATGTTTCCTTCACAGCTAAACCTTCCAAATGCAAACACCACACCTCAAATCAACACCAGCCCTTTTATCTGCTTAATTGAGAATGATATAATGAAGGGATTGCCCACACCTGTCCATGAAATAGCCTTGGAGTCATTTGTTCAATTACTTTTGGTCCCTTTAAAAACAGGGTGGCACATGTTAAGGAGCTGAAACTCCTAAACCCTTCATCCAATTTTAATGTGGATACCCTCAAATGAAAGCTGAAAGTCTGAACTTCAACTGCATCTGATTTGTTTTGTTTCAAATGTCTAGAACCAAAATTAGATAAATGTTGTCTCTGTCCAAATATTTATGGGCCTAACTGTATACACACCTGTACTTTGTATCTCCTCCACCTCATTGTAGATTGTAAGCTCTCACGAGCAGGGTCATCTTATCTTGCTTTAATTATTGTATTGTATGTTTGCCCTCAAACTGCCTGCCCGTGTATCCTCCCATAAATGCATTACAGCCTGCCTCTGTTCGCACAGCCTCTCAACCATGTGCATGGTGGAGTTCCACCTTGTTGCAACGTCTATGATTAGGCGATGCTTGGGGAGGTGGAGCGATCGCTGCAGCCTCTGCATACGACTGGAGTCTACGGGCAACCGACTGATGTGCGAGCACCGTCTTCGCACTTTATGGAGCAGGGCTGTTAACTCCGGATAATTATTTAAGAAGCACTGCACCACCAGGTTCAAGGTGTGAGCCAGGCAAGGTATCTGTCTGAGTTTTGCCAGGGCTATGGCCGCCACAAAATTACGGCAGTTATCACTGACTACCTTGCCTGGCTCAAGATGTATACTGCCCAGCCATGACTCAGTTTCTCGCTGCAAGTAGTCGGCCAGTACCTCCACGGTGTGTCTGTTGTTATCATTTTTAAAACAGCCTGCTGACGCTTACCACTAGCTGTTCGATAGTGGGACACCTCGTGTGCAACACTGGCAGTTGCGGATGGAGTGCTCGTGCGACTGCGCTCTGTTGACGAGCTTTCGCTTCTGGAGGAGGAGGGTCGAACACCTACAGCCAACTGTTGCCTATACCGTGGGCTAGGCAGCACTGTCCCACCGCCGCTGTCTTCTGTGGACCCTGCATCCACCACATTAACCCAGTGCGCAGTGATGGACACGTAATGGCCCTGGCCATGCCTACTGGCCCATGCATCTGTTGTGAGGTGCACCTTTCCACTCACTGATTGTTTGAGTGCATGGACAATGCGGTCTTTCACATGCAGCTGGAGTGCAGGGATGGCTTTTCTAGAAAAGTGCTGACTGGGTAGGTCATAGCGTGGGACAGCGTAGGCCATGAGGTCTCTGAACGCTGAGCTTTCAACCAAACGGAAGGGTATCATCTCTAATGAGATCAGTTTGGCGATGTAGGCGTTCAAACCCAGTGTACGCGGATGAGACGATGAGTACTTTCTTGTCCTACTCAGAGTGTCTGGTAGGGTGAGCTGGACTTAAGAGCTGCATATGGTGGAACTATCGGTGGACATGACGGACTGAGAGGGTGTTGGTGATGGTGGTGGTGATGGCCTAGATGCAGTCTTTCGTTGAAAAAACATTGTGATTCCCTGACTGCTTTGGCCTTGCGACGACACCTCAACATTTCTTGCTGGTGGTGTGTCAACCGGTGGGCTTACAGTGGGGGAAGCGATGGAGCGTTGTTGGCTACCTTCAGTCGGAGCAGGTGCACATGTGCTACCTGAGGTTTTGTAGTTCGTCCATGCTTGCAAGTGCATGTTCATTAAATGTCTAAGCATGCAACTGGTATTCAAATTTCTGAGATTTTTCCCTCGGCTAAAGGTCCTTACACACTTCTTACAGATAACCTTTGCCTCATCAATAGGATTTTGGTCAAAAAAGTGCCACACTGTACTCTTCCTACTATGGTATAAATTTTCAGGGCTTGCACGCTGTGTTAATTTGACCGTCTGGCCAAGCTGTCCTGCAACTTTTTTTGTTTTTTTAACACCTTTTTGGACTGCTACGGGCCTGCCAGATAACCCCAGCTGCGATGTCGATACCTGCTGCGGATCCTCCTCCTCTTCTGAGCTATTGCCAGCGGCACCCTCTTCCCCCACTGGATGTCAATCAGGGTCAACAACTGGGTCATCCATCACCTCCTCTTCAATTTCATATGCACCTTCCTCTGTGTCACCGTGTAAGGTGGTATAGTATGCAGGAAGGGGCACCTGAGTTTCATCAGGGTCACATTCTGGCTCAGTAGACTACAAGGGCAATGTAGTGCTCTGGTTGAATGTACCAGCACAATCATCTAGCAGTGGCTGTGCATCAGCGCACTCCATGTCAGATTCATGTTGGACTGGAGAATTCAGGATTTGACTTGATAACCCAGGCATGGTATGTGAAAAGTGCTCCATGGAGTAATCTGAAGTGTGGCCTGCCGCATCTTTCCCTTTAGGTGGGGGTGAAGGACACAAGGAAAGGGGTTGTTCTAGACCAGAAGCCTGCACTGACAACTCAGTGCTTGGGAGTTTTTGAACCTTCAGAAGAGGAGGCGATAGAGCTGGAGGCAGTTTCGGCAATGTAAGCCAAAACCTGTTCTTGATGCTCCGGCTTTAAAAGCGGTTTACGTAGTCCCAGAAAAGGGAGCCTTCCAGGCCTTCTGGAGCCAGACGATGATGCAGGCTCAACACCTCCTGCCTTAGGTGCTGTTGTGCTTTTGGCACTACCAGCAGATGCACCACCACCATCAGTACCAGGTGGCCCCCCACGGCCACGTCCACTTCCACGATACTTCCTCATGTTTGTGAAAATGTACCCAAAATACCAGCAGCTATATGGTACTGTATCAGAAGCGTACAGCTGTATACGGTGAGGGTGAAAAATTTTAATCTCCGTATATATTTGCGGAGTAACAGACACAGACTCTCACAGGCTCAGTATTACACCAGAATATAAAAAGCAAAAAAGTGTACTGTATCAGAAGCGTACAGCTGTATATAGTGTTGGGGTAATTTTAAATCTCCGTATATATTTCAGGAGTAACACACACGCTCACAGGCTCAGTAAGGAGTAGACTAGAATATGAAAAGCATAAAAAGTGTACTGTATCAGTAGCGTACAGCTGTATACAGTGTTGGGGTAATTTTAAATCTCCCTATATATTTCAGGAGTAACACACACGCTCACAGGCTCAGTATGGAGTAGACCAGAATATGAAAAGCATAAAAAGTGTACTGTATCAGTAGCGTACAGCTGTATACAGTGTTGGGGTAATTTTAAATCTCCCTATATATTTCAGGAGTAACACACAGGTCACAGGCTCAGTATGGATAACACCAGAATATGCAAAGCATAAAAAGTGTACTGTATCAGTAGCGTACAGCTGTATACAGTGTTGGGGTAATTTTAAATCTCCGTATATATTTCAGGAGTAGCACACACGGTCACAGGCTCAGTATGGACAACACCAGAATATGAAAAGCAAAAAAGTGTGCTGTATCACTAGCGTACAGCTGTATACAGTGTTGGGGTAATTTTAAATCTCCATATATATTTCAGGAGTAACATACACGGTCACAGGGTCAGTATGGATAACACCAGAATATGAAAAGCATAAAAAATGTACTGTATCAGTAGCGTACAGCTGTATACAGTGTTGGGGTAATTTTAAATCTCCGTATATATTTCAGGAGTAACACACACACGGTCACAGGTTCAGTAAGGATAACACCAGAATATGAAAAGCATAAAAAGTGTACTGTATCAGTAGCGTACAGCTGTATACAGTGTTGGGGTAATTTTAAATCTCACTATATATTTCAGGAGTAACACACGGTCACAGGCTCAGTATGGATAACACCAGAATATGAAAAGCATAAAAAGTGTACTGTATCAGTAGCGTACAGCTGTATACAGTGTTGGGGTAATTTTAAATCTCCCTATATATTTCAGGAGTAACACACGGTCACAGGCTCAGTATGGATAACACCAGAATATGAAAAGCAGAAAAAGTGTACTGCATCACTAGCGTACAGCTGTATACAGTGTTGGGGTAATTTTAAATCTCTGTATATATTTCAGGAGAAACACACACGCTCACAGGCTCAGTATGGATTACACCAGAATATGAAAAGCAGAAAAAGTGTACTATACCAGTAGCGTACAGGTGTATACAGTGTTGGGGTAATTTTAAATCTCCGTATATATTTCAGGAGTAACACACACACGCTCTCTCAGTATGGATTTGACCTTAATACAGAAGGCAGAAAAACAGTACTGTATCAGAAGATACCAGCTGTATACGGTTTTGGGGAAAAATTAAATCTCCGTATATATTTCCGGAGTCACACACAGATAGTCAGCATGTATTTGTCCGTGATACCAGCCGGTACACGGTAGTGTGAGGAACGTATAGCTCTATACGGTGTGGGAAAAAATGAACGCTCAGTAACTGTGCAGAAAAAAATAAAAGTATTAGTGCTGTGTAGGTGCTGTGTTAAAATGCAATCTGCACAGCAGTGTACACACAGCTAAAGAAATTCCTCTTCTGTCACTGGCAGGCAGCCTAATAATCAGCTCTGCTGCTCCACAGAATAAATTCCTCCCCTCTCACTGGCAAACAGCAGCCTAATAATCAGCTCTGCTGCTCCACACAAGTAATTCCTCCCCTGTGACTGGCTGGCAGCCTAACGACCAGCGCTGCTGCACACAACAAAATCCTCCCTCCCCTGTCACTACACACTAATTGTACAGCTAATCGCTATCACCACAAGCACAGAATTATTATTTTTTTTACTGCCTAACGCTCTCCCTACTGAGAACCAGCGCCAGCAACCTCTCCCTACGCCAAGATCGGCAGAAGTAAAATGGCGGTCGGCGGTGAGGGCTTTTATGGGCACTGTGATGCCAAACATAGCAAGCCAATCACTGCAATGCCCTTCTCTAAGATGGTGCTGGCCGCTGCCCATGTCATTGCATTGCCGACAGTCTGCGTCCTTGCTCATTGGCTGAGAAAAGGACCTTCAAGCATTATGGGATAACCGACTTTGGCGCTCGGATCGCTGAACGCATGGCCGACCTCACGCTATGGACTTTGGCGAAAGTTGGTCTTTTTTGAATCTGACCAACCTGTTTCGCTCAACTCTAATTGCTTCCATTAAGGGGGTTCTCCAAAGAAAAAGCACCTATTGCCTATTGCACTATGCCCAATGTGACACCATATAATAATAAATGGCTTATCTGGGATCCAAGGAAGTAAGTGCCTCAACGTGTTTCCCTGCCATCATGCAAGTCCATCAGGAGGCAAATGGAATGTTCAGTGTCAATAGATAAAAGACATCAGATAGCAGTGACTTCCTGGTTACAGGTGTCTTCATTGATGCTGAGCACTGCATCATCAGTTGATTTCTCTCAGTATTACAGCAATGTAGGTTTTAATAGCAAACAGTGTAGAGAAAAGACCACAGTATCTAGATGCACAATAGCAGTATGTGGTACCTAGAACTTAACTTTTAATGTAAATTAGAGAAAACCATCTGAAGTGAAAACAAGAAGACAAACATGAAATAAGAACCTAAAGTGCAAAAACAGTGCAAAAAAACACTATACATATGGGATGTAGTTGGGTGTTTAATGCCTTTCCTAAAAGGGTCTACAGGGTATATTCCCTGGCAAATATGACACCTCTAACAAAACACTCTGTCACAGGTATAAAAATATGTCATAAAGACACACATGCCACCCCTTTTAAATGACATGCAGCTTTTTGGTGCAATATGTATCCATTCACTTCATATGGTTTTATCTAATCTAGATTAAAAGTTAAGTTATAGGCACCACATATTTCTATTGTGCAAGGTCTGTTTTAATTTCACTTTGTTATAGTACGCTCAAAATACGGTCAGGTGCTCTTCTCTGGGATGTGCAAATTGTGAAATGGAGAGCTTATTCTATAGCTTATCCTATAGAGCAGTGATGGCGAACCTTTTTTTTTTTAAATCAGATGATTTTTATTAAAAATTGTCAGCATGAAACTTTGACAGTACATTTAACTTTAGCATATAATATAAACCGTATTCAACCTGACAGGCAATATAACTATTCTTACATCCTAAGTCCCCTACCCTCCCCCCCTCCACCCTAACCCCGTCCCTTTAAATCATTGCACATATCATACACCATGTCACATTTTGAATCCTTTTTTCGAGACAACCACTTACGATCCCTGTTTAAAGTACCAACTCAGAGGGTCAAGGGCGCGTAGGCAGACGCATTCTTTCTCTCATAAGAGCCTCCGAAGCCAGGCCCGGGTGCTCTATCCAGCCACCCCACACATTCTCAAACTGCATGTGTTGACCTCTTTTCGCATATATGTTCTGTTCCATCATAACAATAAAGTTAACCTTATTAATCAGTTCTTGTCTAACTGGCGCTTTGTCATCTAACCAGTGGGCCGCAATGAGCTTTCTGGCAGCATATAGGATTCTGGCTATGGTCAGCTTTCCCCACTCATCAACCGCGATATCCTCCATGCACCCCAATACACACGTCAGCGGGTTCCTTATAAGATCCACTCCCATTACCTCCTGTGTCAAATTAAGTGTTTGTACCCAAAAGTTCTGTAGGGCAGGGCAGGACCACATCATATGTAGGAGATCTGCCCCATCCTCAGAGCAGCGCGGACAGCAGGAATCCCTCCTCAGGCCCCCCTCTTCATCCAGACCGGAGTCCTGTATACCCTATGTGTTAGGTAGAGTTGTGAGACTCTCCTGGCTTCACTCATAGAGACCTTGGGGATGAATTGTAATACGCTCTCCCACTGAGAGTCCGAGATTGCTCCCACATCCTCTTCCCATTTTTCTCTGGACTTAGCCGGGTGCCGTACCAGGAATGAATCCAAAAAACCCCTATATACGAGGGAGATGAAACCCTTAGTGCCCCTTAGTGACCCTATAAGATTCACCATCGCATCTGATTGCACCACTATTCTTGATGTTTTAAGCTGTCGATTGATTGCATGCCGCAGCTGCAAATATTGAAAAAAGAGGGATTGACTCAGAGGGAATTCCTTCCTGATCTCCTCAAAAGTCTTAAGCATGCTGCCAACCAACAGCTGTGACACAAACCATATCCCGACCCTTCTCCATTGAGCAAATCCCCTCAGACGCATTAACTCCCCCAGTCTCGGGTCAAACCAAACCGACGAGAAGCGCGTGAGCTCCGTAATGCCCCTCCATTGTCTAACTCTTTGCCAAATCTTGTCCACCATAGCGATCGTCGGGAGCCTCTTAGGGTTCACCCGGAACTTACCAGCCTCTAAACTAGCAAGCAACGGACCTCTGCCCACTATAAACTCAATGAGCTTCCCAGCCGACGTAGATTGGGTAGGCTCCCCCCACCCCACCATATGCTGACATTGGATGACACATAATAAACCCACGGGTTCGGGATTGCCAGGCCCCCCCCTCTTTGACCTCTGTAGATGTTCAAGTTTAATGCGTGACCTACTACCCTTCCAGATCAAGTCCCGGAAAAGAGAATCAATCCGGTAGAATTTATTTTGCGCCAACCAGACAGGCGTATTATGGAGTATATATAGGAGTTGGGGCATGAGGATCATTTTTAATAAATTTGCTCTACCCGGCACAGACAGGAATAGTTTCTTCCACGCTGCAATTTTTTGTTGAAACTTATTGATAAGGGGGGTAAGATTGAGCCGTTCATATTCCTCCAATTTAGCAGAGATCACAATGCCCAAATATTTAAACTCACTAACCACCCTCAAAGGGGTCCCAGGATCTAGCACCAGGGGAGCAGCAGAGTCCACGGGAAGCAACACGGATTTATCCCAGTTGATAGTCAGTCCAGAAATAGAGCCGAATTTACTAATAACTGCCATAGCCGAACTTAGGGAGTCGCTCGGGTCAGCCAGAAACAGTAGCACATCATCCGCATATAAGGCCACTTTCTCTACGTGGGAGCCATATTGGAATCCCCGAATATCTGTGGTACCACGTATCTTTGCAGCTAACGGTTCTACAGCGATCGCAAACAGCAGGGGGGACAGGGGGCACCCCTGCCTCGTTCCCCTATGTAGGGAGAAACTCTCAGACAGCAGACCATTAACCCGTATTTTAGCACTAGGGGATGTATATAGCAAACGTACCCAACCCACAAACAGATCACCAAATCCCATGGTTTTCATTACCGCCCACAAATACCTCCACTCCACACTGTCGAACGCCTTAGCGGCATCCAGGGAAACTATTACTCTCTGTCCCACATTATCCGCCCTCGCCTGCATGTTTAAGTATAATCGCCGGAGATTTATAGCTGTGGATTTATTGGGCATAAACCCTGACTGGTCTTGGTGAATTAGGGATTCGATTACCTTGTTAAGTCGGTTCGCCAGCATTTTGGCCAATAACTTAATGTCAGTGGTCAACAAAGAGATCGGACGATATGAAGCTGGGTCCGTCAAATCTTTTCCCTGCTTTGGTAGGACAACAATTATCGCCTCTCGCATGGACCGGGGCAGCTCCCCCCCGCCAAACTCGCAGTGTAAACCTCCATCAACTTGGGAAGCAACACCTCTTTGTATTTTTTGTAGACTTCTCCTGGGACACCGTCCCCCCCTGGGGCCTTGTCACTAGGTACAGAGGCCAGAGCGGCCTCAAGTTCCTCCATATCAAAGGGCTCCTCAAGAAGCCTCTGCTCCGCCAGTGAGAGTCGTGGAAGCCGCACCCCCACTAAAAAGTTATCAATTTCCTCCTCCGATGGCTGCACATGTGACTGGTACAGATTTGAGTAAAATCCCATCATTACCTCCAGTATGGCCCTACTGCCTGTATGCTCACATCCGTCTTTCCCCTTTAATTTAGTGATATACGCCGATTCCCTTTGGGCCGCCACCACCCTGGACAGAAGGTGACCCGCTCTCTCTCCCTCCTCGAAAAACTTCATCGTGCAGAACAGCCTTTTCCTCTCCGCAGTTTTCATAGTCATATTACAAACCTCTCTCTGCGCTGATCTCAAACGTTCCCAGGCCTCAGGGGTTTGCTCCTCAATTAGTGCCGCCTCTGCTCCCTCTAATGACCTAATCAACTCCTGGTCTCTCCTGCCCGTTTCGGTTTTAACTTGCGATATGTTTTTAATGCACAACCCTCTGAAGTAAGCCTTCATGGCTTCCCATACCATCAATACCGAAGCCGAGCCCATATTAATTTTAAAGAATTCTGTCAGGTCATCCCCCACATGGCCGTCCAGATCAATCAGCTGGAGCCAGAACGGATTTAGCCTCCACAGGAGTCTCCTGGAAAACTCAGAGCCCTGCCCCTGAAGCACCACACACATAGGCGAGTGATCCGACAGAGTTCTAGCCAAATAAGTTACCTCACCCACTAGACTTAGCATCGGACCATTCCCCAGGGCCAGATCAATCCTGGACAGTGAGGCAGAGGCGGGAGAGAAGCAGGAGTACTTATAAGTTCCGGGTGATGGGTTCTCCATATGTCTATTAATGCAGTCTCCTTCAGAACCGCCCCAAAGGGGGTGCAATTACCACCCAGTCTCAGTGCCTCCCGACCACCTCTGTCCCAATGGGCATCAGGAACATTGTTGAAGTCACCAATTATCAGAAAGGGAACCCCCGGGAAATCGCCCACTACCTCCATGACCTTGTGCAGCACTTTCCCACAATACGGCGGAGGGATATATATCGAGATCAGTAGCATCAGTATACCAGACAATTTACATAGCAAGCATACGAACCGTCCCAGCGGGTCTATAATCACTTTACACTGTTCAAAAGGTATACCTGTGCGAACAAGAACACTGACCCCCCGTGAGTATGTGGAATATGTTGCATGATACCCCGCCTGCAGCCATCTTTTTTTAAGAAGATGCGTTCTACTCTTTATCAAGTGGGTTTCTTGCAAGCATATGACTGCAGGTTTGGCATCAAGCAAGAAAGTAAACATTGCCTGTCTTTTTACTCCGGACGCCAACCCTCTAACGTTCCAACTTATTATTTTTATTTTATCCGCCATTACCCTGCAACCAAATACCGTGTCATCCATTTCTCATTGTGAATTAGTAAGGCTGTCTCCCCCGAACCTGTGTGACATAGACAATATTTAACATCCCCCTCCCTCCCCACCTCCACCCCCCCTCACACAACCCAACTTCACCCAACTCAAGCTTCATCCTCCAGTGTCACGGAGGAGAGGCTACTTATCCGATTCAGAGTATCCACTTCATGAAGCAACCCGCTTTACTCCCCAAACTCTGGGTAGCATAGGCTAGTGATGCAGCAACAATATCACAGTTAACCATAAAACATCACATTAGCTTCTGTTAAATACATTTAACATGTCCAGAACACATGAACTAAAAAGGTAGGAAATTTCTCCCCTCCCTCAATGCACACAAGATTATTTCCCAAATGAGGGGAGGGTCTCTCTGAGAAAAAGGTATTCAGGAGGAAGAGCGATATATGTAAGACCCGTCCATTAAAGGACAAGACCTCCGATTAAAGACAGTCAGCTCATCAGCCAGCGAGTCCTTAAATTTCTTGCTGAGATCGTCTCGTTGCTACCATCCATTAAGGGCCTCCTTGCATCCGGAAATGACAGTGTCCCGTCTACCACTCTCAGTTTAGCCGATATATCATGATACGGCACACCAGGCTCCAACCTTCTTAATGTCAACAATTTGCCTCTGCTTTGAACCTCCATAGAGAAGTCGTAAATGAACCCTGGCGTTGATTTTCAGGTCCGGATGATCTTGGAAAAGCGAAGAATAGCATCCCTGTCCCGATAATGCAGAACCTTGACAAGCACTTTCTTGAGGCGCCAGGGGAGGGGAATGCGGACCGTGACTCTTTCACGGCATATAAAGATGGTTGTTCTGGCCAATAGTTCACACCACTGTTCAAAGACTCGGTGGTGCAAGCCTTCCGTTTTTCGGCACCCCAATAATCCGACATTGTTACGTCTTGACCTATTCTCTAGGTCATCAGTCTTTGCCTGCACAGCTGACATTGCAGTGGCCATACGCTGATGCTGCTTGTCAGATTTTGCAATAGTATCTTCCACAGTGCTAATACGTTTCTCAGCTTCCCCCATCCTCTCCTTAGTGACATGCATGGAGTGCTGTAACTTAGACATGCTGGCCTGCAGGACCCCAAGCTGTGCTGCCACCTCAGTAATAGTAGTGTGAGAGTGCATTGCCAGCTTGAACAAGTCTTTTAATGTGGGCTCCTCTGGGATCACCATCCCCCCCATTTGCCGCTTACATTCCTCCATCTCACCTCTCTCCCATTTCATAGTTCCTTGGTCTTCCTCCCGGCTTTCACAGTCACTCTCCTCACCATCCTCCACACTAGATTCCTCTGGCTCCTCTGCACTCCCCGCAAGCCCCCTCTGACCTCTACCTGCACTTGCCGGACACCGCTTATCTTCCTCCAGCCTGGCGAACCTCCGCAGTTTAGACACTGCATCTGACCTGCTGGGGATTCCCCCATCTTCCTCCGGGCCCGCCATCAATACATCTTCTCCACCGGCGCCAACTTGTGCCTTCTTCTCCGACTGGCCTGCTGGCCTTTTGCTTCCTTTCTTCCCAGCCATTTGCTTGTGCACTCCTGATTTACAGAGCCTGTGGTCAGGGTCAACACCCTCTCCAAGGAATGTGAATTTAACAGCTAAATAGTGGCTGCAATCTATCAAACTGTCATATATCCAGCGGGAGCTCCTGCTGCACGCGTCTGATCACATCTCCCTCAGGCCACGCCCCCCCAGTGATGGCGAACCTTAGAGACTGAGTGCCCAAACAGAAACCCAAAACTCACAGATTTAACAAAACTTAGTAATTTAACTTGGGGCTGGTACGGTCATTACAGAAGGCATAGTGGCTGGGACAGCCATCACAGGAGACATGCAAAATATCCCCCCCACACACACTACCCCTTCTACTATATATTTATACACACACACGCTGTCCCTCTGCAAAATATATACACACACACACTTCCCATTTGCAAAATACACACACACACTGCCCCTCTGCAAGATACACACACACACTGCCGCTCTGACAAATATATACACACACACTGCCCATCTGGAAAATACATACACACTGCCCCTCTGACAAATACACACACACTGCCCATGACAAATATATACACACACACTGCCCCTCTGACAAATATATACACACACACTGCTCATCTGCAAAATACACACACACTGCCCCCCTGACAAATATATACACACACACTGCTCATCTGCAAAATACACACACACTGCCCCTCTGACAAATATATACACACACTGCTCATCTGCAAAATACACACACACTGCCCCCTGACAAATATATACACACACACTGCTCATCTGCAAAATACACACACACTGCCCCTCTGACAAATATATACACACACTGCTCATCTGCAAAATGCACATACACTGCCCCTCTGAAAAATATACACACACACACACTGTCACTCTACAAAATATATACACACTGCCGCACTGCAAAAGATATACACACACACACACTGCCCCTCTGCAAAATATAGTATTTAAATCTCACACTGCTAGTGGGGATCTCATCGAGGTCGCCGAAGTTCAGCCCGGCTAGGAACGGAGCCTCAGTGACCGGACGTAACCTCAATGACGCCACCACCGTGGGCGTCATTGGGCTCGCAGCAGCTCATTTACCAGTGGTTCTCCGCCTGGACGGTCACATCTTGGCACAGTCCAGGTTGAAAACTGTTTATCCCTCAGACATGGATTACGGCGTGGGACAGAACGACGGACAGGTATGGTATATGGTTGTTTTGTTATTTTTGGTTTATTACAGGAGATCGAGGGCTTCGATGGAATTAGGTGAGGTCGTAAGTATGTTTTAATGAAGATTATTAAAGGAGTCTGTGTTATTCTTTCAATTAAAGGAATTTCTTTCTGGGTGTCTGTGTTTTCTTACAATGGGACTATGGGATTAGTAATGGAGAGGCGTCTTATAGATGCCTCTCCATTACTAAGCCGTGGGCTTGACGTCACCTGACAATACAAAGGTGACATCAACCTCACAAATATTAACCCCATTTGCCACCGCTACAGGTCAAGTGGGAAGAGCCGGGCAGAGCACCAGAATTGGCGCATCTAAGAGATGTGCCTTTTTTGGGCAGCTTGGGCTGCTATTTTTAGGCTTGGGGGGGGGGATATCCATGGCCCTTTACCAGCCTGAGAATACCAGCCCCCAGCTGTGACCTTTAGCAAGGCTGGTTGTCAAAAATGGGGGGACCCCACACTGTTTTTTTTAAATTTATTTAAATAGTTAAAAAAAAAAAACAGCGTGGGGACCCCTCTATTCTTAATAACCAGCCTTATTGAAGCTGGCAGCACAGGGTTGCAGCCCCCAGCTCTGAGTTTTGCCTGGCTGGTTATCAAAAATACAGGGAACCCATGCCATTTTTTTTCATTGTTTATTTACAGCGCAGGAGCGGCTGATGAATACTCCCATCCGTCACTCCTGCTCTCATTGTTACTAGCGGCAGCAGGTGTCAGATGATAGGATCAGTAGTCCGATCAGCTGACACCAGTGACCGGAGGCAAACATTATACCTCCGATCACAGCTGAGCGCTTACGCTGTCTTTTGGCAGCATGGGAACCGCAGCTCTCTGACCGGCGGGGATGATTTCATCGCCGATCACAAGCAGTGTTTTACCACGCTGTCATGCACATGACAACGTGGTAAAAGCCGAACCCGAACAATAACACGGACTTCCTGGTGAAGTCCATGTTCGGTGTCCGTGCCCGAACAGTAGGTGTTCGGTAGGGACGCGGAACTTTACTGTTCGGTTTGGACCATCTCTACATACAATGTGATTTTCATTTTTAGATTCTGTCTCTCACAGTTGAAGTGTACCTACGATAAAAATTACAGATTTGTGCAATATTTGTAGGTGGGAAAACTTGCAAAATCGGTAGTGTATCAAATACTTATTTTCCCCACTGTAAGCAGCAATAGGATTACTCTGTCCTAGGTACATTAGGCTGTGTGCACACAGTGCGTTGATACGTTTTTGTGTTTTTCCGCGCGGAAATGGGTCAAAACACTATTGAATCTTTATGCAAGCTAATTCAATGACAATCCTCAAGTGTTGTGCACATGATTAGTAAATTTCCTTTTAATATTTGCAAGTGTGCTTTTTTCTGTAGCATATCAATTCTTTGTGCGTTACTGCAGCGTTTTTCACCCATTGACTTCAATTGAGTCCGTCATATTCGCAGCAAAAATGCAGGCATAAAAATGTTTGCGGATTTGCTGAGTTTTTGTTTTCATTTTTACTGGCTTCCTATGGCGTTTCCCACGCTTTCATCTGTGTGACAGCGTGGAAAAGGAGATTTTTGTGTACTCACCGTAAAATCCTTTTCTCCGAGACGCTCATTGGGGGACACACAGACCGTGGGTGTTATGCTGCTGCCACTAGAGGACACTAAGCTATACATTAAGCACAAAAGATTAACTCCTCCTCCTGCAGTATACACCTCCTGTTGGCTCAATCCTGAACCAGTTCGGTGCCAAAGCAGTAGGAGCTCATAACAGAGTGCAATATGTCACAAATCAAATAACTAGTTACAAATATACAACGAGGCTTCAAATTAAACAAGGGTGGGAGCTGTGTCCCCCAATGAGCGTCTCGGAGAAAAGGATTTTACGGTGAGTACACAAAAATCTCCTTTTCTCCTTCGCCTCATTGGGGGACACACAGACCGTGGGATGTCCCAAAGCAGTCCCTGGGTGGGAAACCATCAACAGATGGAGCCTCGTGAAAACTTATGCATACAAAACGCTTAACTGGTTAACGTCAACTTACAGATGCGCAACAGCTGATTGCAGAATTTGCCTGCCAAGTGCCGCATCTGAAGAAACCTGAGCATGAATTTGATAATGCTTGACGAAAGTATGAAGACTGGACCAAGTCGCAGCCTTGCACACTTGCTGTGCTGAAGCCTGGTGCCGAATGGCCCAGGAGGCCCCCACAGATCGAGTGGAGTGTGCCTTAATCCCAGCCGGGATAGGCTGACCTTTAACACGATACGCCTCTTGGATCGCAGAGCGAATCCATCTGGCTAACGTGGCCTTGGAAGCAGGAAGACCCTGTCTGCGTCCTTCCGGAAGCACAAACAGAGCGTCCGATTTTCGGAAAGGCGCCGTTCTTGAAATATACCTTCGGAGAGCTCTCACCAAATCCAGGGTGTGAAGAGCTTTTTCAGTACGGTGAATCGGCGCCGGACAGAACGAAGGCAAAACTATCTCCTCATTGATGTGAAAATCCGAAACGACCTTAGGTGTGAAAGAAGGAGACGTTCTAAGAACAACCTTGTCCTGGTGAAAAATAAGGAAAGGAGATTTACAAGATAAGGCTGCCAACTCCGATACCCGTCTGATAGAGGTAATCGCCACTAGGAAGACAACCTTCCAGGAGAGAAGCGATAAGGACACTTCAGACAAAGGTTCGAAGGGTGATTCCTGTAAGGCACTGAGGACCAAATTAAGGTCCCAAGGCTCTAAAGGCCTCTTGTAGGGCGGAACAAGATGTGACACTCCCTGAATAAAGGTCCTGACCTGAGACTTAGATGCGATCCGTCGTTGGAAAAGGACGGACAACGCAGAAATCTGTCCCTTGAGAGAGGAGAGAGCTAACCCTGAATCCATTCCTGTTTGAAGAAACTCTAGAATGGAAGGGATAGAAAAAACCAAAGGGGAACGACCCTTGTCTTTACACCAAGAAAAAAATGTCTTCCAGACTCGATGATAAATGCGTGCGGAAGCCGGCTTCCTGGCATTGATCATTGTTGAAACCACGTTGTTAGAGAAACCAGCCTGACTTAAGATCCAGGCTTCAATGGCCATACCGTCAAATTCAGCGCTTTCGAATTGTGATGGTAAATTGGACCCTGTGAAAGAAGGTCCAGACGATCTGGTAATCTCCAGGGAACGTCTGCGACAAGACGCACTAGTTCCGCATACCACGGACGGCGAGGCCAGTCCGGAGCGACCAGAATGAGAGAACGCCTTCCGCTTTGATCTTCCGAATCACCCTGGGATTAACGGAAGAGGTGGGAAGATGTAAGGAAGGCGAAATTGACTCCAAGGGAGAACTAGCGCATCCGAGCCGATGGCTAATGGATCGCGTGATCGACTTATGAAAGTCTGAACTTTGGCATTCAATCTGGATGCCATGAGATCCACATCCGGAATTCCCCAACGCTGGCAAATGAGTTGAAACATTTCCGGGTGAAGGGACCATTCCCCTGAGTCTAAGCCTTGGCGACTGAGGAAGTCGGCCTCCCAATTGTCCACTCCCGGGATGTGAACCGCGGAGATGGGCGAGCGGTTTGCCTCGGCCCAGCGCAGGATGTGCGATACCTCGAGCATAGCTGTTCTGCTCCGAGTGCCCCCCTGGCGGTTGATATACGCCACGGCCGTGGCGTTGTCTGACTGAATCCGGATGGGACGTCCGGCCAGTAGATGATGGAACTGCACGAGAGCTAACTTGATAGCTCTGATCTCCAGGATGTTGATCGGAAGACGGGTCTCTGATAGAGACCATCGCCTTGAGCCGTGTGATGGAGGAACACTGCTCGCCATCCGAGGAGACTGGCATCGGTGGTCACCACCAGCCAATGGATCGGCAAAAAGGATTTTCCCTGATTCAGAGATGAAGCCTTTGTCCACCATTTTAAGGAGCTTCTGACTGTGGGAGACAGACGGAAGTGGCGACCTAAAGACGCAGGGTTCCTGTCCCAAAGTGATATTAGCTCCTGTTGAAGAGGACGAAGGTGGAACTGAGCGAATGGTACTGCCTCGATGGACGCTACCATTTTCCCCAGGACCTGCATCGCGCTCCGCAGAGAGTGCGAGTGGCGTAGAAACAACAGGAGTACTCCCCGTCTCAGAGAGTTGATCTTCTCTGGAGGGAGAGATACCAACCCTTGGAAGGTGTCCAGAATCATTCCCAGAAAAGCATTCTTCTGAGACGGAATGGGAAGAGACTTGTCCAAATTGATTAGCCAGCCCAAGCGAGAAAGGGTGTCGATAGTGATCTCGACACTTTTTGCGCAGGCCTGAAAAGACGGACCTTTGATGAGTAGGTCGTCCCAGATACGGGAGGACTACCACACCCCGAGAGTGTAAAATTGACATGGCGGCCGCCATGACCTTTGTGAACACTCTGGGGGCGGTTGCGAGACCGAAAGGCAGAGCGGCAAATTGAAAATGATCCTCTCCGACAGCAAAACGCAGAAACTTTTGATGACCTCTGAAAATTGGAATGTGTAGATACGCATCCTTGATGTCTATAGATGCCAAGTATTCTTTCCTTTCTAGAGATGCGACCACAGAACGGAGGGATTCCATCCTGAAATGACGGATTCTGATAAACTTGTTTAGTAATTTTAGGTCTAGAATAGGACGCAAGGAGCCGTCCTTCTTGGGAACCACAAAGAGGTTTGAGTAAAACCCTTTGAATCTTTCCCTGTGAGGGACTGGGACGACGACGCCGCTGGAACGAAGTATGTCCAGAGCCTGGAGGAAGGGGACTATGAAATCCTTGGACTTGGGGGGACGTGACTGAAAGAAACGTGTTGGGGGGAGGGACAAGAATTCGATCTTGTAGCCGGAGTGTACAAGATCGAGGACCCACCGGTCCTGAATGACCGACCCCCAGACCTCGCGAAACAAGAGTAGGCGGCCGCCTACCTTGTTTGGGTCCCCCGTCCTTGGTAAGGAGTCATTGGGAAGACTGTTTGCGAGAAGAGGAGCTCCTATTTCCCGCCTGAGAAAATCTGTTTCTCCAGGGCTGAGAGGACCTGGACGATGGTTGCGAGCCCCTATCTCTGCGAGATGGACGGGGTGCTCGAGACGAGGTCGAGGACCAATTAAAGGAGCTACGAAATGGCCGGGAACGACCTTGGTATTGATACCGAAAAGGTCGATTGATTCTGCGCTGCGGAAGAAATTTGCTCTTGCCCCCAGTGGCGTCAGAAATAATTTGATCAAGACGGTCTCCAAAAAGACGTCCTGAAAGATAAGGCAGCGAAGTCAAAGTTCTCTTTGAAGCAGCATCTGCACGCCACTCTCGGAGCCAGAGGGACCTCCGAATAGCGATAGCATTGGCTGCTGTGAGTGCAGCGCAATGAGCTGCATCTAGGGACGCATGAACCATGTAGTCATCTGCCCGAGTAATCTGATAGGCCAGATTATGTGCCTCGGGTGAAAGGGAGATAACGCTAGTTGTTTTAACTAGGTCCTCAACCCAAGCCACCATAGCCCTTTCTACCCAGGTGGCCGCAAAAGAGGGAGAGAGAGAGAGGCTCCAGCCGCCTCAAAAATTGATTTTGTGAGGTTGTCAATTTGTTTGTCAGATGGGTTCCTAATGGATGAACTATCTGACACAGAGAGCAGGGTTTTTGAAGATAGGCGAGATACTGGGGGATCTACCACTGGAGATTCAGTCCACTCTTTCGCTACAGTTGCTGAAAATGGGTAACGAGCTTTCAGAGACTTCAGCCCTGAAAAACGTTTGTCTGGACGCTCCCTCTGTCCCTGGACAATTTCCGTAAATTCAGGGTGATTACTAAACACCTTGTGAGTACGTTTAGCTCTTTTGAAAGAGATAGGGTGATTTGGTTGAGACCCAGGTTCTTCATCTAGTTTGAGGATTTTATTAATTGCCTCAATGAGAGAATCTAACGATTCCTGAAATTCTGGCGAGTTGGGGTCATCACCAATGTCCGACTCGTATTCGGAATCATGATCACTACGATATCTGGGCGAGGGAGAGCGAGAGCCTGAGCTCGCCGATGCCGAACCGCTGGATGGATTGGGAGACGCATTATGGCGGCGTTTTCTGGACGACCGCTTTGCGGACGCCGAGGGTCGGCCCCTGTCGGATGAGGTCTCTCTGAAGGCTAACGGGCCCCTTTCTGGAAAAAGGACGCCCTGGGAAGAAGAGGAGCCGCGGAAAGTATCCAAGGCCCTAGTCAGAGAATCCATGGAATGCGCCAGAAATTCTGGCCATCCTGAATGACCTGGCTCAATGGGATCAGGAATAGGCAGAGACTCCTGAACGGTAGTAGGGGGCTCCTGAGCGGCAGAAGCAGTGGGCTCTTGGGCACATGTTGTACAGAATTGGGAACCATGCTTTGACGGCAGTGAAGCGTTGCATGCAATGCAGGCGGCATATACTACAGTGTAGTTTTTAGCCTTTTTAGCGTCCTTTGATTGCGACATATTTTCTGCAATTTTTGGAGCCTGCTGCAGTAGAAGGGTTAATCGCTGTGCCGACCTAGTCGCAGCGTGCACTTACCCAGGTCCTGTGCAGGGAAGAAGGAGAACAGCGTCTGCCAGCGCTGCTCCACCAAAAAGATGGCGCCCGAGATTATAGCAGCGCTTCTCGTGTGGTACGAGAAGCGCCAGAGGCAGTGGGAGGAGAGGGGGAGGACCCAGGAGAGAGACCCATGTGATCTAACGCTGGCCAATAGCGTTAGAGATGGGCGGAGCCGTTTGGCCCGCCCCTTCCCTTGAGGCCTATCCCGGCCTGAAGCCGGGGACTAAATTTAGAAGATGCGGCCTATGCCGGCCCGAAGCCGGGGCCTAAATTTTTTGCGGCCTACCCCGGAGCCGAAGCCGGGGAGTATATTTAAGGCCGTGGCGCGAATATAGCGTTAGCGGCGCGACTGTAGCGCTAGCGGCGCTGCGCAACACCGCTGCGGCCGCGATGCGACGCTAAAGCGGTCGCGGCGACATGAGGCGACATCGCTTTCCTGATATACTCACTGTGGGGGGCGAAGATGGAGACCGCAGGATTACAGCATTTATGGCCGTACTTCCTCAATCCACCAACCCCTTTCATTAGGGGGGTGAAGAGGGATCTTTCATGCATCAGACCGCCACCGCTTCAGGAGAGGTGAGCGGGATATTCAATCAAAGGTGCCACGCGAATCCGTCATCTACCTCGTGGGATATCTCATGGGGAGAGCGGCCCATGTCAGGGATCTGTCGCCCCATGGTAGCGTGGCAGGAGGGGTACGTGGAGGCGACACTCGCACGATGCCGCCTGTTGTTGGTTTTTGGGAGATCGTGACTTTTCGTACAAGTCCCGTCGCCCATCCGGGCGTGAAGAAAGTAAAAATAATAAAAGGTTTAAATCAGAAAAAAATCTGAAAAAAAGTGGGGTCTGAGAGCAGACCCTAGTGCCTCCTACAGACACTAAGCAAGAACTGGTTCAGGATTGAGCCAACAGGAGGTGTATACTGCAGGAGGAGGAGTTAATCTTTTGTGCTTAATGTATTGCTTAGTGTCCTCCTAGTGGCAGCAGCATAACACCCACGGTCTGTGTGTCCCCCAATGAGGCGAAGGAGAACACACCGGTGTGGAGGTTTCTATCGGTAAGACCGTCTGTCAGAGCGCTGCAGGGTCATGCTGTCAGATATCAACGTTACCCCACAGAGATGCTGCGACCCGCAGCAGTGAGCCGCTGTGGTGACCCGCGGTAATGCTGCCGCTGGTAAGACTGTCGGTCAGAGAGCTGCGGTGTGATGCTGTCAAGATGTCAGTGTGACCCCTCAGAGATGCTGTGACCCGCAGTAGTGACTTGTGGTAAAAAG
Organism: Oophaga sylvatica; assembly: GCA_033576555.1. Lineage (NCBI taxonomy): Eukaryota > Metazoa > Chordata > Amphibia > Anura > Dendrobatidae > Oophaga > Oophaga sylvatica. The sequence goes on along the minus strand of JARQOD010000002.1, from coordinate 440,157,910 downwards.
CTTCCGCAGGTCAGCAGACGTGGGCTGATGAGACTACTGCTCCCATCGGGCTACGTCTGCTGTCACTGATAACAGTGACAGCAGGTGCCATTGATGGAAGATGTAGTCTCATCAGCTGTCGCCTGTGCTCACAGTTAACCCCTTCATGACCCAGCCTATTGCGTGACATATTGGGCTTCATGTTAGTTATAAATTTAGGTAGATAATTTTTGCGTTTATTTGTGAAAAAAATGGAAATTTGGCGAAAATTTTGAAAATTTTGTAATTTTTAAATTTTTAATTTTTATTCTGTTAAACCAGAGAGTTATGTGGCACAAAATAGTTAATAAATAACATTTCCCACATGTCTACTTTACATCAGCACAATTTTGGGAACAACATTTTTTTTTTGTTAGGAAGTTATAAGGGTTAAAAGTTGACCAGCGATTTCTCATTTTTACAGCAAAATTTACAAAACGATTTTTTTTTAGGGACCACCTCACATTTGAAGTCACTTTGAGGGGTCTATATGGCAGAAAATACCCAAAAGTGACACCTTTATAAAAACTGCACCCCTCAAGCTACTCAAAACTACATTCAAGACGATTATTAACCCTTCAGGTGCTTCACAGGAACTAAAGCAACATGGAAGGAAAAAATGGACATTTTAATTTTTCCAACAAAAATTTTCTTTTAGCATCAATTTTTTCATTTTTACATGGACAACAGGATAAAATGGATCCTAAAATTTGTTGAGCAATTTCTCCTGAGTACACAGATACCTCATATGTGGTCATAAACCACTGTATGGGCGCACGGCAGGGCTCAGAAGGGAAGGAGCACCATTTGACTTTTTGAATGGAAAATATGCCGGAATATTTAGCGGTTGCCATGTTGCATTTGGAGAGTCCCTGTGTGCCTAAACATTGGAGCTCCCCCACAAGTGACCACATTTTGGAAACTAGACCCCCTAAGGAACTTATCTAGATGCATAGTGAGCACTTTGAACCCCCAGGTGCTTCACAAATTGATCCTTAAAAAAAAGAAAGTACTTTTTTTTCACAAAAAATTTATTTTAGCCTCAGTTTTTTTCATTTTCACATGGGCAACAGTATAAATTGGATCCTAAAATTTGTTGGGAAATTTCTCCTGAGTACACAGATACCTCATATGTGGTCATAAACCACTGTTTGGGCGCACGGCAGGGCTCAGAAGGGAAGGAGCGCCATTTGACTTTTTGAATGGAAAATATGCTGGAATATTTAGCGGTTGCCATGTCACATTTGGAGAGTCCCTGTGTGCCTAAACATTGGAGCTCCCCATACAAGTGACCCCATTTTGGAAACTAGACCCCCTAAGGAACTTATCTAGATGCATAGTGAGCACTTTGAACCCCCAGGTGCTTCACAAATTGATCCTTAAAAAAAAGAAAGTACTTTTTTTTCACAAAAAAATTCTTTTAGCCTCAGTTTTTTTCATTTTCACATGGGCAACACTATAAATTGGATTCTAAAATTTGTTGGGCAATTTCTCCTGAGTACACAGATAACTCATATGTGGTCATAAACCACTGTTTGGGCGCACGGCAGGGCTCAGAAGGGAAGGAGCGCCATTTGACTTTTTGAATGGAAAATATGCTGGAATATTTAGCGGTTGCCATGTCGCATTTGGAGAGTTCCTGTGTGCCTAAACATTGGAGCTCCCCCACAAGTGACCCCATTTTGGAAACTAGACCCCCTAAGGAACTTATCTAGATGCATAGTGAGCACTTTGAACCCCCAGGTGCTTCACAGAAGTTTATAACGCAGAGCCGTGAAAATAAAAAATCATTTTTTTTTCTCAAAAAATCATTTTTTAGCCCACTATTTTTTATTTTCACAATGGTTACAGGAGAAATTGGACCCCAAAAGTTGTTGTCCAGTTTTTCCTGAGTACGCTAGTACCCCATATGTGGGGGGGAACCACTGTTTGGGCACACGTCAGGGCTCGGAAGGGATGTAGTGACGCTTTGAAATGCCGACTTGATGGAATGGTCTGCGGGCATCTTGTTACGTTTGCAGAGCCCATGATGTGCCTAAACAGTAGAAACCCCCCCAAGTGACCCCATTTTGGAAACTAGACCCCACAAAGAAGTTATCTAGATGTGTGGTGAGCACTTTGAACCCCCAAAGGCTACACAGAAGTTTATAACGCCTGGGCATGAAAATAAAAAAATCATATTTTTTCCACAATCAGGATCTTTTAGTCCCCAATTTTTTTATTTTCCCAAGGGTAACATGAGAAATTAGACCCCAAAGTTGTTGTCCAATTTGTCCTGAGTATGCTGATATCCCGTATGTGGGAGAAAACTACTGTATGGGCACACATCGGGGCTCGGATGGGAAGTAGTGACGTTTTGAAATGCCCACTTGATGGAATGGTCTTCGGGCGTCATGTTACGCTTGCAGAGTCCCTGATGTGCCTAAACAGTAGAAACTCCCCACAAGTGACCCCATTTTGGAAACTAGATCCCCTAAGGAACTCCTATAGATGTGTGATAAGCACTTTGAATCTCCAAGTCCTTCACAGAAGTTTATAACGCGAAGCCGTGAAAATATAAAATCATTTTTTTTCCACAAAAATAATTTTTTAGTCCCCAATTTTTTTTTCCCAATGTTAACAGGAGAAATTAGAACCCCCAAAGTTGTTGTGCAATTTTTCCCGAGTACACTGATACCCCATATGTGGGGATAAACCACTGTTTGGGCATACGTCGGGGCTTGGAATAAAGGGAGCACTGTTTGACTTTTTGAACGCAAAATTTGCAGGAATCAATGGTGGCGCCATGTTGCGTATGGAGACCCCCTGATGTGCCTAAATAGTGGAAATCCCTCAATTCTAACTCCAACCCTAACCCCAACACACCCTAACCCCAACCTAACCCCTACACACACCTAATCCTAATACAAACCCTAACCATAACCATAACCCCAACACACCCCTAACCCTAATCCCAACTCTAACCATAAACCTAACCACAAGCCTAACCCTAATTCCAACCCTAACCCTAATTCCAACCCTAACCCAAATTCCAGCCCTAACCCTAATTCTAACCTTAACCCTAATGCTAACCCTAACCCTAAGGCTGGGTTCATATTCCGATTTACTAGCCCGTTCAACACGTAGTGTTGACCGGCTGGTAACGGTATAGCATAACGCGATCGCGTATGCTATACCGCTAGCGCAGATGAATCAGCAGTTGATTCATCTGTGCTAGCGGTGACGGAGCCCAGACGCTGCAGCCCGTGTCGAGGCTCGTCACTGATGACGCACGTCGCGAGGATCCCAGCAAATCGCGGGATCCAGATCCCGCGGATCCCAGCAAATCCGCCGGGATCCGCAGCAGAATCCGCCACGGATCGCAGCAAAATCGCCGTGGATCAGCAGCAATATCCGCGCGGATCGCAGCAATATCCGCAGCGAGATCAGCAAGCAAATCGCGCGGATCAGCAGCAAATCCGCGCGATCAGCAGCAAATCCGATCACCAAACCGCGGGATCAGCAGCATCGCGATCAGCATCCGCGGATCCGCAGCAAAATCGCCCGGATCGCAGCAAAATCCGCGCGGATCGCAGCAAATCCGCAGCAAATCCGCCGCGGATCGCAGCAAAATCGCCGCGGATCACGCAGCAAAATCCGCCGCGGATCAGCAGCAAAATCCGCCGCGGATCCGCAGCAAAATCGCGCGGATGCAGCAAATCCGCGGATCAGCAGCAAAATCCGCCGCGGATCAGCAGCAAAATCTCGCGGATCCGCAGCAAAATCGCCGCGGATCCGCAGCAAAATCCGCCGCGGATCCGCAGCAAAATCCCCGCGATCAGCAGCAAAATCCGCCGCGGATCCGCAGCAAAATCCGCGCGGTCAGAACAGCGGATGCGCAATATCCCCGCGGATCAGCAGCAAAATCCGCCGCGGATCGCAGCAAAATCGCGCGGATCCGCAGCAAAATCCGCCGCGGATCCGCAGCAAAATCGCGCGGATCAGAGCAAAATCGCCGCGATCCGCAGCAAAATCCGCCGCGGATCAGCAGCAAAATCCGCCGCGGATCAGCAGCAAAATCCGCCGCGGATCCGCAGCAAAATCCGCCGCGGATCAGCAGCAAAATCCGCCGCGGATCCGCAGCAAAATCCGCCGCGGATCAGCAGCAATATCTCCGCGGATCAGCAGCAAAATCCGCCGCGGATCGCAGCAAAATCCGCGCGGATCCGCAGCAAAATCCGCCGCGGATCGCAGCAAAATCGCCGCGGATCCGCAGCAAATCCGCCGCGATCAGCAGCAAAATCCGCGCGGATCAGCAGCAAAATCCGTCGCGGATCCGCAGCAAAATCAGCCGCGGATCCGCAGCAAAATCCCCCGCGGATCAGCAGCAAAATCCGCCGCGGATCAGCAGCAAAATCGCAGCGGATCCGCAGCAAAATCGCCGCGGATCCGCAGCAAAATGCGGGTCAGCAGCAATCCCGCGGATCCGCAGCAAAATCCGCCGCGGATCAGCAGCAAAATCCGCCGCGGATCAGCAGCAAAATCCGCCGCGGATCCGCAGCAAAATCCGCAGCCCGGATACAGCAAAATCGCGCGATCGAGCAAATCGCCGCGGATCCGCAGCAAAATCCGCGCGGATCCGCAGCAAAATCCCCGCGGATCAGCAGCAAAATCCGCCGCGGATCCGCAGCAAATCCGCCGCGGATCAGCAGCAAAATCCGCCGCGGATCAGCAGCAAAATCGCCGCGGATCGCAGCAAAACCCCGCGGATCAGCAGCAAAATCCGCCGCGGATCCGCAGCAAAATCCGCCGCGGATCCGCAGCAAAATCCGCCGCGGATCGCAGCAAATCGCCGCGGATCCGCAGCAAAATCCGCCGCGATCGCAGAAATCCCCGCGGACGCAGCAAATCCGCGCGGATCAGCAGCAAAATCCTCCGCGGATCCGCAGCAAAATCCCGCGGATCAGCAGCAAAATCCCGCCGCGGATCAGCAGCAAAATCCCCGCGGATCAGCAGCAAATCAGCCCCGAAAATCGCCGCGATACGCAGCAAAATCCGCCGCGTAGATCCAGCAAATCCGCGATCGCAGCAAAATCGCCGCGGATCGCAGCAAATCGCGGATCCGCAGCAAAATCGCGCGGATCGCAGCAAAATCGCCGCGATCGCAGCAAAATCCGCGAATCGCAGCAAAACCGCGCGGATCCAGCAAAATCCGCGCGGATCCGCAGCAAATCGCGCGGATCCGCAGCAAAATCCCGCGATCAGCAGCAAAATCCGCCGCGGATCAGCAGCAAATCAGCAGCGGATCCGCAGCAAAATCCGCCGCGGATCGCAGCAAATCCGCGCGGATCGCAGCAAATCCGCGCGATCCGCAGCAAAATCCGCCGCGGTCGCAGCAAAATCGCCGCGGATCAGCAGCAAATCCGCGGATCCGCAGCAAATCCGCCGGGATCGCAGCAAAATCCGCGGATCCAGCAGCAAAATCCACACCACCCGCGGATCAGCAGCAAAATCCGTGCGGATCCGCAGCAAAATCAGCCGCGGTCGCAGCAAATCAGCCGCGGATCGCAGCAAATCCCCGGGTCAGCAGCAAAATCGCGCGGATCGCAGCAAAATCCCGCGGATCCGCAGCAAATCCGCCGCGGATCGCAGCAAAATCCGCGGACAGCAGCAAAACCGCCGCGGATCGCAGCAAAATCCGCGGTCGCAGCAAAATCCGCCGCGGATCCGCAGCAAAATCCGCCGGGATCAGCAGCAAAATCGCCGCATCCGCAGCAAATCCGGATCCAGCAAAATCAGCGCGCGAACGCAGCAAAATCCGCCGGGATCCGCAGCAAAATGCCGCGTCGGAAAAATCCCCGCGGATCAGCAGCAAAATCACCGCGGATCAGCAGCAAAATCCGCCGCGGATCGCAGCAAAATCCGCCGCGGATCCGCAGCAAAATCAGCCGCGGATCGCAGCAAAATCCCCCGCGGATCAGCAGCAAAATCGCCGCGGATCCGCAGCAAAATCCGCCGCGGATCAGCAGCAAAATCCGCCGCGGATCAGCAGCAAAATCGCCGCGACGCAGCAACCCGCGGATCAGCAGCAAAATCCGCCGCGGATCCGCAGCAAAATCCGCCGCGGATCAGCAGCAAAATCCGCCGCGGATCGCAGCAAAATCCGCCGCGGATCCGCAGCAAAATCGCCGCGGATCGCAGCAAAATCCGCGCGGATCAGCAGCAAAATCCGCCGCGGATCAGCAGCAAAACCGATCCGCAGCAAACCCGCGGATCCGCAGCAAAATCCAGCCGCGGATCCGCAGCAAAATCCCCGCGGATCACAGAATCAGCGATACGCAAATCCGCCGCGGATCGCAGCAAAATCCGCCGCGGATCAGCAGCAAAATCCGCCGCGGTCAGCAGCAAAATCCGCCGCGGATCAGCAGCAAAATCCGCGCGGATCGCAGCAAATCCGCCGCGGATCGCAGCAAAATCTGCCGCGGATCCGCAGCAAAATCCGCCGCGGATCAGCAGCAAAATCCGCGCGGATCGCAGCAAAATCAGCCGCGGATCCGCAGCAAAATCCGCCGCGGATCCGCAGCAAAATCCCGCGGATCGCAGCAAATCGCCGCGGATCCGCAGCAAAATCCGCCGCGGATCAGCAGCAAAATCAGCCGCGGATCAGCAGCAAAATCGCCGCGGATCCGCAGCAAAATCAGCCGCGGATCACAGCAAATCCGCGGATCCGCAGCAAAATCGCCGATCCGGCAATCGCGCGGATCGCAGCAAAATCGCCGCGGATCCGCAGCAAATCCGCGATCCGCAGAACCCGGGATCCGCAGCAAAATCCGCCGCGGATAGCGCAAATCACGAAGACAAAAAATCACCGCGGATTCCGCGATAATATCGCTGTTTGATCTGCAATCCGCCGACGCAGCAAAATCGCTAGGAAAAAAAGGGGTATATTACTTTATTTTTTTTATTTTGATCCTACCTATGACAGGGTGGGGTTCATTTACTGTTTTGTTATTTTGATCACTGTGGCAGTTTCACATGTCAATCATTTGAACACTGGGCGGCCTGCGCAGCTGCGCCGCGCCGCATTTTCCAAGATGGCGGCGCCCATGAAGAGGCCCGGGCGGACGCCGGGACCGATCCAGGGACATCGGTGGACCGGGAGAGGTGAGTAGGGGCGTCGGAAGGTTAGGGGCGGATCGGAAGGTGGGGGCAGCGGAGCAAAGGAGGAGGGGAGCAGATAGTGACGGAGGTGACCGATCACCGCCATCTTTTGGTGGCGGCGGCCGATCGCCGCCGTGACTACGTGTGGGGGGGTCAGGGCTCGGTGTCCAGCCATGGCAGATGCTATTGCAGCATCGGCCATGGCTGGATTGTAATATTTCACCAATTAAATTGGTGAAATATTACACATTGCTCTGATTGGCTGTTTCACTTTTAACAGCCAATCAGAGCGATCGTGGCCACGGGGGGGTTAGGCCAACCCCCCTGTGGTGAAGCACTAAGGGTCCTGTAACTGCGGGTCGGGTGACCTTTGAGTGACCCCGGTCTCCCGGCCCGCAGGAACGCGATCCTTTCATGACACAGGGTATGCGTCATAGGTCGGATTGGCACCGACTTTCATGACGCATACGCTGTGTCAAAGGTCGGGAAGGGGTTAAAAAAAAAGAAAAAAAAAAGTTAAATAATTACATACATATTCAAATAAAAAAAAAGAAACCCATTATACTCACCTAACATAAAATCCCCGATGCCCTCATCTCCTACAAAAAGCAAAATAATAAACCACCATATACTCACCTGTCCATCATAGTCCACGTAATTCCGAGTGTCCCACGGCGATCTCACTGCTCTACCCGGCCGCTGGCGATACACTGACAGGAGGTAATTGCTCCCCCACTGTATCACTGAGCTGCTGTAAGAGAGTTCACAGGAGTTCATCAGCTGATCAACGCCGTTGCTCTCACTTACGGCACCGCTGCGTGAGAACTTTCTCACGGCAGCTCAGTGATACACTGTGGGAGCGATTACCTTCTGTCAGTGTGTTCGGCTTTCTTTGAGAGCAGTCACATCAGTGACTGCTCCCAACATGATCAGGATCGTAGTGGGACATTATGGATTATCTTCTCTGTGGACAGGTGAGGAATATTGTGATTTATTATTTTATTTTTGTTGCAGGAGACGTTGGCGTCGGTGGATTAGCCGTTCGGTGAGTATGACTTAATTAATATTCATTAAAGGAGTCTGTGTCATTATTTCAAATACAGGACTTTATTCTGGGTGTGTGATTTTTAAACAACATCACTACGGAGTTACTAATTGATAGGTGTCTTATATTACTCCATTACTCTCCATTACTAACCACTGGCCTTGATGTCACCTGACAAAGGTGACATCAATCCCACAAAATATGAACCCCACTTGTCACCACTACAGGGCAAGTGGGAAGAGTGAGGCAAAGCGCCAGATTTGGTGCATATTATAGATGCGCCTTTTCTGATGCGGCTGAGAGCTGATGCTTTTAGTCTGGCAGGGGTCAAGATCCATGGCCCCTTTCCTAGGCTATTAATATCAGCCCACAGCTGTCTGCCTAGCCTTTACTGGTTATATTTTATAGGGGGACCCCATGTCAATTTTTTTCTAGTGTCCCCCTGTAAACTAGCCAGTAAAGGCTAAGCAAACAGCTGTGAGCTGATATTAATTGCCTGGGAACCTTTATGGCTATTGGCTCCTTCCCAGAATATTAACATCAGCCCTCAGCCATAGGCTTTCCCTCTGCTCGTTATTAAAATTACGCGGGAGCCCACACAATTTTTCTTTAAAATTAACAGTTGCTGTTTGGTTACAGCCTATGTACATTCGTTCTGTTAACGCTCCTACATAGGCTGGTGACAATGCGTGTATGTGTGTTTGTATTTACTTATCGGCTTAGTAATGAGGGTGTTAGGCTGACACCTTTTAATTACTAAGCCCAAGGCTAGGTGTCAATGACAGCTGCTGACACCAAGCTTTAATCCCATTACCCTGATGCCACTGCATCAGCATGAAAAAGGTGGTGTTGAGTCAAGAAATTACATCACAAAACTTTTTTTTAAAATAACATTATTTAGCTCAAAAAAGCCTTTATCTTGTACAAAAATGCATGCAAAAAATGCATACAAAAACACGTTAAAAAAATCATTTTTGCCGCAGCGTTTTTCCTGCCAAGAGATGCAAGATGAAATTTCTGCAAGCAAATACTTCACGTGAGCACATAGGCTTATTCATTTGCCAAGTGTTTGTCCATTCAGTTATCTTATCGAGATCGTTTTGTAATATTGTATTATACATGGATCCATCTTTCATGACATAGACTACATTCAGCAAGAAGTTAGAGACTCTACTCTGTTTACATACTACATTCTAAGAACAGACCCACACACAATGGTATTTCTCAGCTCAGAAGAAAAACTTCTCACAAAAACGTCAAAATAGTGAGACAGTGGAGAGTCCCGACTTGGGTCAACTTCACTGTCCTTCTGTTAAAGGGCAAAGATTTTATTACTAGTTCCTAATTATATATACACTTACGAAGTGTTCGTATTTTGCACTCTTTTACTTTAGGAGGTGTCCCAGTAGGTGACTGTTGTTCTATAGATTATGTCTTCAGGTCAAAGTGGCCAGATTTTGTAATTATCTTATTCCACTGTTACATTTTTTTGTCCACCACATGGTCACAGAGATATGGGACTTTTTATTTAGTGCTAATTTTTATGATTTTTACTAAGGGGGCGTTGCTCCCAGGGTAATCATGGAGAACAGCCTAAAGAGAAGCCCTTAAAAAGCCCTGTGAATATAACGCCTCTTTAGGAAAAAGCATAAAAATTTACACTAAATAAAAAACCTGAATATCTGGAAACATAAGGCAGATTAAAATAATAATAACAATAATAAAAATTGAATACTTAGGGGAGGAGCAGTAATAAAATACATGCAAACACTGGCCATATTTCACCTGGTGACAATACAATGATGCCTATAAAACAACAAAAAAAGAAATACAATTTATTTGTATCTATATACTCATCAAAGATCACTGTTTTGTTGACAAATCACAAATTTCATTATTCTTCTTATTCTAGTATTTATAAACCAAAATCAGGAGTGAAACAATTAGAGGAAATGTATATTAGAAACAAGTCACGACTTCTGTATTTATCACCCTTTCCTGGTTTTTGCTTACAAATACTGATGTAAAATACTGACAAAATATTGAACATGTGAAAGAGGCCTCACCCATCTGGAATTGTTAAGACTCCGCTCATAAAGCAGAAAAAAAATCAGGGAGCACATATAAAATGACTTAAAAAAAAGACTGAATAGAATAATTAATAGTGTGCAAACAAAAACAATTGACTAAGGACTATGACTTTTTTACTTTTCAGGCCGGGGTCACACTTTTTGCACGAGTCTCGCACCTTAATACCCGGCACTCGGGACTCGAAACACATGCAGCCACACACTCCGGTCCAGAGTGCCGGCGGCAGTGCGAGTATTGAGGTGCGAGATTCGTGAGTTCTCACAAGTGTGACCCCGGCCTTAAAATAAAGAAGTTTTTTTTTTTATTAGATCTTGATTCTGGATTTTATTCCTTGTCAAACTAAAAAAAAATGCAAAACATACAAAGCTATGCAAAAAATCGGCACAAAGGCAATGATGCATGTGTAATATTTACCTGAAACTTATGTGAAGTCCATGGTTTGGGCTCATTTTCACGGGCTGATTGGTAGTTCCAATAACGTAAGGGCTATAAGTGAAAAATAAACAACAAGATCACTCAATGCAAATGAAACAAAAATATAAACATTTTACTCTAGTATTCCATTTTTTATTCATTTGAAATTCTCTTATAGTGTGCTAGATTTCTTAGAAGCTAAAAAGCCTGTGAAAATTGAAATGCAAGATTTCAGAAAACATCATACAAAAGTTTTTGGAACTTACAAAATCATGCTGTTATAATCATCAGCTTTACATACATACATTTTTTATGTACATTACTAAGATGTTATAAGGCGAAATGATTGACAAATTGAGACCCAGAGATATTAAAGGGTGACCTTCCTTTTATTTTTTTTTAATCATAAATGAATAGTACAAGGAATAATAAGAAACTTTGAAATGAAATCTAATCAGGTAAATAAACTACTTTCTTCTCCTGGACTGATCTTTCATTTTCAAAATTCTCAATTCATATGTAAAATCTGTCTTCAGTGAAAACAGAATTTTTCATTACTGAGATAATAGATACCGTAGGTTCTATGGATAAATGCGTCGTCAGAGGGGACACTTAATTCACATGCTAGCAGGCTTAAAGTGAACCAGTCAGCAGGATTTTGCTAAGTAAACTACAGGCATTGTCATATTGGCGTTATTACGCCAATTAAAATGATACCTGGGATGAAGAAATCCGTCTTGTGGTTCTTGTGTAATCAGTGTTAGAAGCTTTCCTTTAATGACATGCTTGTGCTCAGAGGAGGGACTGTGGGCACGGTCCTATCTTCCTGCTCTCAGCTAGAGAAACCAAGAAATGAACTGCCCACCAGTAGCCCCAAAGCACAAACATGTTCTTCATCAAAGAGAGAAAGAGAGAGACAGACTGTGCATCGGGGCGGCCTGTGAGCAGGTCTTTCCTTGGTTTCTCTGGCTTAGAGCAGGAATATAAGACTCTGCCTACAGTCCCGCCCCAGATCAAGAGCATATCATTAACTGAAAATTTCGAACACTGATTATATAAGAACAACAAGACGGATTTCTTCACCCCAGGTATTATTTTAATCAGTGCAACAATGTTAAAAATTGTTGCGTTTTTTTTAATCACAAAATAAAGAACAAAAAAAAGAAAAAAAATATACTATAAATAGGTATAGTTATGCAAAAAAAGTACAAATATTTGGCCGCATCTGGATTAACCCGATCTATTTATTTTTTTAGTGTTCATTGAAGGGGTTAAATAGTGTGACAGTTTTATAAATAAAATAAGTTTTAAAATAAGTGGCAAAAAAATGTTTTTTCATCTTACTGAAAAAAAATAAATAAAACGCAATCAAAAAGTCGAATGTAAACAAAAACTGTATCGCTAAAAATGTCATTGTGTCCCGCAAAAAAACAAGCCCCCATATACCTCCATCTGCAGAGAAATAAAAAAGTTATAGCTCTCAGAATAAAGCGATGCAAAAATAATTATTTTTTCTATAAAATAGGTTTTATTGTTTAAAAACATCAAAACATAAAAGAAAATATATAAATGAGGTATCGCTGTAATCGAACTGACATAACGATTAAAGCTGCCTTATCAATTTTACCACACGGTAAACATCATAAAGAAAAAAGAAAATAATTTCTGAATTGCTGGTTTTTGTTCATTACGCCTGCCAAAAACTGGAAAAGAAAGCAATCAAAAAATGTAATGTGCTCAAAAATGGTGCCAATAAAAACGTCAACTCGCTACGTCAAATGCGCTATGGTTCCTAGCCCCCCAAAAAGAAATCCAGGAAATTATGAGCTCCCAATTTCAAAGGCCCCTTTTCTTCTGAGCCCCAGAGTGTGCCTAAACCACGTTTAGGTTATGTTCAAACTGGTTGTTTTTGCAGAGTTTTTTATGCTAATTTTCAGCTGCTTTTTACAGTACTAGCAAAGCCTATGAGATTTCAGAAATCTCATGCACAGTTTTTTTTTGTCATCAGGATTTTGTGCTTTGCTGCATTTTTTTTTTTTTTTTTTACACAGAGCATATCACTTATTTCAGCGGTTCCTCAGCATTTTGAAGCATTTTTCACCCATTGACTTGAATGGATGAAGAAAGAACAATGCAAAAACGCAGGTTGACTTTTTTCCATATATTTGCTGCAGAAAAGTCAAGGACAGCAGGATGTGACCTCACACTCGGCTCTGCTACCTCTAGATGGCAGAATGCATGGTTGCATTATGCGACCATATAGCCTGTCATCCAGCAGAGACACTGAGCAGCAGACCCGAACCCCATTCACTTGAATGCCTATGTGCCTATTTAGGATGTTCTTAAATGGGAAATGTTTAAGAACATATTAAATAGGCACTGTAAGCAGTTTATATATTTGTGGGAAGAACAGGACAAGAAATAGGAAAAACCCAATGTGGCTAAGCAAAGAGGAGGGGCAATTAACAGTAAAAAGAAAGCATTTAAACTACTAAAGCAGGATGGTACCGTTGAAGCTCTAAAAAAACCATAAGGAGAAAATTACTTTATCTAAAAAACTAATTAAAGCTGTCAAGAAGGAAACAGAGAAGCACATTGCTAAGGAGAGTAAAACTAATCCCAAACTGTTCTTCAACTATGTCAATAGTAAAAAAAATCAAAAGTTAAAGTGTAGGCCCCTTAAAAAATTGTGAGGAAAGAATGGTTGTAGATGACGAGGAAAAAGCTAATATATTAAACAACTTCTTCTCCACGGTGGAAAATAAAATGCTAGGTGAAATGCCGAGAGACAAAGAAAACCCTATATTAAGGGTCACCAATCTAACCCAAGAAGAGGTGCAAAATCGGTTAAATAAGATAAAAATAAATCTCCGTGTCCGGATGGCATACACCCATGAATACTAAGAGAACTAAGTAATGTAATAGACAACCATTATTTCTTATATTTAGGGAATCTATATATTTTTGGAATGTTTTAAAAGAAAAAAAATGAACATTTAACTTTTTTTTCACAAAAAAATTGCTTCAGATCCAAATTATTTTATTTTCCCAAGGGTAACAGGAGAAATTGGACCCCAAAAGTTATTGTGAAATTTGTCCTGAGTACGCTGATACCCCATATGTGGAGGTAAACCACTGTTTGGGCGCATGGCAGAGCTCGGAAGGGAAGAAGTGCCGTTTGACTTTTTCAACGCAAAATTGGCTGGAATTGAGATCAGACGCCATGTCGCGTTTTGTGCCTAAACAGTGGAAACCCCCCACAAGTGACCCCATTTTGGAAACTAGACTCCCTAAGGAACTTGTCTAGATGTGTGGTGAGAACTTTGAACCCTCAAGTTAAAGTTTACAATGCCCAGCCGTGAAAAAAAAAAAACATTTTTTTTCCACAAAAATGATTTTTTAGCCCCCAACTTTTTATTTTCCCAAGGGTAACAGGAGAAATTGGACCCCAAAAGTTGTTGTCCAATTTGTCCTGAGTAGGCTGGTACCCCACATGTGGGAGAAAACTACTGTTTGGACACACGTCGGGGCTCGAAAGGGAAGTAGTGACATTTTGGAATGCAGACTTTGATGGAATGGTCTGCGGGCGTCATGTCGTGTTTTGGAGCTCCTGATGTGCCTAAACAGTAGAAACCCCCCACAAGTGACCCTATTTTGGAAACTAGACCCCTCAAGGAACTTATCTAGATGTGCCTTAACAGTGGCAATGCCCAACAAGGGACCCCTTTTTGGAACTAATCTACTTTTTCCTGGTATGTGAATTTTATAAGTGACCCCGGAGCTCAGTCCAGCTGGGAACAGAGCCCAGGGACCGGATATAATTGCGGTGACTTCGGTGAGATACCCCCTAGCACAATGAGCGCTCACTATGCTAGCGGGGATCTCACCGGATCTCACCGCAGCTCAGCCCGGCTGGGAATGAAGCTCAGTGACCGGAGATAACCTCTATGACGTCACTCCCGGTTACTGACGCTGCGTTCCCAGCAGCTCATTCACCAGTGGTTCTCAGCATGGACAGTCGCATTTTGGCACCGTCCAGGTTGAAAACTAATGTTTTTATGTTTGGCAGCTGTCACACACTAAAACAGGATTTTTGTACTTACCGTAAAATCTGTTTCTCTGAGCGCTCATTGGGGGACACAGAAACCATGGGGTGTATGCTGCTGCCACTAGGAGGCTGACACTATGCATATGCAAAAAAGGTTGGCTCCTCCTCTGCAGTGTACACCCCACCGACTGGCACCAAGCTAATCAGTTAGTGAGAAAGCAGTAGAAGAATGCAAACAACAAACAACTCAATTTAACAAAAACAATCGAAAGAAAGAACAAGAGTTGTAAACATATGCGACGGTGCTGTGTCCCCCAATGAGCGCTCAGAGAAACAGATTTTACGGTAAGTAAAAAAATCCTGTTTTCTCTATCGCTTCATTGGGGGACACAGAAACCATGGGACGTTCCAAAGCAGTCCCTGGGGCGGGAGAAAAATGGCAAGAGACTCCATTCAGGCCGGCAAAGGCTCCAATGCCGCCTGCAAGAGCCTTCTGCCTAGGCTGGTGTCCGCCGAAGCATAGGTGTGGACCCTGTAAAATTTGGCAAACGTGTGGATGGAAGACCAGGTTGCCGCCTTGCAAAGTTGTTGGGCGGAAGCCCCATGGTAAACCGCCCAGGAGGCGCCTACCGCCCGGGTGGAGTGAGCCCTGACCCCAGTAGGAGGCACTCTATTTTTAACCCGGTAAGCCT
Source organism: Oophaga sylvatica (assembly GCA_033576555.1). Taxonomy (NCBI): domain Eukaryota; kingdom Metazoa; phylum Chordata; class Amphibia; order Anura; family Dendrobatidae; genus Oophaga; species Oophaga sylvatica. The sequence goes on along the minus strand of JARQOD010000002.1, from coordinate 440,142,462 downwards.
CCAATATTGCGGTCCTAATCCAACGTGCAATTGTAGCCTTGGAAGCAGGCAGGCCTCTTCGCGCTCCGTCCGGAATGATGAATAGGAGATCAGACTTCCTGAAGGAAGCTGTCCTATCCAGGTAGGTCCTTATTGCCCGTACCAGGTCTAGCTTGTTCAACGAGCGCTCCAAAGGATGAGTCGGAGCCGGACAGAAGGAAGGTAGAACAATGTCTTTATTCAAGTGGAAAGTGGATACCACCTTGGGAAGGAAGGCGGAGGCCGCAATTCTACCTTATCCTAGTGGAGAACCAGGAAAGGGGGGCGACAACACAGAGCCGCCAACTCTGAAACTCGCCTGATGGAAGTGATCGCAACGAGAAAGGCCACCTTCCAAGACAAAACCGACAGGGGAACCTCTGTGAGAGGTTCAAAGGGAGCGCACCTCATAACCTCCAATACGAGATTGAGGTCCCAAGGGTCCACAGGATTCCGATACGGGGGAGCCATATGCGCCAATCCCTGAAGGAAAGTTTTGACTTGAACCCGAGAAGCCAAGGATTCCTGGAAGAGGATAGAAAGGGCTGAAATCTGTCCCTTAAGAGTAGCAAGAGAGAGACCAGAGTCCAGCCCCGCTTGGAGGAAAGCCAAGATGGCTGGGAGCGACAACTTCATTGGCGGGATGACATTGGACTCACACCAGCGAAAATAGGCCTTCCAGGTTCGATAGTAGACCCTGGAAGACGACGGTTTCCTGGCCTGGATCATGGTGCGAATCACCCGATCTGAGAACCCGGACTCTCTCAGTACCGCGGTCTCAACAGCCACGCCGTCAAATTGAGCGACCGAGAACCTGGTGGCAGAACGGACTCTGTGATAGAAGATCTGGCCTGTCTGGGAGTCTCCTGGGGGCGTCCGCCAAGAGATTGACGATGTCTGCGAACCAGGACCTCCTGGGCCAATCTGGGGCGATCAGAATGACCGGCACCCCTTCCGCCTTGATCTTCTTCAGCAATCTGGGAAGAAGGGGAAGCGGAGGAAACACGTATGGAAGAGTGAACTGTGACCAAGTAATGGCCAGAGCATCTACGTCCAATGCTAGAGGATCGCGGGACCTGGAGACGAACAGCGGAACTTTTCTGTTGAGCCGAGACGCCATGAGGTCCACATCCGGGGTCCCCCATCGTAGGCAGATCTGATGGAAGACGTCCGGATGTAGGGACCATTCTCCTGCCGCGAAACCCTCGCGGCTGAGGAAGTCGGTGGCCCAGTTGTCCACGCCGGGGATATACACCGCGGATATTGCCGGAACCGTCGCCTCCGCCCAAAGGAGGATCCTGGAAACTTCGGCCATCGCCCGAGAACTCCTGGTCCCCCCTTGGTGATTGACGTATGCCACAGCCGTGGCATTGTCTGTCTGAATTCTGACTGGTAGACCCCTGAGAAGCGATTCCCAGTGACGGAGCGAGAGAAAGATGGCCCTGATTTCGAGGATATTGATCGGCAGGGAAGATTCCTGTGCCGACCAACGACCCTGAGCCGTCAGATGCCGAAAAACTGCCCCCCAGCCCAGAAGACTCGCATCCATCGTTAAGACTTGCCAGTGGTCTGGCAGGAAGGACCGGCCCTGGAAGATGAGGGGGGATGACAGCCACCAGCTGAGAGACTGCCTGACCCTGAGAGGGAGACGAAGCGGACGATCCAACGATCTGACGGACCTGTCCCACTGAGACAGAATAGCCTGCTGAAGAGGTCTCAAGTGGAACAGAGCAAAGGGAATTGCTTCTGAAGTCGCAACCATTCTGCCCAGCACCCTCATCGCTGACCGGAAGGAAGGAAGCTGAGGGCTCTGCAGAGACCGAACACCCTGCTGGAGGATTGCTCTCTTCTCCTTGGGGAGAAAGACCTTCGCCTGTCGGGTATCGAACAGCATGCCCAAGAAGATCAGGCACTGAGAGGGAACAAGGCAGGACTTCTTCCTGTTGATGATCCATCCGAACCGGGCCAGGGTGTCGAGAACGATGGACAGGCTTTCTTGAGCCTGAGGGAGGGACGAAGCCTTGATGAGAATATCGTCGAGGTAAGGAATGAGCACCAGTCCTCGAACCCTCAAGGTGGCCACCAAAGCCGCCATGATCTTGGTGAAGACCCTGGGAGCGGTCGCAAGCCCGAAGGGCAAGGCGACAAACTGAAAATGGTTCTGCCGAACTTCGAAACGCAGGAACCTCTGATGGGCTGGGTAAATCGGGAAGTGGAGGTATGCGTCTTGGATGTCTATGGAACACAGAAATTCCTGTGATTCCATTGTCGATATTACTGCACGAAGAGACTCCATCCTGAAGTGACGCAGGCGAACCCTCCTGTTCAGTAGCCTGAGGTCCAGGATAGGCCGAACCTTGCCACCTTTCTTCGGCACAACAAACAGGTTTGAATAAAAACCTGTGAAACGTTCTTGCTCTGGAACAGGAACGATAACTCCAGCACTGAGAAGGGAATCGATGGATGCAAAGAAACCCGATACCAAGGAAGGATCTCCTGGGGGGCGGGATTCGAAGAACCGATCTCTTGGGCGGGAAGTGAACTCTATTTTGTATCCTGAGGATACAACCTCCCTGACCCAAGCGTCCTCCACCAAGTCGAGCCACACGTCCTTGAACAGCAAGAGACGACCGCCGAGCTTGGGATGAATGCTGGGCTCCGGGGTCCAGTCATGCCGAAAAAGATCGACCAGGTCTTGACCTGGTGGATCTACCCTGGGAGTAATTGGAACGCCAGGAGGGGGTAGGCCGAAAGGAAGACTTCCTCTTAACCTGGCGATTCTGCGGCCTACGTTGACTGGAGGAATCTTCCGATACCTGAAAACGGCGGAAAGGCCGAAAGGAGCTAAACCGTCTCCTTTGGATGGGTTTGTGAGGCTTTGACTGAGGGAGGAGGGAACTCGTGCCCCCGTTGCGTCCTTAATGACCTGATCCAACCTGTCTCCGAACAGATGTTCTCCCTGAAAAGGGAGACCTGTGAGCGACTTCTTTGACGAAAGATCAGCCTGCTATGCTTTGAGCCAGATGTTCCTCCGGATAGCCACGATATTGCTGGATGCCTGCGCCGCGCAGGAAGCAGCATCCAGGGAGGCAGAGACTACATATTGCCCAGCCTGGGAGATCTGGTCTGCGAGCTCCGCCAGCTCTCTGGAAGGTGCTCCAGCCAAGATGCCCTTACGGAGCTGTCTGGACCATCTGGCTATCGCCTTTGAGACCCAAGTAGACGCAAAGGCCGGGCATAGAACAGAAGCGGCTGCCTCAAAGGCTGACTTTGCCAGTGACTCTAGAATCCTATCGTTGTCGTCCTTTAGGGAAGCAGCGCTAGCCAGAGGAAGGACCGTGTTGGTGGACAGTCTGGAGACCGGTGGGTCCACTGAAGAAGAAATTGTCCAATTAGATGTAAGCTCCGGGGAAAACGGGTATAGTATGCTGAGGCGCTTCCCTCTTTGAAAGCGTCTGGTCGGATTCTCCCTCTCCCTCTTGAGTATGTCCGTGAACTCAGTGTGAGGGGCAAAAACCTTGGAAGGTGGTTTGGACAGTCTGAACGAAACCGCCTGTTCTGCGGATTCCGTAGAGGTATCCCTGATGCCTAAGGTCTGATTGACAGCCACAATCAGACTCTGCACCATATCCGTCATGTCGGAGGCCTGATCTGGATCCAGGTCCGACTCATCCTCCGAAAACGCCTCCGGAGACGCCTCGCCAGATTCCTGGGAGGGCGCTAGGGAAGGATAACCTCGAGCAGGGTCTTCCGGAGATATGGAGCGAGAAGAGGACCTAGAACTGTGTTCCAGTCTGTGTCTCTTACGGCTTGGGTTGGACGGACCGGGAAGGGAGTCTTGCAACCCGCTGGTGACTGCAGGTGCTGAAAGGGGCAATCTGTCCAAAACGGATACTAGGGTCTGTGATACCCTGGTGAGGTCCGCAACAGATTGTGACAAAGACGCTGTCACGCTGTCTAATGATATGAATACAATGTCAGTAAACTATTTATACAGGAACCACACTCTATACAACATATAGTTTAGCAACATCAGAATGTAAGTATAAAATAGATTTACCTCACACAATCTCTGCAGAACTTAGGGTTAATCTTGAGGACTTGATGTGCAGAAACGATATAGTTGAACTCAGGGTTAATCTTGAGGACTTGATGAGCTGTAACAGGAAAGAGGAGGACCGGGGTCTAACCTGACCCTACACTGGGGTCCTAACTAATCCCTTACCTTGGAGGTACTGATAATGGTTCAGAGGTCCAAGTCTCCAGCCTAACCCTGTCTCCTGTCAGACCCTGAACCCTGTAATCAGTCCTAAGAAGGATCCTGATTACCACCAAAGGGATATGGGCTGATCTCAGCTAAATACACAGATTAGACATATAAGACAGACAGGATAGCACTCACTTGCATACACACTCAAACACCGAAGGAACATAAATGGTCTGGGAAATAAACTCTAAGTAAGTTGAGCTTAAAACAGCTAAGGAGCTCTCAACTTAAGTCTATACAGATTCATTCCTATCTGTGGTCTGCATGAAGGATTTCACTGGCAACTCCCAAAGCAGACAACCAGGAATTTAAAGGAAACCAATCAACAAATAATCAATTGCAGCCGGGAGAAACTGCACCCAGTCCCAGCACCGAGCACAGACAGAATTAACTCCCTAGCTGCCAAACACAAAGAAACAGCAACTCAGCTGTGAGAAGTCAAAATGTGCAACCGCGACGATCTTCGTGGCAATGCACACATGACAGACGCTGCCCACTGGGGGGTATGGGTCTCAGGATCACCCGGATCAGAAGGGGGCTCCTGGGTGGGTCCCGTGGGGTCGCTGCAGGCCTGGCAGAGGGGAGAAGACTGACCTGAAGGGAGTCTGCCATTACAAGAAGAACATACAAAGTATCTAACCAGCGTGGCGGAGGAAGAGGAAGATGGGGGACGAGTAGACTCTCCCTTTTTTTTTAGGCATGGCTGAGCAATCCCACTAACCGGTGTCAGAAGGTTGGGGGACAGAGAAGGGCAGAGGAGAGTGTCAGCTCTGCAGGACAGAGCTTACTCACGGTTCCTGCGTGCTGCCGAGATGTTCCTCCCTGATGTGATGCTGTGAATGGAGCCCGTGCTCAGAGACCGCGGAGGTAGCTGAGGAGCCGCTTGCTGCCACTTGAAGAACGCAGGAGCGACAGACGCAGGGCCTGTAGAGAGCACTCTGCGTCTGCTACAGCTCACAGGAACGCTGAGAGCGGTGGGCGGAGCCAGGACAGGCAGAGAAAGAAGCCCGCCCGGAAGTGTGACAGGCGGGGGGCGGAGCCAGGACAGGCAGAGAAAGAAGCCCGCCCGGAAGTGTGACAGGCGGGGGGCGGAGCCAGGACAGGCAGAGAAAGAAACCCGCCCGGAAGTGTGACAGGCGGGGGGCGGAGCCAGGACAGGCAGAGAAAGAAACCCGCCCGGAAGTGTGACAGGCGGGGGGCGGAGCCAGAGCTGAAGTAGGCCCAGAATGAAGCCGGGACCTAAATTTTGGTCTGCGGCCGTCGGGTAAGGGGGATTGGAGCGGAGGACGCCGCTGCTTAAGAAAAACAGGCCCCGAAATGAATCGCCGCAGCCACCGGCAGGAAAAAGAGGTAGACAGGCGGCGCAATGCGAACGAGCACCGCACTGATAAAAACCCGGGCTCCAGCTCCTAGAGAAAGACAGGGGGGCCCCGGGAAATCCACGGCGCCGCGAGGTACCCGGAGCAGCCCCATCTATAAAGGCCTAAGGGGACTAGAATAATGTACCAGGCTCTCCTGTAACCTGCATCCTCCTTTTTCTCCTTTTTTTTTTTCTTTCCTTCTTTTTTCTTCCTGTCTTCTTTGTTTTCTCCTGCTGAGAAAGAGGGACAATACCTCAGACCAAAGGTTGGACGTCCGGATCAGTTGTGGGGACGTCCGCGTCTCCTCATCCGACAGGCTCTGGTGGGCGAGTAGGTGGGAGACGGAGGCAGGCCCGTCTTTCGCTGCCCCTGATCACCTAAACATCCGTCTGTGCTAGGGATTAGAGTGGGGGGTCCTGCCGAGACAGACATATGAGGATACGGGGTGGCAGTACACGCCGTACTCATAGTCTCTGTGTGGGACTACAGTAGTGACTTTTCACACTGTATCCCTCCGGAAGGTACCTGAAAAGGAACGACGCACAATAGGTAGATATGGGTCTCCAAAGAGACCGGTGTCCACCTCCTACTGACACTAAGCTAAAACTGATTAGCTTGGTGCCAGTCGGTGGGGTGTACACTGCAGAGGAGGAGCCAACCTTTTTTGCATATGCATAGTGTCAGCCTCCTAGTGGCAGCAGCATACACCCCATGGTTTCTGTGTCCCCCAATGAAGCGATAGAGAAAAGACGATTTTTATTGCAAAAAATAGTTTTTGGATCACCACATTTTGAGAGCTATAATTTTTCCATATTTTGGCCCACAGAGTAAGGTGAGGTATTGTTTCTTGCGGGACGAGATGACGTTTTTATTGGTACCATTTTTGGGCACATGACATTTTTTGATCGCTTTCTATTCCGATTTTTGGGAGAAAGAATGAGCAAAAACCAGCAATTCATGAATTTCTTTTTTTTGCGAGGGGTTTTTTCCGAGTGTGGTAAAATTGATAAGGCAGTTTTATTCTTTGGGTCAGTACGATTACAGCGATGCCTCATTTATATTGTTTTTATATGTTTTGATGCTTTTATACAATAAAAACTATTTTAAAGAAAAAATAATTGTTTTTGCATCACTTTATCCTGAGAGCTAGAACTGTGACTGCATCTGGCACCTAGTGCCGGGTGTCAGCTGTGAGAATCAGCTGACACCCGGCCGCGATCCCCCTGTGAGCACGGCCGATCCTGATGACGAAATATTCCGTCCATGGTCAAATTGTGCCAGGGCAAATGGACGGAATATTACGTCAGATGGCAGGAAGGGGTTAAAAGAGGTCAGGATACACATGATGAGAGCATTATACTGCCTCTGTACAAATCCCTGGTTAGACCGCACATGGAGTACTGTGTACAGTTTTGGGCACAGATGCTCAGGAAGGATATAATGGAACTAGAGCGAGTACAAAGGAGGGCAACAAAATTAATAAAGGGGATGGGGGAACTACAATGCCCAAAGAGATTAGCAAAATTAGAATTATTTAGTCTAGAAAAAAGACGACTGAGGGGCAATCTAATAACCATGTATAAGTATATAAGGGGACAATACAAACATCTCTCCGAGGATCTGTTTATAACAAGGAAGGTGACGGTCACAAGGGCGCATTCTCTGCATCTAGAGGAGAGGTTTTTCCACCAACATAGAAGAGGATTCTTTACTGTTAGTGCAGTGAGAATCTGGAATTCCTTGCCTGAGGATAGCGAACTCAGTTGACAGGTTCAAGAGAGGCCTGCATGTCTTCCTGGAGCGTAACAATATTGTATCTTACAGTTAATAGGTTCTTTAGAAGGACGTAGATCTGGGGATTTATTCTGACGGTCTTGCTAACTATGTTACTAATAGGGGGCCCGAACATACAGTGTATGCCACGCTGTCATGTGCATGACAACACGGCAAACACAGATTCTGATTGGCAGTAAAATCATTCCCGCCGGTCAGCCAGCTGCGATTCCCACGCTGTCAAAAGACAGCATGAGCCAGAAGCTGTGATTGGAGGTATAATGTTTACCTCTGGTCACTAGTGTCAGCTGATGGGACTACTGCTCCCATCAGCCGACACCTGCTGCTGCTAATAACAGAGAGAGCAGGAGCGGCTGATGGGAGTATTTATCAGCTGGCTCCTGCGCAGTAAATTAAAAAAAAAAAACCTGTGTGGGTTCTTCTGTATTTTTGATAACCAGCCAGGCAAAACTCACAGCTGGGGACTGCAACCTTCAGCTGTCAGCTTTAGCAAGGCTGGTTATCAAGAATAGAAGGGTCCACACGCCGTATTTTTTAACTATTTAAATAAATAATTTTCAAAAACGGCACGGGGTCCCCCCATTTTTCACAACCAGGCTTGCTAAAGCAGACAGATGGGGGCTGGTATTCTCAGGCTGGTAAGGGGACATGGGTATTGGTCTCCCCATCTTAAAAATAGCAGCTGGCAGCTGCCTAGAAAAGGCACATCTATTAGATGTGCCAATTCTGGTGCTTTGCCCAGCTCTTCCGACTTGCCCTGTAGCAGTGGCAAGTGAGTTTCAAATTTGTGGGGTTGATGTCACCTTTGTATTGTCAGGTGACATTAAGTCCATGGATTAGTAATGGAGAGGCATCTATAAGAGACCTATCCATTACTAATTATATAATTATATGGTAAATAAAGACACAGACAGAATAAAGTATTTTATTTGAAATAAAACAAAACACTTTTACTTTTTTATTTAAAAATAACAAACTTAGTTATACTCACCTAATGCCTAATTTCACCGAAGCACTGGTCTCCTGTAATAAAACAAAAATGAAAAAAACAACAATATTCCTCACCTCTTCGTCTTTCTGTCCCACGCCATAATCCATGTCTGGGGAGAAATAGTTTTCAACCTGGACAGTGCCAAGATGTGACTGTCCAGGTTGATAACCACTGGTGAATGAGCTGCTGCGAGCGCATCCTCAGTGACCTTGCGGCGACGTCATCGAGTTTACTGCATGTCACTGAGGCCGGGTTCCCAGCTGGGCTGAACTGCGGTGACCCTGTTGTGATTCTCGCTAGCACCGTGAGAAAGCTGCACGGTGCAGAGGTCAGTTCACCGCATTGAAATTATACATATAATGAAGGAGTCACTATCATTTACAGTGGGTATCGAAAGTATTCAGACCCCTTTAAATTTTTCACTCTTTGTTTCATTGCAGCCATTTGGTAAATTCAAAAAAGTTCTTTTTTTTCTCATTAATGCACCTCCGGTCGGCACTAGCTCTCTGGGGCTCAAGTGACTTTGTTATGTCATGTGAGCCGTGCAGCTAATCAGCGGCCGTTTCAGTCTCCCCTTCTTCGAACAAATCTGACACCCAGTGCAGAACTGCTGCCTTCTGACTTCGCCTGGATTTTGCATTTGTTTGAAGGAGGGCACAGTCTTCAACACTGCTGTTTGGCTGCAGGGCTCACATGACATAATGTCACGCGAGCCCCAGGAAGCTCGTGCCAACACCGCTAGGACGGAATCGGCACAAGAGGTGAGTATAGCTGTTATTATTTTACTTGATTGGGAGAGGGTTGGCTAAATAGTGAACAACCTTTTAATAAAAGTTTGTTAATAAGTTATATGTACCCCAAAATGGTGTGACTGACAAATGCAACTCATCCTGACTAACATAAGCCCTCATGCAGTTATATTGATGAAAAAATAAGAATACTATGGCTCCTGGAATGTTAAAAATGAAAAGACTGAACATGTAAACAGCAACATCGCTTTACAAAAGAAATACGGTATATTGAAGGTCCTTCAAGCATTCACATAGGTGTACCCACTCTGTTGTACTACTGATATTCAGAGTACTTTGGTCTCTTTGCTATTCATGTGTGGGGCCACTTTGACACTTTATGAAGAAACTCACTTTCATGGTAAATCATATAAAAATAATAGGTGAGTGCTGCAGAGGTCACGGTTAAAATCGTAAAAATGCCAAATTGTATTTATAGAGCATGGGAAAACAAACAAAATACAGTATAAGGCCTCATACTCACTGGCTTGAAAAAAATCGGTCCGTTTTCTGCAGGAAAAAAACGGTACATTTGTTGTAAAAAGGCATGCAATTTTGATGCGATTTTAAATCGCACCATGCGTTTTCTGTCAGTTTTCCATCTGTATGCAATGCGATTTTAACATGAAGTTTTACATAGAGCAGTTATCTCTATGTAAAAAGTCATGTAAAAATCACATTGTAACAAAAAAATTTCCACAAAAAGCAAATAATTATATATATAATATATATATATACATCTAATATATATATATATAATATATATATAGGTCATACACTTCTACATAGTATAATAGCCGCTAATTCATCCCTGGCATTACTGTAAAATCACACTGACAGCTTTAATAAAGAACAGAAACAATACATATACACATATAGAATACATATATATATATATATATATATATATATATATATATATAATTGTGACATATATATATACATATATTTATAGTTCCTAGACTTCTACATACTGTAATAGCCGCTAATTCAATTGCCGGCTTTTGTGAAATCACAGAAGCCGACATGAAATGATACATTGTTTCCACACAGTTAACCATGTCATTTCCTGTATTTTGATATATGGTTTGAACTTACAATTACATGAGTGTATTTGTGCAAAATTTCAGACATGTAGGGGTTAATTAAAGGTGTAAATTCGTTGAAAAAAAATGCGTGGGCTCCCGCTGTATTTTCTCCACCAGACAGACAAAGCCAGCGAGTGGGGGCAGATAATAATAGCCTAGGGAGGGTACATTTTTTTTGTGCCCCCCCTGGCTACTAACATCTGCCCCCAGACACCCCAGAAAGGGCAAATCTATAATTAGATTCGCCCTTTCTGGCACTTTGCCCGTCTATTCCCATTGCACTGTAGCGGTGGCGAATGGGTTAATAAGGCGTTAATGTCACCTTAGTATTGAAAGGTGACCTTAAGGCAGGTTAATAATTGAGAGCTGTCAATTAGACAACTATCAATTATTAATCCTATTGTATGATACAAAAATCAAACACACACAGTTTAATAAAAAAATAAGTTTAATGAAATAATCACACAGTTTTGACCATATTTTATTTTCCTGCTAAAACCATTTCCTGTAATAAAAATAAAATAAAAAAGCAAAATTATTCTTACCAATCCGATGTACAGTCAGGTCCCACGGTGTAATCCATCAGAAAGGGTTAACAGGTTACAGCTTGCAGAAAGCTAATGCTGTCTCCAAGTTGTAACCCCATGAATGAATCAGTTACTCTCCCAGTGAAAGGAGAGGAATAGATTCATGAATGGAGCTTAATTGATTTATTGCCACTTTCACTTCAGTGACCTGACCTAACGTGAAAGTGGGATACAATCAATTAAGCTTCATTCATTAATCACATCCTCTCCTGTCGGCAGGAGATAAGCTCATTCATTCAGGAGCTATCAGATAAGCACGCAGGATTACTTGCGCTGCTTATCTGATTGCTAGTTAACCCTTTGTGAAGGATTACATCGTGGGACGTGACAGAACGCCAGATAGGTAAGAATAATTTTGTTTTATTATTTTATATTTATTTTAGAAGAACAAGGGCTTCGAACGGATTAAGAGTGAAATAAAAGATGGTCAAAAATATGTGTTTTGATTTCATTAAAATTATTTATTCTTAAAGTGTGTTTGTGTTTTTTTATTTACTTCAATAGGATTAATAATTGATAGTTGTCTAATTGACAGCTCTCAATTATTAACCTGCCTTAAGGTCACCTTTCAATACTAAGGTGACATTAACGCCTTATTAACCCATTCGCCACCGCTACAGGGCAATGGGAATAGACGGGCAAAGTGCCAGAAAGGGCAAATCTAATTATAGATTTGCCCTTTCTGGGGTGTCTGGGGGCAGATGTTAGTAGCCGGGGGGGGCACAAAAAAAATGTACCCTCCCTAGGCTATTATTATCTGCCCCCACTCGCTTGCTTTGTCTGTCTGGTGGAGAAAATACAGCGGGAGGCCACGCATTTTTTTTCAACGAATTTACACCTTTAATTAACCCCTACATGTCTGAAATTTTGTACAAATACACTCATGTAATTGTAAGTTCAAACCATATATCAAAATACAGGAAATGACATGGTTAACTGTGTGGAAACAATGTATCATTTCATGTCGGCTTCTGTGATTTCACAAAAGCCGGCAATTGAATTAGCAGCTATTACAGTATGTAGAAGTGTATGAACTATAAATATATATATATATATGTATGTGTTACAATGACATGTATATATATATATATGTATTCTATGTTTATGTATCTACTGTTTTGTGTGCTGTCAGTGTGATTTTACAGTAGCCGGGGATGAATTACCGGCTTTTCAAAGGAGACTGGTGCATATAAATCGGACAGCACGTGCATGGTGCGAGTGCTGTTCGTTTTTTAATCACACCCATTGACTTGCATTGGCGAATTTCATCCCAAAATCGCATCAAATCGCAGCAAGCTGCGATTTTTTTCTCACACCAATATCTGATGAGAAAAAAATCGCTAATGAGAACTCACCCATTGACTAACATTGGTCAGATTTGCATCCGATTTTTTATCGTCTGATTTTCATCCATTATCGGCACCAGTGAGTATGAGGCCTAACACAGTCTTTCAGTTGCCACTTACCACTTGTGATATTTGCAGGTCAAGGCCCCATTCACCAATTCACTAATGGCTCCACCTTCAGTAACATCATCCAGTAAAATGACTAAAGGGACATCACATGGTCCTGTCTCTCTGTCAATTTGGTTTGCCAAGTTGGACAAGTATAGCTGCAGATCCTATAAAAGTAAGGTACAGTGTGAAAGGATTATTTTATAGGAAAGGACAGTTTGGAAGCAATGTATCATAAGAGAAACCGTGTGGGTGCAAGATTTTGTGCAGGAAACACAACGAGGAACAACTGTTTGTTTGAGGGTCCCAACATGGGTGAATATTTTTATTTAGGTGGTACTTATAACGACACTTTCATTTTTAAGGGAACCATGTCAGGATGGTTGTAGGTCTCTTCATGAATTAGGAACATTGGACAAGTGGCATACATATCTGTGTGCCTCATCACAAATTCTACTCTACTCCTGCTGGAGTAAGATTTGCGGCGTAGCGAATGCCACCCTCGTCATGCATTTGAAGGTCCTCCATCCCCTCCCCAACTTTGCCCACTTTGTCGGTTCTGAGTGAAAACGATCTGAGAATGCCAAAAGTCGCAACATTTTAGTGCAGCCTTGAGTTGCACCAAAACTGTGCGAATACTAGTGTAAAAGCTTTTATGAATTCAGCCCAATGACTCCAATCAAAGAAGACATCCTCTGTAAGGTACCTAGATGTAAATGTTTAATTGTGGCATTGTGTATAATCAGTATTGTGGTTCTTATATGGTCCGCAGTGTGAAGATGGCTGGTAACATGAACTCTCATTGTTATTGTCACGACCCACAAGGGTCGGTCCAGCAGACGGCAAAACAAACACCAACAATGGGATGGAAAAATGGAGAGGAAGGCCCTAACAGTAGGGACTGAGAGATGGGGCACCTCATAACACAGCCTGTGCCTATTCCTAAGCTCCTCTAACGCCCTATGCGAGTCCTTCCCCCCACCGTCACATGCCTAGTCCCTACATGTCACCTCACTAAACCCAAGCTAGTGCACTGACCAGCAAGGACGCTAGTCTCTCCACTGCAGGTGGTATAAACAAACGGGGTAGTGACAAGCACGAGACAGACAAGCTAAGAGAACAACGAAAACTTAGCTCAGGCCTTTGATGCCAAGCTCCACACAACAGAGGACACGGAACCAGGACCTCCAACTCCACCGAAGCAGCTGATACACTGCTAGCAACAGAGAGCTCCCAACTCCTAGGCGCTGGTCTTAGGAGACAAACTCTATTACCAACAGTCAGCTGATGAGTCATGAGACTATTTAACCCCTTTCCGACATCAAGCATGCCAATGTCAGACTCACTCACTTTGATGTGGGCTCCGGCGCTGAGTCCACATCTTTCCCGGCATATTTCAGTTTTGAACAACTGACATGTGCCCGGAACAGCCGTGGGTGGAACTGTCATCCATCCGTGGCTATTAACCCGTTAAAGGGAATCTGTCACCCCAATTTTGCCATATCAACTAAAGATATGGCTGAATAGTGCGTCCCATAACAAAGCTAACAGTAGGTATCATATATCCTGATAACCCCGTTTTCATATCAAAATACCTTTGTAAAGTTGGTATTTTTCAATCATGGCAGTCAGGTCAGGAGGGCGGCATTTTCTCTGTCCTCTCCCCCCGCTCCTCGGAATCAGTTGTGTATCGCCGTCTGTGAATCCCACAGACGGCGTTCGGCTTCCCGTAATTGCAAAATTCAAATTTGGGCCGGCGCATGCGCAGTGTGCTTTGCCCAACAGTGGGCAAAGCATAAAATCATTAAAGCGCATACGCTACTCTTTCCTTGCCCCGGAAGTCATCCAAGGCAAGCAGTCATTTCTGGAGCAAGGAAAGACTAGCGCATGCGTTGTAATGATTGTATGCTTTGCCTACTGTTGGGTAAAGCACACTGCGCATGCGCCGGCCCGAATTTGAATTGAGCAATTGCGGGAAGCCGAACGCCGTCTGTGGGATTCACAGACGGCGATACGCAACGGATGCCGAGGAGCGGGGGGGAGGGGGGGAGGACAGAGAAAACGCCGCCCTCCTGACCTGACTGCCATGATTGACAGCGAAAAATCCCAACTTTACAAAGGTATTTTGATATGAAAACGGGGGTATCAGGATATATACCTACCGTTAGCTTTGTTATGGGACGCACTATTCAGCCATATCTTTAGTTGATATGGCAAAATTGGGGTGAGAGATTCCCTCTAAATGCCGTTGTCAAACTCTGACAGCGGCATTTAACATGCCCTTCCAGCAATCGCTCCGGAAATCCGCCCAACAGTGACCCCCACCATGTGATCTCGGGTCACCCATGGATCGGCATGACAACCAGAGGTCTCCTGCCGGATTGCTATGAGCGTCGCCCTGTGGCCATGTGGTCGGCCCTGTCATAGTGAAAACAAAAAACAACTGTGGGATTGTACTTTTTTTAAAATCTCACTGCACTTGGAATTTTTTTCCCGTCTTCGAGTACACGAACTGGTAAAACCAATGGTGTCGTTCAAAAGTACAACTCGTCCTGCAGAAAACAAGCCCTCACATGGCCATTTTGACCAAAAAATAAAAAAGTTATGACTCTGGGAAGAAAAATGAAAATGCAAAACCAAAAATACCTCTGGTCATTAAGGGGTTAAAGGATGGTGGGAGTGGTCACCACCCACATCAGTTGACCAACAACACGGAATATGCCAGCAAGGAAACTGACATTAACCCTTGCTGGCCCAAAAGTAAAAACCATGTTTAAATTAACGCAGAACCAGAGATGTCAAAACTCCAAAAATGAGACGTGACAGTACCCCCCTTTCAATGAGGCGCCTCTGGACCCTTAACCCCAGACTACATCGGAAATGACGTAATGTAAAGACGCATCAACCCAATAGGATTCACCTCCGCAGTCACCTGATCCTCAGGCTTACGTCAAATGCAGCCCGATGGTGACAGAAATACCATAGGCTCCGGAGGCAAAACAAATCTCCAGCGCGACGACCTGTGGAATACGTTATGTACCTGCATTACTGGGGAACCACCACCATCCCTTGTTTTCTCCCCCTGAGAGGACCCCGAAACTCGGCGTTGAATCCTGCCCCTATTCCCTGGTAGCTCCTTAGCTGCCTCCACAAGAGAAGAATGGGTAGATTTGAGAAGGACCGTAGCTCCCAAGCAACAGCCTTTACAAGACTGGTCCCAACTAACCACTTCCCTGGACCACCAATCTATGACCGGATTGTGTCTCTTCAGCTAGGGAAAGTCTAAGACGATGGGAGTTAGCATACCCTCCAAGACGCAGCAGGACAGGGACTCTTCATGAAGAGTTCCCATAAGGTTAATATTGTCTACGACTTGGGTAAGACTCCTCTGGCTGGAAGGGACAGAGTGAATCGCATGAATGGAAATAGGTCTCACTAGAGTCCTACCAATCAGAGTCTGAACAAAGCCAGAATCCACCAAATTGACCCCAGCTCCACTATCCACAAGAACCGGTACCGTCCCAGTCTCCCCACAAACCACTACTTCAGCAGAAATGGAAAACGGAGACGTGAATGTGGAAGAAATGTACACACCCTGGTTGCCTCCCTTCATACGACCAGGGGAACGCAGCTTTGGTGATGAAGTACCAACTCTGGCGCAAGATGGGCAGACACTGATGTAACGATCCGTAAGACCACAGTAGAAACATGCCCCCGTCCCACTGCGAACCGCAGGCAACCCAGTTTGAGATTAGACCCACCTACAGGTTCGTCCGTCTGCACCAGTGTGTCCTCCTCTCTAAAAAGAACAACAGGGGGTTGATTTGGTGTATGTCTCTCCCTGAAGCATCTATGCACCCAGATTGCAAGGGCCATGGCAGCCTCCAACGATCCAGGAGTAGCATACTGCACCAGAGTATCCTGAAGCCTAGTTGACAGACCATGACAAAAAATGGCTCCTAAGAGCAGGGTCATTCCATTGAGTGTCAGTGGTCCATCTTTGAAACTCTGAACAGTACTTCTCAGCCGGCTGGCCCCCCTGCTTGATCTTACGGAGTCGAGACTCAGCCAGAGAAACGCCATCAGGATCCCTATTACACCAGCGCCAATACTGCAAAAAACTCTTCCACCGACCGCAAAGATGGTGAATCAGTCAGCAAGGAGAAGGCCCAGGATTGGAAATCACCCTTGAGAAGGGAGACTATAATCCCCACACGCTGTTCCTCACTCCCTGAAGAACAAGGGCGAAACCTGTAATATAATTTACAGGCTTCCTTGAATACAATAAATTTATCTCTCCCTCCAGAGAATCTGTCAGGGAGAGATATTTTGGGTTGCGGTTGTGCCTGGACATGACCAAGAACCCAGACACCTGCTGAAACTGATGCACCACCTGAGACCGCAGCTCCGTTACCTCATCCGTGAGGGTCTGTATCAGGCGAGCAAAAGCCTCCGCTTGCGCTATAGGTTCACTGGAAGAATGGTATGGTTGGTAATAGTGTCACGAACCACAAGGGTCGGTCCAGCGGACAGCAGAACAAACACCAACAACGGGATGGAAAAAGGGAGAGGAAGGCCCTAACAGTAGGAAACGACGGATGGGGCACCTTCTAACACAACCTGTGCCTATCCCTAAGCTCCCCTAACGCCCTATGCGGGTCCTTCCCCCTGCCGCCGTCACGTGCCTAGTCCCTAGCTGTCACCTCACTAAACCCTGGCTAGTGCACTGGCTCGCAAGGACGCTAGCCTCACCACTGCAGGTGGTATAAACACAGGGGGTAGTGACAAGCATGAGATAGACAAGAAAAGAGAACAAGAACTTAGCTCAAGCCTCTGCTGCCAAGCTCCACACAGTAGAGGACACGGAACCAGGACCTCCACAGAAGCAGCTGATACACTGCTGGCACCAGAGAGCTCCCAACTCCTAGGCTGGTCTTCAGAGACAAACTCTATTACCAACAGTCAGCTGATGTGTCATGTGACTAAAGGATGGTGGGAGTGGTCACCACCCACATCACCTGACCAGAAACACAGCAGCTGCCAGCAAGGAAACTGACATTAACCAAGGTAAAAACTGTTGTGAATGGGTTTGAGATGAGTTCTGAGCAGAGGCTCCCTCTGGTGGTTACAAGCAGTGCTAGTCTGTCCAGTGAAGATTGTGAGGACTGGGAATCAGGTGTTACTGACTGGTCTTATATAAGGGAGTCACCTTCCCATCAGGGTTGCCGGTGATCAATTGTTCTGGTCTGAATCCTTTATTCCAGTTTCCCTTGTAGCCTGCTGTTTCGTGTCGGCATCTCCTGCTAACAGATAAGACTTTTTCTTCTTTTGTGTTTGTGCTATATTTTTGCATTTTGTCCTGCACTTCTGTGGGGGCCTTCAGGGTCCCCTCCGGGGGCTTCTGCCCTCTCAGTTTTGTTCAGCCACTTATGTTTGTACTTTTGCTTTTTCCAGTTTTTTCAGTGGCTGCTGTTTTGATTTTGTTACACCAGAGAACTAATTTAGGTGGAAGAGGTCGTGTGATCTCAGGTGTTTTTGAAATTAGTAGAGTTGGTGCCTTTCAGGGTTTTCTGGGATTGCAGTAAGTACCCTTCCTATCCTTTTCTATTTAGTTAGTTTGGGCCCCAGCGTTTGCTCATACTATTTTCTTTCTGTGTCAGTATTTCATCTTGTCTAACCGCCATTACATGTTTGGGGGCTTTCTATTATCTTTGGGGTTCTGCTCCGGGGCAGATAGCTTTCCTATTTCTATCTTTAGGTGTAGTTAGTTTCTCAGGCTGTGACGAGGCGTCTAGGACCAACGTAGGAACGCTCCACGGCTGCCTCTAGTTGTGGTGGTTAGTCAGGGTACTGCAATCTCATAGATTCCAACTGCTCTGGTGTATTGCCTTTTTTTACCTGCACTCCTCAGCTACCGAAATACAACAGTATCACCGGCCTAAAAATTTAAAATTGTATGGTACTCACAGAAGGGAAAAAATATTGTGAAAGAAAAAAGGTTGTCAGAGTTGTCAGAGATATTTTTCTGTTTGTTGCATTTTTTTTTTTTTCCCTCTGTATCTCTGGGTGCTGGGGAGGATCTTTTCTCTCAATGGAGTTTGCACAGTTGTCTGGCCATGTGGATCAGCTTGCCACTGAGGTTCGGAGTATTGCTATCTATCTTGCTGGGTTGCCTGTTGTGGAACCTAGGATTCCCATGCCAGATTTGTTTTTAGGGGATCGAGCTAAGTTTCAGAATTTCAAAAATAATTGTAAATTGTTTTTTGCCTTAAAATCTAAGTCCTCAGGGAACGCAGCGCAGAAGGTTCAAATTATCATCTCTCTCCTGCGCGGCGATCCTCAGGATTGGGCTTTTTCCCTGATACCTGGGGATCCTGTTTTGAGTGATGTTGATGCATTTTTTCAGGCCTTGGGGTTATTGTACGATGAGCCTAATGTCACTGATCAAGCTGAAAAAGCCTTGTTGGCATTAAATCAGGGGCTTGATGACGCTGAGTTATTCTGTCAGAGATTTCGTAGGTGGGCAGTCCTGACCAAATGGAATGACGACGCTTTGGCAGCCCTTTTCCGGAAGGGTCTGTCAGATAATGTAAAGGATGTTATGGTGGGATTCCCTGTCCCCTCTGGTCTCAATGATTCTATGTCATTAGCGATTCAAATTGACAGGCGTTTGCGTGAGCGGAGAAGTATGCGTGGAATGGTGTTGCCTTGTGAACCAGCTTCTGAACCCATGCAGTGTGATGGAGTGGTGTCTGGGGCACAGCGTCATGAGTTTCGAAAGCGCAATGGGTTATGTTTCTACTGTGGTGATGCCTCTCATGCTATTTCAGTCTGCCCTAAGCGGGGAAGACGTTTTGCACGCTCAGTTGTCTTGGGTAGTGTTCAGACTAAGTTTTTATTAACTGTCACTCTGATATGCTCTCTGTCCTCATTTTCTGCTCAGGCTTTCGTTGATTCTGGAGCAGCTATCAATCTGATGGATTATGATTTTGCTAAACGTTGTGGATTTCCCTTGATACCCCTACAGAAGTCTATTCCCCTACTGGGGATCGATTCTACCCCTTTGGCTGAGAATAAACCCCAGTTTTCTACTCAGGTGATAATGAGGGTTGAACCTGATCACCAGTAGTGCTGCAAATTTTTGGTTCTGTATAATCTGCATGACATTATCGTGCTGGGTTTTCCTTGGTTACAGTCTCATAATCCTGTTTTGGATTGGAAATCTGTGTCTGTAACCAGTTGGGGCTGCCAATGTGTTAATACCAACACTCCTGTTTTTTCTGCCTCCCCCCAGGCTCAGGATGTTCCTGACTTTTGATTGATTTTTCTGATGTGTTTAGCGAAAGTAAATCTGCATCCTTGCCTCCCCATAGGAGCTATGACTGCGCTATTGAATTAGTGCCGGGTAGTAAATTCCCTAAAGGTCGCCTTTTTAACTTGTCTGTACCTGAACATGACGCTATGCGGTCTTATATCAAGGAATCATTGGAGAAGGGTCATATCAGACCATCCTCTTCACCCTTAGGTGCCGGTTTTTTTCTTTGTGGCCAAAAAGGATGGTTCATTAAGGCCGTGTATTGATTATCGTCTCTTTAACAATATTACTGTGAAATATCAATACCCGTTACCCTTGATTTCTGACCTGTTTTCCAGGGTGAAAAATGCTACTTGGTTTACCAAGCTTGACCTCAGGGGGGCATATAACCTTATTCGCATTAAGCACGGGGATGAATGGAAGACGGCATTCAATACCCCTGAAGGGCATTTTGAGTACCTGGTGATGCCCTTTGGGCTCACTAATGCTCCTTCCGTCTTCCAGTCCTTCATGAATGACATTTTCAGGGATTTTGTGGACAAATTTCTGATTGTTTATTTGGATGATATCTTGATTTTTTCTAATGACTGGGACTCTCATGTGAAACATGTTCGAACTGTATTCCAGATTTTGAGAGAGAATGCTCTGTATGTGAAGGGATCAAAGTGTCTTTTTGGCGTACAGAGGATCTCATTTCTGGGATTCATTTTGTCCCATCTGTTATTGAAATGGACCCGGTCAAGGTTCAGGCCATCTGTGATTGGGTCCAACCTACTTCATTAAAGGCTCTTCAGAGATTTTTGGGTTTTGCCAATTTTTATCGTAAATTTATTGGTAATTTCTCGGTTATTGTTAAACCATTAACTGATTTGACCAAAAAGGGTTCTGATGTGGTGAATTGGCCTCCTGAGGCAGTCTCTGCATTTCAGGAACTTAAGCAGAGATTCACTTCTGCTCCTGTTCTACGGTAGCCTGATGTTTCTCTACCATTTCAGGTGGAGGTTGATGCCTCTGAAATTGGGGCAGGTGCCGTTTTGTCCCAAAGAGATCCAGAGACCTCTAAAAGTAACCCTTGTGCCTTTTTCTCTCGAAAATTTTCTCCTACTGAACGTAATTATGACGTGGGTAATCGGGAGTTATTGGCCATGAAGTGGGCTTTTGAAGAGTGGAGACATTGGCTGGAGGGAGCCAAACATCAGGTGGTGGTCCTTACGGACCATAAGAATCTGGTTTATCTGGAATCTGCCAAGCGACTTAATCCTAGACAGGCCAGGTGGGCCTTGTTTTTCACACGTTTTAATTTTGTGGTTTCATTTCTTCCTGGCACTAAGAATGTTAAGGCGGATGCCCTCTCGAGGAGTTTCCTGGCGGACTCTCCTGAGTTATCTGATCTTTCTGTTATTTTGAAAGAGGGTATAGTTCTTTCCGCCATCTCGCCCAATTTGAGACTGGCTCTGGAGGGGTGTCAGGAGGATAAGCCCGAGCGCTGCCCGTTGGGAAATTGTTTGTCCCGGACCAGTGGAAAAAGAGTGTGATGTCTGAGATTCATTGTTCCGCGCTGGCCGGTCATCCCGGAATTTTTGGTACCAGAGACTTGGTTAGTCGGTCCTTTTGGTGGCCTACCTTGTCTCGTGATGTCAGGGAATTTGTGCAGTCCTGCGGGACTTGCTCTCGCTCCCAGCCTTGCTCTCGCTCTAGTGGTTTGTTGATGCCATTGCTGTGCCCAAGAGACCATGGACCCATATCTCTATGGATTTCATTTCCGACCTTCCTGTTTCTCAGAGAATGACCACCATCTGGGTAATTTGTGATAGGTTTTCCAAGATGATACATCTTGTGCCATTACCTAAGTTGCCTTCCTCCTCTGAATTGGTGCCGTTGTTCCTTCAGCACGTGGTTCGGTTACACGGCATTCCTGAGAACATTGTGTCTGACAGAGGAGTCCAGTTTGTTTCCAGATTTTGGAGGACTTTTTGTTCTAAACTGGGTGTTCAATTGTCTTTCTCCTCGGCATTTCATCCTCAGACCAATGGTCAAACTGAGAGAACAAACCAGACATTGGAGACTTATCTAAGATGCTTTGTGTCTGCTGATCAGGATGACTGGGTCTCTTTTTTGCCTTTGGCTGAGTTTGCTCTTAATAATAGGGCTAGCTCTGCTACTTTGATGTCTCCGTTTTTCTGTAATTCTGGGTTTCACCCTCGATTTTCTTCAGGACAGACGGAGGCTTCTGTCTGTCCAGGTGTTGACTCTGTTGTGGAGCGTATGCAACTGATTTGGGACCAGGTAGTGGAGAGGTTGTCCCTCTCTCAGGAGAGGGCCCAGCGGTTTGCTAACCGGCATAGGACTGATGGTCCTCGGTTTAAAGTGGGGGACTTGGTCTGGTTGTCCTCAAAGAATATTCCTATGAGAGTAGCATCTCCTAAATTTAAGCCTAGGTTCATTGGACCTTATAAGATCATGGAGATTATTAATCCTGTTTCTTTTCGTTTGCTTCTTCCAGGGACATTTAAGATCCATAACGTGTTCCACAAGTCCTTGTTGAAGAGGTTTGTTAAGCCAGTGGTTCCTGCTGCTGTGCCTCCTGACCCTGTTTTGGTTGAGGGCAATCTGGAGTATGTGGTTGAGAAAATATTAGATTCTCGTTTTTCTAGACGGAAACTCCAGTATTTGGTTAAATGGAGAGGTTATGGTCAGGAAGACAATTCTTGGGTGTTTGCTTCGGACATCCATGCTAGGAGACTTATCCGTGCGTATCATAGAACTCATCCTGACCGACCTGGTTGCTCAAATGAGGGTTCGGTGACCCCTCCTCAAGGGGGGGGTACTGTTGTGAATGGGTTTGAGATGAGTTCTGAACAGAGGCTCCCTCTGGTGGTTACAAGCAGTGCTAGTCTGTCCAGTGAAGATTGTGAGGACTGGGAATCAGGTGTTACTGATTGGTCTTATATAAGGGAGTCACCTTCCCATCAGGGTTGCCGGTGATCAATTGTTCTGGTCTGAATCCTTTATTCCAGTTTCCCTTGTAGCCTGCTGTTTCGTGTCTGCATCTCCTGCTAACAGATAAGACTTTTTCTTCTTTTGTGTTTGTGCTATATTTTTGCATTTTGTCCTGCACTTCTGTGGGGGCCTTCAGGGTCCCCTCCGGGGGCTTCTGCCCTCTCAGTTTTGTTCAGCCACTTATGTTTGTACTTTTGCTTTTTCCAGTTTTTTCAGTGGCTGCTGTTTTGATTTTGTTACACCAGAGAACTAATTTAGGTGGAAGAGGTCGTGTGATCTCAGGTGTTTTTGAAATTAGTAGAGTTGGTGTCTTTCAGGGTTTTCTGGGATTGCAGTAAGTACCCTTCCTATCCTTTTCTATTTAGTTAGTTTGGGCCCCAGCGTTTGCTCATACTATTTTCTTTCTGTGTCAGTATTTCATCTTGTCTAACCGCCATTACATGTTTGGGGGCTTTCTATTATCTTTGGGGTTCTGCTCCGGGGCAGATAGCTTTCCTATTTCTATCTTTAGGTGTAGTTAGTTTCTCAGGCTGTGACGAGGCGTCTAGGACCAACGTAGGAACGCTCCACGGCTGCCTCTAGTTGTGGTGGTTAGTCAGGGTACTGCAATCTCATAGATTCCAACTGCTCTGGTGTATTGCCTTTTTTTACCTGCACTCCTCAGCTACCGAAATATAACAAAAAAACACATTTAAATTAAAGCTGAACTAGAGCTGTCACGACTTCAAAAATGAGTCGTGACAGTTATACTTGGAGATGTAAGTTCAAGCGAGACAAATGTATGCGGCAGGGGGCTGACCTGACATTGCAATTGTACTAAGGTTTATGTTGACTTTATATACTAATGATAATTCTGGTACTATATTTCTGCACTGCTGGTGGTCCTGGTACTATATTTATGCACTCCCAATAGTTTTGATGCTGTAGTCATATACTGATGGTGGTTATGTTAATGTTTTCATGTATAGTTGGTGATTCTGGTGCTGTATTTATGTACTGATGGTGGTTATTATGCTATATTCCCATACTAAAGGTGGTTCTTGTGATCCATTTATGTGCCAAGGTGGTTTTAGTGATGTATTCCCATACTGGTTATTATTCTGATGTTGTATTCATGCACTGATGGGAGATCTTAGTAATGTTTTCTTGAACTGATGGTGGATCGGGTGATGCTTTCATGTACTGATGATAATTCTGGTGATATACTCATGTACTGGCAGTGATTCTGATGATGTAATCATTAACTAATGATGATTCTCATGCTGTATTTATGTAATGCTGGGGGATCTGGTGCTGTATTCCTGTTTTCGTGATGGTTTTGGTGATGCATCTATGTACTGATGGTGCTCCTAGTGATGTATTCCTGTACTGATTATGGTTATACTGATGACGATTCTGGTGCTGTATTCGTGTGCTGATTGGCTCTGGTACGGTATTTATTTATTTATGATGGTTCTGGTGCTGCATTTATGTGGTTGTATTGGTTATGATCATGTACAGATATATAGTCAGATGATGTGCTGCTTTGCTATGTTAATAAAGTAATGTGCAGTCAGGCAAGATAGGGACTACTACATCTGTATATTAAACGGCTGCAACCCAAAAACTTGATTTAAACAAAAGTTAATTTTCTGTTTGTAGCTTCCCTTTAAGATTTATTGATAAGTCAGCATTTGGAAATAGAAAAGTGGCCAACATATGTGTAATATGATACAGAATGGACTAGACAAAAAAATTTAAGGATTAAAATCAGAGACAGCTTTAGACTCCATTAAGACCCAACAAAGCAATACGTTCATAACACAATTTGAACTCAGTATATAACTTATTACCTAACTTTTTTAACAATTTACAGCGAGAAAAAGAAAAAAACAGCAGTTTTGCTATTGTTTTTTGATGATTTAAGTTTTACATTATTCACATGCTGCAGTGTTAACTTAATTCTATGGGTCAGTACGATTATTGCAATACCAAATTTAGGTATTTGAATTTGTTTTTTGACTTTTGTACAATAAGAACAATGATTGAAAAAATATTTTTGTGTCACCATTTTCTGAAAGCCATGGTTTCCATTTTTCCATCAACTGAACTGTTTGGGTCATGTGTGCCAAGATGTCGTTTTCAGCGGTATAATCTTCTGATACAAATTTTTGATCACTTTTGGATTTATGTTTTTTTCAAACACCGTTCACTGCTCGGTTAATTGACAAGTCTATTTTATTCTACAGGTTGTTACGATAATGACAATACTAAACGTAAGTTTTTTTTATGTTTTGCTACTTTCACACAAAACACGGATTTTGGTAAAGACTTACCTGTAAAATCCTTTTCAGCGAAGGAAGGAAGAGAGACACAGTAATTCATTACTGATGGGTAGGCGGAGCCCCAGATCAGGATGTTACCTCAGATCAAAAGAGTGATGACTGGCTGGCCCCTCCAGCTCGGGCTCCTCCTACTCAGCTCCAGTCGTATCAAAGCTTTTAGGAAAAGAGCCAAGATCACCAGCGGAGCAACATAACCCCTTCTGAAGGAACTTCAGAGAAAAAACACAAGGATACAGGTTATGCATGCAAAGAAAGCCAAAAACCACAGAGTTCCAGGTACTACTCACGGAACCTGACTACTGCGATGAGCTGGCGATGCTGGAACAGAGCCTTAGCGCGCTGACCTCAGCCCAGATAATCGCTATCAGATAAGGGTCGCGCTGCATCTGAAAACATCAACACACTTCTGCCGTGGGAGGGTACTGTGTCTCTCTTCCTTCCTTCGCTGAAAAGGATTTTACAGGTAAGTCTTTACCAAAATCCGTGTTTCAGCTGCAGATGAAGGAAGAGAGCCACAGTAATTCATTACTGATGGGACGTCCCAAAGCAGTTCAAAAATAAGGGTGGGAAAAAACCAACAAAAGGCAGAAACCCAACAACCTTAACAACAAAGCGCAACCAGCGCTAAACACAAGTTCATCCAGAACTTTAAACTACAGCTGCCTGCAGGACCCTACGTCCGAGGGCTGCATCAGCGGAAGCACTGACGTCCACTTTATAAAATCTTGTAAACGTGTGGACAGAGCGCCAAGTCGCCGCTCGGCAAAGCTGCACTGCCGAAGCACCTTGATGAAAAGCCCACGATGAAGCCACAGCTCTCGTGGAATGGGCTCGAATCTTAATCGGGCAAGATTCACCCCGAAGACGGTAAGCTTCCAAAATAGCTGACCGAATCCAACGAGCTATAGAACCCTTGGAAGCTCGTTGACCACGCCGACGACCTGCCGGAACCACAAACAGGGAGTCCGTCTTACGAAAACCTTGAGTAATAGATAGATAAAACTTCAAGGCCCGCACTAAATCCAATGTGTGTAAAGCTCGCTCTTTCGTATTCTTCGGATCCGGACAGAGTGAAGGCAACACAATATCCTGGTTAACATGAAATTGTGACACCACTTTAGGCAAAAAATCACCCCGAGTGCGAAGCACTACACGATCCGGAAAAAACTCCAGAAAAGGAGGCGAGCAAGAAAGAGCTGCCAATTCAGAAACTCTCCTCAAGGAAGTGACTGCAACAAGGAAAGCCACCTTCCAAGAAAGTAAAGAAAGGCTAGCAGAAACCATAGGTTCAAAAGGTTTATGCTGAAGAGCCTCCAAAACAAGGTTGAGCCGCCAAGGAGACACGGGTGCCTTCCGCGGCGGAAACTTACGAGAGATACCTCGGAAAAAAGAGATCACGTCTCTATTCGAAGCAATGGTTCTCCGGAATAATAAGGACAGAGCAGAAATCTGACCTTTCAGAGTGCTAACTGCCAAACCCTTGTCTAGCCCATGCTGCAGAAAAGCCAACAGGTTGGGAATGGAAAATTTTCTCGGGTTCCGAGAAGACCCCAAACACCACGAAAAGAAGGTTTCCCAAATTTTGTGGTAAATCCTAGAAGTAGCCGGACATCTTGCAGCACGAAGGGTAGCAATGACCTCGGCTGAAAAACCTCTACGGGTCAAGATCTCGGTCTCAAGAGCCACGCCGTCAAACGCAGGGACATCAAGTCCGGATGACAAATGGGCCCCTGAGTCAACAAGTCCTGTTGAAGAGGGAGTGGAAACGGAGGTGCCGCCAACAGCGACATTATTGTCGAGAACCACACCCTTCTTGGCCAGTCTGGAGCTATCAGAATAGCTGGAATTCTCTCTAGTCTGATCCGACGCAGCACTAGAGGAAGTAAGGATATCGGCGGGAATACATAGATCAGCTTGAACTGATCCCACTGAGCCACTAGAGCATCCACCGCCACCGCCTTCGGGTCCTTGTACCTGGACATGAATGTCGGTAACTTGGCATTGGACCTGGAAGCCATCAAATCCACTTGGGGGGTTCCCCAGCGAGAGCACAGTAGTGCAAAGACTTCCGGGTGGAGGCTCCATTCCCCGGGATCCATCCTTCTGCGACTGAGAAAGTCCGCTGTAATATTCTGAACCCCTGGAATGTGAATCGCCGAAATGGCTGGTACATTGGCCTCTGCCCAAATCAGAATTCGGGACACCTCTACCATGAGTCTGGAACTCCTTGTCCCACCTTGGTGATTGATATACGCGACAGCCGTCGCATTGTCTGTCTGCACACGGACTGGCAGACCGCTCAAAGGGACCGTCCAATGTTGGAGGCAAAGAAAAATCGCCCTCAATTCCAGGATGTTGATCGGAAGCACAGACTCTTCCGGTGACCATACCCCCTGAATCCAGAAATCGTTCCAAACACCCCCCCAGCCCGTCAGGCTGGCATCGGTGGTTATGACTGACCACTTCAGAGGGAGGAAAGACTTCCCCAGGGAGAATGCCCCTGGAAGTAACCACCATTCTAGAGAATCCCGCACCGCGCGAGAAATGGTGACACTGCAATCCAGCGATTGCGACTGGTTCCATCGACTCAAGATGAACCTTTGAAGAGTCCTGGAGTGGAACTGGGCAAAAGGAATTGCCTCCATGGACGCCACCATCAGTCCCAGAAGACGCATACACTTCCGTAGGGACATTGCCATTGAGGATGTCATAATCTGTACATGTCGAAG
>JARQOD010000002.1:440013097-440114646 GCA_033576555.1 Oophaga sylvatica | reverse complement strand
TGCTTTGCCTACTGTTGGGTAAAGCACACTGCGCATGCGCCGGCCCGAATTTGAATTGAGCAATTGCGGGAAGCCGAACGCCGTCTGTGGGATTCACAGACGGCGATACGCAACGGATGCCGAGGAGCGGGGGGGGGAGGGAGGACAGAGAAAACGCCGCCCTCCTGACCTGACTGCCATGATTGACAGCGAAAAATCCCAACTTTACAAGGTATTTTGATATGAAAACGGGGTATCAGGATATATACCTACCGTTAGCTTTGTTATGGGACGCACTATTCAGCCATATCTTTAGTTGATATGGCAAAATTGGGGTGAGAGATTCCCTCTAAATTGCCGTTGTCAAACTCTGACAGCGGCATTTAACATGCCCTTCCAGCAATCGCTCCGGAAATCCCGCCCAACAGTGACCCCCACCATGTATCTCGGGTCACCCATGGATGGGCATGACAACCAAGGTCTCCTGCCGGATTGCTATGAGCGTCGCCCTGTGGCCATGTGGTCGGCCCTGTCATAGTGAAAAACAAAAAACAACTGTGGATTGTACTTTTTTTAAAATCTCCACTGCACTTGGAATTTTTTTCCGTCTTCGAGTACACGAACTGGTAAAACCAAGGGTGTCGTTCAAAAGTACAACTCGTCCTGCAGAAAACAAGCCCTCACATGGCCATTTTGACCAAAAAATAAAAAATTATGACTCTGGGAAGAAAAATGAAAATGCAAAACCAAAAATACCTCTGGTCATTAAGGGGTTAAAGGATGGTGGGAGTGGTCACCACCCACATCATTTTGACCAACAACACGAATATGCCAGCAAGGAAACTGACATTAACCCTTGCTGGCCCAAAAGTAAAAACCATGTTTAAATTAAACGCAGAACCAGAGATGTCAAAACTCCAAAATGAGACGTGACAGTACCCCCCTTTCAATGAGCGCCTCTGGACCCTTAACCCCAGACTACATCGAAATGACGTAATGTAAAGACGCATCAACCCAATAGGATTCACCTCCGCAGTCACCTGATCCTCAGGCTTACGTCAAATGCAGCCCGATGGTGACAGAAATACCATAGGCTCCGAGGCAAAACAAATCTCCAGCGCGACGACCTGTGGAATACGTTATGTAACCTGCATTACTGGGGAACCACCACCATCCCTTGTTTTCTCCCCCTGAGAGGACCCCAAACTCGGCGTTGAATCCTGCCCCTATTCCCTGTAGCTCCTTAGCTGCCTCCACAAGAGAAGAATGGGTAGATTTGAGAAGGACCGTAGCTCCCAAGCAACAGCCTTTACAAGACTGGTCCCAACTAACCACTTCCCTGACCACCAATCTATACCGGATTGTGTCTCTTCAGCTAGGGAAAGTCTAAGACGATGGAGTTAGCATACCCTCCAAGACGCAGCAGGACAGGGACTCTTCATGAAGAGTTCCCATAAGGTTAATATTGTCTACGACTTGGGTAAGACTCCTCTGCTGGAAGGGACAGAGTGAATCGCATGAATGGAAATGGGTCTCACTAGAGTCCTACCAATCAGAGTCTGAACAAAGCCAGAATCCACCAAATTGACCCCAGCTCCACTATCCACAAGAACCGTACCGTCCCAGTCCCCCACAAACCACTACTTCACAGAAATGGAAAACGGAGACGTGAATGTGGAAGAAATGTACACACCCGGGTTGCCTCCCTTCATACGACCAGGGAACGCAGCTTTGGTGATGAAGTACCAACTCTGGCGCAAGATGGGCAGACACTGATGTAACGATCCGTAAGACCACAGTAAAAACCCATGCCCCCGTCCCACTGCGAACCGCAGGCAACCCAAGTTTGAATTAGACCCACCTACAGTTCTCCGTCTGCCACCAGTGTGTCCTCCTCTCTAAAAAGAACAACAGGGGTTGATTTGGTGTATGTCTCCCCTGAAGCATCTATGCACCCAGATTGCAAGGGCCATGGCAGCCTCCAACGATCCAGGAGTAGCATACTGCACCAGAGTATCCTGAAGCCTAGTTGACAGACCATGACAAAAAATGGCTCCTAAGAGCAGGGTCATTCCATGAGTGTCATGGTCCACCTTTGAAACTCTGAACAGTACTTCTCACCGGCTGGCCCCCCTGCTTGATCTTACGGATTCGAGACTCAGCCAGAGAAACGCCATCAGGATCCCTATTACACCAGCGCCAATACTGCAAAAAACTCTTCCACCGACCGCAAAGATGGTGAATCAGTCAGCAAGGAGAAGGCCCAGGATTGGAAATCACCCTTGAGAAGGGGACTATAATCCCCACACGCTGTTCCTCACTCCCTGAAGAACAAGGGCGAAACCTGTAATATAATTTACAGGCTTCCTTGAATACAATAAATTTATCTCTCCCTCCAGAGAATCTGTCAGGGAAGATATTTTGGGTTGCGGTTGTGCCTGGACATGACCAAGAACCCAGACAACCTGCTGAAACTGATGCACCACCTGAGACCGCAGCTCCGTTACCTCATCCGTGAGGTCTGTATCAGGCGAGCAAAAGCCTCCGCTTGCGCTATAGGTTCACTGGAAGAATGTATGGTTGGTAATAGTGTCACGAACCACAAGGGTCGGTCCAGCGACAGCAGAACAAACACCAACAACGGGATGGAAAAAGGGAGAGGAAGGCCCTAACAGTAGGAAACGACGGATGGGGCACCTTCTAACAAAAACCTGTGCCTATCCCAAGCTCCCCTAACGCCCTATGCGGGTCCTTCCCCTGCCGCCGTCACGTGCCTAGTCCCTAGCTGTCACCTCACTAAACCCTGGCTAGTGCACGGCTCGCAAGGACCTAGCCTCACCACTGCAGGTGTATAAACACAGGGGTAGTGACAAGAAATGAATAGACAAGAAAAGAACAAGAACTTAGCTCAAGCCTCTGCTGCCAAGCTCCACACAGTAGAGGACACGGAACCAGGACCTCCACAAAGCACTGATACACTGCTGGCACCAGAGAGCTCCCAACTCCTAGGCTGGTCTTCAGAGACAAACTCTATTACCAACAGTCAGCTGATGTGTCATGTGACTAAAGGATGGTGGGAGTGGTCACCACCCACATCACCTGACCAAAACACAGCAGCTGCCAGCAAGAAAACTGACATTAACCAAGGTAAAAACTGTTGTGAATGGGTTTGAGATGAGTTCTGAGCAGAGGCTCCCTCTGGTGGTTACAAGCAGTGCTAGTCTGTCCAGTGAAGATTGTGAGGACTGGGAATCAGGTGTTACTGACTGGTCTTATATAAGGGAGTCACCCTTCCCATCAGGGTTGCCGGTGATCAATTGTTTTTGGTCTGAATCCTTTATTCCAGTTTCCCTTGTAGCCTGCTGTTTCGTGTCGGCATCTCCTGCTAACAGATAAGACTTTTTTTTCTTTTGTGTTTGTGCTATATTTTTGCATTTTGTCCTGCACTTCTGTGGGGGCCTTCAGGGTCCCCTCCGGGGCTTCTGCCCTCTCAGTTTTGTTCAGCCACTTATGTTTGTACTTTTGCTTTTTCCAGTTTTTCAGTGGCTGCTGTTTTGATTTTGTTACACCAGAGAACTAATTTAGGTGGAAGAGGGTCGTGTGATCTCAGTGTTTTTTGAAATTATAGAGTTGGTGGGCCTTTCAGGGTTTTCTGGGATTGCAGTAAGTACCCTTCCTATCCTTTTCTATTTAGTTAGTTTGGGCCCCAGCGTTTGCTCATACTATTTTCTTTCTGTGTCAGTATTCATCTTGTCTAACCGCCATTACATGTTTGGGGGCTTTCTATTATCTTGGGGTTCTGCTCCGGGGCAGATAGCTTTCCTATTTCTATCTTTAGGTTAGTTAGTTTCTCAGGCTGTGACGAGGCTCTAGGACCAACGTAGGAACGCTCCACGGCTGCCTCTAGTTTTTGGTGGTTAGTCAGGGTACTGCAATCTCATAGATTCCAACTGCTCTGGTGTATTGCCTTTTTTTTTCCTGCACTCCTCAGCTACCGAAATACAACAGTATCCCGGCCTAAAAATTAAAATTGTATGGTACTCACAGAAGGGAAAAAATATTGTGAAAGAAAAAAGGTTGTCAGAGTTGTCAAGATATTTTTTTTGTTTGTTGCATTTTTTTTTTTTCCCTCTGTATCTCTGGGTGCTGGGGAGATCTTTTCTCTCAATGGAGTTTGCACAGTTGTCTGGCCGTGTGGATCAGCTTGCCACTGAGGTTCGGAGTATTGCTTCTATCTTGCTGGGTTGCCTGTTGTGGAACCTAGGATTCCCATGCCAGATTTGTTTTTAGGGGATCGAGCTAAGTTTCAGAATTTCAAAAATAATTGTAAATTGTTTTTTGCCTTAAAATCTAAGTCCTCAGGAACGCAGCGCAGCAGGTTCAAATTATCATCTCTCTCCTGCGCGGCGATCCTCAGGATTGGGCTTTTTCCCTGATACCTGGGGATCCTGTTTTGAGTGATGTTGATGCATTTTTTCAGGCCCTTTGGGTTATTGTACGATGAGCCTAATGTCACTGATCAAGCTGAAAAAGCCTTGTTGGCATTAAATCAGGGGCTTGATGACGCTGAGTTATTCTGTCAGAGATTTCGTAGGTGGGCAGTCCTGACCAAATGGAATGACGACGCTTTGGCAGCCCTTTTCCGGAAGGGTCTGTCAGATAATGTAAAGGATGTTATGGTGGGATTCCCTGTCCCCTCTGTCTCAATGATTCTATGTCATTAGCGATTCAAATTGACAGACGTTTGCGTGAGCGGAGAAGTATGCGTGGAATGGTGTTGCCTTGTGAACCAGCTTCTGAACCCATGCAGTGTGATAGAGTGGTGTCTGGGCACAGCGTCATGAGTTTCGAAAGCGCAATGGGTTATGTTTCTACTGTGGTGATGCCTCTCATGCTATTTCAGTCTGCCCTAAGCGGGGAAGACGTTTTGCACGCTCAGTTGTCTTGGTAGTGTTCAGACTAAGTTTTTATTAACTGTCACTCTGATATGCTCTCTGTCCTCATTTTCTGCTCAGGCTTTCGTTGATTCTGGAGCAGCTATAACTGATGGATTATGATTTTGCTAAACGTTGTGGATTTCCCTTGATACCCCTACAGAAGTCTATTCCCCTACTGGGATCGATTCTACCCCTTTGGCTGAGAATAAACCCCAGTTTTCTACTCAGGTGATAATGAGGGTTGAACCTGATCACCAGAGTGCTGCAAATTTTTGGTTCTGTATAATCTGCATGACATTATCGTGCTGGGTTTCCTTGGTTACAGTCTCATAATCCTGTTTTGGATTGGAAATCTGTGTCTGTAACCAGTTGGGGCTGCCAATGTGTTAATACCAACACTCCTGTTTTTTCTGCCTCCCCCCAGGCTCAGGATGTTCCTGACTTTTTGATTGATTTTTCTGATGTGTTTAGCGAAAGTAAATCTGCATCCTTGCCTCCCCATAGGAGCTATGACTGCGCTATTGAATTAGTGCCGGTAGTAAATTCCCTAAAGGTCGCCTTTTTAACTTGTCTGTACCTGAACATGACGCTATGCGGTCTTATATCAAGGAATCATTGGAGAAGGGTCATATCAGACCATCCTCTTCACCCTTAGGTGCCGGTTTTTTTCTTTGTGGCCAAAAAGGATGGTTCATTAAGGCCGTGTATTGATTATCGTCTCTTGAACAATATTACTGTGAAATATCAATACCCGTTACCCTTGATTTCTGACCTGTTTTCCAGGTGAAAAACGCTACTTGGTTTACCAAGCTTGACCTCAGGGGGCTATAACCTTATTCGCATTAAGCACGGGGATGAATGGAAGACGGCATTCAATACCCCTGAAGGGCATTTTGAGTACCTGTGATGCCCTTTGGGCTCACTAATGCTCCTTCCGTCTTCCAGTCCTTCATGAATGACATTTCAGGGATTTTGTGGACAAATTTCTGATTGTTTATTTGGATGATATCTTGATTTTTTCTAATGACTGGGACTCTCATGTGAAACATGTTCGAACTGTATTCCAGATTTTGAGAGAGAATGCTCTGTATGTGAAGGGATCAAAGTGTCTTTTTGGCGTACAGAGGATCTCATTTCTGGGATTCATTTTGTCCCCATCTGTTATTGAAATGGACCCGGTCAAGGTTCAGGCCATCTGTGATTGGGTCCAACCTACTTCATTAAAGGCTCTTCAGAGATTTTTGGGTTTTGCCAATTTTTATCGTAAATTTATTGGTAATTTCTCGGTTATTGTTAAACCATTAACTGATTTGACCAAAAGGGTTCTGATGTGGTGAATTGGCCTCCTGAGGCAGTCTCTGCATTTCAGGAACTTAAGCAGAGATTCACTTCTGCTCCTGTTCTACGGCAGCCTGATGTTTCTCTCCATTTCAGGTGGAGGTTGATGCCTCTGAAATTGGGGCAGGTGCCGTTTTGTCCCAAAAGATCCAGAGACCTCTAAAAGTAACCCTTGTGCCTTTTTCTCTCGAAAATTTTCTCCTACTGAACGTAATTATGACGTGGTAATCGGGAGTTATTGGCCATGAAGTGGGCTTTTGAAGAGTGGAGACATTGGCTGGAGGGAGCCAAACATCAGGTGGTGGTCCTTACGGACCATAAGAATCTGGTCTATCTGGAATCTGCCAAGCGACTCAATCCTAGACAGGCCAGGTGGGCCTTGTTTTTCACAACGTTTTAATTTTGTGGTTTCATTTCTTCCTGCACTAAGAATGTTAAGGCGGATGCCCTCTCGAGGAGTTTCCTTGCGGACTCTCCTGAGTTATCTGATCTTCTGTTATTTTGAAAGAGGGTATAGTTCTTTCCGCCATCTCGCCCAATTTGAGACTTGGCTCTGGAGGGGTGTCAGGAGGATAAGCCCGAGCGCTGCCCTGTTGGAAATTGTTTGTCCCGGACCAGTGGAAAAAGAGTGTGATGTCTGAGATTCATTGTTCCGCTTGGCTGGTCATCCCGGAATTTTTGGTACCAGAGACTTGGTTAGTCGGTCCTTTTGGTGGCCTACCTTGTCTCGTGATGTCAGGGAATTTGTGCAGTCCTGCGGACTTGCTCTCGCTCCCAAGCCTTGCTCTCGCTCTAGTGGTTTGTTGATGCCATTGCTGTGCCCAAGAGACCATGGACCCATATACTCTATGGATTTCATTTCCGACCTTCCTGTTTCTCAGAGAATGACCACCATCTGGGTAATTTGTGATAGGTTTTCCAAGATGATACATCTTGTGCCATTACCTAAGTTGCCTTCCTCCTCTGAATTGGTGCCGTTGTTCCTTCAGCACGTGGTTCGTTACACGGCATTCCTGAGAACATTGTGTCTGACAGAGGAGTCCAGTTTGTTTCCAGATTTTGGAGGACTTTTTGTTCTAAACTGGGTGTTCAATTGTCTTTCTCCTCGGCATTTCATCCTCAGACCAATGGTCAAACTGAGAGAACAAACCAGACATTGGAGACTTATCTAAGATCTTTGTGTCTGCTGATCAGGATGACTGGGTCTCTTTTTTGCCTTTGGCTGAGTTTGCTCTTAATAATAGGGCTAGCTCTGCTACTTTGATGTCTCCGTTTTTCTGTAATTCTGGGTTTCACCCTCGATTTTCTTCAGGACAGACGGAGGCTTCTGTCTGTCCAGGTGTTGACTCTGTTGTGGAGCGTATGCAACTGATTTGGGACCAGGTAGTGGAGAGGTTGTCCCTCTCTCAGGAGAGGGCCCAGCGGTTTGCTAACCGGCATAGGACTGATGGTCCTCGGTTTAAAGTGGGGGACTTGGTCTGGTTGTCCTCAAAGAATATTCCTATGAGAGTAGCATCTCCTAAATTTAAGCCTAGGTTCATTGGACCTTATAAGATCATGGAGATTATTAATCCTGTTTCTTTTCGTTTGCTTCTTCCAGGGACATTTAAGATCCATAACGTGTTCCACAAGTCCTTGTTGAAGAGGTTTGTTAAGCCAGTGGTTCCTGCTGCTGTGCCTCCTGACCCTGTTTTGGTTGAGGGCAATCTGGAGTATGTGGTTGAGAAAATATTAGATTCTCGTTTTTCTAGACGGAAACTCCAGTATTTGGTTAAATGGAGAGGTTATGGTCAGGAAGACAATTCTTGGGTGTTTGCTTCGGACATCCATGCTAGGAGACTTATCCGTGCGTATCATAGAACTCATCCTGACCGACCTGGTTGCTCAAATGAGGGTTCGGTGACCCCTCCTCAAGGGGGGGTACTGTTGTGAATGGGTTTGAGATGAGTTCTGAACAGAGGCTCCCTCTGGTGGTTACAAGCAGTGCTAGTCTGTCCAGTGAAGATTGTGAGGACTGGGAATCAGGTGTTACTGATTGGTCTTATATAAGGGAGTCACCTTCCCATCAGGGTTGCCGGTGATCAATTGTTCTGGTCTGAATCCTTTATTCCAGTTTCCCTTGTAGCCTGCTGTTTCGTGTCTGCATCTCCTGCTAACAGATAAGACTTTTTCTTCTTTTGTGTTTGTGCTATATTTTTGCATTTTGTCCTGCACTTCTGTGGGGGCCTTCAGGGTCCCCTCCGGGGCTTCTGCCCTCTCAGTTTTGTTCAGCCACTTATGTTTGTACTTTTGCTTTTTCCAGTTTTTTCAGTGGCTGCTGTTTTGATTTTGTTACACCAGAGAACTAATTTAGGTGGAAGAGGTCGTGTGATCTCAGGTGTTTTTGAAATTAGTAGAGTTGGTGTCTTTCAGGGTTTTCTGGGATTGCAGTAAGTACCCTTCCTATCCTTTTCTATTTAGTTAGTTTGGGCCCCAGCGTTTGCTCATACTATTTTCTTTCTGTGTCAGTATTTCATCTTGTCTAACCGCCATTACATGTTTGGGGGCTTTCTATTATCTTTGGGGTTCTGCTCCGGGGCAGATAGCTTTCCTATTTCTATCTTTAGGTGTAGTTAGTTTCTCAGGCTGTGACGAGGCGTCTAGGACCAACGTAGGAACGCTCCACGGCTGCCTCTAGTTGTGGTGGTTAGTCAGGGTACTGCAATCTCATAGATTCCAACTGCTCTGGTGTATTGCCTTTTTTACCTGCACTCCTCAGCTACCGAAATATAACAAAAAAACACATTTAAATTAAAGCTGAACTAGAGCTGTCACGACTTCAAAAATGAGTCGTGACAGTTATACTTGGAGATGTAAGTTCAAGCGAGACAAATGTATGCGGCAGGGGGCTGACCTGACATTGCAATTGTACTAAGGTTTATGTTGACTTTATATACTAATGATAATTCTGGTACTATATTTCTGCACTGCTGGTGGTCCTGGTACTATATTTATGCACTCCCAATAGTTTTGATGCTGTAGTCATATACTGATGGTGGTTATGTTAATGTTTTCATGTATAGTTGGTGATTCTGGTGCTGTATTTATGTACTGATGGTGGTTATTATGCTATATTCCCATACTAAAGGTGGTTCTTGTGATCCATTTATGTGCCAAGGTGGTTTTAGTGATGTATTCCCATACTGGTTATTATTCTGATGTTGTATTCATGCACTGATGGGAGATCTTAGTAATGTTTTCTTGAACTGATGGTGGATCGGGTGATGCTTTCATGTACTGATGATAATTCTGGTGATATACTCATGTACTGGCAGTGATTCTGATGATGTAATCATGAACTAATGATGATTCTCATGCTGTATTTATGTAATGCTGGGGGATCTGGTGCTGTATTCCTGTTTTCGTGATGGTTTTGGTGATGCATCTATGTACTGATGGTGCTCCTAGTGATGTATTCCTGTACTGATTATGGTTATACTGATGACGATTCTGGTGCTGTATTCGTGTGCTGATTGGCTCTGGTACGGTATTTATTTATTTATGATGGTTCTGGTGCTGCATTTATGTGGTTGTATTGGTTATGATCATGTACAGATATATAGTCAGATGATGTGCTGCTTTGCTATGTTAATAAAGTAATGTGCAGTCAGGCAAGATAGGGACTACTACATCTGTATATTAAACGGCTGCAACCCAAAAACTTGATTTAAACAAAAGTTAATTTTCTGTTTGTAGCTTCCCTTTAAGATTTATTGATAAGTCAGCATTTGGAAATAGAAAAGTGGCCAACATATGTGTTATGATCAGAATGGACTAGACAAAAAAATTTAAGGATTAAAATCAGAGACAGCTTTAGACTCCATTAAGACCCAACAAAGCAATACGTTCATAACACAATTTGAACTCAGTATATAACTTATTACCTAACTTTTTTAACAATTTACAGCGAGAGAAAAGAAAAAAACAGCAGTTTTGCTATTGTTTTTTGAT
Organism: Oophaga sylvatica; assembly: GCA_033576555.1. NCBI lineage: Eukaryota > Metazoa > Chordata > Amphibia > Anura > Dendrobatidae > Oophaga > Oophaga sylvatica. The sequence goes on along the minus strand of JARQOD010000002.1, from coordinate 440,104,402 downwards.
GATTTAAGTTTTACATTATTCACATGCTGCAGTGTTAACTTAATTCTATGGGTCAGTACGATTATTGCAATACCAAATTTAGGTATTTGAATTTGTTTTTTGACTTTTGTACAATAAGAACAATGATTGAAAAATATTTTTGTGTCACCATTTTCTGAAAGCCATGGTTTCCATTTTTCCATCAACTGAACTGTTTGGGTCATGTGTGCCAAGATGTCGTTTTCAGCGGTATAATCTTCTGATACAAATTTTTGATCACTTTTGGATTTATGTTTTTTCAAACACCGTTCACTGCTCGGTTTAATTGACAAGTCTATTTTATTCTACAGGTTGTTACGATAATGACAATACTAAACGTAAGTTTTTTTTATGTTTTGCTACTTTCACACAAAACACGGATTTTGGTAAAGACTTACCTGTAAAATCCTTTTCAGCGAAGGAAGGAAGAGAGACACAGTAATTCATTACTGATGGGTAGGCGGAGCCCCAGATCAGGATGTTACCTCAGATCAAAAGAGTGATGACTGGCTGGCCCCTCCAGCTCGGGCTCCTCCTACTCAGCTCCAGTCGTATCAAAGCTTTTAGGAAAAGAGCCAAGATCACCAGCGGAGCAACATAACCCCTTCTGAAGGAACTTCAGAGAAAAAACACAAGGATACAGGTTATGCATGCAAAGAAAGCCAAAAACCACAGAGTTCCAGGTACTACTCACGGAACCTGACTACTGCGATGAGCTGGCGATGCTGGAACAGAGCCTTAGCGCGCTGACCTCAGCCCAGATAATCGCTATCAGATAAGGGTCGCGCTGCATCTGAAAACATCAACACACTTCTGCCGTGGGAGGTACTGTGTCTCTCTTCCTTCCTTCGCTGAAAAGGATTTTACAGGTAAGTCTTTACCAAAATCCGTGTTTCAGCTGCAGATGAAGGAAGAGAGCCACAGTAATTCATTACTGATGGGACGTCCCAAAGCAGTTCAAAAATAAGGGTGGGAAAAAACCAACAAAAGGCAGAAACCCAACAACCTTAACAACAAAGCGCAACCAGCGCTAAACACAAGTTCATCCAGAACTTTAAACTACAGCTGCCTGCAGGACCCTACGTCCGAGGGCTGCATCAGCGGAAGCACTGACGTCCACTTTATAAAATCTTGTAAACGTGTGGACAGAGCGCCAAGTCGCCGCTCGGCAAAGCTGCACTGCCGAAGCACCTTGATGAAAAGCCCACGATGAAGCCACAGCTCTCGTGGAATGGGCTCGAATCTTAATCGGGCAAGATTCACCCCGAAGACGGTAAGCTTCCAAAATAGCTGACCGAATCCAACGAGCTATAGAACCCTTGGAAGCTCGTTGACCACGCCGACGACCTGCCGGAACCACAAACAGGGAGTCCGTCTTACGAAAACCTTGAGTAATAGATAGATAAAACTTCAAGGCCCGCACTAAATCCAATGTGTGTAAAGCTCGCTCTTTCGTATTCTTCGGATCCGGACAGAGTGAAGGCAACACAATATCCTGGTTAACATGAAATTGTGACACCACTTTAGGCAAAAAATCACCCCGAGTGCGAAGCACTACACGATCCGGAAAAAACTCCAGAAAAGGAGGCGAGCAAGAAAGAGCTGCCAATTCAGAAACTCTCCTCAAGGAAGTGACTGCAACAAGGAAAGCCACCTTCCAAGAAAGTAAAGAAAGGCTAGCAGAAACCATAGGTTCAAAAGGTTTATGCTGAAGAGCCTCCAAAACAAGGTTGAGCCGCCAAGGAGACACGGGTGCCTTCCGCGGCGGAAACTTACGAGAGATACCTCGGAAAAAAGAGATCACGTCTCTATTCGAAGCAATGGTTCTCCGGAATAATAAGGACAGAGCAGAAATCTGACCTTTCAGAGTGCTAACTGCCAAACCCTTGTCTAGCCCATGCTGCAGAAAAGCCAACAGGTTGGGAATGGAAAATTTTCTCGGGTTCCGAGAAGACCCCAAACACCACGAAAAGAAGGTTTCCCAAATTTTGTGGTAAATCCTAGAAGTAGCCGGACATCTTGCAGCACGAAGGGTAGCAATGACCTCGGCTGAAAAACCTCTACGGTCAAGATCTCGGTCTCAAGAGCCACGCCGTCAAACGCAGGGACATCAAGTCCGGATGACAAATGGGCCCCTGAGTCAACAAGTCCTGTTGAAGAGGGAGTGGAAACGGAGGTGCCGCCAACAGCGACATTATTGTCGAGAACCACACCCTTCTTGGCCAGTCTGGAGCTATCAGAATAGCTGGAATTCTCTCTAGTCTGATCCGACGCAGCACTAGAGGAAGTAAGGATATCGGCGGGAATACATAGATCAGCTTGAACTGATCCCACTGAGCCACTAGAGCATCCACCGCCACCGCCTTCGGGTCCTTGTACCTGGACATGAATGTCGGTAACTTGGCATTGGACCTGGAAGCCATCAAATCCACTTGGGGGTTCCCCAGCGAGAGCACAGTAGTGCAAAGACTTCCGGGTGGAGGCTCCATTCCCCGGGATCCATCCTTCTGCGACTGAGAAAGTCCGCTGTAATATTCTGAACCCCTGGAATGTGAATCGCCGAAATGGCTGGTACATTGGCCTCTGCCCAAATCAGAATTCGGGACACCTCTACCATGAGTCTGGAACTCCTTGTCCCACCTTGGTGATTGATATACGCGACAGCCGTCGCATTGTCTGTCTGCACACGGACTGGCAGACCGCTCAAAGGGACCGTCCAATGTTGGAGGCAAAGAAAAATCGCCCTCAATTCCAGGATGTTGATCGGAAGCACAGACTCTTCCGGTGACCATACCCCCTGAATCCAGAAATCGTTCCAAACACCCCCCCAGCCCGTCAGGCTGGCATCGGTGGTTATGACTGACCACTTCAGAGGGAGGAAAGACTTCCCCAGGGAGAATGCCCCTGGAAGTAACCACCATTCTAGAGAATCCCGCACCGCGCGAGAAATGGTGACACTGCAATCCAGCGATTGCGACTGGTTCCATCGACTCAAGATGAACCTTTGAAGAGTCCTGGAGTGGAACTGGGCAAAAGGAATTGCCTCCATGGACGCCACCATCAGTCCCAGAAGACGCATACACTTCCGTAGGGACATTGCCATTGAGGATGTCATAATCTGTACATGTCGAAGAAGACATGACTGTTTGTCTGGTGGTAGGGAAACTACCGACCGAAACGTGTCGAGATGCATTCCCAAAAGGAGAATTGTCCTCGATGGTTCCAGGGACGACTTCTCCCAATTGACCAGCCAACCGAAGTCTTTCAGAAACTGAAGAGACAAATCCCGAGCCGTCAATGCCTCCTCCTCCGAGGAAGCCACGATCAAAAGATCGTCCAGATAAGGGAGAATCGTAATCCCCTGTCTTCGAAGGAGTGCCATGAGGGCGCCAGAACTTTTGTAAAGACCCTTGGCGCTGAGGCTAAGCCGAACGGCAGAGCCACGAACTGGTAATGATTCTGACCTATGGCAAATCGAAGAAAGCGCTGATGAGCCTTTCCGATGGGAATATGCAAATAGGCGTCGCGAATGTCGATTGACACCAGAAAATCGTTCTGTGACAGAGCTGCCACAACGGAACGAAGCGACTCCATGCGAAATTTCCGGGCATGGACATGCCGGTTTAATCGCTTGAGATCCAGAATCGGGCGAAATTTGTTCTCCTTTTTGGGAACTATAAAAAGGTTGGAATAAAAACCTTTCCCTCGGTCCTCTGACGGAACCGGTATCACTACACCCTTTTGTAGTAGCGATTCGACCTCTCGCTGTAGAGCGACAACAAGCTCGGGTTCCGACGGAACGCGAGATTGACAAAAAACATTTGGGGGTTGAGAAGCAAACTCTATGAAATAGCCTGCCGACACTATCCGCGTTACCCAGGAATCTGGAACGCGAGCCATCCAAGTCTCCTTGAAAAGAAGCAGGCGACCCCCCACTCGAGAATCCTCGAGTGGACCCCTGGCGTCAATCCGACTTTGCGGTTTTCTTGTCAAGTTCCCGCTTGTTCTGGCGGAAACTCTGCTTCCAGGGAGTACGAGTTTTCTGAGAGGATTTCTTTCCTGAGAAAGAAGGACGACCCGATCCCCACGAGGAGTGACTAGATCGTCCTCGGCCCCGAAAGGACCGCCGACCACTATAAACACCAGGCTTACTGGACACCGAGGCCATGGCCCTTCGCTGTGGTAATGCTGATTCCTTTGCCTTAGCCTTGGAAATCAGCTCTGTGAGGTCGGATCCAAAAAGATGGCCACCCTTGTAAGGTAAGGCCAACAACCCTTGTTTGGAAACTGCGTCCCCGGCCCACTGTCTGAGCCATAAAGCTCTTCTGACTGTGACCGCTGAAGCTTGCGCTTTGGCCAGCAGAGATGCCGTATCCAGACCGGCATCAAAGATATAACAGGCTGCCGTTTCTAACCATTCACAAGGTTCCCGTATCTCAGATAACGGAGATTCATTTTGCAACTCCGTCTTCAGACGTGCCAACCAGCTTAGAGAAGCTCTAGCAGCACACATGGATCCTAGCACTGCTCGAAATCCATGACCCGCAGCCTCATAGCTTGCTTTTGCCGCCAATTCTGCCTTTCTATCCAAAGGCTCCTGTAAGCTCGCTTTTCCCTTAATAGGGAGTAGTGAGGATTTATTAAGCTGAGATAAAGACACATCCACTTCAGGAGCAGAGGTCCAATTAGCCTTTAACTCCGTAGAGCAAGGATAAAGTGTATCCAAGAAATGCGTTCCATGAAAACGCTTATCTGGACATAGACGTTCCTCCTCTATTACACTATTAAGCTCATCCAGAGCTGGCAATGTTGTGCGCGAAGCACGGGACTCCTGGAACATGCGTGCTGATTTACCAGGACGACTAGTTACCTCCTCCGGTAACTGTAGTATATCTCTCATGGCTTCAATTAATGCCTCCGTACGCTTCGCCATAGAGGAACGCCCCTGCGGCTCGTCCGCATCTGAATCGGATATTTCTCCATCCGAATATAAAGGAGGAACTCTGCCCAATATCAGATACCTCTGACTCGCTCCGTGTAGAGGCCGGTAACGGCCTGCGTCGCTTCCTCTGAGAGGCATTAGCAGAACATATTGACCTAAAAGGTCAGATAAGTTATTAATCGATCGAGCGATATCATCCAATTTTCCACCGCTGTCGACCGCAGCGCTAGACGCTGTGGAGGTCTGCGTATCTGATTGCCGCAATGGCACTGGGACGTGATCCGCGGCATCTGAACTCTGTTCAGACATGTCTCATCTGTATGAGCAGGTCAAAGCGGTAATACCAGCAAAAAACTATGCGGTTTTTTTTTTTTTTTTTTTTTTTTCAAACGCTGAAGGTTAACGCTCCACCAAGCAGAGTTACCCCAGCGGTATTCAGTCAGCAAATTTAGCAGGTAGAAATAACCCTCAAAGGGGTTAATATTGCAAACTCACCAAAATATATATATATTTGTGAGTCCCAGCCAATTTTTATGTCTCTGATGAGACTGCAGCTGCAGGATAGCGATCGCTGCGCTGCGGGGTGAGGAATCCACACTCACCCAGCTGGCCGTGGTGTCTATATGAGGAGGGGAGCGGTCCGAGGAGCCCAGGAGCCTGAGTAATGGCCGCCACAGTGAGGGGGTCGCAGGAGAAAAGCCAGAGCGCGCGTCTTCCTGCTCAAAAGACCGGGATCGATAGGCCACGCCCCCTGCTAGCTCAAATAATGAGCGCGAACTCTCCCCGCTCCTGCTCCCTCCCTGTCCTGCAGCTATCTGCCTGCGGACAAAAAATCACCACATCTTCATGTAGTAGCGCTGTCACAGTAGCGCTGAAGCATACTGACATTACATGTAGTAGCGCTGTCACAGCAGCGCTGAAGCATACTGACATTACATGTAGTAGCGCTGTCACAGCAGCGTTGAAGCATACTGACATTACATGTAGTAGCGCTGTCACAGTAGCGCTGAAGCATACTGACATTACATGTAGTAGCGCTGTCACAGCAGCGCTGAAGCTTACTGACATTTACATGTAGTAGCGCTGTCACAGCAGCGCTGAAGCATACTGACATTACATGTATTAGCGCTGTCACAGCAGCGCTGACGCATTAGTAATAGCGCTGCTCATTCAGACGCTAAAGCACTCACACATAATTATTATTAAAAATTTGTGTGGAGTACTCACCAGCCAAGGCGCCACAGGGACCCTCAGGGTTTCTGGCGCAGTGCCCATGCTTCCCTCCAGGGCGAAGAACGCAGTGACCGCACGTGTGGTTTGCGTTCCCGCCAGAGAAGCTCTCCTCATCCCCCAGGGCCGGCAAGGATTCTGCAGGGACTTTGAGTAAATACAGATCCGCCAAGGGAGAGGTTGGGGTACAGCAGCGCTGATACCCCTGAGACCTCTAGACCAACTAGTGATCCAAGTCTCCTGTCCGAATATTAAAATAATAAAATTTTCTGAGGAGCTGCATTAGCAGCGACCATCCTCTGGACCTCAAATCTTAGACTGGAGCTGAGTAGGAGGAGCCCGAGCTGGAGGGGCCAGCCAGTCATCACTCTTTTGATCTGAGGTAACATCCTGATCTGGGGCTCCGCCTACCCATCAGTAATGAATTACTGTGGCTCTCTTCCTTCATCTGCAGCTGAAAATTGTATGAATACAAATTCTGACACACATGGCTTTTTTTAATTTTTGTGTAGACTAAGTTGTGTTACAACTTATATTTGGTGGAACAAGCTGTAATATTCAATCACGTCATTTTTTTGGTAGATACAAATTTGTTGATAACATTTCATTACATTTTTTTATTAAGCTGAATGAACAAAAAAACAAAACATGCAATTCTATAATTTTTGTATTTACTTCTTAAAGCGTTCACCATACTATAGTTTTATAGTATGGGTTGATACGATAACGGTAAAACCCAATTTATATTTGTATACTGTATATACTCGTGTACAAGCCGAGATTCATGCCTTTAATGAGCGGTACCACGTGACCGCTGTAGGAAGGAAGCACTGCGGAGAGCGCCGGGAGAAGAGGAGAGGCTGCAGAGACCGCGCCGTCGGAGAGGTAAGTATAGCGATATTTACCTATCCCATTCCACCGTTGCACGCTGCGTCCTCGTCTGACTCCTCTGGCTGTGAATGATCAGGCACAGGGCGCGATGACGTTGTTAGTGAGTGTCACGCCCCCTGCCAGATCATTCACAGCCTGAGGAGTCAGACGAGGATGCAGCGTGCAGCGGTGCAGAGAGGACAGGTAAATATCTCAGGTGCCGGGGTCCTGAGCCAGCGGTGACACAGACACCTGTCCCCAGCGACGAGAGGTGAGTATGTCAGTTATTTATTTTTTTTTTTTGCAGCAGCATATGGGGCATAATATGGAGCATATGGGGGCATAATATGGAGCATATGGGGGCATAATATGGAGCATATGGGGGCATAATCTGGAGCATATGGGGGCATAAGCTGTGGAACATATGGGGCATAATCTGGAGCATAATATGGAGCATATGGCGGCATAATATGGAGCATATGGGGGCATAATATGGAGCATATGGGGGCATAATCTGGAGCATATGGGGGCATAAGCTGTGGAACATATGGGGCATAATATGGAGCATATGGGGGCATAATCTGGAGCATATGAGGGCATAATATGGAGCATATGGGGCATAAGCTGTGGAACATATGGGGCATAATCTGGAGGATATGGGGGCATAATATGGAGCATATGGGGGCATAAGCTGTGGAACATATGGGGCATAATCTGGAGCATATGGGGCATAATCTGTGGATCATACGGGGGCATAATCTGTGGAATATATGGGGGCATAATCTGGAGCATATGGGGGCATAATCTCCAGCATATTTGGCATAATCTGGAGCATATGGGGGCATAATCTGTGGAGCATCATATGGGGGCATAATCATTTTTCACCCTAGGCTTATACGCGAGTCAATAAGTTTTCCCAATTTTTTGTGCAAAATTAGGGGGGTCGGCTTATACACGGGTCGGCTTATACATGAGTATATACGGTAGTTTATTTTTAACATTTACTAGTAAATAATAACTGTAAATAATATTGTTCTGGTTGTTTTTTTGCATAATATTCTGAGTCATAATTTTTCTCATTTTATTTTTTTTACAGTGCTCAATGGGGGGGCTTGTTTTTTACATAACAAGCTCAACTTTTAATTGGTACTATTTTTAGACATGTACTAGTTTTTGATTTCTTTTCATTTCAGTTTTTGCGAAGCGGGATGAACAAAAATAGCAATTCCGACAGTTTTTCTTTGCAATGTTCACAATGGGACATCAACGTTTATATAGTTATGTGTAATTTTTGGGGGGATGATGTTTTTTTTTCCAGAATTTACAATTTTTCATTGGAAAAAAACTCATTTTGGAGAGTTTTTTTATACCTTTTTCACAACACTTACATTGTAAAAAAAAAAATTGATTGCCTAACAGAGGTAACACTCTCCCTCTGTCAAACCACCATGTGCAGCTGTCACTATTGACAGTAGCAAATGAGGGATTTAGCATGTTGGGATAAGTTCCTGCTCATAAAATTCTATGGAAAGGGCAGGAAGACACTGACATGCTACCACAAGTGACAGTTGCTCTTTAAATTTTGCATCCTAATTATCATTTTTTCACTGGCCGCATAGAGAAAATAAAACTTGTCAAGTAAAATTTAGTGCTAAAGGGAAACTGTCAGCAGGTTTTTGCTGTGCAATCTGATAGCAGAATAATGTAGAGACAGAGAGCCCGATTCATTGTTACATAGGTTGAAAAAAGACATGAGAACATCAAGTTCAAACTTTCAAATATAAAATCCCCAGTGATGTATCACTTACTAGCCTGCTTGTTGTAGTTTTGATAGAGTCCCTGATTTATCTGATGTAGATGTAGCAGAGCCAAGATTTCTGGCCTGTGTATAACCCCTGACTGGCAGCTCCTTGTGAACACTTTGCATTGTCAGCAAGCGGCCAGTCAGTGGTGGGGGCAGGGTTACAATATTGGCTGCTCTGGGCTGCACACGACACCGAGTCCTCTAGTTATAATCTCCCATCTGATGAAACACTGATTGTATTGAAACTACAGCACACAGACTAATAAGTGACACATCCCTGAAATCAGGTTCTCAGCCCCTACATCATGCTGCAATCAAATTACATAGCAAAGCCAGCTGACAGGTTCCATTTAAAGCGGTTTTAGTTTTCAGAAAACCCCTGTCCCCAGGTGCAAACTGCGCTTTACTCACCGTTCCCAGTTCAGCACTTAGTCTCCGCAGCTGTTTCCAGCGTCTTATATCGTTTGCAACACTAAAGTCAAGTCGATAGTGCAGCAGGCAATGATTGAGCTCAGCGCCTTGTGTCATCTACATGGGAAGAGCCACTGAGCTCAATGGTTGGCTGCAGGGCCTTTGAAGTGACATCAGCATTGCAGTTAACACCAGACACCTGGCGCAGACTCAGCCATGGACCCAGGGATGGTTAATAAAGAAAGTTTGGTTTAAAAAACAAACTATGGCTGGGATAAGGGAAGTCTGAAAACATAAAATCTCTTTGAAACTATTTTTGCAAAGAAAGCATATAATTCTGCTGCTAATTAGGGACATATGACAAAATGCCTAAGCAAAGAAAAGACATGTAGAAAAACAATAGCTAGGGAAGTGATTGACTAACCTTGCAGGACTGCTGATGCATGTTGTAAGCAGTGACAATGCCTTCCGTCACCTCTCGTCCTGATCTTTCCACCAAATACTCAGCCAGTCTATGTGCTAGGAAACTTTTCCCTGTCCCACTCGGACCAGACAAAAGCAGTCGTCGATGCTTTAGTAACAAGCTAACATAGTGTTGAAGCATTGGTTTAGGGATTAGTGACTCAAACACAAGGAGGTCAACGCATCTTTCCTTCAGACCTGAATTCAGACATTACAGAAAGAATAAAGTCCAAGCATCAGTTTAGAGTTTGAAAAATAAAGAGACCACCAACTCTACCAAGAATCCCGGCCCAACCTTTTAGGTGTAATATAATATTTGCAGTGTTGCGCAGGTTTCTGGAGGGCAGAGGATCAGGAGCCTGAGTATCCAGATCCCTCTTCACGTGCCCAAGATTGTATCCACTCACAGAATCTCTCCCAGACCTAACGTAGCTCCTGGATCGACCTGATTAACGTAATCCTACAAGACACAAAATATAGGGCGTATAATTAAAGGACTTATTATTAGCACTGGAATGAACTACAGAGATTTAAAAACAGAGTTACCTGGAAAATTTGGCAAACAGCATCGTCAAGGCTTTTCCAGTCAGCTTTGTTACTAATTTTTACATGGCCCAAAAAAAACTCCTGCTGCTTCAGATCCTGAAATACACAAAGACAATAAATTAATTATTATATTATTACTATATCCAACATATGATTTGTTCTCTCCTCTCATAAAGGTAATAAAAAGTAGTTTCGTTTAGTTTTGAGGCAACATCTTTTCATTCTCATTTACACAAATTGAATTTAATACGTATGTTAATATGAGATGACTTACACCTTTAATAATGTGCTGCGGAGGCACTCTCACGACTGTTCGCAGTGAAACTTCCCGTTGAAGAGAACCATTTATACCATCCATTGGTGAAAGATCTGTAAGAGACTCACAATGAATAAGTCTAAATTTGACAAATGTTAGAAAACCAGATATATCATATAATTCACATCAGTAAAATATTCAACAAAAGTCTATAAGGGTAAGTGCAAAAAATCAGGAATTGGCAGCGCTTTGGACGCAGCGCATGTCCGCTTCCGGCTATTGAACGCAGGTGATTCTGCATGTTTTCACTGAACCGTGCAGATGCACCTTGGCCAATACACTGTATGGGTGACCAATACATTCTATGGGTGAAATTTCTCCTGCGGAGACTCACTTCTCCGCAAAAGAAATAGACATGCTGCCGTCTCCGAGGGTGGTCGGCAGGCATCTGTGGACGCACAGTGAGCATGGGATTTCTTGAAATCCCATCCACGAGGCTGTAACATCTGTGTACTTAAGCAGCATCCAGTCCACAGCGTCCAACTGGCAGCATTTACTAAATAATACTAAGAATACACTATAATTTGGATTTAAAGTCAGACATATTTCTGGACACAACATAAGGCGTTCAAAGGGGGTTCCCAGAAGCAGCGCTGATTGGCCACAGGGATTGAGAGACATAATGTCACGCAAGCCTCAAAAGAGTCAGTGATGACAACGCTGGAACAGCACAGGAGGGGAGTATAGGTGATCTCATTTTATTGCGGGGGGGGGGGGGTAACATAGGGATTGAGAAGTTGTTCACTACTCTGACAACTCCTTTAAAGAATCTTCCTTCCAGATCATCAAGGTCCCAGGAATAATTTCTGTGCCACATATTGACAGGTGTCAAGATAATAATTCAAATGCATCTTTTTTTTTTGCAAATATAAGGAGTTAATAAAACTTTAAACTTTTGGGAATATGAATGTCTGTGTGTTCCAGTGGTAAATAACTCATGGAATAAAAAATCCTGTTCAGGGACAATGAAAATATTATCAGGAAGGTAATCAACACTACTGATGAAGGATTTGGTGGCCTATTACGTAGCTATAGTGCCAACGACCATTACTAAAGCTATAAATGTGGATCACACAACAACATTTGTGTCACACTACCTGTATCTGATGATGCAGAGACTCCTAAGGATTGTGTTAGGGTCAATGCCAAGGAACGTCGTGGAGAAGAAGAAGGGTGTACTGAAAGAGGGACCACCTTCAAACGGTCATTTTCTGCCTTCAACAAGTCAACTTCCAGCTGATGAGAAATGGCAAAACAAGAAAAGTAAGCCAGAAGGGAATGCAGCTACCGTACACTAAGCTAATTACTAGAGTATTGTGTCTGTCAGCTTACCTGCATATTATGCATGGTCTCTCTGAGCTGTTCCAGTTGGTGGGCAGAATTAAGTGCTTCCAGGCGAATGTCAGTCAGCTTCATCTCTTTCTCCCACAATTCAGAACGTAACTCTGACACCTCTTTCTTTTCTGGTTCTTCCCCTTCTTGAGCTTCAAATATACTAAATAATTAGGAAACAATGCATTATGCATGAACCCTCTGCATTGTAAAGAGATGTATGTTGACGTAACTGCATATAAACTAAGGTTTTTCTTACTTATTATTTTAATTTAAAAAGGTAATAAATAAAGGACACTGAATAGAAATCAACATAGATTAAAGAGGATCTGTCACATGTCCCTAAAAACGTAGCTTGTTCCCGTGCTCCCCTGAATCTGCCACTGTTTCGATTTTTTTTAATTTGGACCCTCTCTCTGCTGCGTAGATAAGCACCTTCTTTTGGTACCGAGTATGCTACTTTCCGGCCTGTGGTCCAATAAGGCATGTCAGAAGAAGTTTTCTCTGGTCTGGGGCATGTAGTCCTTCTGCCCACGACACTGTCCAATCACCGCCAGGTAGCAACTGGCTGAACAGCGTGATCTCACAAGATCTCCGTGTTCTCGGTGTGACGTGAGTGCAGGAAAGTCTTCTAACAGCGTGGTCGTGCAAGAACACGGAGATCTCACACGATCACGCCTTTCTTCCGGTTTCATATGCTGCTGAGCGGTGATTGGACAGTCTTCGAAGGGGCGGACTACACGCCCCTATGGTTAACGCTTCTGACACTCCCTCTTTGACCACACCCAGAAATTAGCATACTGGGCACCAAAAGATTAAAAGGCATATCTCCAAAGCAGTGGGACACAGTGAAAAAACACAAAAACAGCAGCAGATTCAGGACAGCAAAGAGATTTTGTTTAGATAAAGTCATTTTTTGGAACATGTCAGGTCCACTTTAACTGGTGACTTTATTGGCAATTGTTTGTCAAACATAGTAGCTACTGTAGGTATACAATTAAGTCACTTTTTGAGACAAACTCCTTAATACAGGGTCCATTTGATTAGATTGCAAGGTACCCTATGTATTTGTCTACTAGAAAGGCATGTTTTCGGCTCATATTGCAATAACTGTTTAAGAAACTCAACATATAAAACCGAACATAAGACGCCATACATACGCAGAGGAAGACGGTGAGGAATGCAAAGAAGGCGACTCTGGACCTGGTGGTCCATGGTGCTGTTTAGGAGATGTTGGTGCAGATGAGTCGGGGGTTGCCATCTCTTCAATATCAGAGTAGGAGTTGGCCGACTTGGGTCCTTTTTTCATACTAAATGCTTTATTAAATGAGCTGCGCAACTATAAAAAAACAATAAGATTATATCCTTATAACCCAAACATAGAGAAAAGTTAAATATACTTCCACCTTTTATTATGAAGGAAAATATAAAAACATAGCAACTGTTTTATTATATTTTTGCAACAAAAATCAGATTAAGTTAAACAGATTAGTAAGAGTATAAGAAGCATTAACCAATAGCTAAACAACAATGGTCCGGGTAACGTCACTCAAGGTTTATACACGAAAAACATGGAAAATATATTGAAATACTGCAAATGATAGTAATAGATAATTGGATCAAATAGTACACAAACTACTGACCATGTTATTAAACATTCAAAAGAATGGGAAGTCTGTTCTCGGTAGCGGCAACTAAGTAATGTATGAAGCTGCTGACTTCAGCTCTATATATTGCTTACATCCAAACAATGCCAAGCAAATAGCTATTGATCGATGGGGGTGCCGAGTGCATGACCCCCCCCATAATCTCATGTTGATTTAATGGAGCACTCAATTTTGTCAAAAAGGGTCTTTTTTCCTGTCTTTAACCATTTTTGCGACTTTTAAAAATGTCACAAATAATAACTCAGGCAAAAACATCTGGAAACCTAAAACCACGCAAGCAGTGCCGAGCTAAAAAAATCCACAACAATACAAAACAGGTGAGCAAATAAAATAAGACTTCAAATAAGGCGCAAATAGAAGGATGAAATTGGTACAAAAATGCAATAATGATTCAAGCCCATATTGTTAATACGTCAGTTATTTTGAAAAAGCACAAATATTTTAAGAAACAAAATATTACGCCCATTTTTATATTAAATGGAATCTAATCAGCAGATTTTTGCTATGTGATATGTGAACACCGTAATGTCGGAGCAGAGACCCTGATTCCAGCAATGTGTGACTCAATGTTCTGTGTTTTGCTGTTTCAATACAATGAGTGTTTTATCAGCAGGAGATTTTCACTACAGGACAACTGTACTCTTGCCTCCTAGTCCAACCAGGCTCTAAGCACTGATTAGCATCTCTCTGTCACTGTATATAGAAAGCTGTGGTGTGGACATACACAGATCAACAAATGAGCTCTGCAGAGAAAACTGTGACTCTATCATAACTGCTTCACCCAGTAAACTAAGTGATACATCATTGGAATCAGGATCCCTGCCCCTACCTTATGCTGCTGTCAGATTACATAGCAAAAATATGCTGATAGATTGCCTTGAAGTAATATTTATTACATACTAATTAATAATGTTCTATATTATATTATTTTTTTTCCTAGCACATGTTAAAATATCCTGTATGATACTATGAGAAAACACAACCAACCATATACCTTCTTCTATAGTCAAGTAGTCACACAATTTAGAAAGACCTATGGACGTTCCTGCCTTCACTACCGACTTCCTTTCTTGCAGCAGTGACCTCACACTGCAAGCACAGTATGCCGGCCCCAACGCAATGATGAAACACGACATATACACTGATTTACTAAAATCTGAACTGTTCCAAACAAAACACACTTTAAAGGGAATCTGTCACCCCATTTTAGCTATATCAGCTAAAGATATGACTGAATAGTGCGTCCCATAAGCAACCTATCGGTATGTAGCTTATATCCTGATACCCCCGTTTTGATAGCAAAATACCTTTGTAAAGTTCGGATTTTTTTCTGTAAATCAGGGCGGTCCGGTCCGAAGGGCGGCGTTTTCTCCTCCCCCCCCCCCCACATCTCTTGCGTATAGCCGTCTGTGAATCGCACAGACGGCGTTCGGCTTCCAGCGATTGCGCTTTTCAAACTCCCCCCGTGCATGCGCAGTGTGCTTTGCCCAACAGTGGGCAAAGCATAAAATCATTACAGCGCATGCGCAACTCTTTCCTTGCCCCGGAAATGACTGCTTGCCTTGGACGACTTCCGGGGCAAGGAAAGTGAATGACAATAGTTGCGCATGCGCTGTAATGATTTTATGCTTTGCCCACTGTTGGGCAAAGCACACTGCGCATGCGCGGGGGTAATTTGAAAAGCGCAATCGCGGGAAGGCGAACGCCGTGCGATTCACAGACGGCCATACACAAGAGATGTCAAGGAGCGGGGGGGGGGGGGGGGTGGAGAAGAGAGAAAACGCCGCCCTCCGGACCGGACCGCCCTGATTTACAGAAAGAAATCCGAACTTTACAAAGGTATTTTGCTATCAAAACGGGGTATCAGGATATAAGCTACATACCGATAGGTTGCTTATGGGACGCAATATTCAGTCATATCTTTAGCTGATATGGCTAAAATAGGGTGACAGATTCATAGAATCATAGAATTCTAGTTACTAAATACATTTCTGCAATCCCATGTGCATTGTAAAGCCATCAAAGGGAAGTTTCCCTCCTTCTTCTCCTGTTGTGTCACATCCCAACTTAGGAGGCAAAACCCACGAACTGTAGGGATGGTCTCAATATTTCGCCTTTTAGGGAAAATAAAAGCAGAAATCCAAAAAATCATTTAGAATGATGGTTTATTGGCATAGGACTCGGGGTCTGCCTCTCACTTCTATGGTTCGTTTTGGGTGCTTGTGTTAACCCTTTGGAAGCGTGGACCCGTCCATGTCGAATATACCTTATTATGCTTTTTCTTTGTCTGAATTTTCAAGTAAAAATACAAGATAATGTATATCTTACCCAGCTCTTTTTCTTCTTCTTTTTGCTGTCACTATCCTTGACACTCCCTGCACTACAGTGACTTGAAATGCTATTTAAGCTGGAAATGCTATCCGATGAATTCTGTCGCCTAATTCGCAACTCTAGATAAACACAATGAAAATAAAAGAAATGTTGTTAATAACAAGCTGTATTTTTTATTTTTGGAAGCTTGCAGTACAACTGAGAAAAATGTATTAGTAACATAACAAAAAAAATTGTGCAACGAAAATGATGAAAGCTGGACAGCTGGAGAAAATCTTCCATTTCCAGAGACTGATCACTTAAGTCTGCTTCCATTATAGACTATGTGGGCTTTCTTCATGGTATAAGCTATCGGAGTAAATGGAGATACGCCACAGCAAATACGAGTGCGCAGAAAGGAGCGTCTAACGTGACGGCTAGGTGATTCTTGTGTCTACGAAAGCTTCCTTTCATTTATCCACAGTCATGTACACTACACTTCTTTTAACGGGATGTGGTTCTTAGGAGACAGCATCTATAATACGTTCATACTACATCACTTGTGGACAATACTTAGTATAGATACGAGGGTGTCCAGTCCATAAGAAAGGTCATCAATATCTGACCGGTCGGATCTCCACCGATCAGATGATATTTGCTCTGGCCGCCACCGGCGCTGCAAATCACATCTCCATTAAGTGTGTAGCAGCTGCCGGCAGGCACTGCTGAAATATTCAGTAGTCAGAGCAAACAACAGCTGATTGGGGGGTGCTGGGTATTGGACCCTTCGGGATCTGTTATTAAAGACCTATCCTAATGATGACCTATGAATAGGTCATTAATATGAATGAGCAGACAACACCTTTCATAAACACATTCACTACTTCCACCATCATAGTCAAAAGTTAATATTATTATTAGGTTATTTATTTTTTAATTTGTTTCATTAACAAAAGCCTGCAGAGAAAACAATAATGATTGACAACAGAGATGCATAAACAGTATATTGGTGTACAGCAGATGTGATGAAATATATGGTCATATTGGAGCAATCTCAATAATTGGAAATATTTTCATCAACAGAGACCTAACAAACGGAGCCATGATGCTACTGATAACCTCATAATTTGACATGCGGGACCTCAACCAAACTCAAGTGTTCCTTACACAGACTTGAGTTCAATGGGCCTACTCCTTCACCATGTTTACATACGCCCTCACAGTGTTTGCTCCATTAATCCTCACTCTCCTTCGCTATCCCCAAACCCTAGCACCCTCTAACCAAATAATCATCTCCCCTTCCCTCTTTCCTCCCCACCTGACCTCATCTGCTGACCTGCTCCTCAACCTCAGATATGTCCTAATAAAACATAAAACAAGCAGCCCACTCTCCTTCTCCCACCTGCTCTCGCGCTCTCTGCTTCTCCTCACTGCTGGCGACATATCTCCCAATTATGGACCCCCACAACTCATACCTAACATTACTACCCCTTCCTACCGCTCCCTATTGAATATGAACTACCGCAATCTTTCCAACGCAAAACCCGTGCCCTTGACGCTCCCCCCCCTGCTCCCTCTCTGGAATGCCTGCTTCATCTGCAATAAGCTTCATGTAATTCATGACCTCTTTCTCTCTCGCAATTTTGCCTTCCTCAGCCTCATAGAAACAGGACTGACACCCTCTGACACCGCCTCCCCTGCTGCGCTGTGTTACGGCGGCCTCCATTTCACCCAAACTCCTCGCCCCGGCAACAGACACGGTGAAGGAGTGGGTCTTCTCCTTTCTTCTAACTGCACATTTAACCTAATGTCACCTCTTCCCTCCCTAATCCTCCCCTCTTTTGAAGTCCACTCTGTCCGCATCTACTCCCCTCCAACCTTCAAATGGCCATCGTATACTAACCTCTGGCCCAGCCACTGCTTTTATTGACCAATTCTCTACCTGGCTTCTTCACTTTCTTTCCACTGACATCCCCACTATCATCATGGGTGACTTCAACGGGATTTGGAAGTTTCGCCCCCGGCAGTTCGCCCCCAGCATTTCGCCCCCAGCAGTTCACCCCCAGGTACACGTCGCCCCCGAACATTTCGCCCCCAGCATTTCGCCCCCAGGATGTTTCGTCCCCGCACATTTCGCCCCCGAACATTTCGCCCCCGAACATTTCGCCCCCGGCAGTTCGCCCCCGAACATTTCGCCCCCGGCAGTTCGCCCCCGAACATTTCGCCCCCGGCAGTTCGCCCCCGAACATTTCGCCCCCGGCAGTTCGCCCCCGAACATTTCGCCCCCGAACATTTCGCCCCCGGCAGTTCGCCCCCAACATTTCGCCCCCGGCAGTTCGCCCCCGAACATTTCGCCCCCGAACATTTCGCCCCCGGCAGTTCGCCCCCAACATTTCGCCCCCGGCAGTTCGCCCCCGAACATTTCGCCCCCGGCAGTTCGCCCCCGAACATTTCGCCCCCGAACATTTCGCCCCCGAACATTTCGCCCCCGGCAGTTCGCCCCCGAACATTTCGCCTCCGGCAGTTCGCCCCCGAACATTTCGCCCCAGGATGTTTTGCCCCCGGCAGTTCGCCCCCGAACATTTCACCCCCGAACATTTCGCCCCCGGCAGTTCGCCCACGAACATTTCGCCCCAGGATGTTTCGCCCCCGAACATTTTGCCCCTGGCAGTTCGCCCCCAAACATTTCGCCCCCAGCATTTCACCCCCAGGATGTTTCGCCCCCGAACATTTCGCCCCTACCAGTTCGCCCCCGAATGTTTCGCCCCCAGCTTTTTGCCCCCAGATGTTTTGGCCCCAAATTAGGCAGGGAATTTCGGCCTTGTGTTTTAGCCCTACAACCTCTTTCACAGTAGGCACTTTCCCAAGTGCTAAGCACTGGAAAATCGCTAAGAAGATTGCCACTGTTGAATATGTAAGTCAATTGCTGGCAAAGCGAGGTGTTGTTTCGGCCAGCTTTTTTTATTTTATTAAAGGAGCTATTTTTAAGCACTTAGCGTTCATCAATAGCCTGTATCTTATGGGTCATTACCGAGAGCGCTCACAAAAGCGCTCTCAAAAATGCTAGTAAACACGTGCTTTGGAGTTCTAAAACAGTGGCAGCATAAGGGTGCTTTCACACTTCCGCTACATATGCACTACAGGCCGCCCGTTCGCTTCTGTAATGCCGCCGTTCCGCTAACCTGCAGCGGAATGAAAAGAAGAAAATGCTTTTCTTTTTGTTCTGACACTGATAGCGGAATGCGGTATTACAAAAGCGAACGGGCGGCTGCAGATCGCGGAACCCAGCCGTTCACTTCTATGGGCAATGCAAGCAGAATGCCAGCATTCCGCCAGCATTGCCCCGGGGTCAGCTGGATGTCAGATCCAGAGCGGATCGACCTCTGGCGGCCCCAAACACAAGTGTGAAAGCACTTTTAAAATTACAGTGTGCAAGAGGCCTAAAATCAAAACAAGGGGAATATATCTTAAAATATACTCGCGCTTTTATTGGATATATCAACACGACTGATAAACCCTTATCAGTCGTGTTGATATATCCAATAAAAGCGCGAGTATATTTTAAGATATATTCCCCTTTTTTATCATTAAGCTTTCTCTGTGGTAGAAAGCCTTTTTTCATACTTGCTGCTTATTGGTCATATATATGCACCAGCGCCGCTATACACCCGTACTGCGTAAAATCAAAACAATTTTGAACTTTTACCTGACCCAGCACTGACCAGCTTTGTTGCAAGTTTTGTTGCAGATGTAACAAGTAGCAGGTCAGATGTCCTGCAAGTTACATGACTACTTTTATTCCATCTGTACATCAGGATATAGCAGTGTCTGAAATCTCCACAAAGAGAGAAGTGTACTGCCACAAAAAATCAGTCAGCTTCCACAGCAATTCACTTTCTACAACTATGAATTCAGTTCTGTCCAAACGTGGAAGAAGGAAGTTGGTCCATGAGAATCACATTTACTTATTTTCCAAACGAACCGCTGATGATGTCCATTCCATCTGGGTATGTGAAAAACGGTCGACTTGCAAGGGACGTGTTTGGACCAATGAAGAATCTGGCGAAGTTGTGAAAGTAGTCAATCTTCACAGTCATGCAGCACAAGCTGCAAGACCTGAAGCAATCCGACTTGTTAATGAGGCAGTCACCAGGGCAAGGACAACACAGGAGACACCACAACAGATTCTCACAGACGTCGTTTCAGGAGCCCATTCTAATGTTGTAGCACTTCTCCCAAGGAAAGCATCACTGAAGAGAACAATACGATTAGCAAGGCAACTTGGCAATATCCCAAGGTAACCTCAAACCCTTGATAAACTTGTTATCCCCCAGGAGTTTCAGGAGATCAGTATTGATGGTGTCCAGCAGCAGTTCCTTCTGCATGACTCTGATAAGCTACTTAACTATTTAACATTGTATTAAAACAATTCCATTATGCATAATTTTTTTTTAAACAAAAATATATAATTTTCCAATGGGACAATATATGTTGTAAAAAAGTATTGGTTGGCCCCTTTACACTATATTTTGCTTCAGTTTTTTTATTATGAAATCAGAAAATCTGGAGCAAAATGTGAGTTTTTAATGTGAGATATGAACAGAGGCTTCTGATTAGGATATTTTTTTTTAATTCATCCCAAAATTATCTGTCTGATGCTTGTTACACTTTTTCTGTTATTTCCTCTACTAATACTTTCATTTTAAATTAGGAAATGGACAGAGCCGTATGTTGATATTTGGAACAAGAGACAATCTCCATCTACTGGCACAAAGTAAAGAGTGGTTTGCTGATGGCATGTTTTTCACTACCCCAGCCTTGTTTAAGCAACTTTACACAATCCATGTAGTCCATAGCGGCCTTGTTGTTCCGGTAGTATACACCTTGCTGACAGACAAGAGCCGTTCTACATACCAGAGGTTGCTGCAAGAGCTGAAGAACTTGCAGCCTGGACTGCAGCCAGACAACCTGATGTTGGATTTTGAACTAGCTGCAATACAGGCATTTGAAAGTGAATTCCCCAACCTCGAGAAGACTGGTTGCTTTTTCCACCTATCACAGTCGGTTTGACGTAAAGTTCAAAATGAAGGACTCAAGATGCAATACCAAGGTGACCATGAATTTGCCCGTTGGATACGCATGATACCTGCCCTGGCCTTTATACCACCACAGAATGTTGTGCAATCATTTGAAGAATTGGTGGAAGATCCTGACTTTCCACAAGAAGCAATACCTATTGCCAACTATTTTGAAGACAGCTATATCGGTCGAATGAATCGCAGAGGGAGTCAAGCACCTTTGTTTCCAGTTCAACTCTGGAATGTGTATGAACGAACATTGAATGATCAACAGCGAACAAATAATGATGTCGAAGGATGGCACCGTAGCTTTCGAGAAACATGTGGTACTCTTTTCCAAAATATATACCGGTTCATTAACTGTCTGAAACATCAGCAAGAGCTCCATAGTTTTGAAATTATTCAGATAATAGCAGGAAATCCCATTGCTGCAAGAAACAAAAAGTATGCTGCAATTTCAGCAAGGGTTAAACGTATCGTGCAAGATTTCAATAATAGAAGCTTGATGGATTATCTGAGAGGCATTGCCTACAGCTTTGAATTTTAGTTCATGGTCACATATTGTATGTTTTGAGAGCAGTGTTTTTAGCTGTAAAATCATTCAAGCATTATAACCTGTAATTTGTCTTTTCTCTTTTTCTCTAATCCTTCCCCTCTATACCTTTTTATGTTTCTTGTTACAACAGTTTTGATATATACAGTTAAAGCATAACTCTATAAAAAACATAAGTTATGTTATAGTACCTGTGCCCATGATATCATTTCAAAAGGAGACCTTCCAGCAGCTTCACTTCTGTGTGAAAAGTCTCATCCAAGTTAAAGCTCCATGTGCTGCAGGATTTCAGTTGTTTCTCCTTAGTAGCAGTACTTGTGGAATGGATTCTAGAGGCCGTGGCTGCACAGGAGCATGCAACTACCGTAACAATATATTCCCTATGATGTATAAAGGGCTGCTGGTTTACAGCCTTCTGCAAAGCCCCCCTATGTGTTCAGTCCTGTAACGGCTTTACACAGGCGGGGGGAGCCCTCCTCTTGTCCAGGACAGAGCACATGAGCGGAGGGTGAAGAGGAGCTTTGCAGAGGGCTGTGAACAAGCAGCCCTGAATGTATCACAGGGAGCCAGGATCTGTTCTGCTACCAAGGGGGCACGACCTCCTTAGTAACCAGTGAAATCCTACTATTTTCCTGTCTGTTTGTAAAATGACTTATCTAGAAAACAATGTTTTAGAATTAAAAAAACTCATTTGATCAGAATTGTATATCTCAGACTCATATGGTGTATTATTAGTGATAAGCGAACATTCAGTTCAGGCAGGTCTTTAATTGCTAGAGGCAAAACATCCTGGAGCGAAATGCTGGGGGCTAAATGTTCGGGGCGAACTGCCGGGGGCGAAATGTTCAAGGGCGAACCGCCGGGGGCAAAATATTCGGGGACGAACTGCCGGGGGCGAAATATTCGGGGGCGAACTGCCGGGGGCGAAATATTCGGGGGCGAACTGCCAGGGCGAAATGTTGGGGGCGAAACATCCTGGGGCGAAATGTTCGGGGGCGAACTGCCGGGGGTGAAATGTTCGGGGGCGAAATGTTCGGGGGCGAACTGCCGGGGGCGAAATGTGCGGGGGCGAACTGCTGGGGGCGAAATGTTCGGGGCGAACTGCCGGGGGCGAAATGTTCGGGGGCGAAATGTGCGGGGGCGAAACATCCTGGGGGCGAACTGCTGGGGCGAAATGTTTGGGGGCGAACTGCCGGGGGCGAAATGTTCGGGGGCGAACTGCCGGGGGCGAAATGTTCGGGGGCGAACTGCCGGGGGCGAAATGTTCGGGGGCGAACAGCCGGGGACGAAACATCCTGGGGCGAAATGTTCGGGGGCGAACTGCCGGGGCGAAATGTTCGGGGGCGAACAGCCGGGACGAAACATCCTGGGGCGAAATGTTTCGGGGGCGAACTGCCGGGGGCGAAATGTTCGGGGGCGAACTGCCGGGGGCGAAATGTTCGGGGGTGAACTGCCGGGGGCGAAATGTTCGGGGCGAAATGTGCGGGGACGAAACATCCTGGGGGCGAAATGTTCGGGGGCGACGTGTACCTGGGGGCGAACTGCTGGGGGCGAAATGCTGGGGGCGAACTGCTGGGGGCGAAACTTCCTAGAACCGACTTCAACATCCCCACTGATACCCTTCAGTCAACAGCCTCCAAACGCCTGTCCCTTACTTTATCTTTTGGACTTGCTCAGTGGTCCTTCTCAGCCACCAACAAAGACGGACATACATTAGACCTGGTCTTCACCCGTCCCTGCTCTCTATCTAACTTCACCACCTCCCCTCTCCCTCTATCCGACCACCATCTACTCACTTTCTCATCCCTGTCCTCCTCTCCTGTCACTCATGTCCAGCAATATGTGCAGCCCTGCAGAAACCTTGCACACCTAGACACCCACACGCTCTCAGACTCTATTCTACCACTGGCATCCATATCCTCACTCACGACACAGACAGGCACTGCTTTCTACAATGACAATCTTGCATCAGCTACTGACGCATTCGCCCCTCTCGTTCAGGGCAGAGTGCAACATATCAACAGACAACTCTGGCACAATAACAGCACTAAAAAGCTCCGGCAATTGTCCAGGGTTGCAGAGTGGCGTTGGAAGAAAACAAATTCGCAAGATGACTTCACTGCATTCAAACAGGCAACACTCGCTTTCAAATGTGCCCTCACCTCTGCTAAACAAGTCTACTTCACAACCCTTGTATCTTTCCTATCCTACAACCCCAAACAGTTATTCAAAACTTTTAACTCCCTCCTCTGCCCACCACTGCCCCCTCCAACCTCCCTCATCTCTGCTGAGGACTTTGCCACACACTTCAAAAATAAGATCGACCAAACAAGGCAAGTCTTCATTGTTCAACCATCATAACCCTTTTGTATACCAGACCAATGCCCAAAACCCCTAACTTCCCTCTCCAACATCACTGAAGGGGAGCTTAATTGTCTCATCTCAAAATCGCACCTCACCACCTGTGCACTCGACCCCATCCCATCCACCTCCTCCCCAACCTCACCACCACTCTTTTCCCATCCCTAACCCACCTCTTCAACCTATCACTAACTTCTGGTACCTTCCCTTCTGCTTTCAAACATGCCACAATCACGCCTATCCTTAAAAAGCCAACCCTCAACCCAACCGCTATGTCCAGCTATCGCCCAATATCGCCGCTCCCATTCGTTTCCAAACTCCTGGAGCAGTACGTCCACGCTTAACTTTCCTCCTACCTCTCATCTAACTTGATTTTTGACAATCTACAATCTGGTTTCCGCCCCCATCACTCCACTGAGACAGCCCTGACCAAAATTACTAACGACCTACTTACAGCCAAAGGTAACGGACAATACTCTATACTCCTCCTTCTAGACCTGTCCTCTGCTTTCGACACAGTTGACCACTGCCTCCTACTGCAGATCCTCTCCTCCTTTGGCATCAAAGACCTCGCCCTATCCTGGATCTCCTCATACCTTTCCAACCGCACATTCAGCGTCTCCCACTCCCAGACTACCTTCTCATTCCACCCTCTCTCCTCTCTGCTGGAGTCCCCCAAGGCTCTGTTCTAGGACCCCTACTCTTCTCAATCTATACACTTGGCCTGGGGAAACTGATAAAGTCCCATTGATTCCAGTACCACCTTTATGCTGATGACACTCAGATCTACCTCTCTGGCCCAGACGTCACCTCTCTGCTGTCCAAAATCCCAGAGTGTCTATCAGCCACATCCTCCTTCTCCTCTCGCACCCTCAAACTCAATGTGGACAAATCTGAACTCATCATTTTTCCTCCATCTCACAGATCTTCCTTACCTGACCTATCTATCACAATTAACGACATCACGCTTTCCCCGGTACCGGAAGTTTGCTGCCTCGGAGTAACCCTTGACTCTGCCCTGTCCTTCAAACCGCACATCCATACTCTTTCCACCTCCTGTCGCTTCCAGCTCAAAAATATTTCCAGAATCCATCCTTTCCTCAACCTACTAAAATGCTTATGCATGCCCTCATCATCTCCGGCCTCGACTACTGCAACATCCTTTTCTGTGCTCTCCCTGCTAACACCCTCGCACCTCTCCAGTCCATCCTTAACTCTGCTGCCCGACTAATTCATCTCTCTCCTCGCTACTCCTCCGCTACTCCCCTCTGCAAATCTCTTCATTGGCTCCCATTCCCTCAGAGTATCCAGTTCAAATTACTAATACTGACCTACAAGGCCATCCATAACCTGCCTCCTCCATATATCTCTGAACTAATCTCCCGATATCTTCCCTCACGTAATCTCCGGTCCTGTTATGGGTTCTGTTATGTAACAGTTTTTAAAACGGAGAAAAAAGAAAAGTCCTGCAAGCAAAACTTTTTGTTCATTTAAAAAACAGACACATAATGGAACCCATAATAATCAGTGGGGCGCTCGTTTCTGTTTGTTTCTGTTATACAGCAAATCAGTTTTGCACATTATTTTCAGCAGTCTTTTATTAACTCAAAAAAGAAAACTGGAATTACCGTATTTTTTGGACTTTAAGACGCCCCAGACCATAAGACGCAACTAGGTTTTAGAGGAAGAAATTGGAAAAAAAATTGAAGCTAAAAATGTGGTCAAATCTGTATTTAATATCCCCTATCCTGGTATATATGTTGCCATCATACACATCCTGGTATGCATGGCCTCCTCATCCCCATCCTGGTATACATGGCCCCCTCATCCCCATCCTGGTATGCATGGTCCCCTCATCCCTATCCTGGTATGAATGGTCCCCTCATCCCTATCCTGGTATGCATGGTTCCTCATCCTGGTATGCATGGTCCCTTCATCCCTATCCTGGTATGCATGGTCCCTTCATCCCTATCCTGGTATGCATGGTTCCTCAATCCCATCCTGGTATGCATGGTCCCCTCATCCCTATCCTGGTATGCATGGTCCCCTCATCCCTATCATGGTATGCATGGTTCCTCATCCCCATCCTGGTATGCATGGTCCCTCATCCTCATCCTGGTATGCATGGCCCCCTCATCGCTATCCTGGCATACATGGCCCCTCATCTCTATCCTTGTATGCATGGCCCCATCATCCCTATTCTGGTATATATGGTCCCCTCATACCCATCCTGGTATGTATGGACTCTTCATCCTGGTATACATAGCCCCCTCATCCCTATCTTGGTATAAAAGGCCACTGTTATGAATGTTCTAGAGGTTTCTGAGCAGAGGCTCCCTCTGGTGGTTACAGACAGTACTGAACCTTTCAGAGAGGAATGGCAATCTGGGATCACTGACTAGTCTGATATAAGGGAGGTTCCCTCCCATGATGGTTGCCGGTGATCAATTGTTCTTGTCTCTATTGTGGTTCCTGGTTCATTTGGAAATTTGCTGAGTCTTGCCTGCATCTTCTGCTTTCAGATAAGATTTCTTCTGCTTTTATTTTTGTGCTTGCTTTTTGCATAGTTCCCTGCGCTTCCGTGGAGGTCAGCCAGGTCCCCTCCTGGGGCTTGTGCTCCTCTCAGTTTATCTGAAGCCACTGTTATTTGTTCATTTGCTTTTTCCTGTTTTTTCAGTGGCTGCGGCTTAGTTTTGTTACACCAGAGATCTGATTTAGGTGGTAGAGATCGTGTGATCTCAGGTGTTTTTGCAATCAGAAGAGTTGGTATTTTTTAGGGTTTTTTTGGATTGCAGTGAGAATCCTTTCCTGTACTTTTCTGTCTAGACAAACTGGGCCCTAGCGTTTGCTCATTCTATTTTCTGTCTGTGTCCGTGCTTCTTCTTTTCTAACCGCCATTACATGTTTGGGGGCTTCCTATTTTCTTTGGGGATCAGCTCCGGGGCAGATAGCTTTCCTCTTTCTGCCTTTAGGTGTAGTTATCTCTCAGGCTGTGACGAGGCGTCTAGGATCAACGTAGGAACGCTCCACGGCTACCTCTAGTTGTGTGGTTAGTTCAGGTTACTGCAATTCAATAGGCTCCAGCCTCTCTGGTGTATTGCCGTATTTGCTTTTTCTCCTCAGCTACCAAAACACAACAGTATCACCGGCCAAAACTGAACATTATATGGTACTCACAGAAGGGAAAAATAGTGTGGAAGGAAAAAAAAGTTGTCAGAGTTGTCAGAGATTTTTTTTTCTGTTTGTTGCATTTTTTCCCTCTTTTTCTCTGGGTGCTGAGGATTTTTTTTTCTTTCAATGGAGCTTGCACAGTTGTCTGGCCATGTGGATAAGCTTGCCACTGAGGTTCGGAGTATTGCTACCTATCTTGCTAGGTTGCCGGTTGTGGAACCTAGGATTCCCATGCCAGATTTGTTTTTGGGGGATCGGGCTAAATTTCTGAATTTCAAAAATAACTGTAAGTTGTTTTTTTGCCCTAAAGCCTAAGTCCTCAGGGAACGCAGCACAGCAGGTTCAAATTGTCATCTCTCTCCTGCGCGGTGACCCTCAGGATTGGGCTTTTTCCCTGACACCTGGGGATCCTGTTTTGAATGATACTGATGTATTTTTTCTGGCTCTGGGGTTATTGTACGATGAACCTAATGTCACTGATCAAGCTGAAAAAACCTTGTTGGCATTAAATCAGGGTCTTGAAGACGCTGAGTTGTACTGTCAGAAATTCCGAAAGTGGGCAGTCCTGACCAAATGGAATGATGATGCTTTGGCAGCCCTTTTTCGGAAGGGGCTGTCAGAGAATGTAAAGGATGTTATGGTGGGATTCCCTGCTCCCTCTGGTCTCAATGATTCTATGTCATTGGCTATTCAAATTGACAGACGTTTGCGTGAGCGCAGAGGTATGCGTGAGAAAGTGTTGCCTTGTGAGCCAGCTTCTGAGCCCATGCAGTGTGATGGAGTGACTTCTGGGGCACAGCGTCATGAGTTTCGAAAGCGCAA
The DNA here is from genome assembly GCA_033576555.1 of Oophaga sylvatica. Lineage (NCBI taxonomy): Eukaryota > Metazoa > Chordata > Amphibia > Anura > Dendrobatidae > Oophaga > Oophaga sylvatica. Next base: position 440,076,509 of record JARQOD010000002.1, on the reverse strand, counting down.
TGGGTTAGGTTTCTACTGTGGTGACGCCTCTCATGCTATTTCAGTATGCCCTAAGCGTGGAAGACGTTTTGCACGCTCAGTTGTCTTGGGTAGTGTTCAGACTAAATTTCTGTTGACTGTTACCCTGATTTGCTCCCTGTCCACATTTTCTGCTCAGGCTTTTGTTGATTCAGGAGCAGCTATTAACCTGATGGATTTTGACTTTGCCAAACGTTGTGGGTTTCCCATGATACCCCTGCGAAAGTCTATTCCCCTACTGGGCATTGATTCTACCCCTTTGGCGGAGAATAAACCCCAGTTTTCTACTCAGGTGATAATGAGGGTTGAACCAGATCATCAGGAGAGTTGCAAATTTCTGGTGCTGCATAATCTGCATGACATTATTGTACTAGGTTACCCTTGGTTACAGTCTCATAATCCTGTTTTGGATTGGAAATCTGTGTCTGTGACCAGTTGGGGCTGCCAATGTGTTAATGCTGACACTCCTGTTTTTTCTGCCTCTCCCCAGTCTCAGGATGTTCCTGACTTTTTGACTGATTTTTCGGATGCATTTAGTGAAAGTAAATCTGCATCCTTGCCCCCTCACAGGAGCTATGATTGCGCTATTGAATTAGTGCCTGGTGGTAAATTTCCTAAAGGTCGCCTTTTTAACTTGTCTGTACCTGAACACGATGCTATGCGATCTTATATCAAGGAGTCATTGGAGAAGGGTCATATCAGACCATCCTCTTCACCCTTGGGTGCTGGTTTTTTCTTTGTGGCCAAAAAGGATGGTTCATTGAGACCGTGTATTGATTATCGTCTCTTTAATAAGATCACTGTGAAGTATCAATATGCGTTACCCTTGATTTCTGACCTGTTTTCCAGAGTGAAAAGTGCTAGTTGGTTTACCAAGCTTGACCTCAGGGGGGCGTATAACCTTATTCGCATTAAGCACGGGGATGAATGGAAGGCGGCGTTTAATACCCCAGAGGGGCATTTTGAGTACCTAGTGATGCCCTTTGGGCTCACTAATGCTCCTTCCGTCTTCCAATCCTTCATGAATGATATTTTCAGGGATTTTGTGGATAAATTTCTGATTGTTTATTTGGATGATATCTTGATTTTTTCCAATGACTGGGACTCTCATGTGAAACATGTTCGGAGTGTGTTCCAGATTTTGAGAGAGAATGCACTGTATGTGAAGGGATCAAAGTGTCTTTTTGGCGTACAGAAGGTCTCATTTCTGGGATTCATTTTGTCTCCGTCTGTTATTGAAATGGACCCGGTCAAGGTTCAGGCCATCTGTGATTGGGTCCAACCTACTTCATTAAAGGCTCTTCAGAAATTTTTGGGTTTTGCCAATTTTTATCGTAAATTTATTGGTAATTTCTCAGGTATTGTTAAACCATTGACTGATTTGACCAAAAAGGGTTCTGATGTGGTGAATTAGACTCCTGAGGCAGTCTCTGCGTTTCAGGAACTTAAGCAGAGGTTCACTTCTGCTCCTGTTCTACGGCAGCCTGATGTTTCTCTACCGTTTCAGGTGGATGTTGATGCCTCTGAAATTGGGGCAGGTGCCGTTTTGTCCCAAAGAGATCCAGAGAACTCTAAGAGTAACCCTTGTGCCTTTTTCTCTCGAAAATTTTCTCCAACTGAACGTAATTATGACGTGGTTAATCGGGAGTTAGTGGCCATGAAGTGGGCCTTTGAAAAGTGGAGACATTGGCTGGAAGGAGCCAAACATCAGGTGGTGGTCCTCACGGACCATAAGAACCTGGTTTATCTCGAGTCAGCCAAGCGACTTAATCCTAGACAGGCCAGTGGGCCTTGTTTTTCACACGTTTTAATTTTGTGGTTTCTTTTCTTCCTGGCACTAAGAATGTTAAGGCGGATGCCCTCTCGAGGAGTTTCTTTGCGGACTCTCCTGAGTTATCTGATCCTACTGTTATTTTGAAAGAGGGTGTAGTTCTTTCCGCCATCTCGCCCAATTTGAGACTGGCTCTGGAAGGGTGTCAGGAGGATAAACCTGAGAACTGCCCTATTGGGAAATTGTTTGTACCAGACCAGTGGAAGAAGAGTGTGATGTCTGAGATTCATTGTTCCGCGTTGGCTGGTCATCCCGGGAATTTGTGCAGTCCTGTGGGACTTGCTCTCGCTCCAAGCCTTGCTCTCGCTCTAGTGGTTTGTTAATGCCATTACCTGTGTCCAAGAGGCCATGGACCCATATCTCTATGGATTTTATTTCCGACCTCCCTGTTTCTCAGAGAATGACCGTTATCTGGGTAATCTGTGATAGGTTTTCCAAGATGATACATCTTGTGCCATTACCTAAATTACCATCCTAATCTGAATTGGTGCCTTTGTTCCTTCAGCACGTGGTTCGGTTACATGGCATTCCGGAGAACATTGTGTCTGACAGGAGTCCAGTTTGTTTCCAGATTTTGGAGGACACTTTGTTCTAAACTTGGTGTTCAATTATCTTTCTCCTCTGCTTTTCAGGTGTAGTTATCTCTCAGGCTGTGACGAGGCATCTAGGATCAACGTAGGAACGCTCCACGGCTACCTCTAGTTGTGTGGTTAGTTCAGTTAACTGCAATTCAATAAGTTCTAGCCTCTCTGGTGTATTGCCGTATTTGCTTTTTCTCCTCAGCTACCAAAACACAACAGGCCCCTCAACCCTATCCTGGCATGCATGGTTCCTCATCCCCATCCTGGTATGCATGGTCCCTCATTCCCATCCTGGTATGCATGGCCCCCTCATCCCTATCCTGGTAGGCATGGTCCCCTCATCCCTATCCTGGTATGCAAGGTTCCTCAATCCCATCCTGGTATGCATGGCCCTCTCATGCCTATCCTGGTATGAATTGTCCCCTCATTCCTATCCTGGTATGCATGGTTCCTCATCCTGGTATGCATGGTCCCCTCATCCCTATCCTGGTATGCATGATCCCCTCATCCCTATCCTGGTATGCATGGTCCCCTCATTCCTATCCTGGTATGCATGGTCCCCTCATCCCTATCTTGGTATGCATGGTCCCCTCACCCCTATCCTGGCATGCATGGTTCCTCCTCCCCATCCTGGTATGCATGGTCCTCTCCCCTATCCTGGTATGCATGGTTCCTCATTCCCATCCTGGTATGCATGGCCCCTCATCCCTATGCTGGTATGCATGGTCCCCTCATCCCTATCCTTGTATGCATGGTTCCTCATTCCCATCCTGGTATGCATGGTCCCCTCATCCTCATCCTGGTATGCATGGCCCTCTCATCCCTATCCTGGTATACATGGCCCTTCATCCCTATCCTGGTATGCATGGCCCCATCATCCCTATTCTGGTATATATGGTCCCCTCATCCCCATCCTGGTATGCATGGACTCCTCATCCTGGTATGCGTGGCCTCCCCATCGCTATCCTTGTATACATGGCCCCTCATCCCTATCCTGGTATGCAAGGCTCTCTCATCCCATGGGTGTGGAATGCAGTGAATATTCATTTTTCTTTAGCAGCGGTCAGAGAAGTTTGCCGCAGCCGCCAGCTCTTGCCTCCTGTGACCAGCTGCTCCTCCACCTCCCCACCACAGTCAAAGAAGGTACATCCAGACGATAAGACACACCCCTCATTTTCCTCCACATTGTTGGAGGAAAAAAGTGTGTCTTATAGTCTGGAAAATACGGTACATATGTACTAAACACACTCCAATCACCCAAATATGTTTTGATACACACATATAGACTTCTGCCTACACTAATACACACAACAACACACTAACACATACATAATAGATGCACTTTTAGGGCTCATTCACATTCAGACGACTTTAATCTAGAAGTCTATGGGTCCGTGAAAAACATCAGACTGCATTTTTCACGGACTGACAAAATGGAGAAACTTTTTTTCTCTCTTTTTCCCTGCACTAATGCCACGCTGATTAGACTCATCAGAGTCTGGTCAGAATAATCGGAGAGAAAAAAAGCTGTGTGAACCTACCCTTGGAAACACATACAATGCGATTACATACACATGTATTCACACACGCAGATACGATAACGTATGAGCGACTTTGCAGCTATCTGTACAGCACTCACTTGTGATTATTATATATGACACAGCATACAAACGTTAAAATACGTGCAAGTGACATCTCACCAACATTATCATTATTTTCTGCAACGTTTACTTTTAAATAAAGTTTTCCAAAACCTTATTAAAATCTTCAAAAATATTTGCAAAATCTAAATGTACAGTTGACTTACCCCTCGGTGCCGGATCATGGGGGTTGAGAGCACCCTGAATAACAGCTTGTGCTTCCGAGTTCTTTGATTTAAGTAAATCAATAGTTTCTCGCAGTTCCGAAAGTTCAGAGTCCTGGCATTAAAAAATAATTATCAGCAATACAAAAAATGGTCACCTATATTTGTTGTGAATTAAGCGAATCTGGTAGGACCATGTTACTGACTGATCTGCATTACTATCTTGGGAGCCATACCTTCTTGGTAAAGATCATAAAAATTTGCACTAATTAAAAAGGCCCATATATCTGTAATTATATGGCAGAAACTGAAAAAAATAAAATTGAATTTTTATGAGCAGCAGAAATAAAACAGAAAAAGAAAAAACAAAGCTAAAAATATATGACAGCCCAACTGAGTTACCATAAAAAGGCTGTTTATTATTCCCCCCAAAAAATCACAGTGCGTAACACAAACTGAGTAAAATTAATTAAAATCAAGTTTACCCTGGACAACTACAATGGCCAACAGCGCAATCCAAGTCGTGCTCAGTTTATGTACAAAAAAGGCAGAGTCATGAGGACCACATAAGCCAAAGTAAAGAAGCCAACAGGGAGAAATACCACAATAAATAGATAATACTATAGATTAATACAATATCCAAAGCTTTGTGTTCCGGCCCACAAAATGGGCTGACTTAGACATTTGTGTGCCTGGGCACTGCGTGAGCTAGCATTCATGTACTGTGTACTTCAGAGGTTGCCTCATTAGTTCTCCCACCTTAAGTTCTTAACAGCAAATTCCTATCACTTCTATAATCTGGATCTTTTTCTTAGCTCAGACCTGCTGGTTAACCCTCCGTCTGCTGAAAGCTTAAAAAAACTCCCTTTTGGATTTGTTCATATTACAAACACTGCAGTAATTCTGGGATTCTCTATAAATCTTAATTTCCTGTGTTTGTCTTCACTGCGTACTTTGTGTCTTCTGGTGTGTCCTGCTTCACTTGTCTGCCTAACGTCCAGCATACCTCATTGTCTTGGCATTCACTGATGCATGCATCATGGTAAGTCCTGCCCGCCGTACCATCGCCTTCAGACTAGGTGGCTTAGTGAATCCACCTCACTAGGTGATCCCTTAAAGCTTACAATCTTGGGACAACTCCTTTAAGCTGCTAGACAAGTGGACTTGTATTTGGCTCAATAATATTCTGGAATAAAGTGGAGTTGACTGTTCTGTGGCTACAAAAAGCCCAAATTGCCATCACCACGACACCATTATGTTTGTATGAAATGTTTGTGGTGAAAGGTTGTCATCGGTGTCATGCACAAACCCAAACATGTCATCTTTAGTCTAATTGTTCCAGAGGGTATTATCCCAGAACGTAAGTGGTTTGTTTAGTTGCATTTACAAACCTAAGTTATGCAGCTGTACTTCTTTTAACCCCTTATCCCCCAAGGGTGGTTTGCACGTTAATGACCGCGCCAATTTTTACAATTCTGACCACTGTCTCTTTTTGAGGTTATAACTCTGGAACGCTTCAACGGATCTTCACGATTCTGAGACTGTTTTCTCGTGACATATTGTACTTCCTGATAGTGGTAAAATTTCTTCGATATAATTTGCGGTTATTTATGAAAAAAAATGGAAATATGGTGAAAATTTTGAAAATTTTGCAATTTTCAAACTTTTAATTTTTATTCCCTTAAAACAGGGAAATATGTCACACAAAATAGTTACTAAATAACATTTCCCACATGTCTACTTTAAATCAGCACAATTTTGAAACCAATTTTTTTTTGCTACAAAGTCAGAAGGGTTAAAAGTTGACCAGCGATTTCTCATTTTTACAACAAATTGTACAAAACCATTTTTTTTAGGAACCACCTCACATTTGAAGTCACTTTGAGGGGTCTATATGGCAGAAAATACCCAAAAGTGACACCATTCTAAAAACTGCACCCCTCAAGGTACTCAAAGCCACAATCAAGAAGTTTATTAACCCTTCAGGTGCTTCACAGGAGCTGAAGCAACTTGGAAGGAAAAAATGAACATTTAACTTTTTAGTCACAAAAATGATCTTTTACAAACAATTTTTTTATTTTCACAAGGGTAAAAGGAGAAAATGGACAGAAAAAGTTGTTGTGCAATTTCTCCTGAGTACGCCGATACCCCATATGTGGGGGAAAACCACTGTCTGGGCGCACGGCAGGGCTTGGAAGGGAAGGAGCGCCGTTTGACTTTTTCAAACCAAAATTGTTGGGAATTGAGATTGGACGCCATGTCGCGTTTCAAGAGCCCCTAATGTGCCTAAACAGTGGAAACCCCCCACATGTGACACCATTTTGGAAACTAGACCCCCTAAGGAACTTATCTAGATCTGTTGTGAGCACTTTGAACCCCCAAGTGTTTCACTTATGTTTATAATGCCTGGGTGTGAAAAAAAAAAAATTCCACAAAAATGATTTTTTTGTCCCCAATTTTTGATTTTTCCCAAGGAAATTGGACCCCAAAGTTGTTGTCCAATTTGTCCTGAGTTCGCGGATACCCCATATGTGGGGGAGAAATACTGTTTGGACACACCGCAGGGCTCGAAAAGTAATTAATGACTTTTTGGAATGCAGACTTTGATGGGTGTCATGTTCAGTTTGCAGAGTCCCTGATGTGCCTAAACTGTGGAAACCCCCCACAAGTGACCCCATTTCGGAAACTAAACCCCCTAAGGAACTTATCTAGATCTGTGGTGAGCACTTTGAACCCCCAAGTGCTTCACGCAATTTTATAATGCCCGGGCATGAAAATAAAAAATCCTATTTTTTTCCCACAAAAGTAATATTTAAGTCACCAATTTTTTATTTTCCCTAGGGTAACATGAGAAATTGGACCATAAAAGTTGTTGTCTAATTTGTCCTGAGTACGCTGATACCCCATATGTGGGGGGAACCACTGTTTGGGCGCACGGCAGAGCTTAGAAGGGAAGGAGCGCCATTTGACTTTTTCAAACCAAAATTGGCTGGAATCAAGATTTGACGCCATGTCGCATTTGGATAACCCCTGATGTGCCTAAACAGTGGGAATCCCCCACAAGTGACCCTATTTTAGAAACTAGACCCCCTAAGGAACTTATCTAGATCTATGATTAGCACTTTGAGCCCCCAAGTGCTTCACACAAGTTTATAACGTAGAGCCATAAAATTAAAAAATCATATTTTTTCCACAAAAATTATCTTTTCACCCCAATTTTTATTTTCCCAAGGGTAACAAGACCTCAAAAATTATTGTGCAATTTATCCTGAGTACGCTGATACCCAATATGTGGGGGTAAACCACTGTTTGGGTGCATGGCAGAGCTCGGAAGGGAAGGAGCGCAGTTTGACTTTTTCAACGCAGAATTGGCTGTATGCCATGTCGCGTTTGGAGAGCCCCTGATGTGCCTAAACAGTGGAAACCCCCACAAGTGACACCATTTTGGAAACTAGACCCCTTAAGGAACTTATCTAGATCTGTTGGGAGCACATTCAATCCCCAAATGTTTCACTAAAGTTTATAATGCCTGGGTGTAAAAGCAAAAAAAAAAAAATTCCACAAAAAATGATTTTTTAGTCCCCAATTTTCCAATTTTTTATTTTTCACAAGGAAATTGGACCCCAAAAGTTGTTGTTCAATTTGTCCTGAGTACGCTGATACCCCATATGTGGGGGGGAAATACTGTTTGGGTGCACGGCAGGGCTCGGAAAGGAAGTAATGACATTTTGGAATGCAGACTTTGATTGGTGTTGTCATGGAAATATATATGTATTCCATATATTCAAAGTATATTCACATATATGTATTCACAGTTCACAGTTAGATAGATCTCACTTGCTAAAAAACCCTTGTGCTCACATATTTCTAGGCCAGCTATAATCAGTCGTTTTAAAAAAATATGGCCTTCATAAGGCCTTCATAAGGAACAAGTACATGGAGTCTTATTAGCTATCTGTTTACCTTATAGTCATGCAAGACAACTAGGTCAAAAGAATATAAAACAATAATTCTGCAACCTCAGCTCTTTTTATCATGATTATCATAATTATCATACTTACACTAGAACAGCCAATAATCTAGTAGCTTTTAATTGTATGTTAATTGACTAACCAGCCCCTTTTTGTAAACGTATAAAACCTTGAATGAATAATAAATGTATGTCTTTGACGAACTGTTATACTGACACTTGCGTTGTGGACAGTTTTCATTTCGTTCTGAGCGCTCAAAGAAGACATTAAAATAGAGATTTGGAGAAGCAAGCAGCAAACATGGAAGGATATATTTATCCTAATTAAATTTCCATATCAGTTGGCGCCCAACGTGGGGCATTGGACGAAACGCACGAGGACCCGGCCGACCGGAGAGACGGGGGCGTTGGCCCTGGCCTTGGCACACGGGACGGAGACTGCAGCTCCATAAGTAAGGTAAGAAAACTCTGTCATCTTACCTGAATGTTCCCTGTGCCTAGTCCTAGCCTACACTTCCAGCCGGTCGGACGTGGTCATCACCGCATTCCCAGGTTGTGTAAAAAAGTCCATACCCTTATCCAAAAGCCCTGGGATATAAGCCGAATTGTTTGCTGCTGTGCTGTACATGTTTCATGTTTTATGTGAACCGGGAGAAAGTTGGAACGGTGACTGTGTTTTTGCTTGCTGATTTCTGGGGGCTGTATAGCAAAAGACAAATTGCTGGAAAAGTTCTCACAATAATCGTCCACGCACCGGGAGGCCATCCCAGTCAAATCAGACGTGGATTCGTCCACGCACCGGGAGGCCATCCCAGTCAAATCAGACGTGGATAGTGAGAATTTTGATTAAGGCTATTGCAGATTACTGTGACCGGCGCACCGGCCAGGGCGTACGGTACAGAGAGCGATAGACCTCGAGCCTCACCGCGCTCAGTGCAATTGGTGAGTTATCAGTTACCAGAGCAGCTTGTATGGGTCACAGATCATCAAAAGAGGGATTCGTATTCTCCCGGGTGTCTGTCTCATTGTACGTGTCAACTGTCTGTATCAGGTACTGTCGCTTTAAATCTCATCTCCGTGCGCTCTGTCAGTATCTCATTCACTGCTGCCTGTAGCAGCGAGAAAACCCCTTTGACCCCCCTCCTCTGCTAATCACGTTGTTACATCTGTTTCCTGGTTTTGATCTTTTTAAGCTAGTTTTTTTTTTTTTGGCTACAGGTTTTAACGTGAAAATTCTCAGGCATTCAGACTGAACTATATTCATTTTTTGCTATTCTGAGGAATAATACATTTTTTTTTTTTTTTTTTACGTGATTTCAGTGTCTGGAGAGACAGCAAGCAGAGATATAAGGGAGGGGGGAAGTGCTGGCAGCAACCAGCTGACATTCCAGAGGGCGGTAGGAAAAAAGCCTACGCTACCAGACAAAACCTTTGTTTTTTATCATTTTACAATCAGTTTTTTCCACCTCTTTTCTTTTTTTTTTTTTTTAAATTAGCTGTTTTAGTAACAAGGGTTGTTTTTCAGAGTTTTATGATTAATACGGTTTTTCTTTTCTCCCCTTTTTGGTGAATTTTTTTTTTTTCTTGAGTTTTTTACTAAATCTAACTTTTGTTTTTAAAGTTTTTCTTTAAGTACATTTTTAAATAATTTTGGAAAGGTTTTTTTTTTCTAAGCAATTTATTTTAGAGTTTTATTTCTCCAGCCATTTTTTTTTTCTACAAGCTTGCTTTAGACCAAGGTCACATAGATAAGGAGAATTACAGGCTGAGGGAGAGAGCAGACACAAACTGCGCAGCGGTTTGAGTAGCCCCTCCCATCGGGCATTCGGCGAGGAAATAATAATTTTTTTTTTTTCTAAAATCAAACTTTCGTGTTGAAGTTTTTGTTTTGGAAAGATTTCTCTTTTTAAAATGGGGAACAAGATGGGCAAGCAGGAGAGTTATGCTCCCTGGAGAGAAAACTGCCCCCCAGCTGGTAGCTGAACAAGAAGGAGTAAAGTATGTAAAAAATTACAGACAGCTCATGAAAGTGTGTGAAATCCATAAGAAGGGCAGACTCCAAGCTGCGGAATGGCAGGATGTATTGAAAAATAGAAAAGGGAAGCTAGTAGATTCAAAATTGCTGACTGATGCAAATGCATGGTACAAAGTGGCAGTAAACTTGCATCGTTTAGGAAGTTCAGAAAGATATGTGAACAAGCCCGGATATGATTTTTATGTGTACAAGATAGGGAAAGATGCTAAGCCATCACCACCCCCATATGGTGAAGGGAAATATTGGACATGTTCAGTCTGTTCTCAACAGAATCCATGGTACAGGGACACTTGTGTAGCATGCGGTGCCCCCCACCTCTCCCTAGTCATTATATCAGGAGAAGAAAGTGCAAATCTCCCTACACAAAACGCTACATGTAGCCCCCAGACACAACAGTCCACAGCTAGGGCTTCACAGGGGGTGATATAGCTACAGAGACAAATGAGGAACCTCAGTGCCGAGCAGGGCTGCCAGCATGGAACCATGACACTGATCCACCGCAGCCTCAGCAAGGAAGTGGGAAACCCCCATGCAGCAAGACAACTTTTAAGCCCAAATCTCACCCAGTGTATGCACCAAGTACACCATGTCACTTCTTATCTGATGAAGATGAAGATGCAACGTCACACATGCTGCCCAATACTAGGGAAGAAAACACACAAGCACCAATAGAGCAGGGACAGGTAGAGGCACCATCCTATGAGCCCTTCATCCCAAGCCAGGTGATCAGTATGCTGCCAGACCCAGGGATACACCCCATGCTATTTTGCCAAAAAAATGCAGCAGATCCAGCAAACGTATACAGCAGCCTGGATTGATCTCTGGACCGAAATGGAAACAAAAGCAGGTGATGCATTCTGGTCAATTATGAGAGAACTCTTCAAGCTTCCAGCAGAGTTAGATGCGTATGCCTGGGAGACAGGACCAAAGCTAATTGAGCAACTCAAAGAATGGGCCAAAAGCAGACTGACAGGACAAACTCTCAGCCTACATGTCACGAGTCAAGACAAGACAGAGTCTGTGGAGAAGTTCCATGGCAGAGTGATGCAAGTGTTTCAAGATTTGGGCTTCACTATTCATGATCAGATACACAGACAGATGTTGGCACAGGCCTTTGTGCATGGACTGAGAGAACCAATCAGAAAGCCACTGATAGTAGCTAGGCCTGAGTACAGGTCAATAGCAATGGACACCCTGCTCACAGTCGCAAAAGGGATAGAATCCCAGCCAGGAGTGCGCAAAACAGCTCCCCTGATGGTGGTCTCAGAGCCAGATGGCCAACCACGTTTTAAAGACAGAAGAAATGTCAAGTGTTACAACTGTGGCGAGTTTGGTCATTTCCGGAACCGGTGCAGAACACTGACTTCACCCAGAAAAAGAAGAAACACAGAAAGCAGTGAAGAACCCCGTCCATAGGACAAGAGCACACCAAGTCCACAAGGAACCCCACCAGTGGGACCAATATCCTGAGAGTGGATGGCGTAGTCATATCTTTTCTTGTGGAACTCCGCAACCTCACCTACCTATCAGAATCTTCTGCTTCCTGCATGGGAATTGATGGTCAAGTCAGAAATTTCCAGATTATGAAGCCCCTGAGCGTGTGGACTCAGCCAGAACACTCCATCATGTCCCAGTTTGTTGTGTAAAAAACCTGCACCCTCAACCTATTGGGAGTGGACCTACTGCAGAAGCTGAAAGCGACCAGAGTGTTCCAGGAAGATGGGACCATGACACTTTCTTCACCCCTGACCCAAGAAGAAACAGGAACCTCAAACAACCACACTGCAGACCTATCACAGGAGGTGCTGGACATAGTACCAGAAAAGCCACTCCATCACCCAGGGTCAAGATGTCTCTGACCAACTGAAGGTCTAAGTGAGCTCGCCTAAGAAGACGGCCTGAGAACTTTGACATTGGCCAGGAAATTCAACTCAAGAAGGACCCTACTCGCTTCATGGAATGGCAACACCTCATCCAGCTCTAACGCCAGAGGTTCATCTTTTGCAAGCACCAGGAGGTGCCCCCTGCAATCAACCAGTTCACCCAGGCCCTAGACCGGAAAAAGGCCACTCAGCTCTTCAAACTTGTGCACAAATACTGACCTGAGACCGAGCTGGAGAAAAAGAAACTACTGATGGCCCGTGCTGAGAGAAAAGCAGCCGTTTAAGGAGACGTCCCAACAAGAAGACCCCCTGTGACCAGAGCAGGTGCTAACACAGTGACTGTCTTGGTGGAGAACAAGAAAGCCAGCTGGTCGTCATCTCTCATGATGTGGATCCTAGTAGACGGCTTGTTTTCCCGCCAGCTCTGCACCAGCAGATGGGAGTCCCCTGCCGCATACTGAAGGACAAGGCCAAACTGGGCTGCCTCGCCCATCGGAATCAATCCCAGCTTTCCACAGTGAAGAAAAAGACTGTAAACCCCACTGAGTTCAGAATGGTGCAAGGCCTGGAGGCCGCGAAAGAGGCTACGGTATTTGAAACCCCAACAGTGCTGAACCATCACACTCTGCTCTCAAGAGTCCCAGTCACCGCAACGGTATTCACGGTGAGCAACCTGGCCAATACCTTCTTCAGTGTTTCCCCTCCACCTGGAGGCCTGCTTTCACGCACCAGTGCAGTGCATATGGACAATGTTGCCTCAAGGTGCTCAAAACAAGCCCTTTAAGTTTCGCCAAGACAATGTCTCCATCCTCGTCAACTGGATTGCAGAATATGCAAGAGTCACTCTTCTACAACACGTGGATGACCTTCTCTTTTGTGTGGTTGACATCAACACCTGCACAGTCTATTCCTTGTCTCTCCTACTCTACCTGGAAGAACAGCAACGAAAGGTCTGGAAGAACAAAGTCCAGTGATGCCAGAAGCAAGTTACATCCCTGGGACACTGTATTGCCCACCAGACGAAACACATGTCAAAAGACTGGAAGACCACTGTGGAGAAGATGGCTCCCCCAACAACTCCAAGAATGCTGCAGGCTTTCCCTGGTCTAGTGTCATATTGTAGAACCTGGATCCCTGATGCCTCAGTCCTAATGCAGCCTCTGTGCGCTTGCATCAATGCAACCCCGCTCCTTCTATCAGACGCAGCCTTCAACCCATTCAGGAGATTGGAAGAACTCCACAGTCTCAGCGCCAATACCAGGCCTACCTGACTATGAAAAGTCTTTCCGTCTACCTGATGGAAGAAAGAAGGTCATGCTACTGGAGTCCTGGCACGGATTCACGGGGGAAAACAGAGACTTTTAGGCTGCCTCTCAGCCCGCTTGGATCCAGTTGCAAGAAGAGCACCCTCCTGCCTGATGGCAGTATCTGCAGCACACACCCTCCTGGACAAGGTTGCTGACATCACTCTTGGACAGCCACTGGAAACTCTCACTCCGCATGACATCTTGGCAATCTTCAATCAAGCTCAACCAACAGTAATCTCCCCACCGCCAGGCATCTTTGTGGCGCCTCTATTGCCTTTGTCTCATAATGTCACCGTCTCCAGACCTACAGTCCTCAGCCCGGCCACTCTACTCCCACTCCCAAGGGGGGATACTTGGATGGCTCCAGAAGAAGTTTCAACACAGGAAGTGCAGTGACCAGCAATCAAGAAATCCTGTGGTCCAGAAGTCTGTCACCTAGCCTGTCAGCCCAGGAAGCAGAATTGATAGCGCTGACGAAGGCCTGCCAGATGGCAGAAGGCAAGACTGCAAACATCTACACGGACTACAGGTACTCGCATGGCATAGCACACGACTTTAGACCCATCTGGGCTACAAGGGACTTCATCACAGCAAACGGGACAACCGTGAAGCATCATGGAGCCTTCAGGGACCTACTGGGTATACTCCAACTTCCAAAATGGTGGCAATTTGAAAAATCAAAGTGCATGGAAAACTGAGAACAGAAGAGGCATGAGGCAATAACATGGCGGACATGGCAGCCAAAGAAGCAGCCAAAGGAAGACAACATGGAGAAGTGGGAGAGGTCGTAGAGCCGGACGGCTACTACATAACGACTGAAGACAAGAAACCTGACAAAAAGACGTCCTGGGATCTGCTCAAGAAGTTGCAAGACCAAGCTCAAAAAGGAGAAGAAGAGCTGAATGCGAAAAAAAGCAACACGTGAAGAAGGAAGGCTATCAATAATAGACTTCAAACTCTGCCTACCACAAAGTATGCACCCTATGGTGGTCCAATGGGTACATGGACCCACATCCACATATCAAAGACACAGATGAATGATCTGATTGGTGCTTACTGGTTCGCTTCAGGGATCTCCACCCTAACAGCCAAATTCACCAGCAGCTGTCTGACCTGCGGCAAATGCAAGCCTGGACGTATGGAAGAAAGTCCCCCTCACCTCATCTGGAAAGACCACTCTACCAGCTTCAAAGGATCCAGATAGACCACATCCAGATATCGCCAAGTGAAGGATTCAAATACGCCATTGTGGTCAAAAGAAGTATTTTCAAGATGAACAGAAGCCTTCCAAGTCAGCAAAGACTACTGCAACGAAGCTACTTTCGGAAAATAGTGTGCAGATACGGGGTTCCAGAAATGATAGAAAGTGATCAGGGACCCGCATTCACAGCAAATCTGACACACAAGACCCGATTAGCAGTAGGGTCAGATTTAGGCCTACACACTCCTTACCACCCCCAGAGCAGCAGGAAGGTAGAAAAAACTGAATGAAACACTTAAGAATAGAATGCTGAAAAATTGCCCAAGAGACACGCAAACCATGGCATGACACACTCCTAATTGCACTGTTTAGCGTAAGGCACACTCCCAGAGACCCAGAAAAGCTGTTTCGTGCCTGCATCTTCTGCTAACAGATAAGACATTTTCTTCTTTTAGTTTTTTGGTGCTTGCAGTTTAGTTCAGCCACTGTTGTTTGTTCATTTGCCTTTTCCAGTTTTTTTCAGTGGTTGCTGTTTAGTTTTTGTTACACCAGAGAACTAATTTAGGTGGTAGAGGTCGTGTGATCTCAGGTGTTTTTGTAATTAGTAGAGTTGGTACTTTTCAGGGTTTTTTGGGGTTGCAGTAAGTGCCTTTCCTATCCTTTTCTATTTAGGAAGTTTGGGCCCCAACGTTTGCTCATACTATTTTCTGTCTGTGTCTGTATTTCCTCTTGTCTAACCGCCATTACATGTTTGGGGGCTTCCTATGTTCTTTGGGGATCTGCTCCGGGGCAGATAGCTTTCCTTTTTCTATCTTTAGGTGTAGTTAGCTTCTCAGGCTGTGACGAGGCGTCTAGGACCAACGTAGGAACGCTCCACGGCTGCCTTTAGTTGTGGTGGTTAGTCAGGGTACTGCAATCCCATAGATTCCAACCTCTCTGGTGTATTGCCTTTTTTGCCTGCTCTCCTCAGCTACCAAATCATAACACTTATGTAATTGAATTGGTCAAAAACTAATGTCCATTCTCGAGTTTTTCTCTTCACTGCCAGATTTGATGATCCTGTCCAAGAGCCCCAGATGACATCAACCTCTGTGTAACTAGAGGGAAAGCCTGTTTGGATCCACGTATCGCATTGCAAGGAAGCTCCCGTACCAGGAGAGACACCTAAGCCATGAAGGATGTCGTGGATGCTCTGACTGACCGACAGGACTACCTGATGAGTTCAAGGCCAGAGACCAAGTTAAAGCAGGATTTTGAGTCACTATTGCCACTAGTAACTATAAACAAAAATGTTGATTGGATAAATTACATCTATTATAACCAGCAGAGATTTGTTAACTTCACCATAGATGCTGTAAAAGGTTTGGCAGCACAGTTAGGCCCCACTTCCATTATGGCATTCCAGAATAGAATGGCTTTGGATATGATTCTAGCTGAGAAAGGAGGTGTTTACAAAATGATCAAAGACACCTGTTGCACCCACATCCCAGACAACACTGGCCCAAATGGTAAAGTCACAATGGCAATACAGAAACTTAATGAGTTATCAGAGGAACTGAAACAGAACTCAGGTGTCACTGACCCATGGGATCGATACTTTGGGTGGATGAGTGGGTGGCAGAAATGTTGCACAGGTTGGGACAGCCATTATGGGGTTTCTCATTTTTGCATTAATTACTGGTTGCTGTGTAATTCCTTGTATCCGCAGGATAATGGAAAAAACTGTTCAGGAGACAACCAATTTGATGCCACTCACCATCTTGGACCTCGCACCAGTCCGGATGGAACTGCCTGGCTTGACCAGATCTCCGAACTACCTCCAGACTGAGAATACACATCCTTGATGAAACATCCTATCAACTATGAGATTATGATTGCAAACACATAAACCCCCGACAGGGACAGTCCTCCTGACCGCCCATTTGCGAAAAGTCTGTATTCGGTGGGGGAGGCATGTATTAGGGGTGTCTCAACTCGCCGGCAGCACAAAAGAGTTGCAGCGCTTTGGGCCAGGAGCAGGTTTTTAGGGCAAGTGGTATCTAAGGGGGACTGTCATGGAAATATATATGTATTCCATATATTCAAAGTATATTCACATATATGTATTCACAGTTCACAGTTAGATAGATCTCACTTGCTAAAAAACCCTTGTGCTCACATATTTCTAGGCCAGCTATAATCAGTCGTTTTAAAAAAATCTGGCCTTCATAAGGAACAAGTACATGGAGTCTTATTAGCTATCTGTTGTTTACCTTATAGCCATGCAAGACAACTAGGTCAAAAGAATATAAAACAATAATTCTGCAACCTCAGCTCTTTTTATCATGATTATCATAATTATCATACTTACACTAGAACAGCCAATAATCTAGTAGCTTTTAATTGTATGTTAATTGACTAACCAGCCACTTTTTGTAAACGTATAAAACCTTGAATGAATAATAAATGTATGTCTTTGACGAACTGTTATACTGACACTTGCGTTGTGGACAGTTTTCATTTCGTTCTGAGCGCTCAAAGAAGACATTAAAATAGAGATTTGGAGAAGCAAGCAGCAAACATGGAAGGATATATTTATCCTAATTAAATTTCCATATCAGTGTCATGTTCAGTTTGCAGAGTCCCTGATGTGCCTAAACAGTGGAAACCCCCCACAAGTGACCCCATTTTGGAAACTAGACCCCCAAAGGAACTTATCTAGATCTGTGGTGAGCACTTTGAACCCCCAAGTGCTTCACACAAGTTTATAATGCCCGGGCATGAAAATAAAAAATCCTATTTTTTCCCACAAAAATGATCTTTTAGTCACCAATTTTTTTTTCCCAAGGGTAAGGGGAGAAATTGGACCCTAAAAGTTGTTGTCCAATTTGTATCGAGTACGCTGATACCCTATATGTGGGAGAAAACTACTGTGTGGGGGCACGTTGGGGCTCGGAATAGAAGTAGTGACGTTTAGTAATGCAGACTTTGATGGAATGGTCTGCGGGTGTCATGTCGCGTTTGGAGAGCCCCTGATGTGCCTAAACAGTGGAAACCCCCCACAAGTGACCCTATTTTGTAAACTAGACCCCCAAAGGAACTTATCTAGATGTGTGGTGAGCGCTTTGAACCCCCAAGTGCTTCACAGAAGTTTATAACGCCCGGACGTGAAAATAAAAAAATCATATTTTTTCCACAAACATGATCTTTTAGTCCCCAGTTTTTTATGTTCCCAAGGGTAACAGGAGAAATTGGACCCAAAAAGTTGTTTTCCAATTTGTCCTGAGTACGCTGATACCCTATATGTGGGAGAAAGCTACTGTATGGGCACACGTCGGGGCTCGGAAGTGAAGTAGTGACGTTTTGCATTGCAGACTTTGATGGAATGGTCTGCGGGTGTCATGTTGCGTTTGGAGAGCCCCTGATGTGCCTAAACAGTGGAAACCCCCCACAAGTGACCCCAGTTTGGAAACTAGACCCCTAAAGGAACTTATTTAGATGTGTGGTGAGAACTTTGAACCCCCAAGTGCTTCACAGGAGTTTATAACGTAGAGCCATAGAAATAATAAATCATATTTTTTTCTACAAAAACGATATTTTCGCCCCCAATTTTTTATTTTCCCAAGGGTAACAGAAGAAATTGGACCCCAAGAGTTATTGGCTGGAATTGAAATCAGACGCCATGTCACGTTTGGAGAGCCCCTGATTTGCCTAAACAGTGGAAACCCCCCCAATTCTAACTCCAACCCTAACCCCAACACACCCCTAACCCTAATCCCAACCATAATCATAACCCTAACCACAAACCTAACCCTAACAAACCCGTAACCGTAGTCCCAACCCTAACCCTAACCTTAACTTTAGCCCCAACTCTAACCCTAACTTTAGCCCCAACTCTAACTCTAATGGAAATAAATACATTTTTTAAATTTTATTATTTTTCCCTAACTAAGGGGGTGATAAAAGGGGGTTTGATTTACTATTTATAGCGGGTTTTTATGTTTAGCAGCTGTCACACGCTAAAAGACGCTTTTTATTGCAAAAAATAGTTTTGCATCACATTTTGAGAGATATAATTTTTTATTATTTTGGCCCACAGAGTCACGTGAGGTCTTATTTTTTGCGGGACGAGGTGACGTTTTTACTGGTACCATTTTTTTTTGGGCACATGACATTTTTTGATTGCTTTTTATTACGATTTTTGGGAGGCAGAATGAACAAAAACCAGCAATTCATGAATATCTTTTTTTGGGGGGGCGTATATACCGTTCCGCGTGTGGTAAAATTGATAATGCAGTTTTATTCTTCGGGTCAGTACGATTACAGAGATACCTCATTTGTATCATTTTTTTATGTTTTGACGCTTTTATACAATAAAAACGATTATATATAAAAAATAATTATTTTGCATCGTTTTATTCTGCAAGCTATAACTTTTTTATTTTTTCGCTGATGATGCTGTATGGCGGCTCGTTTTTTGCGGGACAAAATGACGTTTCCAGCGGTACCATGTTTATTTATATCCGTCTTTTTGATCGCGTGTTATTCCACTTTTTGTTCGGCGGTATGATGATAAATCATTGTTTTTAAGGCTTGTTTTTTTTTAAGGGGTTCACTAAAGGGTTAACTAATGGGACAGTTTTATAGGGCGGGTCGTTACGGTCGCGGCAATACTAAATATGTGTATTTTTATTGTTTTTTTTTTATTTACATGAAGAAAGGAATTTATTGGGGAATATTTTTTTTTTCTTTATTTATGAATTTTATTTACACGTTATTTTTATTTCTTTGACTTTTTTACTTTGTTCCAGGGTGGGACATCACTGTATAGGGTCAGACCGCTGGTCTGACACTGTGCACAGCACTCTGTGAGACCAGCGGTCTCACTGGCACTGCTACAGGCTTCCTCAGCGCCTGCTCTCAGCAGGCGCTGAGGAAGCCGACTCCCTGCAGGACCCGAAAGGACCCCGCGGCCATCTTGGATCCAGGGTCCTGCAGGGAGGAGGGTCCCTCGGAACAGTGGGATACATCACGCTGTTCTGAGGGTCTCAGGGGAGCACACAGGGAGCACCCTCCCTGCGCGATGCTTCCCTATGCCCCCGGTACACTGTGATCATCTTTGATCGCTGTGTGCCAGGGGTTAATGTGCCGGGAGCGGTCCGTGACCGCTCCTGGCACATAATGCCGGGTGTCAGCTGTGATAATCAGCTGACACCCGGCAGCGATCAGCTGCGCTCTCCCCGGGAGCGCAGCTGATCGCATGTGACGTACTATTCCGTCCTTGGGAATTAAGTCCCAAGGCACATGGACGGAATAGTACGTCAGATGGAATAAAGGGGTTAAGTTTATTATTACTCTATAAAAACTCTACAAGAAGTGCATTTATATGAGCCAGTTATGCCCACAAGGTTTCACCACAATTTGCCTTGCTTTAGTGATGCATTGTAGGTGAAACATGTAAAAAAAAAAAAAGTTTTGCCTAAAAAGCACATTATAAAAAAATTGCAGCAAATAGATGTATAACAGAGTGCAGCTGTTGATGCATTTTTTTCTTATTGCACGGGCAAAAAAGACTTCTTAACTGTAGGTCATCACTAGCCTTACGGTCCTGCTACACGTGTGCGTGCTGCACTTGTAAACACGGAAAGAACAGCTGCAGCACAGTACTTAGATCACTATGCTGGTTACAAGAGCACCCTTAGGGCGCAGACAGATGGTCGTATTTCTCGTGCATAAAAAAAATTGCAGCATGTACTATTTGATTCAGTAAACTGTATTGCACTCCGCCATGCTAGTCAATGGGTCCGTCACAGACTGACAGAATGTAGAAGATGGAGACTTTTGTTTTCCCATCTGATCACAGTGTGATTAGCATAATTGGCCCGATTCTCTCGGATGCCTAAAGGCTGGGGCTACACCGCTGCTTTGGCTATATCATAGCACAATACAAGTGAATGTAGTCACGTTGCTACCCTGAGGGTACTGCAACTGCAAAAAGGAAGACCCAAACAAAGTTGGACTTCTTGCGACTTGATTTTTTTGTCGCAATGAGACTGCATTCATTTGTATTTGTGATCATTTTCGTGATTGCGTTCTATTCGTTACCTTCTCTTGTGCAGTATCCGCTAGATTACGTAGTCTTGAAGTCATGTTCACTAAAGATTGTTCAAACGCTGCCACTAAATTGGCCTGTAAAAAAGCAACAAAGTAGAAATAGTTAAATAGCTAAAAATTGAAATATAATGACTCTTATGGACATGTTATGTGGGTGCGTTCTACCACATCCACCATCACAAAGACATACAGTCATGGCCAAAAGTTTTGAGAATGACACAAATATTAATTTTTACAAAGTCTACTGCTTCACTTTTTCTAATGGCAATTTGCATATACTCCAGAATGTTATAAAGAGTGATCAGCTTAACAGCAATTACTTGTAAAGTCAATATTTGGCTAGAAAATGAACTTTATCCCCCAAAACACATTTCAACATCATTGCAGCCCTGCCTTAAAAGGACCAGCTAACCTCTTTTCAGTGATTGCTCCATTAACACAGGTGTGGGTGTTGATGAGGACATGGCTGGAGATCAATCTGTCATGATTAAGTAAGAATGACACCACTGGACACTTTAAAAGGAGGCTGGTGCTTGGCATCATTGTTTCTCTTCTGTTAATCATGGTTATCTCTAAAGAAACATGTGCAGTCATCATTGCAATGCACAAAAATGGCCTAACAGGGAAGAGTATCGCAGCTAGAAAGATTGCACCTCAGTCAACAATCTATCGCATCATCAAGAACTTCAAGGAGAGAGGTTCCATTGTTGCCAAAAAGGCTCCAGGGCGCCCAAGAAAGACCAGCAAGCGCCAGGATCGTCTCTTAAAAGTGTTTCAGCTGCGGGATCGGGCTACCAGCAGTGCAGAGCTTGCTCAGGAATGGCAGCAGGCAGGTGTGAGTGCATCTGCACGCACTGTGAGGCGGAGACTCTTGGAGCAAGGCCTGGTCTCAAGGAGGGCAGCAAAGAAGCCACTTCTCTCCAGAAAAAACATCATGGACAGACTGATATTCTGCAAAAGGTACAGGCAGTGGACTGCTGAGGACTGGGGTAAAGTTATTTTCTCTGATGAATCCCCTTTTCGATTGTTTGGGACATCAGGAAAACGCCTCATTCAGGGAAGACAAGGTGAGCGCTACCACCAGTCTAGTCTCATGCCAACTGTTAAGCATCCTGAAACCATTCATGTGTGGGGTTGCTTCTCAGCCAAGGGAATCGTCTCTCTCACAGTCTTGCCTAAAAACACAGCCATGAATAAAGAATGGTACCAGAATGTCCTCCAAGAGCAACTTCTCCCAACCCTCCAAGAGCAGTTTGGCGATCAACAATGCCTTTTCCAGCATGATGGAGCACCTTGCCATAAAGCAAAGGTGATAACTAAATGGCTCAGGGAACAAAACATAGAGATTTTGGGTCCATGGCCTGGAAACTCCCCAGATCTTAATCCCATTGAGAACTTGTGGTATATCATCAAGAGACGGGTGGACAAACAAAAACCTAAAAATTCTGACAAAATGAAAGCATTGATTGTGCAAGAATGGACTGCTATCAGTCAGGATTTGGTCCAGAAGTTGATTGAGAGCATGCCAGGGAGAATTGCAGAGGTCCTGAAGAAGAAGGGTCAACACTGCAAATATTGACTTGCTGCATTAACTCATTCTAACTGTCAATATAAGCTTTTGTTACTCATATGTTTGCAATTATTATATTTCTGTCTGTGATAAAAACATCTGTCAAACACACATAAAAACCAGAGGGCAGCAGATCATGTGAAAATATAATATTTGTGTCATTCTCAAAACTTTTGGCCATGACTGTACACGAGTGCTG
Organism: Oophaga sylvatica; assembly: GCA_033576555.1. NCBI lineage: Eukaryota > Metazoa > Chordata > Amphibia > Anura > Dendrobatidae > Oophaga > Oophaga sylvatica. Next base: position 440,054,017 of record JARQOD010000002.1, on the reverse strand, counting down.
ATGCTGTAATGACATGAGTACATGCTAGGACATATGTACCACTCCACATGTGGGGAAGTGGTAGAATGGAATCACATACAGACAAGGGCTATCCGACAGGTGATAGATACAAGTAGCCTACATGCTTAGACAGCTTTCAGCCAAACACTCATTCAAGAGAGACTTGTCCTCCACATCCATGAGTTCTGCATAACCCCGGCCCCACCAATGATTGGCAGCTTTCTGCCTATGCAGTGTACACAGAAAGCAGCCAATCAGTGGTGTGAGTGGGGTTATACAGAGCTCAGCATTCTGAGAACTGATGAAGCTGGAAAAGTTAAAAGTGATTTAATCAAACTGCAGCAAGCAACCCAGTATATGATGCTGGAATCAAGTTCTCTTTCTCTGCATTATTAAGCTCTCAGATGAGATTGCAAAAACCTGCTGACAGATTCCCTTTAAAGTCTTATTCCCATCTCAGCCTTTCGATGCTGGCAGAGGAAAACTCTCTCCAAGCTCCAACCACTGGAGGTGGAAAGACAAAAAATGCTGAGTGGCTGATGTTCCCATAACTCCTTTATAAATGAATGAAGAACAACTCTGATTGCAAATTCATGTAAAATAATGTATAAACTGAAACAAATGACTTCATCAGCAAATTGAAATATTTTACCTTTTCTTATTATGCTACAGATATGTGTAAGTGGAACATTATTATTACTGTGAACGGTTTGCAAAACTATCAAAACTGTCATGTTGAAGGTGCCTGGTTTGGGAAATATAAGTGAAGGGCTTGTAGGAATATGAAGTAATGGTCCAAGACACGAGAAGTAACTTCCACTGTTGAATCCATCAGATAACATTAGGTTTCATAGACATTGAATGATGGGAAGAGCATCAGAGTGCGTGTACTGATTCTCCCTACATTTTTTATTTATTTTTATTATTTTAGGGACTTAAAGGGGTATTCCCATCTCTAAGATCCTATTCCAATATGTAGCAGGTAGCTAGAAGGAATACAGAGCGTACATAGGGTCTTATCCGAGATAAAATAAATATTCATGAGAGATAATCAGATTCACTCACCTATTATGGTTGTGTGAGACACAACCACTGCACTTAGCATTGGCGGCCGGATGTGATGATCCTTTGCTAGGTGAAGAGAATGGGGCATCAGACTGTGCTGCTCGCCGGTCAGGATAATGTACCAGAGGAGTCCATGTGGATGTAATAGAGAATAGACTTTATTTCTCACGTTTCGTGGTGATCACATCACTTCACCATACACATACAGGGTCTGATATTTATAGCAAAGTAAGGCACGTGAAGATGCCTCCACCCACCCACTGGGTGCAGCATTTTTTTGAAAGGAGGCGTCATCATGTGCCTTACTTTGCTATAAATATCAGACCCTGTATGTGTATAGACTGTCCTGAGGAAGTGGTGTGATCATCACGAAACGTGAGCAATAAAGTCTATTCTCTATTCCATCCACATAGACTCCTCTGGTACATTATCCTGACAGGCGAGCAGCACAGTCTGATGCCCCGTTCTCTTCACCTAGCAAAAGAATATGTAGTAGGTGTAATAATAATAATATTAGCAAATACCTCCAATTAGAAATGTAGCATAGTTTTTTTGATTAGCTACATCTCTTTCCTTACGTGCAGGCATTGCAGGACCTTAGGTATCCATGGTTACGAGTCCACTAGCAACTAGCAAACAGTCACTATATCAGCGGAAGTAACCATGGATACCCAAGGTCCTGCAATGCCTGCACAAGAGGAAAGAGACATGGCGAATCAAAAAACTATACTACATGTCTAATTGGACGTGTTTGCTAATATTCTATTTATTACACATACTACATATTGGGATAGGATCTTGGAGATGGAAATATCCCTTTAACTTATTTCATTGAAGTGGAGAGATACAGAAAGTTAACCTAACCTAAATAAACAGCAACTATAATAAAAATAAATATGCTTTCTATAGGACTTTATACAGTTTGACATCAGTTCTCACTACCATTGACACGCACCGCATGCAGCATTATTCTTGCAGTCAAAATGACAGATGACACAACCAAATAAAAAACAAAGATGTCTGTCAGGAGCAGTGTGACAGATCTGGCACAGCTAACATTTGTAGTATGAATGGAAGCCGTAACACATTTTAACATGGCCTTAAAGTATCATACATTGAAAAGGTATAGAAATATTATCTGGGAACATCTCTTCCAAAAAACTGATGAAAGATAAAATTAAATACCAATACAAATAGTAATAGATGGGGTCCTGAAAGACTTATAACCTATAAATGAGATACGTGACCAAAATTTACAAAGGCCATATTAAGTCATGTTTATTGAATACAAAATATTATAAAAACTTCAAGGGGAAGTCTATTCCACAATTAAATATTAAATACATAGAGACACATGATGAGACGAGATGTCAACACGACGGGCAAAAAAACCCCCTATCATTATATAACGCAAATACAATAAATCACTAAGGTGCACAAAAAAAGAAAAGATAAAAATGTATCCTTAATAATATCTAATATAAAAAATACTTCAATATTATCAATGGAAAAAAGTAAAAATTTAGGAATACATCTGACAGTTCCCTAAAGCATATAGCATAGTATATAAGTGCCAAAAACATTTCTTCAGCAAGAGAAAAGTATCCATCCAGAAGGTAAATGACCCAAATAAATAGCATCTATTTGCCAAGTGAATATAATGGGAAAAACCTCAAGTGGCGCAGATACATATATCAATCCATAAGTATGGAAGCACAAGAAAAGGACATCATATATTGCATATGCATATCATACTCATAAATCCAAGACTACGGTTTTACCATAATACAATAACCGTAAAGAAGTGTTCAAGCATAGTATTAAAATACAAATTTATTAATAAATCCTTTTTAAAAATACATACATAAAAAACAGAACAAAACGATTAGATACCCAGTAGAAGGGAAACAATCCCTATATAATAAGAAAAATATCTAGCAAATCCAAAGCTACAAAATTTATTATAAGGTACATATAACCTCTAAAGGTAAGGCAATTGCTTATCATTAAATGCGCCCATAAGGAATTAACCTACTTAATCGGAAAATATGCAGCAAAAATTTGCAAAAAAATTGCATGTGTCATCGCTCCAGCACAATAGTATAGAAATACATCAGGGCTAAATAAAGGCTAAACATAGATGAATGGAAAGAATCCTAAATCAATTTGTGCCTATTGAAGCACCAGATAGGATATCACAAGTGCTGGAGAAGTGACACATATATAAAAGGATACAAACATCCTAAATCCAATTTATACCTGTTATGAGCGCATGATAAATGAGGCTAAAGTGAAGGAATGAATATACCTAGTAGCAGGACTGCGTGATCGTGTCTGGCGTTCCCTCCTCACCCCAACGCACGTTTCGCAATAGCTTCTTCCGGGGGTACAGTACTGACCTCACACCAGGACCCCACACCCGACACGTGTTTTGCCGGTGACTTTAACGAGGGAAGTCACAGGGGACAGGCACAGCCAACAACAAACAATTTTGAGTAATGTAAGTTGGGACAATCTCACCCATAAAGGAGGCAAGGAGTCAGTTCCCCACTCTAGTCATGGCCCATTATTGGTCCTGTCCAACGACACCATGTCTGTGATTTTGTAATGTCTGAGCTGCGCCGCTCCCAGAAATTATAGAATCACGGACATGGTGTCGTAGGACATTATCAATAATTGTTCCAACTTATATTACTCAAAAATTGTTTGTTGTTGGCTCTCACTTCAGAGCAAGAGGGTCCTTCCTCTTGTATATATTATTATTTCATAGGGTGTCACTGGACTTAAGAGGTTGGACTGCACTTTTTGTTGCCAAACACTGCCATTTTGTATACCTTGGTTAGGTTATGGGACGTTATATCCTACTCGTCTGTGATATTTCCCTATAGGCCATTTGTTATTTTCCACTGCCTTTGGACTTTACGCCTGGTAGGACAACTTTTTAATAATTCAGCTCTGTTTGTTGTTTTAACTAACTATATTAAACTAGATGGAGGCCCGCTGCTATCGCACCGGGAGGGCGGTAATGTCACGATAGGGGCAGGCTTTGCAGCGTTGAGAATCTCTCCCCCACATGTGCGTGTGTGGTGTGTAAGGCGTATACAGTGTGTGTGTGTGTGGTGCGCACGGTGTATACAGTGTGTGTGTGTGTGGTGCATACGGCGTATAGTGTGTGTGTGTGTGGTGCGTACAACGTATACAGTGTGTGTGTGTGTGTGTGTGTGTGGTGTGGTGCAACGGTCTTCCGCTGATGGTACCGTGCAAGAGGCTGGTACCACCAGCAGTTTCATATTGAGACACCCATCACTTGGGTGTCCCAATATGGCGGTCGGTGAACTTCCGCCACTTGGAATTCTGGGATCCGGACACATCTGCACGGAACAGGATGTGAAGACATTACAAAGTAAGTATATATTAGATGTTATATTTTAATATACCACTTACTGCTACTTTATCCTGGCCATTGGGATACATTGATTAATTAATTCACTGTGTTTGGCATATTTTGATGAATTTATGAGAAAAATTAAGCAAATCTTTTCTTCCATTGTATTTTATTGACTAGTGTCTTGACAAAACAAGCCAAATCCAGCAGGATGCTCCACTTTACCATCCAGATGCTGGACAGAATCGGCTCCACCACCGTCTACAGTTATGTCCTAAAGAGAATTCAACCAGATTTCCCAGTCACTTTGGTAACATGAAAGATAATCTGGGTCCTTGAAATTACCAGGGAAATTATTTGATTTGCTTATGACATACTTTGAGAAATGTCTAGTAATTTAATGTACTCTCCACTTTATGTGTTGTTATTATAAATCCTCATTAAACTCAGAGCATGTCCAATCCTCATCTGTTTTTACGGATTAGAATTGTCAATTTATGTCCATGAGGACCCATTAAAGCACCACTATAGGTTTGTTTTTTTTTATTTCAGCGCTGGAGTGGTGCTACTACCGTAAGATCTCTGCATCTAATATTACATCACCATCAGCCGTCTTCACTCTTCCAGTATCGTGCTGCCATCTTGTGACCACAACTCAAGATCTCAATGTAAGTCTATGACAGCCAGAAGAACCTCTCATAGACTTGCATTGAAAAGTGACCTCCGGCTGGCTCCAGCACACACTGGAGAGATCTGGCAGGTCACAAAGTGCTGGAGACCGATCAGAGCAGCACCCATAACAGCAGAAGACGTCCTTAAATCAGTAGCACCACTCCTACACTGCAATAAAAAGTGGTACTTTAAAAACGGATGAGAAACGGAAGACATCCAATTTCTCCTCAATTTAACTGATTAATTGCTACGAGACAATGAAAAAAAGTTCAGACAGTTCTTCAGCTTTTAAAAACATATAGGGAAAAAAGAAGCAAAACACATGCCACATCGGAAAAAATGGGCAATTTCTCTGGACGACCTAAGTAAAACTGAAGCGTGAATATATACATATGCTTCTCACAAAATTAGAATATCATCGAAAAGTTAATTTATTTCAGTTCTTCAAAACAAAAAGTGAAACTCATTATATAGAGTCATTACAAACAGAGTGATCTATTTCAAGTGTTTATTTCTGTTAATGTTGATGATTATGACTTACAGCCAATGAAAACCCCAAAGTCATTATCTCAGTAAATTAGAATACTTTATAACACAGCTTGAAAAACGATTTTAAAATCCGAAATGATGGACTACTGAAATGTATGCTCAATAAATGCTCTCAATACTTGGTCGGGGCTCTTTTTGCATCAATTACTGCCTCCATGCGGCGTGGCATGGAGGCGATCATCCTGTGGCACTGCTGAGGTGTTATGGAAACCCAGGTTGCTTTGATAGCAGCCTTCAGCTCGTCTGCATTGTTGGGTCTGGTGTCTCTCATCTTCCTCTTGACAATATCCCATAGATTCTATATGGGGTTAAGGTCAGGCGAGTTTGCTGGCCAATCAAGCACAGTGATACTGTTGTTTTTAAACCAGTTATTGGTACTTTTGGCAGTGGGGATAGGTGCCATGTACTGCTGGAGAATGAAATTTCCATCTCCAAAAAGCTTGTCGGCAGAGTGAAGCATGAACTGTTCTAAAATTTCCTGGTAGATGGCTGCGCTGACTTTGTTCTTAATAAAGCACAGTGGACCTACACCAGCAGATAACATGGCTCCCTAAACCATCACTGATTGTGGAAACTTCACACTAGACCTTAAGCAGCTTGGATTGTGGCCTCTCCACTATTCCTCAAGACTCTGGGACCTTGATTTCCAAATGAAATGCAAAATTTACTTTCAACTGAGAACAACACCTTGGACCACTAAGCAACAATCCAGTTCTTTATCTCCTTGTCCCAGGTAAGACGCTTCTGGCGTTGTCTATTGGTCATGAGTGGCTTGACACAAGGAATGTGACACTTGTAGCCCAAGCCCTCGATACGTCTGTGTGTGGTGGCTCTTGAAGCAATGACTCCAGCAGCAGTCCACTACTTGTGCATCTCCCCAAATTATTTAATGGCTTGTCCACCTTTTTCTACCACACTTTTTCCTTCCACTCAACTTTCCATTAATATGCTTGGATACAGCACTCTGAACAGTCAGCTTCTTTAGCAATGACCTTTTGAGGCTTACCCTTCTTGTAGAGTGTGTCAATGACTGCCTTCTGGACATCTGTCAAGTCAGCAGTCTTCCCCATGATTGTGGAGCCTACTGAAACGGAGTAAGGGACCATTTTAAACCTTTGGAGGTGTTTTTTGTTAATTACCGTATATACTCGAGTATAAGCTGACCCGATTATAAGCCGAGGCCCCTAATTTTGCCACGGAAAACTGGGTAAGCTTATTGACTCGAGTATAAACCGGGTGTACATTGTCCCCTCAACCCTGTCCTGCTCTGTGTGGCTCTCCCCCTCCCAGTATGCATGGCTCGGCTCCCTGTCCCATCCTTCTATGTATGGCTCAGCTCCTTGTCCTCCCCAGTCCTCCGCCGTCCTGCTCCTCTATGCTCCCCCATTCTGCTCTGTGCTCCCCCATCCTGCTCTGTGCTCCCCCAGATCTGCTCCGTCCTCCTCCATCCTGCTCCATGCTCCCCCATCCTGCTCTGTGCTCCCCCAGACCTGCTCCGTGCTCCCCCATCCTGCTCCGTGCTTCCCCGTCCTCCTGTGTGCTCTCCCCGTCCTGCTCCGTGCTCCCCCCATCCTGCTCTGTGCTCCCCCCGTCCTGCTCCGTGCTCCCCCATCCTGCTCCGTGCTTCCCCCGTCCTCCTCCGTGCTCCCCCCAACATACTCACCTTCCTGTGCAATCGCTGAACGTCCCCTGCAATCCTCCGTTGTCTCGGCTTCCTGCAGCTCTCCTGTGCTGAGCGGTCACATGGTACCACTCATTAAGGCCATGAATATGGACGCCACGCCTATGGGAGTGGAGTTGCATCCATATTTCATGACCTTAATGAGCGGTACCATGCGATCGCTCAGCACAGGAGAGCTGCAGGAAGCTGGGACAACGGAGGATTGGAGGGGACGTTCAGCGATTGCACAGGAGAGTGAGTATGATTTCCCAGCCACTGGCTCTTGCCGCCGCACCCCCTCCCCCGCAGGTTTCTGCACAAAATGTGCTGAAAATCTCGGCTTATACACGAGTATATACGGTATTCTAATTTACTGAGATAATGACTTTTGGGTTGTCATTGGTTGTAAGCCATAATCCTCAACATTAACAGAAATGAACACTTGAAATAAATCACTCTGTTTGTAATGACCCTATATGAGTTTCACTTTTTGTGTGAAGCAACTGTATATATTGTAAATTTGTACATACATGCACACACACACACACACACACACACACACACAACAATACATACAGTACAGACCAAAAGTTTGGACACACCTTCTCATTCAAAGATTTTTCTGTATTTTCATGACTATGAAAATTGTACATTTACACTGAAGGCATCAAAACTATGAATTAACACGTGTGGAATTATGGACTTAACAAAAAAAGTGTGAAACAACTGAAAATATTTCTTATATTCTAGGTTCTTCAAAGTAGCCACCTTTTGATTTGATGACTGCTTTGCACACTCTTGGCATTCTCTCGATGAGCTTCAAGAGGTAGTCACCGGAAATGGTTTTCACTTCACAGGTGTGTCCTGTCAGGTTTAATAAGTGGGATTTCTGGCCTTATAAATGGGGTTGGGAGCATCAGTTATGTTGTGCAGAAGTCTGGTGGATACACAGCTGATAGTCCTACTGAATAGACTGTTATAATTTGTATTATGGCAAGAAAAAAGCAGCTAAGTAAAGAAAAATGAGTGGCCATCATTACTTTAAGAAATGAAGGTCAGTCAGTCCGAAAAATTGGGAAAACTTTGAAAGTGTCCCCAAGTGCAGTTGCAAAAACCATTGTGCAGCAGGCCTTCATGGTAAAATAGCTGCTAGGAAACCACTGCTAAGGACAGGCAACAAGCAGAAGAGACTTGTTTGGGCTAAAGAACACAAGGAATGGACATTAGACCAGTGGAAATCTGTGCTTTGGTCTGATGAGTCCAAATGTGAGATCTTTGGTTCCAACCACCGTGTCTTTGTGCGACACAGAAAAGGTGAACGGATGGACTATACATGCCTGGTTCCCACCGTGAAGCATGGAGGAGGAGGTGTGATGGTGTGGGGGTTCTTTGTTGGTGACACTGTTGGGGATTTATTCAAAATTGAAGGCATACTGAACCAGCATGGCTACCACAGCATGTTGCAGCGGCATGCTAATCCATCCGGTTTGCGTTTAGTTGGACCATCATTTATTTTTCAACAGGACAATGACCCCAAACACACCTCCAGGCTGTGTAAGGGCTATTTGACCAAGAAGGAGAGTGATGGGGTGCTACGCCAGATGACCTGGCCTCCACAGTCACCAGACCTGAACCCAATCGAGATGGTTTGGGGTGAGCTGGACCGCAGAGTGAAGGCAAAAGGGCCAACAAGTGCTAAGCATCTCTGGGAACTCCATCAAGACTGTTGGAAGACCATTTCCGGTGACTACCTCTTGAAGCTCATCAAGAGAATGCCAAGAGTGTGCAAAGCAGTAATCAAAGCAAAAGGTGGCTACTTTGAAGAACCTAGAATATAAGACGTATTTTCAGTTGTTTCACACTTTTCTGTTAAGTATATAATTCCACATGTGTTAATTCATAGTTTTGATGCCTTCAGTGTGAATTTACAATTTTCATTGTCATGAAAAGACGGATTTTGGTAAGAACTTACCTGTAAAATCCTTTTCAGCGAAGGAAGGGAGGGAGACACAGTACTTCATTACTGATGGGTAGGCGGAGCCCAGAAAGGGATAGTCACCTCAGATTAAAAGAGTGTGCTGACCGGCCCCTCCAGCTCGGGCTCCTCCTACTCAGTTTACTCAGTTGTACACAAGCTTAAGGAAGAGCAATATCACCAGCGGAGCAACATAACCCCTTCTGAAGAACTTCAGAGACAAAAAAACACAAGAATACAGGTTATGCATGCAGATAGGCAAAAAACCACACAGTTCCAGGTACTACTCACGGAACCTGACCACTGCGATGAGCTGGCAATGCTGGAACAGAGCCGTAGCGCGTCGACCTCAGCCCAGAAATCGCTATCAGAGAAGGGCCACGCTGCTTCTGTAAATTAACAACACACTTCTGCCATGGGAGGGATCTGTGTCTCCCTCCCTTCCTTCGCTGAAAAGGATTTTACAGGTAAGTTCTTACCAAAATCCGTCTTTCAGCTGCAGATGGAAGGGAGGGAGACACAGTACTTCATTACTGATGGGACGTCCCAAAGCAGTTCAAAAACATTAGGGTGGGAAACAAAACCAAAATAGGCAGAAACCCAACAACCTGAATAAAAGCGCAACAGGCGCCAAACAAGTTAACTAGACTCTTAAACTACCGCTGCCTGCAGGACCCTACGTCCCAAGGCTGCATCAGCGGAAGCACTAACGTCCACCTTATAAAATTTTGTAAAAATGTGAACGGAGCGCCAGGTCGCCGCCCGGCAGAGCTGAGTCGCCGAGGCCCCTTGATGAAAGGCCCACGATGAGCCCACAGCCCTCGTGGAGTGAGCTCGAAGTTTAATCGGGCAAGGTTCGCCCTTAAGTCGGTAAGCCTCCAAAATGGCCGACCGAATCCAGCGAGCTATAGAATCCTTGGAAGCTCGCTGACCACGTCGACGACCTGCTGGAATAACAAACAGAGAGTCTGATTTCCGAAATCCTTGAGTAACATTCAAGTAGAATTTCAAAGCCCGCACCAAATCCAATGTGTGCAAGGCCCGTTCCTTCACAGTCCTTGGCCTCGGACAAAGAGAAGGCAACACAATATCCTGGTTAACATGAAATCGCGACACCACCTTAGGTAGGAAGTCGCCCCGAGTGCGAAGCACCACACGATCCGGGTGAAACTCCAAGAAGGGAGGCGAGCAAGAAAGAGCCGCCAACTCCGAAACCCTCCTCAAAGACGTAACTGCCACTAGGAAGGCCACCTTCCAAGAAAGTAAATAAAGGCTAACCGAATCCATAGGCTCAAAAGGCTGATGTTGAAGAGCCTCCAAAACAACATTGAGCCGCCAAGGAGATACAAGAGTTCTCCGCGGTGGAAACTGACGGGTTATTCCACGAAAAAAGGAACGCACGTCCCTACGCGAGGCGATAGCCCTCCGAAACAGTAAAGACAGAGCCGAAACCTGACCCCTCAGGGTGCTAATGGCCAAACCTTTGTCCAACCCGTGTTGCATAAAAGCCAACAAATTGGGAATAGAAAATTTTCTCGGGTTCTTTGAAGAACTCGAACACCACAAAAAGAAGGCTTCCCAAGTCCTGTGGTAAATCCTAGTAGTAGCTGGACCTCTAGCAGCACGCAGAGTAGCAATGACTTCGGCTGAAAAACCTCTACGGGTCAAAATTTCGGTTTCAAGAGCCACGCCGTCAAACGCAGAGACTTCAGGTCTGGATGACGGACGGGCCCTTGGGTTAACAGGTCCGGACGAAGAGGAAGTGAAAATGGCGGTGCCGCTAGAAGCGACACCAGTGTCGAGAACCACGTCCTCCTTGGCCAATCTGGAGCTATCAAAATAGCTGAGATCCTCTCCAGCCTGATCCGACGGAGTACCAGAGGTAGCATAGAAATCGGCGGGAACACATAGATTAGATTGAATTGGTCCAACGGGGCCACCAGAGCATCCACCGCTACAGCCTTCGGATCCCTGTACCTGGACACGAATGTCAGTAACTTGGCATTGGCCCTGGATGCCATCAGATCCACCTGAGGAGTTCCCCAACGGGAGCACAGCAGTGCAAAAATGTCCGGATGGAGACTCCATTCTCCGGGATCCATCCTCTCGCGACTTAGAAAGTCCGCCGTGATATTCTGAACTCCTGGGATGTGGATCGCAGAGATGGCTGGGACCCTGGACTCTGCCCATATCAGGATCCGAGATACCTCCACCATAAGCCTGGAACTCCTCGTTCCGCCTTGGTGATTGATATAAGCGACCGCCGTCGCATTGTCTGTCTGCACTCGGACAGGCAGACCGTGTAAAGGGACCGTCCAGTGTTGGAGGCAAAGGAAAATTGCCCTCAATTCGAGGATGTTGATCGGCAAGACAGACTCCTCTGGCGACCATACTCCCTGAACCCAGAGATCGTTCCAAACGCCCCCCCAGCCCGTCAGGCTGGCATCGGTGGTTATGACTGACCACTTCAGAGGAAGAAAGGACTTCCCCCGAGACAATTCTGTCGAACGGATCCACCATCCCAGAGACTCTCGTACCTTGTGGGAGATAACCACACTGCAATCCAGTGAGGTCTGCGACCGATCCCAGCGATTTAGAATGAACCCTTGGAGCGCCCTGGAATGAAACTGGGCAAACGGAAGAGCCTCCATTGAAGCCACCATCAACCCCAGAAGATGCATACATCTTCGAAGAGACATTGTCACTGAAGACCTCATCACCTGCGTATGTCGGATAAGACATGCTTGCTTGTCTGGAGGAAGAGACACCACTGCTCGTACTGTGTCGAAATGCATCCCCAGAAACAGGATTGATTGTGACGGTTCCAGAGACGACTTCTCCCAATTGACCAGCCACCCGAAGTCCTCCAGGAGCTGAAGGGATAGATTGCGAGCCGTCACCGCCTCCTCCTTCGAGGATGCCACAATCAAAAGATCGTCCAGATAGGGGAGGATCGTGACTCCCTGCCTTCGAAGTATAGCCATGAGAGGTGCCAGAATCTTTGTAAAGACTCTGGGTGCCGAGGCCAAACCAAATGGTAGAGCCACAAATTGGTAATGATCCTGACCTATGGCAAAGCGAAGATAACGCTGGTGAGCCCCTCCGATTGGAACGTGCAAATAGGCGTCGCGTATGTCGATTGACACCAAAAAATCGTTCTGTGACAATGCTGCCACTACGGAGCGAAGCGACTCCATGCGAAACCTTCGGGCGTGGACATGCCGATTCAACCTTTTGAGATCCAGGACAGGGCGAAACTTTCCCTCCTTTTTGGGGACTACAAAGAGGTTGGAATAAAAACCTCTTCCCCTGTCTTCTGGTGGAACCGGAACCACCACACCCTTCTGCAGAAGAAACTCGACTTCCTGCAGTAAAGAGGCACATATCCCGGGCTCTGATGGCATGCGAGACTGGCAATAACTGTTCGGGGGTCGGGAAGAAAACTCTATGAAATAGCCTGCTGACACAACCCGTGTCACCCAGGAGTCTGGGACACGGGAAACCCAAGTCAAATTGAATTGGAGCAGGCGACCCCCCACTCGAGAGCCCTCGAGCGGGACCCTGGCGTCAATCTGCCTTAGTGGGCTTTTTGTCAGATTCCCTTTTATCTTGACGGAAACTCTGTTTCCAGGGAGCGCGGGATTTCTGATTTGTCTTTTTTCCCGAAAAAGAGGGACGACCCGACCCCCATGAGGGCTGACCGAATCGTCCCCTGGAACGAAAGGACCGTCGACCACTATTGGTACCAGGCCTGCCAGACGTAGAAGCCACAGTCCTTCGCTGTGGTAAAGCTGTCTCCCTTGCCTTTGCTTTGGCAATCAGTTCCGTAAGGTCAGATCCAAATAACTGACCGCCTTTGTAAGCTAAGGCTAGTAAACCATGTTTAGAAACCACATCACCGGTCCACTGTCTAAGCCACAGTGCCCTCCTGACTGAGACCGCCGAGGATTGAGCCCTGGACAGCAGTGACACCGTGTCCAGGTTTGCATCATGTCCATATTGTAAGGCACTTTCTAACAATTCAAACAGTCCATCCACCTCAGGTACTTGAGGTTCACATTTCCTCCGTAAACGGTCCAACCAGACCAGGGCAGCTTTATAAACACACATGGAGCCTAACATTGCTCTGAAGCCATAACCCGTGGCTTCATAAATGGACTTCGCCGCTGACTCTGCTCTTCTGTCTAGCGGGTCCTGCAAACTCGCCTTCCCTTTAATAGGTAGCAAAGAAGATTTGCTAAGCTGAGATAAGGAGACATCCACCTCGGGAGACTGAATCCAACAATCATTAGATTCCGTAGTACACGGATACAGTGACTCCAAAAGACGAGTCCCCTGAAAACGCTTGTCTGGGCACAGACACTCCTTCTCCACTGCCTGGTTGAACTCAATCATCGATGGCAAAGTCGCGACTGACTTATGCGACTCCTGGAACATCCTGGCCGACTTACCAGGGCGAGTAGTTACATCCTCCTGTAACTGTAACGCCTCCCTCATTGCCTCAATTAAAGCTTCTACACGACCCGAGCAAAAAGCAGAGTGCATTTGCCGATCCTCTCTATCCGATTCGGATATCCCCTCTGAACTTAAAGGGGAACCCTCCACGTCAGAACTCTCTGAGTCGCTATACGAGCGAAAAGACACCGGCCTATGACGCTTCATGCTATGAGGGGGTTTGGCTGACACCCAACAACCTATAAGGTTAGACAGGCTATCAATCGAACGAGTGAGAGCCTCCATTTTTGCGTCACTGGGTCCTCCGACCGCTGCACTTGATGTCGAGGTCTGTGTGTCAGATATGCGAGACTGATCTCGTAACGGAGCTGGATGATGATCCGCACCTGTGCCCTGATCTGACATGTCTTACTCAGTACAATGACAGGTTACACTGATAGTAACACGAAAAAATGTGGTTTTAGGAAAAAAACCTTTTAACCAGACGCTGAAGGGTTAACTCTTAAAGAAAAAAAGGTTACCCCAGCCACCATTAAGATTTAACCGCTTGATAAGGGGTTAAAATCACAAAACTCTTCACAACCTGTATTCAAGTGACAGATGTGCGAGTTCCAGGAGCCTCAATGAGGCAGCAGGCAGAGACAGAAAAAACGTCTCAAAAAAATACCACACTTAAATCGCTAAATATTTGCGATCAATTTTGTATCGCAAAGACCTCCAGCGACCCAAATAGCGTCGCTAAACTCAGCGTGTGGCAACCTGCGCTACGGGGGAGAGAAAAAGATTCTCTAAGCTTCTGCCCCGATTGGGCAGAAGCGACTCACAGTTTTGCGGTGCTGTGTTCTTCACTTGTGCAGGAGAGCAGAGAGGAAGAGGAGCCCAGTGCGCTGTAATGGCCGCCGCACTGAGGAGGCAGCCGGAAGAGAAGGAAGCAGGAAAGCACGCTCAGAGAACACTTCCTGCCCGGGAGACGCGAAGCCACGCCCCCCGCCTTCAAAAAAAGCGCGGGACTCCCCTTCTCCGGTACCGCGATCCCCGTCCTGCAGGCATCCACCTGCGGACAAAATACACAAAATCACCACATGAAACTCTACCAGCGGCTGCCGCAGCAGCCGGTGAATCACTCAACACACTGATAAACATGTGGAGTACTCACCCCGTTATGCGCCACAGGGACCACCAGGGGTTTCTGGCGTGTGCCCATGCTTCCCCCCAGGGCGGAGATCGCAGTGACCCCTGAGCGGGGTGTGCGTCCCCGCCAGGGAAGCCATCCTCATCCCCCCGGGCCGGCAGGTTTCTGCAGGGACCACCCTCAGGGTAATACAGATCCGCCAAGGGAGAGGTGGGAGTCCAGCAGCGCTGAGACCCCTGAGACCTCTAGACCACATTTGGTGATCCAAGTCTCTTGTCCGATATAAAATAATAAAATCTTCTGAGGAGCTACTTCCAGCAGCGACCATCCTCTGAGACCTCAAATTGTAAACTGAGTAAGCAGAGTAGGAGGAGCCCGAGCTGGAGGGGCCGGTCAGCACACTCTTTTAATCTGAGGTGACTATCCCGTCTGGGCTCCGCCTACCCATCAGTAATGAAGTACTGTGTCTCCCTCCCTTCCATCTGCAGCTGAAATACAGAAAAATCTTTGAATGAGAAGGTGTGTCCTAAACTTTTGGTCTGTACTGTATATATATATATATATATATATATATATATATATAATATATAAAATGGAATGTGGTCAAATGAGCATTCTACTGATGGAAATAAGTCCTATTGATCGTACAATTAACCTTAAAGCCTAGGGTTTTGTTTTTCCTTATAGAAGCACTTCTCCCATCAAAATTTTATTCCTCTTAATATATTTCAGTCATCATATTATATAGCACTGTGTACTTATAACGGCTCATATTGCCCTCCTACCCACTTAATTCTTCTCTTTTCCATTAGGTCTATGACATCACGTTATTAATAAATGAAGCTGGGTCCATCTAAGCTCTATGTAGAAACATCTTCATGGAAGTCTCTCTTCCTTGTATGAGTCATCATTAGAACAACAATTCTATGTCAGTGCAAAGTACCTGGCAGCTGGGTCAGGAACTGAAGGGGATGACTCATACAGTGAATATTGACCTCCTGTTTCTACATTGAGCTTAGAAGGACCCAGTTAGTCAGTTTTTAATCATGTGCTGTCATAGACCCAATGGAAAAGAGAAGAAATAGTTGGGTACAAAGACAAAATGAGCATTTGTAAGTGTACTGTACTGTGTGATGACGGCAATATATTAAGAGGATAAATATTTTTATGGGAGAAGTGCTTCTTTAAGTGCAAATTTGGATTTTTGCTATTTGAAAAAACCCTCTATCTTACAATAATACAGTATATCATAATTGAAATCCTGTTATGACTTATGTCACTTACGTTGGCAGACAGCTGAGTGGTCAATACTGCCACTTTTTCTTGAGAGGATTCTAGTTCTCTTCGTAGTTTCCGAATTTGCTTCATTCCACAAAAAAAAAAAAAAAAATGAAAATAAGTTAAGTTGTTAAATATATGTGATTCGTTGCAGAAAGCTGGCATGGGCAAAGAAAAAAATGCATGACAGATAAGAATGGAATAAGTACCTCTGACTGCATCCTTTCCTCAGCCTGATAGAAAAGTGTGGCATGCCAAGGGAAAAACAGAGAGGAGGTTACAGTATTAGCAGATCTATGCCCTGGTTTGCATTAAGCACAAGCAGAGACTCTTTCATGCACTGGTAATGCACGTAATGTTTTCTATAGTGGATAGAGGAGCATGCAACCAAACCATCACAAGTCAGTTCTTACAGAGGAATATGTTGAAGACGCACTTGATGCCAGAGACAGAACAGAGCCGTGAACTGAAAAATAAATAGGTGAATATGTTAGTATAGAAGACATATACCAAAGAATGAAACAGCTACAGCTTTACAGAAAGATACAATGACACATGGTTATATTGTGTTTTTAATAAATGACACAATATTTGTTAAAAAAAAGCTTTTGCCTTAATTATAAATTCAAACAATGTTAAAATTGCCAGACAAATATTGTGTACAATTATCTATCTGATATGGCCCTTATGGTCACTTTTTATGGGTGTCACTGACTATTGGATGATCACTGTACTATCAAACAACATGACCTGATAATGTGTTAAATAGGCAATATAATAGACAATCAAATATGTTGTCACATGAAGGCTGGGTTTATAGAAGAACATTTCACAGGTCTTATATGGATCGCAATGCCCGGACTGGCCGCAGTTCCCCCAACCCAAACTAACCGCCTCTTTATTTCTATGAGGCTGTAAGTTTGGGTCAGTGAAACTGTGGTCAAATCGAGAATTTCAGTCCGTACAAGGACCATGAAATACAAGCGTCCAAAGCCAGAAAGAAGCGTCTCACCAGGTGCCTCCATTCTATCTAAATTGCTGGCCACTGCCTGTTATCAACAGAAAACCGTCTCCAGAAGACGGGTCACAGAAAGTGGGGCGAGACTTTGTCTCTCTGCTGCTGTTCTCTGGTTATACAGCATTCAGGGGATACTGCGTACAGTTAGAAGCTAGGGAGACATTGGGCAATGGCAGAAGCAAGGCTCGTGAAGAAGAACAGCCCACTCAAAAGTGTGGATGGTAAGTTACCAAGCATGAGAATTGGTACGATGCCTGGACATGCTAGTATGATATGTGCACTAAAATACTCTAGGGTGAGGGTAGTGAGCGCTATGCTGACGTAACCCGCCAGATGGAGGCCAAAAGAGCTCATTCTTGCCCTTCATCTGGAAAATGGGGTCCCACGGTAATGCTAAAGTACTGTATATGACAGGAAAAGCTACCAACATATAATTTAAGCTAAGACACTGCAGACTGGAGAATCCTGACAGCCTGCATTACGGACACTTCCCGTAAATTGCAAGATCAAGCGGGCGGTTACGTGACGGCCATTATGACCTTAGAACATTGAGAGAAGCAGGTGAGAAGCTAGTCAGAAGATTAAAGCCAGTGTGCAGTGGCTGCAGAAATTTAGGTCAAGCCCGAAAAACCCTTTAATATGGTAAGATTCGGCAGATTGGAAATACTTACAAATATAGCATTCATTTATAATGTATGATAAACGTGTCACATCTTAGACTGAGCTCTTATCCCTATCAGAAGGCTGAGCTTCCCTATCAATTCCGTGGGTCCTATTACTCCACTTAACCTAAGTGCCCATTGCCTTTATGCACTTAGCTGAAAGAGGACTGGCAGTCACGTACTGACTAGACTCTCATCCGCTTCTATCAATGGAGGCAAGATGCAAGAATGTGACTCTCGACAGCACCCTCTGGATCTGGCAAACGCAATGCACACTGTCCCAATGTGACTGCAGAAATGTAGCTGATGCCTGGAAACCAAGGTGATTTACGCAAGATTCACCAAACTGCAGTGACAGAGTACATAGAATGACTGCAGGAATCTGGTTCGCGCAATATGCAATGTCATTTTCTTGTGATGTTTTTACCAATAAAAAGCAGTGCTTTCAGAAATTTCTACATTTCAGTAGGTATCTGTTAGCCTCCAGGGATCAAAAATTACTTTGACCTGTCATTTAAACCCATTGAAGTGGCAGTTACTATTAACCAATGATATCAAGAGGTTAAATGCCTGGGATCAAACTTATCTTCGATCCCAGCTTAAGCAGCTCCTGCACACTTGTGATCACAGTAACACAATGTATGGCAGACACATGGTGGTCTGATAGGATGCCGGTCAGTGCCACGCTGACAGGCATAGTACACTGAACACAGACTTATGGAAGTTCTAGTCCTCCAAGTGGGACTTAAAAATAAGTAAAACCAGCATGTCTTCAACATCCCAAACTATTACACTTTCACGTTATTTAACCCACATAACAAATGCTATAAAAAAAAAGAATAATAATAATCCAAATCAAATCAAAAATGATGGCAGAATTTCTGTTTTTGCTCCAGAAAAAATCTTAAGAAAAAGCAATTGGATGTACCTTTTAAAAATCCCAGAGCTCTCTTGATTTAGCCAGTCTTTTCTGTTTGGCATTGTGTCGCTCCATTGCAGAGATATTCACATTTGTTGCTCACATAACACAGTATGTGAAATCTCTGCTTCCAGTCCAGCTGGGAGTTTATTCCCTGGGAACACAAACTCTTAAGGGTATGCCACACTAAACAACATCGCTAACGGGATCGCTAAAAAACGTCACTATTTAGCGATCCCGTTAGCGATGTTGTTGTGTGCGGCATCTACCAGCGACGTGGCCCCTGCTGAGATCCTGCTGTGATCTCGCTCGTCGCTGACATCGTTCCGGACCCTATTTTCTCGTCGGCGCCCCGCTGGGTAAGTATATATCGCTGAGTGTGGCACCTTTTCTTAGCGATTTAGCGGTACTTTTGTACCGCTAAAGTCGTTAAGGAGATCGCTAACCGCGATAGCGTCCTTAACGACATCGCTAAGTTAAGCCGCTATCAGCGATATAGAAACAATCCCGCTAGCGATCGCATTAGTATGCGTCGTTATCGTGATCGCTAGCGGGATTGTTTAGTGTGGCAGTACCTTTACTCCTGCTTCAAAAATACTGTCAATCATAGCTCGGAAGGTAATCTAACAGTCTGGCAGCCTCAAACGCTGCCGAGCTGCGATTGGCAGACTCTGAGAGGGAGGGTAAAAGCATTCCCCCCACCCCCAGAGAAGACAGTAAAGAAACCTCGAGCTGGTCAGCATGCATAAGTTTCACATACTCCACTCCAAATGCAATAAATGTGAATATCTCTGCAATGGAGTGACGTAGCGCAAAACAGAAAAGAGCAGCAGAATCATAGGAGTTTGGGGATTTGTAGAATGTATTTAATTATATTTCTTTTAGCAATTCATGAGTCTTCTATGAAACCAAAAAGGTCCTTAAGGGGATAAAGGGTTCTCTTTGGACAAACCTAACTTGTCAAAAAAGTCCTTTGATAGGCTGGTCGGGAAAGTGTCTTACTGATGGGTCTCTTAGCAATCAACTGTATTCTGTGGGATGGCCCTTTAAATCAATAGATTAGCTGTAAAATGTAAGACATGACACTCTTTTTAGCCACTCTCTATGCTAACGAAGTGCTTATAACTAGGATTTGGATAACATATCTGTTTTAGGTAACCTATCTGGTATCTGTGTAATTAATTAAAATGTTAAAACTAGATTTTTTTTTGCCACCTATACTATATACTAATGTTGTGAACCTCAAGACACCAAATATTCTTATATTCTTCTGTATTTTAAAAGGATGATTAAAATGATATAGGTGCAGAACAAATACAATCAAGTTCATTTTTGCATTTAAAAGGTAAAAAAATACAAAAAAAAACAAAAACAAGATGCTCATGTGTTTGTACATGCAATCTGGATTTGCATGATTTTGGCATTTCTTAAAGGGAATCTGTCACCAAGTTTGGTTGATACGAGTTACAGGCACCGCCTCTCAGGGCTTACATACAGCATTCTAGAATACTGTAGATAAGCCCCCGATCTGACCTGCAAGAGAAGAAAAATAAGTTTTATTATACTCACCTGCTGGACGGTCCAGTCCGATGAGTGTCGCAGGTCCTGCGCCTCCCATCTTCTTGTGATGCTGCCCTCCTGCTTGCTTCATGGCTCCCGGCATCGCGCCCCTGCACAGGTGTACTTATCTGTCCTGTTGAGGGCAGAGCAAAGTACTGCAGTGCGCAGACGCCGGGAAAGGTCAGAGACTCAGCGCCTGCGCACTGCAGTACTTTGCTCTGCCCTCAACAGGACAGACAAGTACACCTGTGCAGGGGCGCGATGCCGGGGAGCCATGAAGCAAGAAGGAGGGTGGCATAGCAAGAAGATGGGAGGTGCTGAACCAGGACCTGCGACACCCATTGGACCGGACCACCCAGCAGGTGAGTATAATAAAACTTATTTTCTTCTCTTGCAGGTCGGATTGGGGGCTTATCTACAGCATTATAGAATCCTGTATGTAAGCCCTGAAAGGCTGTTGCTGTAACTCGTATCAACCAAACCTGGTGACAGGTTCCCTTTAGACAAGGGAAATATATTATTTTTACAAGGAATTGATGAGTTAGTGTTTCAATAATGGAAAAAGTTCAAACATAAGTTTAAAGGTACCTATGATTAAACTACATAATCATAGTGGCTGCTTTGCTGACCGAATGGTAGAGTCTGGCAGATGCAGAAATGATGAACGTAAAGTTCCAAGTATGTACATAGTTTATAACGGTACCTGATGAATTAAATATGAGCACTACATCAAATGCAATAGTGGCTGCTTACACGAGCTCGACAGTGTCCGAATTGAGATACAAGGAAGTCTGGCAGCATGACATACAGAAAAGATGAACGATAAGTGTCCTGTTGTACAAAGTAAACTCACTGTGAAAAATGGCCTACTTGCAGCTTTATCACTACCATACATCAAATTTGTATGCAAGATAGCTTCTGGGTATACACAGAAGCCTCCAAGAACTAAGGGCTTCCAGATAAAGTGAATCATTTTTCTGAATGTAGCTTAAAGGAAATCTGACAGATCTTTTTATTCCTTAAATGACCACCATACCAAATTACACAAAGTGATAATAATGCAAACTTGCCCAATATGCTAAATTCTACTAAATAAACCTTATCACACTTACCATCATCAGAGGGGTCTCTAAATGAGCCAGATCTAGTCATTGTCCCTTTAGGTCGATCAGCAAGAGATAGTGAACTCCCTAAATTTGAAGAACTGAAAAGTTCAAAAGAAGAGTCTTGAGCTGGAATACTGCTTGACCGAGCAATACGAGGAGCAGAAGAGGGACTCACTGTTGGGTAAGGAAATGAAATGAAAATTATACGTATTCTGCCTGCAGGGCCCAACTGGGCCTATCATTGCAATAACATCTGACATGTCATATTGACACGTGAGAGGTTCAGACTGATGAGACACCTATGATCACAGAAACAAAGGGACAGATGCATTAGGGATGGTTACTTTTAAAGCCTCTGTTCACACTTGCATGCATTCATTCATTACATGCTGACCTAAATAGCTTGGCATCCTGTCAACCAGTCTAAAAAAATACATGTCTGGTAGAAATTTGACAGATTATTAAAAATCACCGAGGTAAAAAAAAGCATCTATTAGCTATTTATGAGGGATTCATCCAAAGAATTCATCATATCTATCATGCATCTTATAAAAAAGACAAAAGCCAATGTGACCAGAGCCTAACTAGGAATTTAACTTAGAGCAAAGCTATCAAGGAGTCATTATCTAGCTGGATGACATAATCTTTACAGATGCTTGATATAATTGACAATTACTACTATATCTACTGTCAAAGTTCAACGACGTCCCATTGTGAGTGCAAGTTCCGGGTTCAGCAGCTCCACTTCTTCGTCGGGTTTGACTCAGCAAACAGGTTCCTTCTGGCTCATTGGATGAGCTAAGCCAGACTTTCCCTATGATAGCTCATGCAAGAAAAGATATGGTGGACAATTTAGCCTTTAAATTTAATGGGTTGTCCAGGACTCAACTGTTAGTATGGTTCAATATAAGTGTGGTGAGTGATCAACAACTGGTATCTCCACCAATCAGCGATGTACACCAGCCCCGCACATAGCTTAATGGCCACTACAAAGTGCCACGTTTCATTTCCATTCTCACAAGATCAAGTGAATGGTGGATAAAGTGCAATACTCGGCATCACACCAAGTTAATGAGAGATAATGTGCAGTACTTATCAGCGAATAGGAGCTAATGCACAGTGCTCGGCAGCAACTACTAATACAATGGGGCTGCTGTGTTCCGACCCTCCAGCTGCTGCCAAAGCAGTTTTCAGCTGATCGTTGGGGATTTCAAGTTTGAGAACCACACCAATCTCATATTTAAAGACTAAGGCTGGAGTCACACTGGCGACTAAATCGTACCACTAGAATGCGATGAAATATCGCATTGCAGTCGAACCAATATTAATCAATGGAGCAGCTCCCATCATCCGATTTTTTGTGGTCCGATTTAAACGTGCGAGTGCAATCGCAGCATGCTGTGATTGTCACCGATTGTGGGTCGACTATCGCCAATGCAAGTCTATGGGAGCGATGAAAAGTGGGATTACAAACGGACCGCACGTGTGAGTTGCGATTAAATCGCACAACGTTAAATGTCCATTTTGCTATGATGCCACTAAAAATCGGTAGTCGGTGGGTAATCGGATGTGAAACGTAAGCGTACATGCTACAAATCGCATCAACTACAAAAATCGGATGCCAGTCGCATCAATGTTAATGAAATTTTTATCCGATTGACCGACTAAAACGGACCGATTTTTTAGACGTTGTGTGTGACTCCAGCCTTATTCTACAAATAGGTCATCAATAGTTCAGTTCTGGATAACTCCTTTAAAGTTCTTATCTGCTGTGTCAAACCCAATGGAGCGGTCAAGACCCAGAAAGGACTCGCAGTCACCATACCTGAAGGGAATCCACTATCATTTCGTAGTTAACTTCATACAAGTTCCAGCATCTTTTTGTGTCACCTACAGTGGCTTGCAAAAATATTCACCTTCTTGGCTATTTTTGTAATGTGATTGGTGTGTGATGCATCAGCACTAAATAGTCTAAGCTGGTGAAGTGAGAAAAATAAAAGCATAAATTAAATTTATGGGATCAGATAACTAAAATTGGCATGTGAATATGTATTCACCTCTAACGATGAAGCCCCTAAAAAATTCTGGTGCAAGCAATTACCTTCATAAGTCACATGCTTAGTAAAAGGAAGTGCGCCTGTGTGCAATCTAAGTGTCAAATGGTATGTCAGTTATACACATCTTTTCTGACAGGCTACAGAGGGTGCAACACCATTAAGCAGAGGAACCACTAACCAAGCAACACCATGAAGACAAGAAGATCTCCAACAAGGTAGGGGCAAAGTAGTACGAGTAAAACAAGTACGAGTCAGGGTTGGGTTATAAAAAATATCCCAATCTCTGATAATCCACCTGACCACAATCAAATCCATTATCATCAAATGGAAAAACATGGTACCACAAACCTACCAAGAGAGGGCCGCCCACCAAAACTCTCAGCTCAGGCAAGGAGGGTGTTAATCAGAGAGGCATCACAGAGAACAAAGTTAACCCTGAATGAGCTTCAGAGATCCCAAGCAAAGATTGGATTATCTGTCCACACGACCACAATAAGACATACACGCCATAGAGGTGGCCTTTATGGAAGAGTGGCTAGAAAAAAGCCTTTACTTACACACAAAAATTGTAAGGTCCATTTTGAGTTAGCCAAAAGACATGCGAGAAACTACCCAAATGTATGGGAGAAGGTCATTGCCACAAGAACACCATCCCCACAGTGAAACATGGTGGTGGCAGTATCATGCTGTGGGGATGTTTTCGCCAGCAGGGACAGGAAAAATGGACTGAGTTGAGGGAAAGATGGATGGTTTGAAATACAGGGATATTTTTTTTTAGCAAAACCTGTATCAGTCTGTCAGCGATTTGAGACTGGTATGGAGGTTCACCTTCCAACAAGCCAATGACCCAAAGCATACTGCTAAAGCAACACTCAAACAGTTTAAAACGAAAACGTTTAAATGTTTTTAAGTGGACTAGTGAAAGCCCAGACCTTAAACCAATTGAGAGTCTGTGGTCAGACTTGAAGATTGCTCTTCAGCAGATGAAACCATCTAACTTTAAGGAGCTGGAGAAGTTTTGCCTTGAGGAATGAACAAAATCCCAGTGACAAGACGTGGAAAGCTCATTGACTTATCCAAAGTGACTTGCAGCTGTAATTCCCTCAAAAGGAGACTCTAGAAAGTACTGACTTTCGATGGGGTAAATAGTTATGCACACTGAAGTTTTCAGTTATTTTGTCCTATTTGTTGTTTGCTTCACAATAAAAAAACAAATGCTCACATTTGAAGAAATGTTCTTTACATGAACTGATGCAAACCCTTAAAAAAAGTGAAATTCCAGGTTGTGAGATAAAAAAAAATCCCAAAATGGCAAGGGGTGAATACTTTCGCAAGCACTGTACTCTATGGGCAATCTATTTGTCTGAATGTCTATAATAGACCGAAACTTCATATATTGTACTGCAGAATGTTCTTCATATATATATGTCTCAAAACTGGTGCGGACAGTGGTATAATCACTGGCTCTTACATAATTATAGTATATTAGTGGCTAGAATATTATTTTAATTTTAAACATGTGTTTTTCTAACTGGAAAACCACTCTTAGGTTTAGAAAAAAAAATAAATAAATTTATTAGAAATTTGTCGAAAGAAAAAGCACATGTTCTGCATCAAATATATTATTTTTTTTACACTTTTTCCAAATATATGATAGTAAATTAAAGGTGATTTTCAACCCTGTAACAAAGCAAAACATGAAAATCATAATCACCTTCAAATCTGCTGCAGCTTCTCTTCTAATACTACATGGGGGCCAGAATGCTGGCTTACAGTAGGTTAATCACTGGCTACAGCGGTCCTTTGCCCAAAATGACTAATATGGGAAATGTCAACATTGCGTACGTGGAAAATGATCATATCTAGGTTTATTTTAAGGTTACAAACTCACCCAAACATGCTAAAGGAGGTTTCCCTACATTAGTAAGTGGTAAAGGTGGAGGTAGAGGAGATAAATCATCACTATCTTGAATGCCTCCGATGGTGTGTGAATGACGCCTCTCCTTGGGTTCATCCTGAGAATGTGATTGGTACCTAATAAGTTAAAATCGCAATAAAATAATATAAGCTCAGAGTGTAAAGTAGTTTCATGAACAATAATTCATTAGTACAGTAGTGCCAGAGGACAGAATTTAGCTAGGAGAATGGCAGACATATGATACAAAATAAAAATGGGTGATTAAGAATAGATGTAGTATAGTTTTTCTGATTTGCTATGTCTCTTTCCTGCACATGAGGAAAGAGACATAGCAAATCAGAAAAACTATACTTCATTTTTAATTGGAGGTGTTTTCTAACATTATTATTATTACACCTACTACATATTAGGATACGATATTAGAGCTGGGAATATACCTTTAAGGCTAACAGGAGTAAAACTCCTATATAAATCCAGCAAATGACCAGAAGCAACAAGCTCATACAAAGTGTAATCTTTATTAAATATGAAGTGGACAAGACTTTACACTTACACTTTTGTGTTTTCCTTCTCTTCTTCCAAAAGCCTTAAATGTTTTTACTCTCCCGTAGCCATATGAGGGCTTGTTTTTTTGTATGGCGAGCTGACATTTTTATTAATACCATTTTAAGATGTATTCGCTTATAAATGCATTTTTTGTGGTGTTGCCGTGACCGGAAAAACTAATACTGGTATTTTGTTTTTTGTCTTTACGGGCTTTGCCAATAAGGGTAATTAACTTAGCATTTTCATAGATCAGACTATTACAGACAAAACAATGCCACATACAGTATGGGTTTTTTAATCTTTAATGGGGACAAGAGGAATAATTCAAATTTTTATATTTTTTCTATAATTTTTCCATTTTTTTTTTACTTTATTTTTTAGCCCCTGTAGGATACTTAAACCTGCGATCATCTGATCAGTTACACTATATACAGCAGTACCACAGTATTTTAGTATACAGTAAAAATAACGGTTTCCTATGAACACCAGTCACAGGCTAATCCTTCTTGGAGCACTGCCATGGAAGCCCATTGGCACTCTGATCATGTGACTTGGAGTGTTGGGGACTTGCAGCGTAGCGCTCTATCTCCCTCCAATTCATTCACTGTAAATAAAGCTGTCAGAGATTGACAGCAGTATTTAATGTGTTAACAGCAGAAGGTGGGAGTTGAGATGTAGGCACAGCCAGCCAACATCTGCCAGGAATCATGCAGGCTCAGCTCCAGAGCCCGCATCAAAGATGGAAACAAAAAACTGGATATAGCAGTATGTCCAATGTTGGAAGAGACCTAAGCGATGTGGTGGCAGTAGCACCCCAGTACTGTAAAAGAGATAAAAACATACCTTAATCCTTTTTTTGGCAATGTGTTTCTGTCCTGGATAGCACTGTGGAAGGAAAGTTGAACAGTTACAAACAATATGGAGTGCAGTTTTGAGTACAGGTGTGTATAGTCAAGCTGGATATGGTCCAGGGGTGGGCATCTACAATCATAAATATAACAGGTGGACTATAGTAGTAACATACATTTTCAAAATAAGTTATACCTGATGCCTGTATAAATAATAATAATAATCTTTATTTTTATATAGCGCTAACATATTCCGCAACGCTTTACAGTTTGCACACATTATCACAGTCATGGTCAACATTAATGGCAGCCTTGTCTGTTTATTATAAAAATAGACATAACCATTAAGTTGAGTGTGCCAGATTTCTGAGCAAAAAAAAAAAAAGACACGTAAACACTTTTGGCACCTTGGGGCCGGGGGCCAGGAAAAAATGAGAGGCTTTCTGAGACTGGGGCATGGCATAGTGCACAACACAATACGCCAAACAAATGTGTCACAGTGTTGGCTCAAATTTCTTGCTCAAAGAAAGCCAAATAATGGGTTGTGTAAGACCGCTGAGTCTACGTTTGCACCTTCAGAAGCAAGTAGATATGGACTATCTGTGTATTATTAAAGAAGGATTTTTGGTACTCACCGTAAAATCTCTTTCTTGGAGCCTTCATTGGGGGACACAGGTAACCATGGGTGTATGCTGCTGTTGCTAGGAGGCTGTTACTATGCAAAAAAGGAAAAGATGGCTCCTCCCCCGGCAGTATACACACACACACCGACAGGCAGAAAGTACCTCAGTTGGTGCAAAAAGCAGTAGGAGCAGTAACATGAACTGAAACATATGTACCAAACTAACCAAAGGCTCTTCAGCCCAATATGGTACTACTAACAAAACAGGGGGGGTGCTGTGTCCTCCAATGAAGGCTCCAAGAAAGAGATTTTACAGTGAGTACCAAAAATCCTTCTTTCTTTATCGCTTCATTGGGGGACACAGGTAACCATGGGACGTCCAAAAGCAGTCCCAAGGGTGGGAAAATAATAGGCAACGCAAAGAAAGGACCTAGGTCGGACGGTGACCACCGCCGCCTGCAGAACCTTCCTACCTAAGGCGGCATCAGACGAGGCCTGGATATAAACCCTGTAAAACCTCGTAAAAGCGAGCAAGGACGACCAAGTTGCAGCCTTGCAGATCAGCTTGGTGACGGACAGCCCAAGAGGTCCCGACAGCCCAGGTGGAGGGGGCTCTCACTGCCGGAGGGGGCCGTTTCTCCTGAAAGCGGTACGCCTCCAGGATTGCAGAACGAATCCAGACTTGGAGGTCGGGAGACCTTTCTGGCGACCTTCAGAGATGACCAACAGAGAATCGGATTGACGAAGAGGGGTAGTCCTAGAAAGATAGGCCCGGATGGCTCTGACCACATCCAGCTTGTGAAGAGACTTCTCCAGAGGATGATCCAGGGAAGGCAGAATAAAGGAAGAACGATATCCTCATTGATGTGGAAGGAGGATACCACCTTGGGAAGGAAAGAAGGGACAGGTCTGAGAACTACCTTGTCTTGATGAACTACCTTGTCCTGATGAAGAAGGACAGGGCTGCCAACTCAGACACCCTCCTAATGGACGTGATTGCAATTAGGGAGGCCACTTCCCTAGAAAGGAAGGAAAAGGAGATGTCCTGAAGGAGCTCGAAGGGCGCAGACTGGAGAGCGCTCAGGACCAGGTTAGGCCCCAGGGGTCCAAAGGAGAACGTAAAGACTCCATACTGAAGTGGCGGATCCGAACGAGACAATTCAGCAGTTTGCTGGCCACCGACAGCCAAGCCTCCCACCTTGGAAAGCCTTCCAGGTGGGGGTGACCTGTCACTTGGCACGAAACCTGTTAGATCGGGACCCAGAGGGGTTTAGAGGAAACGGGCTTTTGTTGCCAGTGAGAAGAGGGCTTGAAAGAAGGTTTCCTCCGTTCTCCTGAAGAGGATTCTGAAGGTGTGAAGGGACGAAAAGACCTAAAGGTCTGAGGGTCCTTCTTGTTAAAAAGGACACTTAGGTCTGGATTGAGGGAGAGAGGTGCTCTTGCCTCTCATAGCGTCCGAAATTATCTGGTCCAGCCTAGCCCCAGAGAGCCTGGAGCCCTGGAAGGCTAAGTTGGTGAGAGATCTTTGGAAGTAGTATCCGCGCTGCACGCCTTCAGCCAAAGGATGCGGCGAATAGCCACGATGCTGCTGCTTGCTCTAGCGGAACAAGGCGCTGAGTCCAAGGAAGCAGCCAAAATATATATTTGCCAGTATGGCCATTGTGGTCTGCCAATTCTGCTAGCTTGTCTGGGGGAGCTGAAGCCAAGCTGCCCCTGCGAAGCATCTTGGCGCAGGCAGAGATGGCTGTTGCCACCCAGGTGGCAGCGAAACTGGGACAGAGGGAAGCGCCAGCTGCCTCAAAGGCTGATTTGGGCAGAGCCTCGATCTGCCTGTCCGTAGCATCTTTAGAAGACACACCATCCGGCAAGGACAGGACCGTCTTTTAAATGAGACAGAGGAATCCTGGGCAGGAATCTCATCCTCTTTTAGTTTGAGGGTTTGGGTGATAGCCGAGATAAAGCTATCAACCATGACCTGCTTTTGGAGGTCTGGTCTGAATCCGAGTCAGACCCAGAGTGGGAGACTACATCCGATCCAAGGTCTACGTCCGAAGATCAGGGGAAACAAGCTGGATGAGGAGCCAGACAGAGTCCTGTTTCCAGAACCTCTCGCAGTTTTGTCCCTTTGAAGGTCGAGGTCAGGTGCGTGCGAATCGCCATGGGAGACGTTCGGAGCACTGGTTGCTGTGGAGAGCTGTGGAAGGCGTTCAAGGACCTGGACCAGGGACTGGGACACCGTAGTCAGGTCTGCGACCAACTGAGACATGGCAACTGCCCATTTGGGGGGGAGGGGGAGTGCTCTCATCCCGGGAGTCGGAGTGCTCCGTGGGGCAGACATGAAGGACTGCAGGACGGACAGAGCGGCGACGACTGGCCTGATGCCCACTCTTTTTTTTTTTTTTTTACAACTTGCGCAGGCGTAATGGATCACCGTTGGCTTAGGGTTAGAGGCCCCAGCGTGGTGGACATAGGTAGAGCCTGCTGCGTTCGGGAATAGGAGTATCTGGAGATACTGCAGAGGGGAGCTAGATAGGGTACGGGAAGGAGGAGAGGGTGCTGATCCTACCCAGTACAGCGAGCTGCAGCCGAAAGTAGCTGTGTCCCCAGCTGAAATTCTATCCGAGGAAGAGCAGAGCGTGGCAGAGATGCTGTGCTGTTTCCAAGGTGGAGTAACACAGGGATGCTGGTGAGGTGGGCGGAGTAAGGAGCCTGGCTGCTGAGCGCTTACGGGCAGCTCACCGAAGGCAGCGCGGCCCGGCAGGAGGGCTGTGATGTCCACCTTTTTCGGAGAGAGAGAGAGCCCCTGCAATAGGCCGGCCGGCGAAGAGGGGCGTGAACGCAACTAGAAGCGGCGCTTGATTAGCTGTAGAAAAAAGGCGCCGAGAGAGGGCGCGCAGGGAGAGGAGATGGAGGCGTGGCAAGGAGCCCGCCGGAGAGGACGCGAAAGTGAAAGTAAAAAGTGTCGGGCGCCATGCCGGGCGAGAGGGAAGACACCCACACACATAACTGCGAAGATAGGGAGTGTGGGGTGGTGAAAAAACAGGAGCCCACTAGGGTTGAGAGAACCGGGGAGTGATGAGAGAGGGAGCGGCCCCGAGAGCAGCGGCGCAAAAAAGGTGCCGGCTTCAAACAAGGGATGCTGCTGCGGCTCTTTTGAGAAAGGCTGGGATGGAGAGACGCGCACCTAAGGAGTGCGAATTTCAAATAGCAGGGGAGGCCCTGCAGCTCCCTCTGGAAGGAATGCCAGGGACCTGCTGGGATGAGGGACGCCGGGGGGCTCGCAGTACCTTGGTGTCCTGACTCCACTTGCCGCGAAGGTGAGGATCGCTCAGGGTCCCTTGATGAAGAGGGGCGCTGGATACGGAAATCCTCCTTCCCGCACTGTATCCTGGAAGGTGCAGAAGACGGTGTCGACCCCTTCAGGGAAAGGGGGAAAGTCACCGCCGGTGACCGCCGTCTTCCTCTCAGCCGTCTCCGAGGAGAGGGGTGAGGAGGGAAAAGCAAGGACCAGCCACCAGTATCAACCCTGGAGCACCTGTGAGGGTGACAGGGGATAGGGTCCTGCCTGCGGGCCTGAGAGCTGCGATGTGGGTGACACCACATTGCTCGCTCAGCCGCATAATGGGAAGGCAGGGTGAGAAATTACACCCTGATTCCCTGATAGCTGTATCTGAAAAACAAAGAGAAAAGATTAATAAAAACACACAAAACCTGAAAAGGAAAAAGGATTAGCTGCGGATCTGAGATCCAGGTCCGCCTCCTACAGACACTAAGCACAAACTGAGGTACTTTCTGCCTGTCGGTGGGTGTATACTGCCGGGGGAGGAGCCATCTTTTCCCTTTTCCTTTTTTGCATAGTGTCAGCCTCCTAGCAACAGCAGCATACACCCATGGTTACCCGTGTCCCCCAATGAAGCGATAAAGAAAATAAGTTAACACCATGTCTAAAAACTCTCATCTACAATGATATTCAAACACCAAGAAGAAAATTGGAGTGGAATTGAAATGGATGTCACGATTCATTTTAGGTTTTGTGGCAGCTCTGATTCTGCTATAATTTAAATGTTGCTTTTTCCTTTTTGGGCCAGCAAGGGTTAATGCCAGTTTCCTTGCTGGCAGTTGTTTTGTTGCTGGTCAGCTGATGTGAGTGGTGTCCACTCCCACCATCCTTTAAATAGTCACATGACGCATCAGCTGACTGTTTGAAATAGAGTGTTTCTCTGGAGACCACTCTAGGAGTTGGGAACTCTCTGGTGCCATTAATGTATCAGCTGCTTGAGGTCCTGGTTCCGTATCCTCTGCTGTGTGGAGCTTGCAGCAGAAGAATGAGCTAAGTTTTTCATTGTTCCTTTCCTTGTCTGTCTCGTGCTGTTCACTAGCCCCTGTGCTGATACCATCTGCAGTGGTGAGGATAGCGTCCTTGCAGGCCAATGCACAAGTCACGGTATAGTGAGATG
Organism: Oophaga sylvatica; assembly: GCA_033576555.1. Taxonomy (NCBI): domain Eukaryota; kingdom Metazoa; phylum Chordata; class Amphibia; order Anura; family Dendrobatidae; genus Oophaga; species Oophaga sylvatica. Next base: position 440,022,133 of record JARQOD010000002.1, on the reverse strand, counting down.
ACAGCTAGGGACTAGGCACGGGACGATGGTGGGGGGGGTGAAGGACCCGCATAGGGCGTTAGGGGAGCTTAGGGAAATGTACAAGTTGTTGTTTAGGAGGTGCCCCATCCCTCGTTCCCTACTTTTAGGGCCTTCCTCCCCCTTTTTCCATCCCATTGTGTGTGTGTTGTGCCATCTGCTGGACCGACCAATGTTGGGTCATGATAGTGGAATTATGAAAATTACAGGATAGAAAGACATGTTAATGAAAAAAAAGCTGTCAGCTGTGTTTTCTTTGTATGCGGCTTTAGGCCTCATTCACACGTTTTTATCTAAACACCTATGTGAAAATCAGACACGGCCATTACACAGTACACAGCAGGGGCACATTTATACGATTATCTCAGCGCAGGAACATTTTATTTAACACATCCAATTGTGGAAATTATTTTTATTCCAAGATGTATTGATTAAAATTGATGAAAACCCCTTTAAATTACTACAGCAATCTATACTATGCAAAAGATACTTGTGTCTTGCACATATACTGTATCTCGATATAAATAAATCATTTAAATGTTAATGTCACAAATTTAAGAATAAAAATAAGATTACCTCTCTGGTGCAGGAGACTTGAGATTGCCATCATTCCATCCAGTATCTGGTGTTTGATCATTTCCATCTCCAGCATACTGGGCAGGAGGGACACTGATAGTGAGTGGGAGTGACTCCATACTACGGTGTAACCCTGATAATTTTGGGTACATTCTAAGGTTACTCAGTCCCTGGGAAAAGCTGGCTGAATTGATGTTTAATATAGGAGCTGGGCTTGGCGTCAGACAAGCAACACTTGTAGGGAATTCTAGCTGTTTATTTGGCAATTCTGGAACAGAAGGAGTAAAATCTAGGCTGTTTGAGTTGACTTTATCTAGATTTGATAAGGTTGGTGTCTTCATGAAAGGTTTTGTGATTGCCCTAGGATAAAAGATTAAAAATGAGCATAATCAAGGAAAAAAAGATTTGTATACATATAAAATATGAAGAAATTTTCAGTAATCCAGGCCCACCTCTGAGGGGTAGTTGATGCTGCTTCCTTCACATTTACTTCTACTTCATTTTTTGTGTTTGTTCGGCACTCTGTGTCTTGAGCTACAGCCTTTGCTTTAGCCTTCTCTTTTTCACGATCAGTTTGGTTCACCCCCAGTCGCCCTCCACCAACTTTTGATGGCTCTTTAAGACGGGAAGATGGCGTCCCCACATGCTTTCCTTGCACTGGTACAAGACTTGCATCCACACTGCTGCTCAGTGGCCGGCTGGCATTTCTACCTCCAGTAACACTAATAGAGCTAGATTTGGCAGGCCGCGGAAGGCTACGGTACTGTATATTTGTGCGGGCAGATGGAGAAAGGAATCCAGGCTCTGGTCCCCCCGTAACATCTAAGCTAGTCTTCCGGTTTCCACTTACAGACCCTGAAGAAGGTTTCACAGGAATCCCTGAAGATTTTGGAGTTTTTCCTAATGTTGCTGAATTACCAGTGAGTGGAGAAGAAGGTGCAATGGGTTTCTTGTAGCCAAAAGTTGACCCTGGACGAGCAATACCAGAGGGTGGTTTCTTGGCATCAGGTGAGCGTGGATCTCGTCCTGCATCAGAAGATGACCTCTGTAGCCCAGCAGTTTTTATGGTCAGCTTACACTTATCAGTCGCTTTCTGTTCAGGCTTAGCTGTTGAAAAATAACACAAATCAAATATGGTTCAAAAGGAACAAATATACTGTACAACAAGAAATGAAACTCAAATTAGCTACTTAATTATGATTATAATTCTTAACATGCATTATAGATTTAGAGTTGGTCCAATCATCTTTCTTCCAAACTGTACAGCTCCCTAGTTCCTGGCTTATTGCTGGGGGGCTGGGTGGTGGTCGTTACTACTTAACTGGCAGTTTGATATAGCAGTATCATCTCAATGCTGGCCTGACTCATGCGTTTTTCAATGCTAATATGTTTGGCAGCTTTGGACGGACAATAGGACTACAGCTGCCAGCAATTAGGAACTAACTGCGCACTCCACCTATCCCAGCAGTGGTTATGTAAGGCACATGGGACATGGCGGCTGCAGCCCATGTAAAGAAAGGACTAAAAAGGGAGGATCAGGAACATGGCTTTTGAATGGAATGAAGTATAAGGGTGAACGCATCGCATTTACGTATTTTAGCTGCATTGCTGCCAGTAGGCAACTTTTAATTTAAAGGGAATCTGTCATTAAATGAATGCTGACTAGTGATGAGCGAATGCCCTTGAATAAGGTGTTATTTGAGCATACTCTGGTGCTAACTTAGTGACTTCGTGTGCTCGAATAATGTGTTAGAGTCCCTGCCCCTGCACGTCTTGCTGCTGTTAGACAGCAGCAACACATGCAGGGATTGCCTAACAAACAGGTAGCCCTGAATGTGTTGCAGCTGTCGAACGGCGCAGAGACATGCAGCCGCGGGGACTCAATATTTTTTGAGCACACCAAAAAGACTTGGTTAGCAGACGAGCGTGCTCAGATAACACCTTATCCGATCACATTCGCTAGTCCGATGACATCCACGGCAGCTTCTCCCTGCCCCACTTTAGTTGATTGACAGGTCTCCTCCATGAGTGTGTGAGCAGGTTGTGGGATACAGTAACAAACAGGAAGCAGAGCAAGGGTTAAAACAATTTTTACTGTAACGGGGATATACTCCAAGCAGGGAGGAAACGGGGTTAAGCGGGGAATAAAACAGTTCAATTGTGGGTAGGATTAAAGAACAGTGAAAACAGTAGGGACAGTTCTTGAGGGGTTAACTTATCCTATTCGCTGATCATCCGGCCAAGAGTGTTGATGAAGCTAACAACGGCTGGCGCGATGCTTGTGTAGGTCCTGGAAATAACGGTGATCCGTATTCAGGCGGCAGCGGTTGGTCTCCGGTACCTTCCGCTGAGCCCCTAGTCCATATACTACAGTGTCTGTCCAGGGTGCGGATGACAGTCCTATATGAGCCCAACGTGGCTCGACAAATATTCACAGACAAAGTCAGGGCGCAAGTGTCTGTCCCGCTTCCGTTCACTCTTATGTGGCACGTGTGCTGTACTCATGGACACGGAACGTTCGGCACCTTGTCCTCTGGTAGTCCCCAGGCTCACATTGCACGTCTCTTTCTCCTGGGTCCCTGCTGTTGGCGGCAGGAGACGAATGACGCTGGACTGCGCGATGCTGGTGCACCCTGTATGGAGCACTCCTCTCCCTGAGCTGCTGCTGGGCGAACAGCTCCCCTCAGCGCAGATTTCTCTCTGCAAAAGGTGGGGTACTCTCTTAATGTGGCCTGTCGCGGCGCCAGGACTCTGCCTGGAGGACGGGGCGCACCGCTCACCTGACTGCACGCTTCCCCGGGTTGGCGTCAAACTCCCCTGCTGCCCACGCTTTTGTCTTTTATGCCCCCCTCGATCAGGAGGAGGGTCTGGCTCCTTAATGCTTCCCCCAGACAACAGGGGATGCAGCCTTACCAGTTCCGGCCCCGGCACGCAAGTACCCGTGGTGCGATCCTCCTCCTTACAAGTGTACACAGGAAGAGACCTATCAATCAACCGGAGAGGAGCATGGCAAGCCAGGGATGTCATCGGCTGACGTCTCGAACTATGTTTTCTCTGAAATGCAGCAGGATTTCAATGTAAAACTCACCTGGCAACAATCTCATTGCCATGGTCTGATTCATGTTGCTGGTGGTTTGGGCAGTTTTAATCTGGGGAACCCCTTTAACCCCTTTACCCCGAGGGTGGTTTGCACGTTAATGACAAGGCCAATTTTTACAATTCTGCCCACTGTCCCTTTATGAGGTTATAACTCTGGAACGCTTCAACGAATCTTGGCAATTCTGAGAATGTTTTCTCGTGACATATTGTACTTCACGTTAGTGGTAAAATTTCTTCGATATGACTTGCGTTTATTTGTGAAAAAATGGAAATCTGGCGAAAAAGTCACAATTTTTAAACTTTTAATTTTTATGACCTTAAATCAGAGAGATATATCGCAAAAAATAGTTAATAAATAACATTTCCCACATGTCTACTTTACATCAGCACAATTTTGGAACCAAATTTTATTTTTGTTAGGAAGTTATAAGGGTTAAAAGTTGACCAGCGATTTCTCATTTTTACAACACCTTTTTTTTAGGGACTACCTCACATTTGAAGTCACTTTGTGGGATCTATATGGCAGAAAATACCCAAAAGTGACACCATTCTAAAAATTGCACCCCTGAAGGTGCTCAAAACCACATTCAAGAAGTTTAATAACCCTCCAGGTGCTTCACATGAATTTTTGGAATATTTAAACAAAAATGAACATTTAACTTTTTTCACAAAAAATTTACTTCAGATCCAATTTTTTTTTTATTTTACCAAGGGAAACAGGACTAAATTTGACCCCAAAAGTTGTTGTGCAATTTGTCCCGAGTACGCTGATACCTCATATGTGGGGGGGAACCATGGTTTGGGCGCATGGCAGAGCATGGAAGGGAAGGAGCGCCGTTTGACTTTTCAATGCAAAATTGGCTGGAATTGAGATCAGACGCCATGTTGCGTTTGGAGAGCCCCTGATGTACCTAAACAGTGGAAACCCCCCCAATTCTAACTCTAACCCTAACCCCCAACACACCCTAAACCTAATCCCAACCCTAACAATAACCACAAACCTAACCCTAACACACCCCTAACCCTAACCCTAATCCCAACCCTAATTCCAACCGTAACCCTAATTCCAACCCTAACCCTAATCCCAACCTTAACCCTAACTTTAGCCCCAACCCTAACCCTAACTTTAGCCCCAACCCTTACCCTAACTTTAGCCCCAACCCTTACCCTAACCCTAATGGGAAAATGGAAATAAATATTTTTTTTTATTTTATTGTTTTCCCCTAGCTAAGGGGGTGATAAAGCAGGGTTTGATTTACTATTTATAGCGTGCTTTTATGTTTGGCAGCTGTCACACACTAAAAGACGCTTTTTATTGCAAAAAATAGTTTTTGCATCACCACATTTTGAGAGCTATAATTTTTCCATATTTTGGCCCACAGAGTCATGTGAAGTCTTGTTTTTTGCAGGACGAGTTGACGTTTTTATTGGTACCATTTTCAGGCACATGACATTTTTTGATTGCTTTCTATTTCGATTTTTGGGAGACAGAATGAGCAAAAACCAGCAGTTCATGAATTTCTTTGGGGGGGTATTTACACCATTCCAAATGTGGTAAAATTGATAAGGCGGTTTTATTCTTCAGGTCAGTACGATTACAACGATATCTCATTTATATTATTTTTTTTAAGTTTTGGCGCTTTTATACAAAAAAAAACTTTTATTTAAAAAATTATTATTTTTGCATCGCTTTATTCTGAGAGCTATAACTTTTTTACTTTTTCGCTGGTGATGCTGTACGGGGGGCTTGTTTTTTCAGCGGTACCATGTTTATTTATATCCGTCTTTTTGATCGCGTGTTATTCCACTTTTTGCTCGGCGGTATGATGATAAAGCATTTTTTTTTGCCGTGGTTTTTTTATGGTGTTCACTAAAGGGGTTAACTAATGGGACAGTTTTATAGGGTGGGTTGTTACAGACGCGGCGATACTAAATGTGTACTTTTATTGTTTAGATTTTTTTCATTAAAATATTTATTTCTTGATAGAATTATTGATTTTTTTTTTTTTAAATATTTTTACAATGATTTAAAAATTTTTTTTATTTAATTCTTACTTTTACACTATGTCCCACTATGGGACACTCATTTTGTGCAGGCTGAGCGCTTCTATAGCATGCAGAGCTGCATGCTATAGAAGCTGTCAGCGCTGCATGGATTTTACACTGACCTCAGAGACTTCCTGGCCATCACTAAACATGACATGAAGTCTCTGAGCTCTAGAGACCCGGATGTCGTCATGACACGGGGTCTCCCGGAACGCTGTGATCATATTTGCTCGCAGTGTGCTGGGAGTTAAAGTGCCGGGAGCGGTCTGTGACAGGCCCAATAACCAGATACCTTCCCCCAGCCTGATAATATCAGCTCACAGCTGACTGCTTTACCTTTGCTGGTTTCATTTGTTTATTAAGTAAATAGATGTACAATAAGCTACACACGCAAGGCACTAATGAGTTGTGGGGTCGTGAAATTATATTTCTGCCAGATATCTATCTATTTACAGTATATCTTTATATAAGCTTTTTTTCAACTAGCTTTATAAACTACAACTAGCAATCATTGCTGAAGAAAAACGCAGATGAAAAACACATCCAAAACGCACATAATGTCCGCTGAGTTTTTACTGCAAAGAGATGCAGAAATGGCGCCGAAATGTCTACATCCGAATACACAACATATGCACATATTCTAAGCAGATCTATAAAACATCAGCATTTAGTACCTCCTTTAGAAACTGTTTGTCCAGTTTGGGTGATGGGAGATGTAATACCAATTGGAGGGTTTTTTCCTTTCCGCAATGGCTGTCCTAGACTGACAGGTTTTTTAACATCAGATTTTGGAGTATCATCATTCTTATCTCTGCGCCAACGGGATGAGCCATGCTCTGACTTTAGGCTTCCGCTGTCATACTCCATTCTGCGTGGGCCTCGTTCTTCAGATTCACTGTGCCAGCTTAATCCACTCTCAACCAGTGAGCGTTTTTCAGAATCAGTGCGTAGCTGTGGAGCAAATGAGCACATACACATATATAAGAATGGCTATTTAACATGTTAAGTCTGTCTGTCCGCCAAAGTGGTCAGTATAAACTAAGAACAAAGTCTTGGAGGGTATAAAGCCCGTAGAAATAACTATTTAGTGTTGTAATCGCTGCCACAATTCTGCAGAAACTGACATTAACCCCTAAGGACCAGGTGATAATTAGTTTTTTGCGTTTTCGTTTTTTCCTCCCCTTATTCCAAGAGAAATAACCTTTATTTTGCTGTCAACATAGCCGTATGAGGGCTTGTTTTTTTTGTGGGACAAGTTGTACTTTTGAATGACACCATTCATTTTATCATGTTATGTACTGGAGAGAAGGAAACAAATTCCAAGAACAATGAAATAGCAAAAAAAAAAAAAAAAAGCGCAATTCCGCAATTGTTTTCTGGATTTACAGCGTTCATTTTATGGTAAAAATGATCTGACAATGATTCTCTAGGTCAGTACAATTACACAAATACCAAACATGCAGAGTTTCTGTTTTATCTAAGTGGTGAAATAAACTCAGAAATTTGTAAAAAAAAAAAAAAAAAACAAGACAAAACATTTGATTGTAACATTTTCAATTTTCAGGATATGGGGCTGTCTGTGGGAGGGCTTGTTTTTTTTCGTCCTGAGACAATGTTTCTATTTACGGTATATAATTTTGGGGTAAGATGTTTTGATCACCTCTTAATAAATTTTTGTGTTGTCGTGGTGTCAGAAAAATAGTATTTCTGACATTATGATTTTCTTTTCTTGTTACCCTGTCACCCCATGTACTGATCCGAGTTATTTATTTTATAGAACTGACTTTTACCAATGCAGCAATATCAAATATGTGTACTTTTTATTTCTTAATTTTTAATGGAGGAAACAAGGGGTCGATTTGAACTTTTATATATTTTTTTCATATTTTTTCTTGTCACTGGATTTCTTAGTCCCCTTAGGGGACTTAAACCTGAGATCATCCGATTGCTTGTGCCATACACAGCTATACCATAATATTGCTATGTATAGCAAAATTCACAGTCTCTTATAAACACCAGCCAGATGCTGGCTCTCACAGGAGTATCGTCATGACAGGCAAATGGGTCTTCAGCAGACCCCTGGTCACTTTGGCAATCTATTGGCACCCCGCAATCACATCAAGGGCATGCCGATGGGAGCATAGAACAATGCGCTGCCCTGCCTGTGAGCATTAAATGCCACTGTCAAGAGATTAATGGTAACATCTGACAGATTAACAGCAGTGGGCTGCTACAGGCAGATGACATAGGAGACACTGCGACTGCTGTAAACATCATATAAGATACACTGATACTCTGCGGTATATATGTAGGGGGCATGATATATTACTGTTATCTTTTCTTTCTTCTCTCATCTCAGTAACGTGTACTATCAATGTATGTATATGTGTTAATACATAATGGTACTGCTGCACTTAAAATGTGTATTACCATTATGCTTCATTGATATTTCTACGCTAATAGATGTGTTATTTTATGACTTTCTGTTATATAATGTACATTTGTGTGCTGTTGTATTCATATAATAGGGTAAGTGTAGTTACTATTAATGGTCACTAGATGGGGGCATTTTAGTGTCCACAGTTCTTAGACAGCGTTTAGTGTAAGTATATGGTTAATAGTAGGAGGGGCTGCTGTGTGCCAAGTCAGGCACATTTCCTTATTAGAGTTAGTTAGGGCTGGACGCCCAAACTGTCCACAAGGGCTATAGGCCCAGGACAGCATAGCAGCCACGTAACACTGAAGGAGTAAGGCCCAGCCATCCACTACAGCAGGACACAACAGCAGTGGGCTGATACAGCTGGGGAGCCAATAGTGGTTCCAGTATGTGGCAACTCATCGCATTGGCAGATACCCTTAGGATCAGGGCAAAACGGCCAGGGGAACCCACGGATGCAGTGAGTACAGACGGTGAAGAACCGGTGCCAGCACAGGGGACCGTACAGAAGGGCAGGACTTTCTCCCAGTGGCTTATGACTTCGGGAACTAATGATCTTGTGTCTGGGGCAAAACAGACCGAGGGATGAATATCCGTAGCAGAGCTGTACAGAGAGAATGCTGAGGAACCGTCAGGGACGGTCCGACCCGGGTCCGTGCTGTGTAGCCGTAAGAGAAATGCAGGGAAATGGTGAATATGTTCATGTGAGGGGAGGCCAGGACACAGAAGCCCAGGTGTCCTTGGCCATGACTACGGTCCTGGCCGACCCTTACATATACATCACTACATAACATAGGAGACACTGAGACTCTGCTGTGTACATCACGTGTCATTAAAAGTTAAATCAAATATGCTAATTA
>JARQOD010000002.1:439971576-440012997 GCA_033576555.1 Oophaga sylvatica | reverse complement strand
TGTGACTCCAGCCTAATTTGCACAAACAATTAAATCAGACTATGTGTGCAAAATTTCACACCTGTAGGGGTTAATTAAAGGTGTAAATTCGTAGCAAAAAAAGTCCGTTTTTTTTACAACGAATTTACACCTTTAATTAACCCCTACAGGTGTGAAATTTTGCACACATAGTCTGATTTAATTGTTTGTGCAAATCAGATAGCAAACGACATGAAAAGACATGGTTAACCCTATGTACACCAAGTGTCATTTCATGTCGGGTGCTTCTGTCTTTTCACTGAAGCCGGCTTTACCCGGCAATTGAATGAGAGGATATTTTACTATGTAGAAGTGTATAAACTATACATATATGTATATATATATGTCACAATGACATGTATATATATATATATGTATTCTATGTGTGTATATTTAGTGTTTACAAGGAAAGAATGGGTTTTTTTTAGTTGCGATATTTTGTTCCCATAGACTTACATGGGACTTCCGGTATCGGTATCGGGTATCGCCGATATTTTAGTGATATCGGCGATACCATTCCGATTCCGATACTTTAGGATATCGGAAAGTATCGCTCAACTCTACTTGTGAGTAATTTGCATGACATTGGGCTATGAGAAAATTTCAGCTAGAGTCCAGCTACAGGTGTTCTATTGACTTCATGCCACCACTCAAAGGCTATGGTGGTGCAGAGCAAGACAGCAATGGAGGCTGTAATGGAGGTCTATCCTCTTCAGCGATGAGTCGCGCTTTTGTCTTGGACACAATGATAGCTGGAGATTGGACTGGAGATCATGTGGGAAGCGTCATGATGATGCTTCTCTGTGTGGCATGCATGGACTAAAGGTGCTACTATTGTCCTGGAGCATCTCCAGTCTTGTTTACCATCCAGCACATCTGGGACTTCATTGGTCAGCAAATGCAATTAGAGCAGTCATCCATGAATTTTGATTATTTGGTGACCAAGTGCATTCGGCGTGGCAAAACATTCATCTGACAACAAATAATAACCTCACTGATAGCAGCCAAGGTGTTTACGTTACAATGTACAAATATATGAAGGGTACTTTCTATTGATCTTTGATCTATTGATCAAGCTGTTTCTCCTCTTCCCACAGGTATGCACCAAATTTCCCCAGCTTTTCTCAACTCCTGATTGTATTTTGTGAACTGCATTAACTCTGTCTGGAATGCACCGAATTTCCCCAGCTTTTCTCAACTCCTGATTGTATTTTGTGAACTGCATTAACTCTGTCTGGTATGCACCGAATTTCCCCAGCTTTTCTCAACTCCTGATTGTATTTTGTGAACTGCATTAACTCTGGTATGAACTGTTGTGTTTCCACCGCTTTCCCATGCTCCTAAATGCCCCATGTGAATTGCATTGTTTTGTTGCTTTGCTCACCATCTTCCAGTATACATAATTGTACTCCATTCTTCTTATCTTTACCACACATCGGAGTGGTCTGTGTTGTGAATGGGTTTGAGATGAGTTCTGAGCAGAGGCTCCCTCTGGTGGTTACAAGCGGTGCTAGTCTGTCCAGTGAAGATTGTGAGGACTGGGAATCAGGTGTTACTGATTGGTCTTATATAAGGGAGTCACCTTCCCATCAGGGTTGCCGGTGATCAATTGTTCTGGTCTGGATCCTTTATTCCTGTTTCCCTTGTAGCCTGCTGTGTCGTGTCTGCATCTCCTGCTAACAGATAAGACATTTTCTTCTTTTGTGTTTGTGCTATATTTTTGCATTTTGTCCTGCACTTCTGTGGGGGCCTTCAGGGTCCCCTCCAGGGGATTCTGCCCTCTCCGTTTTGTTCAGCCACTGATGTTTGTACTTTTGCTTTTTCCAGTTTTTTCAGTGGCTGCTGTTTTGATTTTTTTACACCAGAGAACTAATTTAGGTGGAAGAGGTCGTGTGATCTCAGGTGTTTTTGAAATTAGTAGAGTTGGTGCCTTTCAGGGTTTTCTGGGATTGCAGTAAGTACCCTTCCTATCCTTTTCTATTTAGTTAGTTTGGGCCCCAGCGTTTGCTCATACTATTTTCTTTCTGTGTCAGTATTTCATCTTGTCTAACCGCCATTACATGTTTGGGGGCTTTCTATTATCTTTGGGGTTCTGTTCCGGGGCAGATAGCTTCCTATTTCTATCTTTAGGTGTAGTTAGTTTCTCAGGCTGTGACGAGGCGTCTAGGACCAACGTAGGAACGCTCCACGGCTGCCTCTAGTTGTGGTGGTTAGTCAGGGTACTGCAATCTCATAGATTCCAACTGCTCTGGTGTATTGCCTTTTTTACCTGCACTCCTCAGCTACCGAAACATAACAGTATCACCGGCCTAAAAATTGAAAATTGTATGGTACTCACAGAAGGGAAAAAATATTGTGAAAGAAAAAAGGTTGTCAGAGTTGTCAGAGATATTTTCCTGTTTGTTGCATTTTTTCCCTCTGTATCTCTGGGTGCTGAGGAGGATTTTTTTTTCTCTCAATGGAGTTTGCACAGTTGTCTGGCCGTGTGGATCAGCTTGCCACTGAGGTTCAGAGTATTGCTGCATATCTTGCTAGGTTGCCTGTTGTGGAACCTAGGATTCCCATGCCAGATTTGTTTTTAGGGGATCGAGCTAAGTTTCAGAATTTCAAAAATAATTGTAAATTGTTTTTTGCCTTAAAATCTAAGTCCTCAGGGAACGCAGCGCAGCAGGTTCAAATTATCATCTCTCTCCTGCGCGGCGATCCTCAGGATTGGGCTTTTTCCCTGATACCTGGGGATCCTGTTTTGAGTGATGTTGATGCGTTTTTTCAGGCCTTGGGGTTATTGTACAATGAGCCTAATGTCACTGATCAAGCTGAAAAAGGCTTGTTGGCATTAAATCAGGGGCTTGATGACGCTGAGTTATACTGTCAGAGATTCCGTAGGTGGGCAGTCCTGACCAAATGGAATGACGACGCTTTGGCAGGCCCTTTTCCGGAAGGGTCTGTCTGATAATGTAAAGGATGTTATGGTGGGATTCCCTGTCCCCTCTGGTCTCAATGATTCTATGTCATTAGCGATTCAAATTGACAGACGTTTGCGTGAGCGGAGAAGTATGCGTGGAATGGTGTTGCCTTGTGAACCAGCTTCTGAACCCATGCAGTGTGATAGAGTGGTGTCTGGGGCACAGCGTCATGAGTTTCGAAAGCGCAATGGGTTATGTTTCTACTGTGGTGATGCCTCTCATGCTATTTCAGTCTGCCCTAAGCGGGGAAGACGTTTTGCACGCTCAGTTGTCTTGGGTAGTGTTCAGACTAAGTTTTTATTAACTGTCACTCTGATATGCTCTCTGTCCTCATTTTCTGCTCAGGCTTTCGTTGATTCTGGAGCAGCTATTAACCTGATGGATTATGATTTTGCTAAACGTTGTGGATTTCCCTTGATACCCCTACAGAAGTCTATTCCCCTACTGGGGATCGATTCTACCCCTTTGGCTGAGAATAAACCCCAGTTTTCTACTCAGGTGATAATGAGGGTTGAACCTGATCACCAGGAGTGCTGCAAATTTTTGGTTCTGTATAATCTGCATGACATTATCGTGCTGGGTTTTCCTTGGTTACAGTCTCATAATCCTGTTTTGGATTGGAAATCTGTGTCTGTAACCAGTTAGGGCTGCCAATGTGTTAATACCAACACTCCTGTTTTTTCTGCCTCCCCCAGGCTCAGGATGTTCCTGACTTTTTGATTGATTTTTCTGATGTGTTTAGCGAAAGTAAATCTGCATCCTTGCCTCCCCATAGGAGCTATGACTGCGCTATTGAATTAGTGCCAGGTAGTAAATTCCCTAAAGGTCGCCTTTTTAACTTGTCTGTACCGGAACATGACGCTATGCGGTCTTATATCAAGGAATCATTGGAGAAGGGTCATATCAGACCATCCTCTTCACCCTTAGGTGCCGGTTTTTTCTTTGTGGCCAAAAAGGATGGTTCATTAAGGCCGTGTATTGATTATCGTCTCTTGAACAATATTACTGTGAAATATCAATACCCGTTACCCTTGATTTCTGACCTGTTTTCCAGGGTGAAAAACGCTACTTGGTTTACCAAGCTTGACCTCAGGGGGCGTATAACCTTATTCGCATTAAGCACGGGGATGAATGGAAGACGGCATTCAATACCCCTGAAGGGCATTTTGAGTACCTAGTGATGCCCTTTGGGCTCACTAATGCTCCTTCCGTCTTCCAGTCCTTCATGAATGACATTTTCAGGGATTTTGTGGACAAATTTCTGATTGTTTATTTGGATGATATCTTGATTTTTTCTAATGACTGGGACTCTCATGTGAAACATGTTCGAACTGTATTCCAGATTTTGAGAGAGAATGCTCTGTATGTGAAGGGATCAAAGTGTCTTTTTGGCGTACAGAGGATCTCATTTCTGGGATTCATTTTGTCCCCATCTGTTGTTGAAATGGACCCGGTCAAGGTTCAGGCCATCTGTGATTGGGTCCAACCTACTTCATTAAAGGCTCTTCAGAGATTTTTGGGTTTTGCCAATTTTTATCGTAAATTTATTGGTAATTTCTCGGTTATTGTTAAACCATTAACTGATTTGACCAGAAAGGGTTCTGATGTGGTGAATTGGCCTCCTGAGGCAGTCTCTGCATTTCAGGAACTTAAGCAGAGATTCACTTCTGCTCCTGTTCTACGGCAGCCTGATGTTTCTCTGCCATTTCAGGTGGAGGTTGATGCCTCTGAAATTGGGGCAGGTGCCGTTTTGTCCCAAAAAGATCCAGAGACCTCTAAAAGTAACCCTTGTGCCTTTTTCTCTCGAAAATTTTCTCCTACTGAACGTAATTATGACGTGGGTAATCGGGAGTTATTGGCCATGAAGTGGGCTTTTGAAGAGTGGAGACATTGGCTGGAGGGAGCCAAACATCAGGTGGTGGTCCTTACGGACCATAAGAATCTGGTCTATCTGGAATCTGCCAAGCGACTCAATCCTAGACAGGCCAGGTGGGCCTTGTTTTTCACACGTTTTAATTTTGTGGTTTCCTTTTTCCTGGCACTAAGAATGTTAAGGCGGATGCCCTCTCGAGGAGTTTCCTTGCGGACTCTCCTGAGTTATCTGATCCTTCTGTTATTTTGAAAGAGGGTGTAGTTCTTTCCGCCATCTCGCCCAATTTGAGACTTGCTCTGGAGGGGTGTCAGGAGGATAGGCCCGAGCGCTGCCCTGTTGGAAAATTGTTTGTCCCGGACCAGTGGAAAAAGAGTGTGATGTCTGAGATTCATTGTTCCGCATTGGCTGGGCATCCCGGAATTTTTGGTACCAGAGACTTGGTTAGTCGGTCCTTTTGGTGGCCTACCTTGTCTCGTGATGTCAGGGAATTTGTGCAGTCCTGCGGGACTTGCTCTCGCTCCAAGCCTTGCTCTCGCTCTAGTGGTTTGTTGATGCCATTGCCTGTGCCCAAGAGACCATGGACCCATATCTCTATGGATTTCATTTCCGACCTTCCTGTTTCTCAGAGAATGACCACCATCTGGGTAATTTGTGATAGGTTTTCCAAAATGATACATCTTATGCCATTACCTAAGTTGCCTTCCTCCTCTGAATTGGTGCCGTTGTTCCTTCAGCACGTGGTTCGTTTACACGGCATTCCTGAGAACATTGTGTCTGACAGAGGAGTCCAGTTTGTTTCCAGATTTTGGAGGACTTTTTGTTCTAAACTGGGTGTTCAATTGTCTTTCTCCTCGGCATTTCATCCTCAGACCAATGGTCAAACTGAGAGAACAAACCAGACATTGGAGACTTATCTAAGATGCTTTGTGTCTGCTGATCAGGATGACTGGGTCTCTTTTTTGCCTTTGGCTGAGTTTGCTCTTAATAATAGGGCTAGCTCTGCCACTTTGATGTCTCCATTTTTTTGTAATTCTGGGTTTCACCCTCGATTTTCTTCAGGACGGAGGCTTCTGTCTGTCCAGGTGTTGACTCTGTTGTGGAGCGTATGCAACAGATTTGGGACCAGGTAGTGGAGAGGTTGTCCCTCTCTCAGGAGAGGGCCCAGCGGTTTGCTAACCGGCATAGGACTGATGGTCCTCGGTTTAAAGTGGGGGACTTGGTCTGGTTGTCCTCAAAGAATATTCCTATGAGAGTAGCATCTCCTAAATTTAAGCCTAGGTTCATTGGACCTTATAAGATCATGGAGATTATTAATCCTGTTTCTTTTCGTTTGCTTCTTCCAGGGACATTTAAGATCCATAACGTGTTCCACAAGTCCTTGTTGAAGAGGTTTGTTGAGCCAGTGGTTCCTGCTGCTGTGCCTCCTGACCCTGTTTTGGTTGAGGGCAATCTGGAGTATGTGGTTGAGAAAATATTAGATTCTCGTTTTTCTAGACGGAAACTCCAGTATTTGGTTAAATGGAGAGGTTATGGTCAGGAAGACAATTCTTGGGTGTTTGCTTCGGACATCCATGCTAGGAGACTTATCCGTGCGTATCATAGAACTCATCCTGACCGACCTGGTTGCTCAAATGAGGGTTCGGTGACCCCTCCTCAAGGGGGGGGTACTGTTGTGAATGTGTTTGAGATGAGTTCTGAGCAGAGGCTCCCTCTGGTGGTTACAAGCGGTGCTAGTCTGTCCAGTGAAGATTGTGAGGACTGGGAATCAGGTGTTACTGATTGGTCTTATATAAGGGAGTCACCTTCCCATCAGGGTTGCCGGTGATCAATTGTTCTGGTCTGGATCCTTTATTCCTGTTTCCCTTGTAGCCTGCTGTGTCGTGTCTGCATCTCCTGCTAACAGATAAGACATTTTCTTCTTTTGTGTTTGTGCTATATTTTTGCATTTTGTCCTGCACTTCTGTGGGGGCCTTCAGGGTCCCCTCCGGGGGCTTCTGCCCTCTCAGTTTTGTTCAGCCACTGATGTTTGTACTTTTGCTTTTTCCAGTTTTTCAGTGGCTGCTGTTTTGATTTTGTTACACCAGAGAACTAATTTAGGTGGAAGAGGTCGTGTGATCTCAGGTGTTTTGAAATTAGTAGAGTTGGTGCCTTTCAGGGTTTTCTGGGATTGCAGTAAGTACCCTTCCTATCCTTTTCTATTTAGTTAGTTTGGGCCCCAGCGTTTGCTCATACTATTTTCTTTCTGTGTCAGTATTTCATCTTGTCTAACCGCCATTACATGTTTGGGGGCTTTCTATTATCTTTGGGGTTCTGCTCGGGGCAGATAGCTTTCCTATTTCTATCTTTAGGTGTAGTTAGTTTCTCAGGCTGTGACGAGGCGTCTAGGACCAACGTAGGAACGCTCCACGGCTGCCTCTAGTTGTGGTGTTTTGTCAGGGTACTGCAATCTCATAGATTCCAACTGCTCTGGTGTATTGCCTTTTTTACCTGCACTCCTCAGCTACCGAAACATAACAGGTCTGTGTACCCCTCCCCCTTTTATAACCTTTGCTTAACTCTGAGCATCTGGCCTGGGCAGTCACAGCCCACTTTCCAATCACACCTGATTGTCTTTAGCTGCACATATATTCAGTGGTATGGGTCTGCTCAAGACGTAGTCTGCTGCATATATTTCAAATCCCATATTTCAAATTATAGATTTCGAATTAAAACACTCTGAATTAGACTAGAATTGGACTGGAATTTGACTGTAAGGTAAAGGACTATAACTCCACAACAATGTTTCGACTTCTTCTATTTTCACCCCCATACTTCTCTATTTTGCCAGCTCTCCATTAATCCCCCCACCTAGTAAGGAACTAGTCATTTCTCCCTCCAACCTCCCAGCCACCTCACCTTCTCCTCAGAACTGTTCCTCCACATACAAGCCCCTCTGTCCAGACACACACGGCCACACCATGGCTTATCCTGCTCCCACCTTCTAACACTATCTGTTACTCCTCATTGCTGGCGACGTATCCCCAAATCCTGGCCCTCCTTAACACATCCCCACACTCATTTCTAACACCCTGCCACGATCCTCTACATGTTTCTGCAACCATGATAACCTCATACCCATTCACCCAGCCCCCACTCCTCCAGTTCCCCTACCTGGAGCTCTATGGAACACACGCTCAGTCTGCAATAAACAGTCATTTATCGACGACCTCTTCATCACCAACAAACTCTCCTTCCTTGCTATCACTGAAACCTGGCTCACCCCCTCTGACTCAGCCTCTCCAGCACTCTCTTATGGCGGATTCCATCTCTCTCACACCCCCCACCCCAGCAACAAACGTGGTGGAGGAGTTGGCTTGCTCCTCTTCGATTCCTGCTCCTTTACCCCACTTCCTCTCCCACCCTCCACTACTCTTCCCTCGTTTGAGGTGCACTCCGTCCGCATCTACTCCCCTTCCAACCTCCAGCTAGCTGTCATCTACCGCCCCCCCAGAACTAGCCATCTCAATTTTTCTCGATCACTTCACCACCTGGCTGCTTCATTTCCTCTCTGCTGACATCCCCACTATCATCATGGGTGACTTTAACATCCCCATTGACACTTCCACCTCCGCTGCCTCCAAACTTTATCGCTCACTGCCTCCTTTGGCCTCACTCAATGGTCCTCTGCGGCCACTCACAAAGATGGTCACACACTGGACCTTATCTTCACCCGCATCTGCTCCCTTACTAATCTCACTAACTCACTAACTCACCCCTGCCCCTGTCTGACCACAACCTACTGACATTTTCTTCCCTTTCCTCTCCTAGTACGCAACCCCCGCTCCACAAACTCGCTCATCCTCGCAGAAATTTCAAACACCTCAACTTACAATCGCTCTCTGAGTCCCTCCTCCCTCTTACAGACATAGCCTCACTTCATGACACAGATGTTGCTGCCACCTTCTATAACACCACAATAACAGCAGCACTTGATTCGGCCACCCCCCTCGCAAATAGCAAAACTCGCACAATCAACAGACAGCCCTGGCTGACCAGCCTCACCAAAGAACTGAGACGGGCTTCCAGGGATGCTGAGCGGAGATGGAAGAAATCCCGCTCTGCTGAGCACTAACCGCATACAAGCAGTCCCTCACCAGCTTCAAGTCCACACTCACTGCCGCAAAGCAACTTACTTCTCATCTCTCATATCCTCCCTGTCTCACAACCCTAAACAGCTCTTCAACACTTTCAATTCTCTACTGCTTCCCCCACCACCTCCCCCCTCTCATCTCATTACTGCTGAAGATTTTGCCTCCTTTTTCAAGCAGAAGATTGATACGATCAGGGAAAGCTTTGGCCCACAGCCCCCAATGCCCCTCTTAGCTGCTCAGCCCTGTTCCTCCAAAACCAACTTCTCCACCATGACAGAAGATCAGCTCTCCACCCTCCTTTCAAGATCACACCTCACCACTTACACACTTGACCCGCTCCCGTCCCTCCTCATCCCTAACCTCGCCACAGTCTTCATCCCTACTCTAACACACCTCTTCAACCTCTCACTTACAAATGGTGTGTTCCCCTCATCCTTCAAACATGCCTCAATCACACCCATCCTCAAAAAGTCCTCCCTTGACCCATCCACTGCGTCTAGCTATCGCCCGATATCTCTTCTCCCTTATGCCTCAAAACTACTGGAACAGCATGTATATCTCGAACTATCCTCCCACCTCTCCTCCTGCTCCCTCTTTGACCGCTTGCAATCAGGCTTCCGACTGCATCACTCAACTGAAACTGCCCTAACTAAAGTCACCAACGACCTACTAATCGCCAAGAGCAAGTGACACTACTCTGTCTTCCTTCTCCTGGACCTGTCTTCTGCCTTCGACACTGTGGACCACTCCCTCCTGCTCCAGATTCTCTCATCTCTGGGCATCACAGGCTAGGCCCTATCCTGGATCTCATCATATCTAACAGATCGAACATTCAGTGTCTCCCTCTCCCAAACCACCTCCTCACCTCGCCCCCTCTCTGTCGGTGTTCTTCAAGGCTCAGTTCTAGGACCCCTACTCTTCTACATCTACACCTTCGGCCAGGGACAGCTCATAGAATCCCACGGTTTGCAGTATCATCTCTATGTCGATGACACGCAGATCCACCTATCTGGACCTGACCTCACCTCCTTACTGACAAAAATCCCACACTGTCTGTCCGCTATTTCAGCTTTCTTTTCTGCTCGCTTTCTAATATAATACCAAAGTCCCTAAATTTATACAAATCAGTATCTGCTCTAAACAATAAACATTATCCACTAAATTCTTTGTCAATCATGAGACAAAGTAAAAAAGAGCAAAAATAATATAGTAATCAAAAATACAAATTTTATTCAACAATTAGAGAATAATTCACAACAATTTATGAAAAATGTAAGATAAAAGAGAGATGGAAATATATCTCCTAAATGTTAAATATAGCTGCAGAGCAAAAGAGACCAAGATCTCCCAATTGATTAATACAATAATAATTATGAATTGCAAAAAATATATGAGGACCTCTTTATATACCTCATATGTGAAAGTGGAAAAGTGCAACAAAACATCTAATGAATGAGAACATATGTGTGAACTACTAAACCACTCCTAGCAGTAAATGGTTAAATTTGACCAAAGTCATAGTAATTAAAGAGTGGAATATGCTTTCACTAACAAAATCACTAGAAGACTAATGGGTATAGCTTTTAATTAAAGAGGTCACACATGTGCAAGCTAAGAGGAAGCATGGGCCACTTGTGCCATTACAAAAATTGGACTTGACCTGCAGTCATATCTAAATACAAAAGACTCAGTGGAACATGTACTTCTCCTAGCATCTACATGAAAATGGCAATATAGTACACAAAATGCACAATATCTAATGGGACCCTCGGGGTCATTTACCTGGATCCTAGCAGCATAAGAAAAATAAGTGGAGATGCCGTCCCTCTGCCCCGACGCGCACGTTTCGCCCTGCTTCTATCTGGACCTGATCTGACCTCCTTACTGACAAAAATCCCACACTGTCTGTCCGCTATTTCAGCTTTCTTTTCTGCTCGCTTTCTAAAACTGAACATGGACAAAACAGAATTCATCATCTTCCCCCCATCTCACTCCACCAGACCTATCCCTCAATGTCAACGGCTGCTCACTTTTCCCGGTCCCGCATGCTCGGTGCCTCGGGGTGATCCTCGACTCTGCCCTTTCTTTCAAGCCACATATCCAAACCCTAGCCTCCTCCTGCCGTCTCAAACTCAAAAATATTTCCCGGATCCGTGCATTCCTTAACCACGATACCACAAAAACACTAGTGCATGACCTTATCATCTCCCGCCTTGACTACTGCAACCTCCTACTCTCTGGCCTCCCCTCCAGCACCCTGGCACCACTCCAATCCATCCTACATTCTGCTGCCCGACTAATCCACCTGTCTCCCTGTTATTCCCCAGCCTCTCCCCTATGCCAAGCCCTTCATTGGCTTCCTATCGTCCAGAGGCATCAGTTCAAAACCCTAACTATGACATACAAAGCCATCCACAACCTGTCTCCTCCATACATCTGTGACATGGTCTCCCGTTACTTACCCTCGCGCAACCTTCGATCCTCTCAAGATCTCCTTCTCTACTCTCCCCTTATCTCTTCTTCCCACAACCGCATACAAGACTTCTCCCGTGCCTACCCCAACACATCAGACTCGCGCCTACCATGGAAACCTTCAAAAAGAACCTGAAGACCTACCTCTTCCGACAAGCCTACAACCAGCAGTGATCCTCAGTCTACTGAACCGCCGCACAACCAGTTCTACCCTCTCCTAGTGTATCCTCACCCATCCCCTATAGATTGTGAGCCTTTGCAGGCAGGGTCTTCTCTCCTTCTGTACTTATGTGTGTCCTGTATTGCTCATATTTATTGTACTTGTCTATACTCGCCCCCTCTCACATGTAAAGCGCCATGGAATAAATGGCGCTATAAAAATGAATAATAATAATAATCCTCCTACACATAGGCCTGCAACGGTGATAAGGGGTCATCCTGTAATTCTAGGAGAAAGAAATTAGCCTGTTAGGGTTATGGCTTGTCCTTTATCATTGTTAGGAAAGGTCAGGTGATGCAAATTTCCCAGCTTTATAAAAAAAACAGCCTCCTCTGACCTGTGCCAAAAAATAGCCATGGGTTCTTCTAAGCAGCTGCCTAGCACTCTGAAAATGAAAGTTTTCAAGTTGCCCTTTCTTTAGTGTGAAATGTAAATAAATAATGGTAGTTAACAGGAACGGTGAAGGTCAAGATAAGGTCTGGAAGATCAAGTTAAATTTCAGTGAGAGCTGCTCGTAAGATTGCTAGAACGGCAAATCAGAACCCCCGCTTGACTGCAAAAAACCTTCAAATACATTTAGCAGACTCTGGAGTTGTGGTACATTGTTCTACTATTCAGAGACACCTGCACAAATGTGGCCTTCATGGAAGAGTCATGAGAAGAAACCTCTCCTTCATTCTCACCATAAAATGCTAAACAAGACTGATGCATTTTGGAAACAAGTCCTGTGGACCGGTGAGGTTAAAATAGAACTCTTTGGCCACAATGATCAAAGGCAAAAAGGACACAGAATTTCAGGAAAAGAACATCTCGCCAACCAATAAACATGGGGGTGGATCAATCATGCAGATCAATCATGCATTGGTGTTGTGTTGCAGCCAATGGCATGGAGAACATTTCACTGGCAGAGGGTAGTATGGATTCAATGAAATTTCAACAAATTCATGATGGAAACATGACACCATCGGCAAAAAAGCTGAAGTTGAAAAGAGGATGGCTTCTACAAATGGATAATATTCCTAAACACACGTCAAAATTCACAATAGACTACCTCAAAAGGAGCAAGCTGAAGGTTTTACAATGGCCCTCACAGTCCCCTGATTTGATCATCATTGAAAATCTATGGCTAAACCTCAAAAGACGGATTTTGGTAAGAACTTACCTGTAAAATCCTTTTCAGCGAAGGAAGGAAGAGAGACACACTAGTCATTACTAGTGGGTAGGCGGAGCCCAGATAGGATTGACACCTCAGATTAAAAAGAGTGTTGACCGGCCCCTCCAGCTCGGGCTCCTCCTACTCCTGCTTCTCCAGTCGTACACAAGCTAAGGAAGAGCAAATATCACCAGCGGAGCAACATAACCCCTTCTGAAGGACTTCAGAGAAAAAACAAGAATACAGGTTATGTATGTAACAGGAAAAAAAACACACAGTTCCAGGTACTACTCACTGAACCTGACTACTGCGATGAGCTGGCGATGCTGGAACAGAGCCTTAGCGCGCCGACCTCAGCCCAGATAATCGCTATCAGAGAAGGGTCACGCCGCATCTGAAAACAACAACACACTTCTGCCATGGGAGGGAGCTGTGTCTCTCTTCCTTCCTTCGCTGAAAAGGATTTTACAGGTAAGTTCTTACCAAAATCCGTCTTTCAGCAGCAGATTGGAAGGAAGAGAGACACACTAGTCATTACTAGTGGGACGTCCCAAAGCAGTCCAAAAATTAAGGGTGGGAAAAAACCAAAAAGAGGCAGAAACCCAACAACCTTGATAAATGCGCAACAGGCGCCAAATACAAGTTAACTAGAACTTTAAACTACAGCCGCCTGCAGGACCCTACGTCCTAAGGCCGCATCAGCGGAAGCACTGACGTCCACCTTATAAAACTTTGTAAACGTGTGGACGGAGCGCCAAGTCGCCGCTCGGCAGAGCTGAGCTGCCGAGGCCCCTTGATGAAAGGCCCACGATGAAGCCACAGCCCTCGTGGAGTGAGCTCGAATCTTAATCGGGCAAGGTTCGCCTTTAAGTCGGTAAGCCTCCAAAATGGCCGACCGAATCCAACGAGCTATAGAGTCCTTGGAAGCTCGTTGACCACGTCGACGACCTGCTGGAATCACAAACAGAGAGTCTGACTTCCGAAAACCTTGAGTAACAGCCAAATAGAACTTCAAGGCCCGCACTAAATCCAATGTGTGCAAAGCCCGTTCCTTTGCATTCCTCGGGCCCGGGCAAAGCGATGGCAACACAATATCCTGGTTAACATGAAATTGCGACACCACTTTAGGTAGAAAGTCGCCCCGTGTGCGAAGCACTACTCGATCCGGGTAAAACTCCAGGAAGGGAGGCGAGCAGGAAAGAGCCGCCAACTCAGAGACCCTTCTCAAAGAGGTGACCGCCACTAGGAAGGCAACCTTCCAAGAAAGTAAAGAAAGGCTAGCAGAGTCCATAGGCTCAAAAGGCCCATGCTGAAGAGCCTCCAAGACAAGGTTGAGCCGCCAAGGAGACACAGGCGCCTTCCGCGGCGGACACTGACGGGTTACTCCACGGAAAAAGGAATGCACGTCCCTACACGAGGCGATAGCCTTCCGAAACAGCAAGGACAGAGCAGAAACCTGACCCTTCAGAGTGTTAACTGCCAAACCCTTGTCCAGCCCGTACTGCAGAAAGGCCAACAAATTGGGAATGGAAAAAATCCTCAGGTTCTTTGAAGAACCCGAACACCACAAAAAGAAGGCTTCCCAAGTCTTGTGGTAAATCTTAGTAGTAGCCGGACCTCTAGCAGCTCGCAGAGTGGCAATGACTTCGGCTGAAAAACCTCTACGGGTCAAGATTTCGGTCTCAAGAGCCACGCCGTCAAACGCAGAGACTTCAAGTCCGGATGACGAACGGGCCCTTGGGTTAACAGGTCCGGGCGAAGAGGAAGTGGGAATGGAGGTGCCGCCAAAAGCGACAATAGTGTCAAGAACCACGTCCTCCTTGGCCAATCTGGGGCTATCAACATAGCCGGGATTCTCTCCAGTCTGATCCGACGCAGCACCAGAAGAAGTAAAGATATCGGCGGAAACACATAGATTAGCTCGAACTGGTCCCACGGAGCCACCAGAGCATCCACCGCCACAGCCTTCGGATCCTTGTACCTGGACATGAAGGTCGGTAACTTGGCATTGAACCTGGATGCCATCAAATCCACTTGGGGAGTTCCCCAACGGGAGCACAGCAGTGCAAAAATTTCCGGATGAAGACTCCATTCTCCGGGATCCATCTTCTCGCGACTGAGGAAGTCCGCCGTGATATTCTGAACCCCTGGAATGTGTATCGCAGAGATGACTGGCACTCTGGTCTCGGCCCAAATCAGGATCCGAGACACCTCCACCATGAGCCTGGAACGCCTCGTCCCGCCTTGGTGGTTGATATACGCGACCGCCGTCGCGTTGTCTGTCTGCACTCGGACTGGCAGACCGCTCAAAGGACCGTCCAGTGTTGGAGGCAAAGGAAAATTGCCCTCAATTCCAGGATGTTGATCGGTAGAACAGACTCTTCCGATGACCATACTCCCTGAATCCAGAGATCGTTCCAGACACCCCCCCCAGCCCATCAGATTGGCATCGGTGGTTATGACCGACCACCTCGGAGGGAGGAAAGACTTCCCCAGGGATAACGCTCCTGGACGTAACCACCATCCTAGAGATTCTCGCACCCTGCGAGAGATGATGACACTGCAATCCAGTGAAGCCTGCGATCGATCCCAACGACTCAGAATGAGCCTTTGGAGGGCCCTGGAATGGAACTGGGCAAACGGAGTGCCTCCATGGACGCCACCATCAGACCCAGAAGGCGCATACACTTCCGAAGGGACATTGCTGTCGAAGACTTCATCGTCTGTACATGATGAAGGAGACATGCCCGCTTGTCTGGAGGTAGGGACACCACTGCCCGTACCGTGTCGAAATGCATCCCCAAAAACAGGATTGACTGCGACGGTTCCAGAGACGACTTCTCCCAATTGACAGCCACCCGAAGTCCTCCAGGAGCTGAAGGGATAGATTGCGAGCCGTCACCGCCTCCGTCACCTGCAGTCTCCAACAAATCGAGAAGCCCATTTATCTCAGACAGCGGAGATCTATTTTGCAACGCCGTCCGTATACGGACCAACCAGCACAGGGAAGCCTTACAAGCACCCATGGATCCTAGCACCGCTCTGAATCCGTGACCCACGGCCTCGTAGGTGGATTTCGCCGCCATCTCTGTTTTTCTGTCCAGCGGTTCCTGCAGACTCGCCTTCCCTTTAACAGGAAGCAATGAGGATTTACTAAGCTGGGATAAAGGAACATCCACTTCAGGAGAAGGAATCCAATTATCCACCAACTCCGTAGAACATGGATATAGTGCCTCAAAGAACCGTGTCCCTTGAAAAAGTTTATCTGGACACAGGCGCTCCTTCTCCACTGCTCCATTAAGGTCATCCAGAGCTGGCAATGTCGATCGCGACTTACGGTACTCCTGGTACATTCGAGCCGACTTACCAGGACGTCTAGTTACCTCCTCCGGTAACTGTAACGCCTCCCTCATGGCTTCAATAAAAGCCTCTGTTCGGGCCAAAAAAGAGGCAGAATGCCCCTGCCGATCCTCCTTATCCGAATCGGATAACTCCCCATCTGAGCCTGAAGGGGAACCCTCTCCGTAATCCATATCAGAGACCTCTGATTCGCTATGCGGGAAGGATGGTACCGGCCTGTGTCGCTTCCTGTCATGAGAGGATCTAGCTGACACCCAATGACCTAAAAGGTCAGACAGGCCATCGATAGAACGAGCAATGGCATCCAATTTGGCATCGCTGTAACCTCCGACCGCTGCACTTGACGCCGTCGAGGTCTGCGTATCAGATACGCGCGACTGATCCTGAAGCGGAACTGGAAAACGGTCCGCACCTTCTGGACCCTGATCCGACATGCCCTCACACAGTATATGGCAGGTCAAAACCTGTCAGTACTAGAAAAAAGTGTGGTTTCTTAAGTGGACGAAACAAGCACGCTGAAGGGTTAAAGCTCTTAAGGGAGAGAGCTACCCCAGCTGTATCAGCAGAATATGTCAGCGATATAATTAACCCTTATATGTTCTTGATCCAAATAGGAATAGAACCTATGGGTAGTTTGCTGGATTCTTGCGCTGAAAGGGTTAACCCTCCATAGGGGTTAATGTCGCAGGCTCCCCACAACTCCCTTATTAAAATAAAAGGGGTTGTGCGAGTCCCAGATAAAATAAGGTCTCTATATGAGACCGCAGCTGCAGGATAGCGCTATCTGTACTGTCTACAGAAAGGTCCTGCGCTGTGGGGTGAGGACGTTTCACTCACCCAGCTGGCCGCGGTGATGTATATGTCGGGAGGAGCGGAGCCCGGGAGCCTTGTAATGGCCGCCGCGCTGAGAGAAGCCGGAAAAGCACAGAATCGCGCGCTTCTGCAGCAGAAGACCGGGAAGCGTGAAGCCACGCCCCCCACCGGGTTCAAAAAAAGAGCGCGATCTCCTCGCTCTCTGCTCTCCCCTGTCCTGCAGGCATCTGCCTGCGGACAAAAGTTACAGTCACCAAACATGTCACACATGTAGCAGCGGCTGCCGCAGCAGCCGCTGAAGCACTCACATATATTAAAAAATGTGTAGTACTCACCAGCTAAGCGCCACAGGGACCCCCCTGGGATTTGTGGCGCTGTGCCCATCGCTTCCCCCCAGGGGGGGAATGCAGTGACCCCAGATGCGCGGTTTGCGTCCCCGCCAGGGAAGCAATCCTCATCCCCCAGGGCCGGCAGGGTTCTGCAGGGACCACCATACAGGGTAATTACAGATCCGCCAAGGGAGAGGTGGGAGTCCAGCAGCGCTGAGACCCCTGAGACCTCTGAGACCTCTAGACCACTTCTGGTGATCCAAGTCTCTTGTCCGATAAAAATAAAAAATCTTCTGAGGAGCTGCTTCAGCAGCGACCATCCTCTGAGACCTCAAATTTTAGACTGGAGAAGCATGAGTAGGAGGAGCCCGAGCTGGAGGGGCCGGTCAACACTCTTTTTAATCTGAGGTGTCAATCCTATCTGGGCTCCGCCTACCCACTAGTAATGACTAGTGTGTCTCTCTTCCTTCCAATCTGCTGCTGAAATAGCAGTGCGTGCAAAACGACCCAGGACTCTCACAGAAGTGGAAGAATTTTCCAAAGAAGAATAGATGAAAATCCCTCAAACAAGAATTGAAAGATTATTGTCTAACTACAAAAAGCCTTTACAAGCTGGGCTACTGGCAAAAAGGGGGAGCTACTAGGTGATAAGCATGCAGGGTGCCCAAACTTTTGCATTGGCCCATTTTCCTTTTTGCAATTTTTTAAATGTAAAAAAGAACAATATCTATGTTTTTTTGCATAAAATACAAAGTAAATGTGTCATCTTTAACTTAAGTCCTTTTAGAGATCATTTAATCTTCAACTTGTTTAACTATTCAAAATTAAAGTAATTTTAACCATGCCACTGTATATGCTTGTGTGCAGTGTCTGCATGTATGTGTGTGATATATGCATTTAAATACATGTATGCATATGTGTAAGCATGAATGTATGCTGTGTCTGTATGCATGTGTGTAAAGATGCTTGTGTGGAGTGTTTATATACATGTGTGTGAACATGGTTGTGTGGAGTTTCTATATGCATGTGTGTATATATGCTTGTATGTATACATTCACAAGTGAAGTATTTATGTGTACTGAATATGCACTGCTATAAAGATAAAAAAAAGTCATATTTTCATTCTTACAGCAATCGTTGAGCTTCGTCGCGATGCAGTAGGTGTGGATGGTAAAGAGGTAAGAGAAGAACTGACGTTGCATTCCTCGGAGCTGAGATTTCCTGATGCATCACTCAGGCCACTGCTTATGGAGCTGCTCTCATCCCAACTGGAAAGACAGCACAGTTCTATAGGTATCAGTGATTCCTCACAATGGCTTTTACTTCAAAGTACAATTGAAACAAATTCTTCAAAACAATTCATTTAAATATGGAAAATGTGAATTAAAAAATACTATTGTACACTACAGCGCTCTAAGGTATACACGATATGCTACAAAAAGTATAAATATTGCCAGGGTTATGGACTTATGGCTTCCCCAAAATTTCACTAAATGGCAAAGTTCCGGAAATCTTCTCACTACAAGTTTTTGGCGAGTTTTTCATGCTGCATGTTTTCTAAAAAATGCAAGTAACTTATTTTACTTAATGGGTGCAGAAAATCTACATCAAAAACTCACCAAAAGCTCATTGTGGGAACGTAGCCTAAGGCTGTGTGCACACGTTGCGGTTTGCTGCAGATCCGCAGTGTTTTTTTCCGCGTGGAATTGCTGCAGATCTGCAAGTGTTTGACCACACAATGTTATTCAATGGGAAAAAAATTGCTGTGCACATGCTGCGGAAAATTCCACACGGAATCCGCAGCGGTTTATTTTCCGCAGTATGTCAAGTCTTTGTGCGGATTCCGCAGTGTTGCTACACCCATTTCATTATAGAAAACCGCAGGGCAAAGAAAGCTGGAAAATCCGCATTAAATCCGCACAAAAAACGCGCAGATTTTTATCTGCGGATTCTGCCAAGAGATGCAGAATCCGCTCAGGAAATTCCTGAGCCCAATCCGCATCGTGTGCACATACCCCAAGTATAGAAGTTACTGTAATTGTAGTGGTCGGAAAAAAGAGCATTTTCTATGCAAACGTCACAGCGGTGTGTGGGGGAAGGAAGAGGTATTTGTAATGAGACAGATCAAATCTAAGTGAAACTTTGAGGATATCAAATCCATAACTTTGGGAATAAACAACATTTTTCGTTTTTGCCAAAACTAAATGAAAATTTGATTATTTTTAAGGTCAGATACAGGTTATCTTTAATACACAAAGGTTTCAGCACACTAGATTTTAATTGCATATCACAAGTACACAACATATGAATCTAAAATCCACTAACAGGATATCAATGAGAAATCAGCAGGCGAGTTGTCCCCCCAACTATATCACTCCCAAGCCGGGCGCTCCTGTGCATGGAGGGTGGGCTAGATAGCTGGAGGCTGCACCATCAGTGGAATCATTGATCCGATAACCGCTATCTATTGTGGATGGTGGGCTTTACTCTTGCAAGAATTTAATATGCAAAACCAAAGATCTGAGGTTTTTTGCACAAGGAGAAAAGAATCCTTATTATAATACAATAAAAAATAGGACAAAAATCATATAAATATGAAGAAACAACAGGGCAATACCAATACTAGAAAAAAGTGGTGGGTATACCTGGGTAAAGTCTAGTGCAATATACTGCTAGGTCTATTTGAAGTCTGTCAGATATTATATTATATATAGAAATTTGTATCATATAATAAAGACATTAGTGTCATATTGATGCAAGATATAATTAAGTCTATTATATGTCATTATAAGAAGCCCAAAAACGCTTAATCAATGGAAAAGATCTGGATACATTTTTACAATTACTTCTTACATCCATATAAGAGATGGTTAATTAAAATATAGCACACACGAACAAGATAGAACATTATATTGTACGTCATATTATAATGACACTACTCATACTGATCTATCATGTCTAGTATCTTTTGTTGTGTATGTCAATGATATTATATTCACACTACTATGTCTTTATCATATATGAATTTCTATATATAATATAATATCTAACAGACTTCAAATAGACCCAGCAATATATTGCACGAGACTGTACCCAGGTATACCCACCCCTTTTTTCTAGTAATGGTATTGCCCGGTTGTTTTTACATATTTATAAGTTTTTTTGTCATATTTTTAATGTATTATAATCAAGATGTTTTTAGCCTTCTATAAAAAGCCTTAACTGTTGATTTTGGATATGCTTTTTTGGCTTGATTATCTAGGATTGAGAATATTCGTGTAGTAGGAAGAATTTAAATTCACTATTAAGCATGATCAGAGTGAGCTTCTAGGACATGTTGATATAATACTGAAGGTTCACTATCTGACTTTTACAGATACATTGCAATTCCTTAACATAGGAAACTGTATGATCGATAGCTGCTGCTGAAAAAAACCACGGACAGATGACAAGTGAGAAAAAAATCATCCCTCATGTGAACAAGCCCCAAGAATTAGAATCTGTCCATCTCCCAGCTGAAATACCAAATAACTGAGCAGGTGCAACACCCCAAGATTGGAAGGTTAGAGACAAAAAGTTTTCTATTATACTTTCTATTACTTCACAGAGAAGCCTTTTGGATCCACATGTTACAAATGATGGTTCCAAAGGGATGAGACTGAGAGCAGGAGATTAATCATTTATTATAGTCACTGTATAGTCTAGCACAATTTCCCATATTTCTTTCTAGACGCTGCAGACCAGCGGGAACTGCAAGAGGAGAATTAGGTGAAAGGCTGATGAGCAATAATATTGGGCTGATGTATAAATTTGCTTATTTTTCTGCAGTTATCGAAACCTCTTGTATAGGCTGTTTGGTAGATCGCCTTTTAAAGGCAATCTGTCAGTTTTTGCTATGTAATCGGGGGGAAAGATGAGGTAAGGGCTGAGACACTGATTTCAGTGATGTGTCACTCATTAGGCTATGTGCTGTTTCAATACAATCTGTGTTTTATCAGAAGGAGATTATCACTTCCAAACTAGCTCCCACCTGCATCCTGGTCCAATTCTGCGCCTACTACTGATTAGCAGCTTACTGTCAATACACAATGTTCATAGAAAGCTGTGGTGTGGGCGGGGCTAACATTCTTAGCTCTGCTGCATGCTGCATCTAGAGACTGATTGTGTCACAACTGCTGCACCCAGTAAACTAAGTGATGCATCGTAGGAATCAGGGTGTCTTTTTTACATTATATTTCTCTCAGATGATGTATCAAAAATCTGGTGACAGATTCCCACGTTCACACATTCAGTATTTGGTAAGTATTTTACATTAGTATTTGTAAGCAAAAAACCAGGAGTGGAACAATCAGAGGAAAAGTATAATAGAAACACATCACCACTTCTGTATTTTTTTTTACCCACTCCTGGTTTTGGCTTACAGATACTGATGTAAAATACTGACCAAATACTTAACGTGTGAACGTTACCTAAGGGTGTGTTTTCACGGTCAGGAAACACTCAGTAATTGCTGCGTGTTTGACGCTGTGCGCTGGCGCAGCGTCAAACACGCAGCGTCCAGATGTTACAGCATAGTGGAGGGGATTTCAAGAAATCCCGTCTCCACTATGCTTAAAAACACGCAGGCGGCAGACCTGCGTTAACGGACATGCGGCGCGTCTTTTTAGATCGCAGCATGTCCTATTTCCTTGCGGCGACGCTGCGTCGTCACAAGGGAAATAACACAGGCCTGTGTAGCGCTGCGGTCATTCCGGATGTGTTCAATGAGCACATCCGGATTCACCGCGCGTTCACTAGGGGGCGGGGCTTTGGGCGGAGCGGACTTTCCGCTCCGTCCAAAGCGCTGTGTTTCCTGATCATGGAAACACAGCCTAAGGCCGGTCTCACACGTCCAGATATTTCCGGTACTGGAAAAATCGGTAGCGGAGATATCCGTGTTCGTGTGTCCGTGTGAACACGTGGTACATCCGTGTGGCACACTTGTGCTTGTGGTGCTGAAGTCGGCTGTCATTATTCTCCTTGCTCTACCAGCAACAGCGAGCAGGGAGTATGAATGAAAGAAAACCCGACGTGGGGTCCCCCTTAGTTTTTGAACCAACCGGCAAAACTATACAGCTGCGGGCTGCTATTCTCAGGCTGGTAAGGGTCCATGAACATGGGCCCCCCCAGCCTAAAAATAGCAGCCCGCAGCTGCCCAGAAAAGGTGCATCTATTAGATGCGCCTATTCTGGAGCTTTGTCGGGTTCTTCCCACTTGCCCTGTAGAGTTGGCAAGTGGGATTAATAAGGGGTTAATGTCACCTTTCTATTGTAAGGTGACATTAAGCCAGGCTTAGTTATAAAGAGGTGTCAATAAGATACCTACTCATTACTAACCCTAGAGTTATTCAAGGGTTAAATAAACCCACACAATAAGAATAAAGTATTTTAATGAAAGAATACACTACGCAGTTTTAAAATATTTATTGTACTCCTAATTCCATATCAAAGCCCTCGATCTAAAAAAAAACAAAATAAAAAAACAATATACCCATACCTGTCCGCCGTACAGTCAAGTCCCACGGCGCAATCCATCTTAGGGGGTTAATCAGTTTACAGCCGGAGCGCTGCTAATGCAGCCGCTCCGACTGTAAACTACTGGGGAATGAATGGGAGCAGCGCGCACAGGCTCAGTGACTGTGGGTGACGTCACTGAGTCTGTGCTCGCTGACAGCTGAACTCCTGTAACCTCAGTACTGTGGGAAAATGACAGTGCTGAGGTCACAGGAGTTCAGCTGTCACCACTTGACTGATCTGTCATTCTCAATTCATCTGTCAAATTTGTTTTCAGTTTAAACAGATTATCATATTAAAGGGAATCTGTCACCCCATTTTGGCTATATCAGATAAAGATATGCCTGAATAGTGCGTCCCATAAGTAACCTATCGGTATCTATCATATATCCTGACACCCCCGTTTTCATGCCCAAATACCTTTGTAAAGTTCGGTTTTCTGTATGATAATCTGGGCGGTCCGGTCCGGAGGGCGGTGTTTTTTGCTTCCTCCCCCCCCCGCTCCTTTGCTTCTTTCCTTGCCCCGGAAGTCGTCCAAGGCAAGCAGTCATTTCCGGTGCAAGGAAAGTGACCGAAAATAGTTGCGCATGCGCTGTAATGATTTTATGCTTTGCCACTGCTGGGCAAAGCACACTGCGCAGGCGCGGGGGGGATTTTAAAACGCGCAATCGCGGGAACACTACGCCGTCTGTGCTATGCACAGACGGACCTACGCAAGAGAGGACGAGGAGCGGGGGGTGGGTGGGTTGAAGCAAAAAAGCAAAAAACACCGCCAACTGGACCGGACCGCCCAGATTATCATATCATAATGAGAAAAGAGGTGACAGTTGGTGTTTTTAAAATTATATGGAGTGATGAGAGATAAGGAGGCAGACAGACATTCTGCTGCAAGCTCTCCTAAAAGGAAAATTACAGTTCTCCATAGAACTTTATGAGCACTAACTGTTATCTATTATTTCAATGGCATTCATTCCCTAAGCTAAAGCCTTCAAACGCAATGTGTAACTGTCTGTGTCTGCCTCCTGCTTCTCACTACCCCCTCACCTCTGTATTTCTGTATTGAACCTTACAAGCAACAACTGTCAACTCTCATCACAGAAATGTGAAAATCAGTCTTCACTGTATGCAGATTTTACTGATAAGATATATTACAAAGCTGCTTATTTTCATGTGCACTATTGATTTCTGAAATAAAAAAATGGTTACTGTTAAATTCATCTTAAGTCTCCAGAAAATGACTTTGAGTGTGATGTATAACATTTTTAATAGTTGATGAAGGCTTGACAGAGGTAAAAATGTGCCTATTACTATTACTGTAAGGAGACGGAATGCTGACATTGAAGACACTGTATTGAAGAAATTTGAGTGCCAGAATTCTTCATCTTCACCCCTCCCTCCTCGTGAAGCATTGAACAATCAGTCATTACTAAACATATACTGACCAGTAAGAGAAAACCCCTTTCTATTTTCAGGGGTTGCACAAGTTTTTAAAGGGAACCTGTCACCCCCCCAGGGCCTTTCTTCAGCAGCACTAAGGCAGCATTCTGTGAATGTGGCTCTTAGGTTTCTGATCGCTAGGAACGCTGAAATAAACAGCATTGTAATCTGTCAGACATACCGCTATTGTGTCAGGGAGGTATGTCTTCTCCCCCTGTGTCAGCGGCCTCAGAGGTGTCAATAATCCCCCTCTTGTTTCCAGCCCCCGCCTCCTCTCCTTCTTGCGACGTCACCGGCAGCTCTTCATGTAGCGGCAGCCCCAGATCCCACAACGTAGTGTGTTATGATGTATTCACACTGCGGGGCTGGGAATCTGGTGCCTGCGCAGTGAGAATCTCTGCACCTGTCCCCCATCTCTGCCGCTTTCCTCCACCTCTTTCCTCACTGAGCAGGCGCCAGATTCCCAGCCCCGCAGTGTGAATACATGAATTTCTATGCCGCTGAACGCTCTGGTCCAAGTGCCTGTGGCAGTGCCGGGTATTGATGCGCGAGTTTCTTGCACTGCACTCGTAAGTGTGACCCCGGCCTAAGGGCTGTGTCAGGTACCGTTGCTCATTGCAGTTTACTTGAAAACAGTACGCAGGCTGTGTACAAAATAGGGATTTCCTCAAAAATAGCTTACTAAACACAACAGGATATTCCAATAACAGCTTTTCAGTCAAACTCTTTTCAGAAATCTGTACCACAGTGCTCGTACTGTATATAATGTGGGAACAATACAGTATTTACCTGCAGCCGTAGTGGTAACGTGCAGATAAATAGACTATAGAACATGTTTATAATGATAATTGGAAGTGCGGCTGCAGGGAGAAAATGGCATTTTATTCCTCCTGCAGCTGCTCGCTTCCACTCGTCTGGTGCCAAGCCAGCTGTCTACACAATGACAGTGCTGTAATCAGTCACTCTGCACAGCAGGATGTCAGTCACGGAGCAGTCATTACAGAGCTATTTATTGTCTTCCAAAAGCCTTAACTTTTTTATATTCTCGTCAACAGTTTTTTTTGCAGGACAAGTTGTATTTTTCAACGGCACAACTCACTGTACCATATAATGTACTGGAAAATGGGGAAAAAAATTCTAGAAAAGAGAAATAGTGAAAAAAACACAACACAATTCCACTATTTTTTTCTTTTCACAGTTTTCATAGTGCAATAAATTTGATCTGGCAACATGATTTCCCAATTACTATAAAGCACGGCAGAATACTGTGGCGTAATATAAGCCTGCATAATAAGTATTATAATACAATGGCTAATTTCTTTTGTTCTGCGGTAACTACAACTACTAATTCACCTTTTTTTCTATGACTTTTTTTCACTTTTTTTTTGAGGACTATTGGTCCAGGAACAAAGCCATGATATTTTTAGGCTGTCATCAGAGCTGTCGGCCATATTGACAGAAAAATAAAAAAGTTATGGCTCTGAGAAGGGGAGCAAAAAACGAAAACGCAAAACCGAACAAAACTCCGGCCATGAAGGGGATAATCATTTTGACATTTTCGGTTGAACTTCCCTTCACTTCCAAATTTGTGGGTGTTCCCTATGTAATTGGCATCCATTTTGAGTCTTTAAAAACCCATCTGTTGTCATGTTTTGCACATTTGTTTTTTCCACTTGATAAAGATGTTGGTAAGGCATTGAAACTTGTGAAAAAAAAAAACATATTCTCATTATCATTTCTGATGATTGATTTACTCCAGCAGCTCAGCCCACCTAGGTGTTCATCCAATTGGGTCCACTGAATGCAGTTGGGCACACAAATCATCAAGATCCACTGCTGGCAGATACTCTATGCTATTGCCGACCAGTGACATCCCAAATGTGCTCAAAGGCCAAGGTAGCACATTTAGGCCACACAGGCAGCTTATGGCGAATACATTCAGCGTCGAAGAATAGTGCTAAGAAAACTATTAATGACTTTACTGATAGAATGCCAAGTTGTGTAAGGGCATTTATTTATGCGCATGGTGTTCATACTCTATACTGAATAAATCAAGATGTTTTGAAAATGTTGCTTCCATTTTTTCATGATTAATGTATAATTAACATGTTTGTTAATCCTGTGATTTCTATAGATCCAGGACCGATAGATACTGCTTGGCAATCTATGGATCTTCCAAACAAATTATTCCCTAGGTTATTCCCTATCCCTTGGATCAGGGATGACAGGGTCAGGACTGCTCAGCCCCTTCCACAGTAAAACGGAAGTGTGCATGCTTGACCTCTGCTGCTTTCATTGTTATTGGGACTGCTGGAAATAGCCGAGCAGAGCACTCAGCTTTCTCCGGCAGTCCCATTTCAATGAATGGAGAGGAGGTTGAGAATGCGCACTTACGCTGTATTCAAAAAAGGGACTGCAGAGCCAAATCCTTGGGGTCACTGGTGGTACCAACTGTCAGACCCCTAGTGATCAGCAAATTATCCTGTACCCTTTGGATAGGGGATTACTTGCTTTTTATCAGGCACACTGTGACTGATAGACTAAACACTGTGCACGTAATATCAGGCACACTGTGACTGACAGACTAAACGCAGAGCACATGTCCCGCTATGTCCCAGACGAGCGGGGCTGGGTAGCACACTGAACGCTAACAGGGACGAGGTGTGGCTGCTGACATGCAGGACCTGCAGCACGCGACTGCAGGAGGCGGAACCGGGGCTGGGCCAGCCGCAATGCTCCCGGGGAGGATAGCAGGGAGCGGTGAACGCCGACAGATAAAGAGGTGGTCAGGAGAGCTGAGGTCACTACCGGGAGGACAGCAAGATACAATAACGAAGTACAAAAGGGGAGTCAAGTACAAGCCAAGTGTCAGGAACCGTAGAGGGCAGCAGGAGAACCAGGGGACAAACAAAACGGGCAGTCAGGACGGAGCAGAAGTCAGGAACCAGGCAGACGAACGATCAGTACTGAATCAATAGACAAGAGCCAAACGGGGAGACGAACCGGGTCAATAACAGTATAACGTACAAAAGGCAATCACAAGGCACAAGAACACAAGGGAAAAACTACTCAGCCGATGGCAGAAGTATAACTCACAAAGACAGGAGCCAAATTGAGGCTATTTAAAGCCCTCTCACAGCCAGAGAGAGGCCACAAAGCCTTAACCCCTGAGGTACCAGCAAGACTTCCAAACAAACCATGACACTTTTAAGGAACAACCGTAAGAGTAATACAAATTTATTTTGCAAACATAACACCATGGTGTGGGCTAAAAATGAATGGTGACCACACAAGCACACTCTGACAAACATATTGACTCACTTTAACACGCATACAAAAAATTCAAGGACTCAAGTACACGAAAATAAGCCCTACCGTTATTTTACAGGATTCTTAGAATATGCTTGAAATATAAGTCCTACCTCAAAAATAAGCCCTAGTTATAGTCAAGAATGGCGTTTGGAGGCGGAGCATGGGTCAGTTGCCAAGGACCCCACTCTCTTAGGGGCCCCCAGCATTTATATTGCGAGGTTAAAGCTGCTTAAGGACCTTTGGTGACATCACGGTCATGTGACCATGATGTCACCAAAAGTAGTTTAACTGCAGGCGTCTAAGGCTAGGTTCACATTCCGCTAGGGCAGTCCATTCAATGCATACGTTAAACAGACTGCGCTAACGCAAATGCCTTTTTTTGATCGCGTATGCTCATCCCTAGCATGCGACCTCAACCCTGCAGACCGCGCCGAGGTCTACGATGACGAACCTAGCATGCGATTATGACATGCTTTGCGATGTGCTATGTTATGGCAGTCTATGGGTGCGTTAGACGGATGCGTTAGACGGACTGCCATAACGCAATGTGAACCCAGCCTAAAGGAACTAAAGAGGAGACAGGCTGATATGCAGGGCTGGCATTGGGGTATCAGCGTACTCAGGAGAAACGGAACAACAAAGTTAATGGTGCAGTTTCTCCACTTATCCTTGTTAAAATAAACCGTGATGTTTTATTTTCACGGCTCAACGCTATAAACTTCTGTGAAGCACGTGGGGGTTCAATGTGCTCACCACACATCTAGATAAGTTCCTGGAGAGGTTTCCAAAATGGTGTCACTTGTGGGGGGTTTCTACTGTTTCAGAACATCAGAGGCTCTCCAAATGGGACCTGGCATCCACTAATGATTCCAACAAAATTTGCATTCATAAAGTCAAATGGGGCTCCTTCCCTTCCAAGCCCTGCTGTGCGCCCAAACAGTGGTTTTCTCCCTCATATGGGGTATCGGTGTACTCAGGAGAAATTGCACAAAAATGGTCCATTTTCTCCTGTTACACTTATAAAAATAAAAAAATTGGCTCTAAAGTTAAATTTTTTGTGAAATAAAGTCAAAAGTTTATTTTCTCCTTCCTTATTGCTTCACTTCCTGTGATCCACCAGAAGGGTTTAATAAACTTCTTGAATGTGGTTTTGAGTACCTTGAGGGGTGCAGTTTTTAGAATGGTGTCACTTTTGGGTATTTTCTGTCATATAGACCCCTCAAAGTCACTTCAAATGTGAGGTGGTCCCTAAAAAAATGATTTTGTTGTAAAAATGAGAAGTCGCTCGTCTTTTGTGTGACATAACTCTGTGATTTGAGGGCTGAAAAATTAAAAAAATGTTGCCACATTTCAGATTTTTTCCACAAATAAATGCAAGTCATATCAAAGAAATTTTACCACTATCAAGAAGTACAATATGTCACAAAACTATAACTATATTATTTTATGCAGAGACGAGTACTGGCTGGAAGAAATGATGGCTGTCTGCGCTGCGTGAAAAAGAAAAGCAAAGATGAGGACTTCAGCTAGAGACGTCACTGGTGAGTCAGTGTGTTACCTGTACACTGACACTATACACTCTATTACCTGTTCACTGTACACTATATACAGAGCTCCAGTATATAATGTCACTGATGATCACTGTATTACTTGTACACTATACACTATGTACATAGCTCCTGTGTATATCACTGGTGATCATTGTATTACCTGTACACTATATACAGAGCGCCTGTGTATAATGTCACTGGTGATCACTCATTACTGTACCCCACATGAAGATCTCTCTATAATTCACCAGTGTCACGATACTGTAACTACACTATATAGAGAGCTCCTGTGTATAATGTCACTGGTGATCTGTATTACCTGACACTATATACAGATCTCCATTATATTATGTCACTGGTGATCACTGTATACTGTACACTATACACTATATAAGAGCTCCTGTGTAAATGTCACTGGTGATCACTGATTATCTGTACAGTGACATTATTACAGACTCCTGTGTAAATGTCACTGGTAATCACTGTATATATGTACACTGACATTATACAGTCTCCTGTGCATAATGGCATTAGTGTTGTGTTTTTTTTTTTTATTAATGATCAGTATTGTAGTATTTGGTCACTATGTGGTGGTAGTATGTGATCTGGTTATGGTGTGGCGGTATTTCTCCCTGTATGTGGTATTATTTGGCTACTATGTCAGGGTTCGACAAACCCGGGCGCCAGGTCACCAGTGGCGCCTAGAAAATCATGCCTGGCGCCCGGGGGGAGCGCAGCCGGGTGTCAGCTGATTATCACAGCTGACACCCGGCACTATGTGTCAGGAGCGGTCATGGACCGCTCCCGGCACATTAACCCCTGGCACACCCGATCAAACATGATCGCGGTGTACCGGGGGCACAGGGGAGGATCGCGCAGGGAGGGGGCTCCCTGCGCGCTCCCCTGAGACCCTCAGAACAGCGCGATGTGTCGCGCTGTTCCGAGGGTCCCTCCTCCCTGCAGGCCCCCGGATCCAAGATGGCGCCGGGGTCCATCCGGGTCCTGCAGGGAGGCGGCTTCCTCAGTGCCTGCTGAGAGCAGGCACTGAGAAGCCTGCAGCGATGCCAGAGCGATTGCTGGTGTGACAGAGTGCTGTGCACACTGTCACACCAGCGATCTGGTATTATACACTGTATAATACCATGTATAATATACAGTGATGTCCCACCCTGGGACACAGTAAAAAAGTAAAAAAAATAAAATAAAAAGTGTTAAAAAAATCATAATAAAAAAAAAAATATTCCCCAATAAATTCATTTATTCCTGTAAATAAAAAAAACAAAACAATTAAAGTACACATATTTGGTATCGCCGCGTCCGTAACGACCCCCCCTATAAAACTAGAATGTTGCCTAAAATCTACCGCATATACTCATGTATAAGCCGACCCGTGTATAAGTCGACCCCCCTAATTTTGCCACAAAAAACTGGGAAAACTTATTGACTCACGTATAAGCCTAGGGTGAAAAATGATTATGCCCCCATATGATGCTCCACAGATTATGCCCCCCATATGCTCCAGATTATGCCCAATATGCTTCAGAGATTATGCCCCCATATGCTCCAGATTATGCCCCCATATGCTCCAGATTATGCCCCCATATGCTCCATATTATGCCCCATATGCTCCAGATTATGCCCCATATGTTCCACAGATTATGCCCCCATATGCTGCACAATTATGCCCCATATGCTGCTGCTGCAAAAAAAAAAATGACAAAGTTTGTTAAAAAAAAATTCTGGCTGACCAAAATTACTTCAAGAGGGCAGTGACAACTTGTCCAAGAGGTCACAAAAGACCCCACAACAACATCCAAAAAACTGCAGGCCTCACTTGCCTTAGTTAAATGAAACCTGTCACCAGTTTTGTCACATAGCAGATAAAAATATCATCTTACTCAGCCTCTGCGCTGCATTCCCTAAATCCTTATATAACCCCCAGAACAGCCCCAAAAACCTTTTTTGATTTCTCCGGCACTGTATGCTAATTGGGTATGTCCTGTCCGATGGGTGCGGCTTCGGTCCTCTCCACCCCTCCCGCCGGCTGCAGCTCGCTGTCCTTGACATGGATGACGCCTCTTTCGTCATCCTCATCGCCGCAAGATATCTCGCGCCCGCGCAGACAAATCAAGCAGTATGTTTTTCTGCTTTGCCCTTAGTTGGGCAAAGAATACTGTGCAAGGTTTAGGGGGCAATCACTTTTTCACACAGGGCCCTGTAGGTTTGGATTTCTTTTTCTCTTAATAATAAAGACCTTCATTTAAAAACTGCATTCTGAGCTTCCTTGTGTTATCTTTGTCTAATATTAATTTGCTTGGTGATCTGAAACATTTAAGTGTGACAAACTGACGAACATGCAAAAGAATAGGAAATCAGGAAGAGGACTAACATTTTTTCACCCCACTGTAAATGTACTGATCACTAGAACAGGGAAGCAGAGTCCCTCATTTCTCCACATCACCTGACAGCAGAGTTACAGTTTGCATAGAATAGCGATAAAGCATGTGAGCTGTCATTTCATCTAAAGACTACGGGCTGGTGGACAAAGCTAAGTATACCGATGGTTTGATGATACATGCCCTTTCTCGAATCACCCTTTTAGCATCTATGTCACAAATCTGGTCCTTGATGAGTTAATACATATTCATGGGTTTTGATTGTGATCTCAGCTCATGCAGAACTGTCTCATTGGGACAAAGTACATGCAGAAGCTCCTCACTATGATAAAGCAATGTGGTCTAGCTATTGGTAAGCAATGGTGTCAGCGACATATTGGCATGTGTCTATCTAGGCACCAAATGTTAGCATCCGATATCTCCTTCCTGCGGCCCCCACCTCCCAATATATAAAAGCACAGCATTGCTCTGACCAGAGAATCAGTGAGACACAAAGCAACACTTCCTCACAGACACAATATGACTCAGACGCAGTCACTGATAATATTAATGCAGATATACAGATTTACATTTAGAACGAGATGGCAGAATAATGCTGATTCCTACCCTAAAGCACACACGCATGCATACCACATTCTGCGCCCAGCTCACATATGTGCCGTGTTATACAATACCTTTCCATGAGTCGCTCTGTGACAAATTTTGGTCAGTCTTGAGGGGTCCCTGCTCAGGGCAGTGAACACAGATGTGAAATGCTCTGTATTTCCAGCTGTCAGCCAGGAAGCCAGCCAAGAGATTACTAACCCTTTTCACACCAACACAAGGCTGAGGCGCTCCTCCTCGCATATTAACACATTCACTGCCGGACACTTCCCCTACCCCGCAATCTGATGTCACTTCTGCTAGACTGATCAGCAGCGACACAAGTGGCTGAGGGATCACTGCCTTCACCTAACCGATAACCCTGACAATAACATGTCTGATGTAAAGAAGCTGTACTGCCCACTCACCAGTGATGTCCTCAGCCCCGAGATGATGTCCTGTCTACATATCTACATGTGACTGCTGAGAGCAGGGATCAGCTGCAGCGGTTACAAGAGACACCACAGCTGTAGCCAAGTAAGTAAATATTGAAGCAGAGGGAATATAACAGGTGAGTATGATATGGGGGGTTCTTTCCATCATTTTCAGAAGTTGTCCCAATGTTTTATTATGTCGTAAACCCCACAGCGCCAGAGGTCGTTTTCCTGCAGCGGTTTGCCGCCGTTCTTGCTGACTGTCGCTTTCACTCTAAACTTTCTAAACAATGAACATGTTACTTCTACCACTTCAGAAAATCCGCCTGAAAAAGATGTGGTGTACACATACCCTTTAATTGGTCAAAAGCATGGGTAATTATCAGCAGATCCGTGGAAAGACCTACGGTAGCTAGGTTTGGTAAAATCTACTGAAGGTATTTATAAAATAAACCGAATACTAAATAAAACTCCAAATCACAGACATAGGCATGCAAGTCCTAGACAGCTTGTAGTGCCACAGCCGGCGCCCCTGCATGCTGTCCCCTTCTTCCTCCACGCAGGGCCACCGGCTTACTCACCGCCCCGGTCCCGCAGTGTGGTTCCCTATCGTGCTCCTGCCTCTTCCTGGTGTGTGCACCATAGTGACCAGTGGCGTGCCTAGTGCGCCCACTCCTCTGCTCTTAAAAGAACAGCGTGCGCATATAGTAAATACCATCAGCCTGTCGCTGATCCAGTATTCTAGACTGGTGTGTCGGAACATAGCCCTAGTCTGTGTCACCGAACCTGCAGCTGCAGTCCCGAGATCTGCTTAGGAATGGTACCTGGCGGCTACCTGCAGTCCAGTCTGCCTCCACCATCAGGAGCTCCAGTGAACACCTGGTAGCCACTTAGCTACGCCCCTGCGTAGGCAGGCACTTGTTCAGAAGCACAGTGGCTCCACAAAATGCTCATGTGCCACCTTTGGGAGTAAGGCTAATTTCACACCAGCGCACGACCGCCACTAAGCTCCGCCCCTGGCCGCGCCTCCTCCTGCTCGCTCCGCCTATGGACGCATGACGCTGCATGCGACCTGCGCACCCTATCTTTAGCATTGGGCTCGCAGGCCGTGCGCAGGTATGCGTTTTCCGGCACATGCGTCCTTTTGACGGTGCGCCGAGCGCACCAAAATGCAACACGGCGCGTTGGGCGCAGGTCGGCGCACCGTCAAAAGGACACTTGCGTCGGCAAACGCATACCTGCGCACGACCTGCGAACCCAATGCTAAAGATAGGGTGCGCAAGTCGCATGTAGCGTCATGCGCCCATAGGCGGAGCGAGCGGAGGAGGCGTGGCCGGGGGCGGAGCTTAGCGGCGGCCGTGCACTGACCGACCCAGGTCGGTCAGACGCTGGTGTGAAATTAGCCTAACAGAGCTAAAGCTATCGACACCTATATCTTTTATTTGTTGCTGCATTCCTGAGAAACCAGCTTTATAATTCATATTCAAATGAGGCATTAAGTGACCTAGGTGTAACAGAGCACTGAAAGAACTACTTCCTCCCCATGTAGTTTGCCTGCCTTGTTCCCAGACACTTTAGCTTGATTGATAGCTCATTTGTCTGTGCGATGTAAACCACCAAACAAGGAAATTTCTCAGAAATGCAGCAACAGTTAGAAGTTATAAAGGTGTTCTTGGATTTCACTTTTAAAAACCTGCATGTCAATATTGGAAAGGGGAGTTCATCATACTGACAGATTCCCTTTAAAAACAACAATGAAAAGGATACAGGTCTGCTCCAAAAGATGACTGAAAATAGCTAAAAAAAACACTTCCTGTTCATTTACATTGTAAAACCACTTTGCTGTTCATATGTTCAGTCTT
Source organism: Oophaga sylvatica (assembly GCA_033576555.1). NCBI lineage: Eukaryota > Metazoa > Chordata > Amphibia > Anura > Dendrobatidae > Oophaga > Oophaga sylvatica. The sequence goes on along the minus strand of JARQOD010000002.1, from coordinate 439,978,538 downwards.
TTGAGCGACTGAAAAACGCCTGGTTGGCGAAAAGAAAGTGCTTGTCATTTTTCAGAAGCTTTTCCTGATGGATAACGTTCCAAACTAGGCGTAAAACACATGAAAAACTCTTCAAAACTGCTCCAGGAATCAGAATACTCCTCTAGAAACTCCTCGAAGTAATAAGGAGCTGTTATGATTTGGTAGCTGAGGAGGACAGGAGCAAAATACCGCCAAAGCAGCAAGACACACACCAGAGAGGCTGGAACCTAATGGGTTGCAAATCCCTAAACTAACCGCACAACTAGAAGTAGCCGTGGAGCGTACCTACGTTGATCCTAGACGCCTCGGCACAGCCGGAGAGTTAGCTACACCTGAAGATAGAAAAAGGAAAGCTAACTGCCCCGGAGTAAAGCCCCCAAAGAAATAGGAAGCCCCCAAACATGTAATGGCGGTTAGACAAGAGGAAAACACGAACACAGACAGAAAATAGAATGAGCAAATGCTGGGGCCCAAATCTGTCTAGAAAGTAAAGTACAGGAGAGAAATTCTGTCTGCAACCCAGAAAAACCCTAATAAAAATACCAGCACTTCTGATTGCAAAAAACCTGAGACCACACGATCTCGACCACCTATATCAGATCTCTGGTGTGACACCCAGCTACCCAGCAAATAAAAATATAAATGGAACAGAGAACAAGTGCAAATACAAAATGAGAACAGAGGGCAGCACAAGCCCCCAAAGGGGACTCGGCTGAAGTCCAAGGCAAGACTGCAAGAAGCAAGGGAATCCAACCACAGAAAAAAAAACAGAAAGTCACTTATCTGAATGATAGCAGGAAAGCAAGCTGAAATTCCAACAAAGACCTGGAAGCAACAATTGATTACCGGCGAGGATCATGGGAGTTCAGCTCACTTGTAACAAGCCAGTCATCTCCACCTGACACCCATTCCTTAATTGGTTCAATACCCTCAGCAACCACCGGAGTGAGCCTCAGCTCCGAAGTCATCTCCAAGACATTCACAACAAGGAGCCTTTCCTGAAGAGGTTTCCACTAGAAAATTTGTCATTTTTGAATACCTAAAAAATACTGTCTGTACATGCCCTATAGTTTTGTTCACAGCACACAGACCAATGTAATACAATATGGCTGTTCAGATGACCATATTTTTAACACGGACTGAATGTATGTGTGAAAAAAATGACAGCATGCATTAGTGCCTTCTGTATTTTAGATGAGACTCGCCTAATAAGGGTGCACAAAAAAACATCAGATCCCATATGGATCAACTGTATGGCATCTGAATTTTATGGATACATTGTAATTCTTTAACATAAACTGCATTTTGTCTTATAAACTTTAATAACTGTCGATTTATAAAAACATACATTCCAATGCCAAGCAGACCACAATTCAGATGAAAAATCGTGCGTTTATTTTCACAATAAAAAGTACAGATGCGTCTAAGGCTACTTTCACACATCAGTTTTTTGTGTCAGGCATAATCCGGCGCTGATTTTCAAAAAACTGATGCAACTGATCAGTTTTCTTGCCGGATCCGTCCTGACCTTTTCAACCCGGAAATATAAAATTTCCTATGTGGAAAATGCAGGGAGAGAGAGAGAGAGAGAGAGAGAGAGAGACCTTGGATTCCAGATCAGTTTTCTGACGGATTTGTCAAAAAACTGGTACGGTTCCATAGACTTGCATTGTTTCCGGCTGCCTGAAGCGCCGATTCAGGCACTATCAGGCGGCTCCGGAAAAAAAAACAACCTTGCAGCCAGCGTCTTGTCCGGCCGCCGGAATGTACATTTCCGACGGATCCGGCCAAAAACGGATGCAACGCAGTGACATCAGGCGCGATCCGGCGCTAATGTAAGTCAATGGTAAAAAAAACGCATCCGGTACCGGATGCGTTTTTTTAAAAACACGCCGGATCGCGCCTGACGTCAAAAGACTGATGTGTGAAAGCAGCCTAAGCAAATTAAATACTGACAAAGCCCCTGAACCATTCATCCAGATGGCATTCATCCACTGATATTGAGGGAGTTGAGCTCAGTTTTTTGACAGACCGCTGTACACAGGATTTTAGGATGGCTGAAATGGTACCGATATTTAAAGGGAATCTACCAGCAGATTTCTCCGATATAACCTAATAACAGTATAACATAGGGCAAGAAAGCCTGATTCCAGGGTTGTATCCTTACTGTGATGCTTGGTTTAGTTTTCATAAAATACCTGCTTTGTCTAATGGAGTTGTAGCAGCGCTAACAGTTAAAGTGTGCAGTACCCCCGTCCACACTCCTGTCTGGCAGCTTCCTGTGTACACTGTGCATTGTGAGTAAGCTGCTAATCAGTGGTGGGGGCTGCATTACACAGATTTAGCCTGACTGTACTGCCCATGAGCTGTAGTCCTGGCAGTGTTAATCACCTGCTGTTAAAATGCTGATAGCATTGAAACTACAATACACAGCCTGATAAGTGACACATTGCCAGTGTCCAGGTCATGTGCCCTATATTATGCTACTCTTAGATTAAATAGCAAAAACATGCTGACAAATTCCCTTTAACCCTTTTCTGACATCAGACGTAATAATCCGCCCATGAGCTCTGGGTCAATTTGACCAGGGACAGATTATTACGTCATTTCGATAACCCGCGCACATGGGTGGTGTGCAGGCGATCGCCTCGGGGTGCCTGATTCTGACAGCGGACACCCGGCACTAAGTGCCAGGAGCGGTCAAGCACCGCTCCTGGCACTTTAACCCTCAAAATGCTGCAATCGAACAAGATCGCAGCATTCCGGGAGCTGGCCGAGGGCTGACAGCGCCTCTGCCTTTGGATCGTTGCCATGGTGACCCGATGTCATCATAACGACATTCGGGTCACCAGAGCTAGGAAATTTGCTGATCATGTGCAGTGCATGATAAGCAACTTTCCCTGTCAGAGCAGAGCTGATAGTTTGCATGGGATGCTAGTGCATCCCCATGCTGTAGAAGCAATCAGCCTGCAAAAAATGATAGTCCCATAGTGGGACAAAGTAAAAAAGTAAAAAAAAATTAACACTTTTTTTAAAATAATTGTAAAAATACAAAAAAAATTAAAAATAATATAAAAAAAGATGTTGTATCTATAAATAAAAATATTCAAAAAATATAAACAATAGAAGTACACATATTTGGTATCGCCACGTCCGCAACGACCCAACCTATAAAACTGTCCCACTAGTTAACACCACAAAAAAAAAAAAACAAGACAAAAAACAATGCTTTATCATCATACCGCTGAACAAAAAGTGGAAAAAAAACTCAATCAAACAGATGGATATTTATGAACTTGGTACCGCTGAAAATTTCAACTCGTCCCGCAAAAAACAAGTCCTCACATGACTGTGTGGGGCAAAATATGGAAAAAATATAGGTCTCGAAATGTGGTGATGCAAAAACTATTCTTTGCAATAAAAAAGAGTCTTTTAGTGTTTGATAGCAGCCAAACGGAAAAACCCAATATAAATCTGGTATCGCTGAAGAATAAAGTCGCCTTATCACTTATACAGCCTGAGAAACAGCAAAAAAATAAATAAACCAATTCTTCACCTGCTGTTGATTTTTTCATTCTGCGTTCCAAAGATCACAGTAAAGATTGGCGCACATTTATCCTGCGCTCTGCCCTTGCACAGGGTTTCTGTGTAAATATCTGAAATACATGATTCAGATGGAACCCCCGGCGGAAGATTCCCTATACTGAGGCAGATGGAGGCACTGTGGACGCCATCTGACCTGTGATCCGTCTTTGTAGGATTGCATAAAAGTGCCATCAACCACTGTTTTGTGCACTTCTGAAAAAACGGAAACGGCGGAATAGAGGCCAGACGGAGTCCAGAGTAACTCTGCTGCCTCATTATAGTGAATGGATCCCTCGGGGGTTTCATCTTAATCACGCCACTCAGAGATTTAGGCCGGGATCACACATGCAAGGAAATCGTTCGACACTCGCATGTGAAATCCCAGCTCTGGCGCCGACACTCGGAGTGGAGCGAGCGGCTGCATATAATATAAATACATGCAGCCACGCACTCCACTCCCGAGTGTCGGCGCCATAGCTGGGATTTCACATGCGAGTGTCGGACGATTTCCTCGCATGTGTGATCCCGGCCTTAGATGGAAACCCCAAAGTAAGTGTAGAGTGCCGGATAAATGCGATCCCAAACGTTATGTAAAATGTTCCCAATGAAAACTTCAACTCAATCCACAAAAAAAAAAGCAAGCTCTCACTCAGGTCTGTCATCTGTTAACGTAAATATAGGGGGCTGCCACGTTACAGGTAGCACAAATGCTCTGGAAAAGTGAAATGGCTCCTCACCAGCTAAAAGAAATTCAGCTAATTCTTTGCTAATTCTTTGCTCTCAAATCCAAATGCCCCCCTCCCTTCTGTGCCCCACATATACTGTAGCGTCCACATGTTTGGCATTTCTGAAGCGATGAGAGCCTGCCTAACTTATGGGTGCATGCCACCAGAATAACGGGCTGGGCATAACGTACTGGTGACAACAGTGTATTGGTTACTACAACAGCAATTTGCAATTTTCACTTGGCAACATTCATCGCTGCTTGTTTCTGGAAAATACCCATAGAGTCAAAATCGTTACTACACCTGTAGATAAATTCCCCAAGGGGTATAATTTCCAAAATGGGGCCACTTGAGGGGGGATTCTGCTCTTCTAGCAATTAGGGGTTCTGTATATGGAGTCCTGAAACTGTTCTAGGAACATCTGCGATCCAGGAGGCAAATAGCCCTCTTTTCCTCCCAAGTCTCTCCATATAGCTAAGTAGTGGTATTGCCACGCTCAGTAGAAATTGTGGGACAAATTTTATTGCCATTTTTACCCACTTCTTGTGTGAAAATGTAAAATCTGGGGCTAAAACAAAATTTTGTTGGTAAAACTGTAGTTATTTTTTCTTTATAAATGGTATGGTGGTGTCAAAATGATCACTGCACCCCTAGATAAATTCATTGAGAGGTGTAGTTTGCAAAATGCGGTCACGGGGGGGTTCTGCTGTCCTGGCATCTCATGGACTCTCCCAGTGGGTCATGTCACCTGCAAACCATAGCAGTAAAATCTGGTGCTCCTTGCCTTCTAAGTTTTGCACTGTGCCTGAAAAATATTTACCGATTACATGTAAGGTGTCGATTGGCGCACTCAGGAGAAAATGGACCTCAGTTTGTTGTAATAAAATTTCCTGTTAGTCCTTAGAAAATTAGAATCTTGGGGCTAAAACAACATTTTAGTGGTTAACATGTAATTTATTCTTTTTTCACCGCTCAGTGGTATAAAATTCTGTGAGGCACATGTGATGTCATTATGATCACTGCACCCTTAGATGAATTCATTGGGGAGTGTATCGCATTTTTCGGACCATAAGACGCACTTTTTTCTCCCAAAAATTTGGGGGAAAATGGGGGTGCGACTTATGGTCGCAACATACCTAAAAGTCTGGTGGCGGCGGCGGTCCCAATGCAGCTTCCTTGTGGTGCGGTGGTGGTGTCGGGGCAGCAGCGGGGCTCTGGGCTGCGTGGGGGCTCCGCCGGCATTTCGTCCTAGCCGGAAAGCCCCCCGCAGCTGCGACGCGGTGCCGTCTTGAAAGATGGCCGCCAGGGGCCTCCGGTGGGGTCCCGATGCAGCCTGTGGTGCGGTGGTGGTGTCGGGGCAGCAGCGGGGCTCTGGGCTGCGTGGGGGGCTCCGCCGGCATTTCGTCCTAGCCGGAAAGCCCCCCGCAGCTGCGACGCGGTGCCGTGCTGAAGAATGGCCGCCAGGGGCCTCCGTAAAGATGGCTGCCGCATACTCATTCAAATCTCGGCAACGAGATCTTGTCCTGAGATCTCGGGAGACGAGATCTCGGGAAGACATCTCGTTGCCGAGATTTGAATGAGTATGCGGCGGCCATCTTTACTGAGGCTCCTGGCGGCCATTCTTCAGCACGGCACCACGTCGCAGCTGCGGGGGGCTTTCCCGCTAGGACGAAATGCCGGCGGAGCCCCCCACGCAGCACAGAGCCCCACTGCTGCCCCGACACCACCACCGCACCACAGGCTGCATCGGGACCGCCACCGGAGGCCCCTGGCAGCACTCTTTCAGGACGGCACCGCGTCGCAGCAGCGGAGCTGTGGGGGCTTTCGGGCTAGGACGAAATGCCGGCAGAGCCCCCCACACAGCCCAGTGCCCGCTGCTGCCCCGACACCACCACCGCACCACAGGGAAGCTGCATTGGGACCGCCGCCGGATTTGTGAGTATATTGCCACCCCACAGAGCACATCCACCCCACAGAACACAGCCACCCCACAGAGCACCGCAACCGCACCAGCCTGGACCACCGAACGACCTCAGTGACCACTCCTCTACCTGTGCTGATCCCTTCGCTGGTAAGCTGAATTCGGACTGTAAGACGGACCCCCATTTGACACATTATTTTTTTTCCTGATTTTCCTTCTGAAAATTTGGGGTGCGTCTTATGGTCCCGTGCGTCTTATAGCCCAAAAAATACGGTAATTTGTAAAATGAGATCACATAGGGGGTTTCTGTTGTTCTAGCACCCCAGGGGCTCTGCCAATGTGACATGGCACCCTCAAACCATTCCAGCAAAATCTGAAATCCAATATGGCGTCTCTTGCCATCTGAGCTTTGCACTTTGCCTCAAAAGTAGTATTTCCCTACATAAGGGGTATCAGCGTACTCAGGAGAAATTGCACAACAAATTGTATGGTCTAATTTTTCCTGTTACCCTTATGTAAATGCAACATTGGGGACCAAAATAACATTTTTGTTGAGAAAATGTGATTTTTTTTATTTTCACGGCCCAACTTTACAAACTTCTGTGAAGCACCTGGGGTTCAAGGTGCCACTAAAGTGAAGTACAATATGTCACGAAAAAACAATCTCAGAATTGCCAAGATCCGTTTAAGCGTTCCAGAGTTATAACCTC
>JARQOD010000002.1:439898997-439971476 GCA_033576555.1 Oophaga sylvatica | reverse complement strand
CAACTTGCCCCCAGTCCCAAAAGACCCCACAACAACCCAAAAAACGCAGGCCCACTTGCCATTAAAATAAACCTGCACCATTTTTTCCAGCAATAAAAAAAACATCTTCTCAGCCCTCGCTGCTTTCCCCTTTAAACCTTAAAAAACCCCCAGAACACCCCCAAAAACCTTTTTTTTTTTCTCCGCATTAAGCTAATGGGGGTTGTCCTTCCGATGGTGCGGCTTGGGTCCTCCCCCCCTCCCGCCGGCTGCACTCGCTGTCCTTGACATGGATGAGCCTCTTTCGTCATCCTCATCGCCGCAATATCTCGCGCCCCCCAGACAAACAGCAAAGCTTTTTGCTTTGCCCTTTTAGTTGGGCAAAAATTTTGGAAGGTTTAGGGGGCAATCACTTTTCACACGGGCCCTGAGGTTTGGTTTTTTTTTCTCTTAAAATAAAGCCCTTCTTTTAAAAAAAACTGCTTTCGACTTCCTTTGTTATCTTTGTCAAAATTTTAAATTTTTTGCTTGGGATCGAACTTTTAAGTGTGACAAACTGCGACTCAAAAGAATGGAAATGGGGAAAGGAAAAAATTTTTTCACCCCACTGAAAAAGTACTGATCCCAAAACAGGAAGCAACCCTCATTTCCCCACACCTACAGCAAGTTACTTTTTGAAATAAAAGCGATAAAGCTGGAGCTTCATTCATCAAAACTACGGGGGTGGAAAGCTAAGTATACCAGGTTTGAAAACATTTTTTTCTCGAACCCCCCTTTTAGCATCATGCCAAATCTGGTCCTTGAGATTAATACATACGGGGGGTTTTGATTGTGATCTCAGCCATGGGGGAACTGCCCTTTTTGGGACAAAGTACATGCAAAGCCCTCCAAAAAACAAGGGGTCTAGCTTTGGGGGTAACAATGGTGTCAGCGACATAGGGCATGTGTCTTCAGGCACCAAATTAGCTCCGATATCCCCTTTCCCCCTGCGCCCCACCTCCCAATATATAAAAGCACACATCCTGACCAAAAAATCTTAGACACAAGCAACACTTCCCACAAAACAAAGCCAGACCAGTCACTGTAATAAAAAAGAGAATCAATTTTTCATTTGAACAATGGCAAAAAATCGATTCCTACCCTAAAGCACCACCAGCATCCACATTCTGCGCCCACTCACATATGTCCTTTTTTAAAAAAACCCCTTTTCCATGATCGCTCTTTAAAATTTTTTGGTCAGTCTTAAGGGGTCCCGTCAGGGCATGAACACAATTGAAATGCTCTGAATTTTCCACTGTCGCCAGAAGCCACCAAAAAATTTTTAAACCCTTTTAACCCCCAACCAAAAGGCGAGGCGCTCCTCCTCGCATAAACACATTCTTTTCCGGACATTCCCCCCACCCCGCAATCTGATGTCACTTCTGCTAGACTGATCACACGACACAATGGCTGGGGACACGCCTTCCCTAACCGATAACCCTACAATAACATGTCTGATAAAAAGAACTAACCCCACCACCAGTGATGTCCTCACCCCAATATTCCTGTCTACAATCTACATGTGACGCTGAGAGCAGGGATCAGCTCAGCGGTTTCAAGAGACACCACAGCTGTAGCCAATAAAAAATTGAAGCAGGGGGAATTTTAACGGGTGAGATGATATGGGGGTTTTTTTCCATCATTTTCAGAAGTTGCCCAAAAAGTTTTATTTCTAAACCCCCACCCAAGGTCGTTTCCCTGCAGGGTTTGCCCGTTCTTCGACTGTCGTTTTCACTCAAAAAATTTTTTAACAATGAACAGTTACTTCTACATTTTAGAAATCCCCTAAAAGATGTGGTGTCACATCCCCCTTTAATTGGCAAAAGCTGGGAATTATCACAGATCCTGAAAGACCTACGGTATAGGTTGGAAAAAAAACTGAAGGTATTTAAAAATAAACCGAATACAAATAAAACTCCAAATCACAGACATAGGCTGCAAGTCCTAGACAGCTTGTAGTGCCACACCGGGCCCCTGCATGCTTCCCCTTTCCCCACCAGGGCCCCCCGGGTTCTCCCCGCCCCGGTCCTGAGTTGGTTCCCTACGGCCCCCCCCTTCCTGGGTTTTGCACCATATGACCTGGCTGCCTAGTGCCCCCTCCTCTGCTCTTAAAAGAAAACGTGCGCATATAGTAAAACCATCAGCCGTCCTGATCCATATTCTAGACGGGGGTTTTGGGAAAATAGCCCTAGTCTGTGTCACCGAACCTCAGCTGCAGTCCCCCCAAACTGCTTAGGAATGGTACCTGGCGGCTACCTGCAGTCCAGCTGCCCCACCATCAAGCTCCTTAACACCTGGAGCCACTTAGCTACCCCCTGCGTAGGCAGCACTTTTCGAAGCAAGTGGCCCACAAAATGCCATGGCCCCTTTGGGGGAAGGCAATTTCACCCAGTGCCCACCGCCCTAAGCTCCGCCCCGGGGCCCCGCCCCTCCGCTCGCCCGCCTAGGACGAAAAAACGCTGCATGCGCCTGCGCACCCTATTTTAGCTTGGGGGTCGCAGCCTGCGCGGTATGCGTTTTCCGGCGCGCGCCTTTTGACGGTGCGCCGAGGCCCCAAAAAAGCAACACGGCGCGTTGGCGAGGCGGCCACCGTCAAAGGACACTTTCGCGGCAAACGCAACCTGCGCACGACCTCAACCCAAAAACAAAGATAGGGTGCGCAAGTCGCATGTAGCGCAGCCCATAGGGGGAGCGAGCGGGGGGGGCTGGCCGGGGGGGAGCTTGCGCGGCGTGCACTGACCGACCAGGGTCGGAGACGCTGGGTGAAATTTCCTAACAAGCTAAAGCATCGACACCTATACTTTTTTTTGTTGCGCATTCCTAAGAAACCAGCTTTAAAAAATTTATATCCCCAAAGAGGATTAATACCTGGGGGAACAGACACGAAAGAACACTTCCCCCCATTAGTTTGCCTGCCTTTTCCCAGACACTTTAGCTTTTTGAAGCTCATTTGTCGTGCGAGTAAACCACCAAAAAAGGGAAAATTTTCTCAGAATGCAGCAACATTTAGAAGTTATAAAGGTGTTTTGGGGATTTCACTTTTAAAAACCTGCATGTCAATATTGAAAGGGGAGTTCACATAGACAATTCCCTTTAAAAACAACAATGAAAAGGATACAGGTCTGCCCAAAAGATGACAAAAAATAGCTAAAAAAAAACACTTCCGTTCTTTTACATTGAAAACCCTTTCTGTTCATAATTTTCACTTTTGAGCGACTGAAAAACGCCTGGTTGGCGAAAAGAAAGTGCGCATTTTTCAGAAGCTTTTCCTATGGAAAACGTTCCAAACTAGGCGTAAAACACAGAAAAACTCTTCAAAACTGCTCCAAATCAAAAAACTCCTCTAGAAAATCCTCGATAATAAGGCTGTTATGATTGGTGCTGAGGAGGACAGGACAAAATACCCCAAAGCAGCAAGAAAAACACCAGAGAGGCGGAACCTAAGGGGTTGCAAATCCCAAACTAACCGCACAAACTTGAAGTACCGTGGAGCGAAACCACTTGAACCAGACCCTCGGCACACCGGAGATTAGTACACCTGAAATAAAAAAAGGGAAAGCAAACTGCCCGGAGTAAAGCCCCCAAAGAAATAGAACCCCCAAACATGTAATGGCGGTTAGACAAGAGGAAAACACAACACAGACAAAAATAGAATAGCAAATGCTGGGGCCCAAATCTTTCTAAAAGTAAAGTACAGGAGAGAAATTCTGTCTGCAACCCAGAAAAAACCCTAATAAAAATACCAGCACTTCTATTTGCAAAAACCTGAGACCAAACGATCTCGACCACCTATATCAGATCTCTGGTGTGACACCCGCTACCCAGCAAATAAAAATATAAATGGAACAAGAACAAGTGCAAATACAAAATGAGAACAGAGGGCACACAAGCCCCCAAAGGGACTCGGCTGAATCCAAGCAAGACTGCAAGAAGCAGGGAAATCCAACCACAGAAAAAAAAACAGAAAGTCACTTATCTGAATGATAGCAGAAAGCAAGCGAAATTCCAACAAAGACCTGGAAGCAACAATTGATTACCGGCGAGGATCATGGGAGTTTCAGCTCACTTGTAACAAGCCAGTCATCTCCACCTGACACCCATTCCTTAATTGGTTCAATACCCTCACAACCACCGGAGTGAGCCTCACTCCGAAGTCGTCTCCAAGACATTCACAACAAGGACCTTTCCTGAAGAGGTTTCCACTAGAAAATTTGTCATTTTTGAATACCTAAAAAATACTGTCTGTACATGCCCTAATTTTTGTTCACAGCACACAGACCAATGTAAAACAATATGGCTGTTCAGATGACCATATTTTTAACACGGACTGAATGTAATGTGTGAAAAAAATGACAGCATGCATTAGTGCCTTCTGTATTTTTAGATGAGACTCGCCTAATAAGGGTGCACAAAAAAACATCAGATCCCATATGATCAACTGTATGGCATCTGAATTTTATGGATACATTGTAATTCTTTAAACATAAACTGAATTTTGTCTTAATAAACTTAATAACTGTCGATTTATAAAAACATACATTCCAATGCCAAGCAGACCAAATTCAGATGAAAAATCGTGCGTTTATTTTCACAATAAAAAGTACAGAGCGTCTAAGGCTACTTTCACACATCAGTTTTTTGTGTCAGGCATAATCCGGCGCTGATTTTCAAAAAACTGATGCAACGATCAGTTTTCTTGCCGGATCCGTCCTGACCTTTTCAACCCGGAAATATAAAATTTCCTATGTGGAAAATCAGGGAGAGAGAGAGAGAGAGAGAGAGAGAGAGAAGACCTTGGATTCCAGATCAGTTTTCTGACGGATTTGTCAAAAAACTGGTACGGTCCATAACTTGCATTGTTTCCGGCTGCCTGAAGCGCCGATTCAGGCACTATCAGCGGCTCCGGAAAAAAAAACAACCTTGCAGCCAGCGTCTTGTCCGGCCGCCGGAATGTACATTTCCGACGGATCCGCCAAAAACGGATGCAACGCAGTGACATCAGGCGCGATCCGCGCTAAGTAAGTCAATGGTAAAAAAAAAACGCATCCGGTACCGATGCGTTTTTTTAAAAACACCCGGACGCGCCTGACGTCAAAAGACTATGTGTGAAAGCAGCCTAAGCAAATTAAATACTGACAAAGCCCCTGAACCATTCATCCAATGCATTCATCCACTGAATATTGAGGGAGTTGAGCTCATTTTTTGACAGAACCGCTGTACACAGGTATTTTAGGATGGCTGAAATGGTACCGATATTAAAGGGAATCTACAGCAGATTTCTCCGATATAACCTAATAACAGATAACATAGGGCAAGAAACCTGATTCCAGGTTGGTATCCTTACTGTGATGCTTGGTTTATTTTTCATAAAATACCTGCTTGTCTAATGGATTGTAGCAGCGCTAAACAGTTAAAGTGTGCAGTACCCCCGTCCACACTCCGTCTGGCAGCTTCCTGTAACACTGTGCATTGTGAGTAACTGCTAATCAGTGGTGGGGGCTGCATATACCAGATTTAGCCTGACTGTACTGCCCATGAGCTGTAGTCCTGGCAGTGTTAATCACCTGCGTTAAAATGCTGATAGCATTGAAACTACAATACACAGCCTGATAAGTGACACATTGCCAGTGCCAGGTCATGTGCCCTATATTAGCTACTCTTAGATTAAATAGCAAAAACAGCTGACAAATCCCTTTAAACCCTTTTCGACATCAGACGTAATAATCCGCCCATGAGCTCTGGGTCAATTTGACCAGGGACAGATATTACGTCATTTCGATAACCCGCGCACACGGTGGGTGGCAGGCGATCGCCTCGGGGTGCCGATTCTGACAGCGGACACCCGGCACAAGTGCCAGGAGCGGTCAAGCACCGCTCCTGGCACTTTAACCCTCAAAATGCTGCAATCGAACAAGATCGCAGCATTCCGGGAGCTGGCCGAGGGCTGACAGCGCCTCTGCCTTTGGATCGTTGCCAGGGTGACCCGATGTCATCATAACACATTCGGGTCACCAGAGCTAGGAAATTTGCTGACATGTTGCAGTGCTGATAAGCAACTTTCCCTGTCAGAGCAGAGCTGATAGTTTGCATGGGGATGCTAGTGCATCCCCATGCTGTAGAAGCAATCAGCCTGCAAAAAATGATAGTCCCATAGTGGGACAAAGTAAAAAAGTAAAAAAAAATTAACACTTTTTTTAAAATAATTGTAAAAATACAAAAAAAATAAAAAAAATAATATAAAAACACGGATTTTGGTAAAGACTTACCTGTAAAATCCTTTTCAGCGAAGGAAGGAAGAGAGACACAGTATTCATTACTGATGGGTAGGCGGACCCCCAGATCAGGATGTTACCTCAGATCAAAAGATGATGACTGGCTGGCCCCTCCAGCTCGGGCTCCTCCTACTCAGCTCCAGTCGTATCAAAGCTTTTAGAAAAGAGCCAAGATCACCAGCGAGCAACATAACCCCTTCTGAAGGAACTTCAGAGAAAAAACACAAGGATACAGGTTATGCATGCAAAGAAAGCCAAAAACCACAGAGTTCCAGGTACTACTCACGGAACCTGACTACTGCGATGAGCTGGCGATGCTGGAACAGAGCCTTAGCGCGCTGACCTCAGCCCAGATAATCGCTATCAGATAAGGTCGCGCTGCATCTGAAAACATCAACACACTTCTGCCGTGGGAGGGTGCTGTGTCTCTCTTCCTTCCTTCGCTGAAAAGGATTTTACAGGTAAGTCTTTACCAAAATCCGTGTTTCAGCTGCAGATGAAGGAAGAGAGCCACAGTATTCATTACTGATGGGACGTCCCAAAGCAGTTCAAAAATAAGGGTGGGAAAAAACCAACAAAAGGCAGAAACCCAACAACCTTAATAACAAAACGCAACCAGCGCTAAACACAGTTCATCCAGAACTTTAAACTACAGCTGCCTGCAGGACCCTACGTCCGAGGGCTGCATCAGCGGAAGCACTGACGTCCACTTTATAAAACCTTGTAAACGTGTGGACAGAGCGCCAAGTCGCCGCTCGGCAAAGCTGCACTGCCGAAGCACCTTGATGAAAAGCCCACGATGAAGCCACAGCTCTCGTGGAATGGGCTCGAATCTTAATCGGCAAGATTCACCCTGAAGACGGTAAGCTTCCAAAATAGCTGACCGGATCCAACGAGCTATAGAACCCTTGGAAGCTCGTTGACCACGCCGACGACCTGCCGAACCACAAACAGGGAGTCCGTCTTAACGAAAACCTTGAGTAATAGATAGATAAAACTTCAAGGCCCGCACTAAATCCAATGTGTGTAAATCTCGCTCTTTCGTATTCTTCGGATCCGGACAGAGTGAAGGCAACACAATATCCTGGTTAACATGAAAATGTGACACCACTTTAGGCAAAAAATCACCCCGAGTGCGAAGCACTACACGATCCGGAAAAAACTCCAGAAAAGGAGGCGAGCAAGAAAGAGCTGCCAATTCAGAAACTCTCCTCAAGGAAGTGACTGCAACAAGGAAAGCCACCTTCCAAGAAAGTAAAGAAAGGCTAGCAGAAACCATAGGTTCAAAAGGTTTATGCTGAAGAGCCTCCAAAACAAGGTTGAGCCGCCAAGGAGACACGGGTGCCTTCCGCGGCGGAAACTTACGAGAGATACCTCGGAAAAAGGAGGCACGTCTCTATTCGAAGCAATGGTTCTCCGAAACAATAAGGACAGAGCAGAAATCTGACCTTTCAGAGTGCTAACTGCCAAACCCTTGTCTAGCCCATGCTGCAGAAAAGCCAACAGGTTGGGAATGGAAAATTTTCTCGGGTTCCGAGAAGACCCCAAACACCACGAAAAGAAGGTTTCCCAAATTTTGTGGTAAATCCTAGAAGTAGCCGGACATCTTGCAGCACGAAGGGTAGCAATGACCTCGGCTGAAAAACCTCTACGGGTCAAGATTTCGGTCTCAAGAGCCACGCCGTCAAACGCAGGGACATCAAGTCCGGATGACAAATGGGCCCCTGAGTCAACAAGTCCGGTTGAAGAGGGAGTGGAAACGGAGGTGCCGCCAACAGCGACATTATTGTCGAGAACCACACCCTTCTTGGCCAGTCTGGAGCTATCAGAATAGCTGGAATTCTCTCTAGTCTGATCCGACGCAGCACTAGAGGAAGTAAGGATATCGGCGGGAATACATAGATCAGCTCGAACTGATCCCACTGAGCCACTAGAGCATCCACCGCCACCGCCTTCGGGTCCTTGTACCTGGACATGAATGTCGGTAACTTGGCATTGGACCTGGATGCCATCAAATCCACTTGGGGGTTCCCCAGCGAGAGCACAGTAGTGCAAAGACTTCCGGGTGGAGGCTCCATTCCCCGGATCCATCCTTCTGCGACTGAGAAAGTCCGCTGTAATATTCTGAACCCCTGGAATGTGAATCGCCGAAATGGCTGGTACATTGGCCTCTGCCCAAATCAGAATTCGGGACACCTCTACCATGAGACTGGAACTCCTTGTCCCACCTTGGTGATTGATATACGCGACAGCCGTCGCATTGTCTGTCTGCACACGGACTGGCAACCGCTCAAAGGGACCGTCCAATGTTGGAGGCAAAGGAAAATCGCCCTCAATTCCAGGATGTTGATCGGAAGCACAGACTCTTCCGGTGACCATACCCCCTGAATCCAGAGATTGTTCCAAACACCCCCCCAGCCCGTCAGGCTGGCATCGGTGGTTATGACTGACCACTTCAGAGGGAGGAAAGACTTCCCCAGGGAGAATGCCCCTGGACGTAACCACCATTCTAGAGAATCCCGCACCGCGCGAGAAATGGTGACACTGCAATCCAGCGATTGCGACTGATTCCATCGACTCAAGATGAACTTTTGAAGAGTCCTGGAGTGGAACTGGGCAAAAGGAATTGCCTCCATGGACGCCACCATCAGTCCCAGAAGACGCATACACTTCCGTAGGGACATTGCCGTTGAGGATGTCATAATCTGTACATGTCGAAGAAGACATGACTGTTTGTCTGGTGGTAGGAAACTACCGACCGAAACGTGTCGAGATGCATTCCCAAAAAGAGAATTGTCCTCGATGGTTCCAGGGACGACTTCTCCCAATTGACCAGCCAACCGAAGTCTTTCAGAAACTGAAGAGACAAATCCCGAGCCGTCAACGCCTCCTCCTCCGAGGAAGCCACGATCAAAAGATCGTCCAGATAAGGGAGAATCGTAATCCCCTGTCTTCGAAGGAGTGCCATGAGGGGCGCCAGAATTTTGTAAAGACCCTTGGCGCTGAGGCTAAGCCGAACGGCAGAGCCACGAACTGGTAATGATTCTGACCTATGGCAAATCGAAGAAAGCGCTGATGAGCCTTTCCGATGGGAATATGCAAATAGGCGTCGCGAATGTCGATTGACACCAGAAAATCGTTCTGTGACAGAGCTGCCACAACGGAACGAAGCGACTCCATGCGAAATTTCCGGGCATGGACATGCCGGTTCAATCGCTTGAGATCCAGAATCGGGCGAAATTTGTTCTCCTTTTTGGGAACTATAAAAAAGGTTGGAATAAAAACCTTTCCCTCGGTCCTCTGACGGAACCGGTATCACTACACCCTTTTGTAGTAGCGATTCGATCTCTCGCTGTAGAGCGACAACAAGCTCGGGTTCCGACGAAACGCGAGACTGACAAAAAACATTTGGGGGTCGAGAAGCAAACTCTATGAAATAGCCTGCCGACACTATTCGCGTTACCCAGGAATCTGGAACGCGAGCCATCCAAGTCTCCTTGAAAAGAAGCAGGCGACCCCCCACTCGAGAATCCTCGAGTGGACCCCTGGCGTCAATCCGACTTTGCGGTTTTCTTGTCAAGTTCCCGCTTGTTCTGGCGGAAACTCTGCTTCCAGGGAGTACGAGTTTTCTGAGAGGATTTCTTTCCTGAGAAAGAAGGACGACCCGATCCCCACGAGGAGTGACTAATCGTCCTCGGCCCCGAAAGGACCGCCGACCACTATAAACACCAGGCTTACTGGACACCGAGGCCATGGCCCTTCGCTGTGGTAATGCTGATTCCTTCGCCTTAGCCTTGGAAATCAGCTCTGTGAGGTCGGATCCAAAAAGATGGCCACCCTTGTAAGGTAAGGCCAACAACCCTTGTTTGGAAACTGCGTCCCCGGCCCACTGTCTGAGCCATAAAGCTCTTCTGACTGTGACCGCTGAAGCTTGCGCTTTGGCCAGCAGAGATGCCGTATCCAGACCGGCATCA
Source organism: Oophaga sylvatica (assembly GCA_033576555.1). NCBI lineage: Eukaryota > Metazoa > Chordata > Amphibia > Anura > Dendrobatidae > Oophaga > Oophaga sylvatica. Next base: position 439,961,212 of record JARQOD010000002.1, on the reverse strand, counting down.
AAGATATAACAGGCTGCCGTTTCTAACCATTCACAAGTTTCCCGTATCTCAGATAACGGAGATTCATTTGCAACTCCGTCTTCAGACGTGCCAACCAGCTTAGAGAAGCTCTAGCAGCACACATGGATCCTAGCACTGCTCGAAATCCATGACCCGCAGCCTCATAGCTTGCTTTTGCCGCCAATTCTGCCTTTCTATCCAAAGGCTCCTGTAAGCTCGCTTTTCCCTTAATAGGGAGTAGAGAGGATTTACTAAGCTGAGACAAAGACACATCCACTTCAGGAGCAGAAGTCCAATTAGCCTTAACTCCGTAGAGCAAGGATAAAGTGTATCAAAGAAATGCGTTCCATGAAAACGCTTATCTGGACATAGACGTTCCTCCTCTATTACACCATTAAGCTCATCCAGAGCTGGCAATGTTGTGCGCGAAGCACGGGACTCCTGGAAAATGCGTGCTGATTTACCAGGACGACTAGTTACCTCCTCCGGTAACTGTAGTAAATCTCTCATGGCTTCAATTAATGCCTCCGTACGCTTCGTCATAGAGGAACGCCCCTGCGGCTCGTCCGTATCTGAATCGGATATTTCTCCATCCGAATTTAAAGGGGAACTCTGCCCAATATCAGATACATCTGACTCGCTCCGTGTAGAGGCCGGTAACGGCCTGCGTCGCTTCCTCTGAGAGGAATTAGCAGACACATATTGACCTAAAAGGTCAGATAAGTTATTAATCGATCGAGCGATATCATCCAATTTTCCACCGCTGTCGACCGCAGCGCTAGACGCTGTGGAGGTCTGCGTATCTGATTGCCGCAATGGCACTGGGACGTGATCCGCGGCATCTGAACTCTGTTCAGACATGTCTCACCTGTATGAGCAGGTCAAAGCGGTAATACCAGCAAAAAACTATGCGGTTTTTTTTTTTTGTTTTTTTTTTCAAACGCTGAAGGGTTAACGCTCCACCAAGCAGAGTTACCCCAGCGGTATTCAGTCAGCAAATTTAGCAGGTAGAAATAACCCTCAAAGGGGTTAATATTGCAAACTCACCAAAATATATATATATTTGTGAGCCCCAGCCAATTTTATGTCTCTGATGAGACTGCAGCTGCAGGATAGCGATCGCTGCGCTGCGGGGTGAGGAATCCGCACTCACCCAGCTGGCCGTGGTGTCTATATGAGGAGGGGAGCGGTCCGAGGAGCCCAGGAGCCTGAGTAATGGCCGCCACAGTGAGGGGGTCGCAGGAGAAAAGCCAGAGCGCGCGTCTTCCTGCTCAAAAGACCGGGATAGATAGGCCACGCCCCCTGCTAGCTCAAATAATGAGCGCGAACTCTCCCCGCTCCTGCTCCCTCTCTGTCCTGCAGCTATCTGCCTGCAGACAAAAAATCACCACATCTTCATGTAGTAGCGCTGTCACAGCAGCGCTGAAGCATACTGACATTACATGTAGTAGCGCTGTCACAGCAGCGCTGAAGCATACTGACATTACATGTATTAGCGCTGTCACAGCAGCGCTGAAGCATACTGACATTACGTGTAGTAGCGCTGTCACAGCAGCGCTGAAGCATACTGACATTACATGTAGTAGCGCCGTCACAGCAGCGCTGAAGCATACTGACATACATGTAGTAACGCTGTTTTCACAGTAGCGCTGAAGCATACTGACATTAGTAATAGCGCTGCTCATTCAGACGCTAAAGCACTCACACATAATTATTATTAAAATTTGTGTGGAGTACTCACCAGCCAAGGCGCCACAGGGACCCTCAGGGTTTCTGGCGCAGTGCCCATGCTTCCCCCCAGGGCGAAGAACGCAGTGACCGCACGTGTGGTTTGCGTTCCCGCCAGAGAAGCTCTCCTCATCCCCCAGGGCCGGCAAGGATTCTGCAGGACTTTGAGTAAATACAGATCCGCCAAGGGAGAGGTTGGGGTACAGCAGCGCTGATACCCCTGAGACCTCTAGACCAACTAGTGATCCAAGTCTCCTGTCCGAATATTAAAATAATAAAATCTTCTGAGGAGCTGCATTAGCAGCGACCATCCTCTGGACCTCAAATCTTAGACTGGAGCTGAGTAGGAGGAGCCCGAGCTGGAGGGGCCAGCCAGTCATCACTCTTTTGATCTGAGGTAACATCCTGATCTGGGGCTCCGCCTACCCATCAGTAATGAATACTGTGGCTCTCTTCCTTCATCTGCAGCTGAAAAAGATGTTGTATCTATAAATAAAAATATTCATAAAAAATATAAACAATAGAAGTACACATATTTGGTATCGCCACGTCCGCAACGACCCAACCTATAAAACTGTCCCACTAGTTAACACCACAAAAAAAAAAAAACAAGACAAAAAACAATGCTTTATCATCATACCGCTGAACAAAAAGTGGAAAAAAAACTCAATCAAACAGATGGATATTTATGAACTTGGTAACGCTGAAAATTTCAACTCGTCCCGCAAAAAACAAGTCCTCACATGACTGTGTGGGGCAAAATATGGAAAAAATATAGGTCTCGAAATGTGGTGATGCAAAAACTATTCTTTGCAATAAAAAAGAGTCTTTTAGTGTTTGATAGCAGCCAAACGGAAAAACCCAATATAAATCTGGTATCGCTGAAGAATAAAGTCGCCTTATCACTTATACAGCCTGAGAAACAGCACAAAAAATAAATAAACCAATTCTTCACCTGCTGTTGATTTTTTCATTCTGCGTTCCAAAGATCACAGTAAAGATTGGCGCACATTTATCCTGCGCTCTGCCCTTGCACAGGGTTTCTGTGTAAATATCTGAAATACATGATTCAGATGGAACCCCCGGCGGAAGATTCCCTATACTGAGGCAGATGGAGGCACTGTGGACGCCATCTGACCTGTGATCCGTCTTTGTAGGATTGCATAAAAGTGCCATCAACCACTGTTTTGTGCACTTCTGAAAAAACGGAAACGGCGGAATAGAGGCCAGACGGAGTCCAGAGTAACTCTGCTGCCTCATTATAGTGAATGGATCCCTCGGGGTTTCATCTTAATCACGCCACTCAGAGATTTAGGCCGGGATCACACATGCGAGGAAATCGTTCGACACTCGCATGTGAAATCCCAGCTCTGGCGCCGACACTCGGGAGTGGAGCGAGCGGCTGCATATAATATAAATACATGCAGCCGCGCACTCCACTCCCGAGTGTCGGCGCCAGAGCTGGATTTCACATGCGAGTGTCGGACGATTTCCTCGCATGTGTGATCCCGGCCTTAGATGGAAACCCCAAAGTAAGTGTAGAGTGCCGGATAAATGCGATCCCAAACGTTATGTAAAATGTTCCCAATGAAAACTTCAACTCAATCCACAAAAAAAAAAGCAAGCTCTCACTCAGGTCTGTCATCTGTTAACGTAAATATAGGGGGCTGCCACGTTACAGGTAGCACAAATGCTCTGGAAAAGTGAAATGGCTCCTCACCAGCTAAAAGAAATTCAGCTAATTCTTTGCTAATTCTTTGCTCTCAAATCCAAATGCCCCCCTCCCTTCTGTGCCCCACATATACTGTAGCGTCCACATGTTTGGCATTTCTGAAGCGATGAGAGCCTGCCTAACTTATGGGTGCATGCCACCAGAATAACGGGCTGGGCATAACGTACTGGTGACAACAGTGTATTGGTTACTACAACAGCAATTTGCAATTTTCACTTGGCAACATTCATTGCTGCTTGTTTCTGGAAAATACCCATAGAGTCAAAATCGTTACTACACCTGTAGATAAATTCCCCAAGGGGTATAATTTCCAAAATGGGGCCACTTGAGGGGGGATTCTGCTCTTCTAGCAATTAGGGGTTCTGTATATGGAGTCCTGAAACTGTTCTAGGAACATCTGCGATCCAGGAGGCAAATAGCCCTCTTTTCCTCCCAAGTCTCTCCATATAGCTAAGTAGTGGTATTGCCACGCTCAGTAGAAATTGTGGGACAAATTTTATTGCCATTTTTACCCACTTCTTGTGTGAAAATGTAAAATCTGGGGCTAAAACAAAATTTTGTTGGTAAAACTGTAGTTATTTTTTCTTTATAAATGGTATGGTGGTGTCAAAATGATCACTGCACCCCTAGATAAATTCATTGAGAGGTGTAGTTTGCAAAATGCGGTCACTTATGGGGGGGTTCTACTGTCCTGGCATCTCATGGACTCTCCCAGTGGGTCATGTCACCTGCAAACCATAGCAGTAAAATCTGGTGCTCCTTGCCTTCTAAGTTTTGCACTGTGCCTGAAAAATATTTACCGATTACATGTAAGGTGTCGATTGGCGCACTCAGGAGAAAATGGACCTCAGTTTGTTGTAATAAAATTTCCTGTTAGTCCTTAGAAAATTAGAATCTTGGGGCTAAAACAACATTTTAGTGGTTAACATGTAATTTATTCTTTTTTCACCGCTCAGTGGTATAAAATTCTGTGAGGCACATGTGATGTCATTATGATCACTGCACCCTTAGATGAATTCATTGGGGAGTGTATCGCATTTTTCGGACCATAAGACGCACTTTTTTCTCCCAAAAATTTGGGGGAAAATGGGGTGCGACTTATGGTCGCAACATACCTAAAAGTCTGGTGGCGGCGGCGGTCCCAATGCAGCTTCCTTGTGGTGCGGTGGTGGTGTCGGGCAGCAGCGGGGCTCTGGGCTGCGTGGGGGCTCCGCCGGCATTTCGTCCTAGCCGGAAAGCCCCCCGCAGCTGCGACGCGGTGCCGTCTTGAAAGATGGCCGCCAGGGGCCTCCGGTGGGGGTCCCGATGCAGCCTGTGGTGCGGTGGTGGTGTCGGGGCAGCAGCGGGCTCTGAGCTGCGTGGGGGGCTCCGCCGGCATTTCGTCCTAGCCGGAAAGCCCCCCGCAGCTGCGACGCGGTGCCGTGCTGAAGAATGGCCGCCAGGGGCCTCCGTAAAGATGGCTGCCGCATACTCATTCAAATCTCGGCAACGAGATCTTGTCCTGAGATCTCGGGAGACGAGATCTCGGGAAGACATCTCGTTGCCGAGATTTGAATGAGTATGCGGCGGCCATCTTTACTGAGGCCCCTGGCGGCCATTCTTCAGCACGGCACCACGTCGCAGCTGCGGGGGGCTTTCCCGCTAGGACGAAATGCCGGCGGAGCCCCCCACGCAGCACAGAGCCCCACTGCTGCCCCGACACCACCACCGCACCACAGGCTGCATCGGGACCGCCACCGGAGGCCCCTGGCAGCACTCTTTCAGGACGGCACCGCGTCGCAGCAGCGGAGCTGTGGGGGCTTTCGGGCTAGGACGAAATGCCGGCAGAGCCCCCCACACAGCCCAGTGCCCGCTGCTGCCCCGACACCACCACCGCACCACAGGGAAGCTGCATTGGGACCGCCGCCGGATTTGTGAGTATATTGCCACCCCACAGAGCACATCCACCCCACAGAACACAGCCACCCCACAGAGCACCGCAACCGCACCAGCCTGGACCACCGAACGACCTCAGTGACCACTCCTCTACCTGTGCTGATCCCTTCGCTGGTAAGCTGAATTCGGACTGTAAGACGGACCCCCATTTGACACATTATTTTTTTTCCTGATTTTCCTTCTGAAAATTTGGGGTGCGTCTTATGGTCCCGTGCGTCTTATAGCCCAAAAAATACGGTAATTTGTAAAATGAGATCACATAGGGGGTTTCTGTTGTTCTAGCACCCCAGGGGCTCTGCCAATGTGACATGGCACCCTCAAACCATTCCAGCAAAATCTGAAATCCAATATGGCGTCTCTTGCCATCTGAGCTTTGCACTTTGCCTCAAAAGTAGTATTTCCCTACATAAGGGGTATCAGCGTACTCAGGAGAAATTGCACAACAAATTGTATGGTCTAATTTTTCCTGTTACCCTTATGTAAATGCAACATTGGGGACCAAAATAACATTTTTGTTGAGAAAATGTGATTTTTTTTTATTTTCACGGCCCAACTTTACAAACTTCTGTGAAGCACCTGGGGGTTCAAGGTGCCACTAAAGTGAAGTACAATATGTCACGAAAAAACAATCTCAGAATTGCCAAGATCCGTTTAAGCGTTCCAGAGTTATAACCTCATAAAGGGACAGTGGTCAGAATTGTAAAACTTGGCCTGGTCATTAACGTGCAAACTACCCTCGGGGCAAAGGGGTTTAAGAAGCACTCCTCCCATCAACGTTTTCATCTTCTTAATATATTGCAATCATCATAATTTACAGCACTGTGTACAAAAGCATTTCTGTATTAGAAACTAACTCCACTGAGGATTACACAGCTGGGATGGCATAGTAATGCTGGTAGTGCTTACCTAGTAATAATATCATCATCCTCGTGTGTTACTTCTTTTGCCAATTTACAGTCAGAGTCACTTCCATAACCTGATTTTAATTCCTGGCTTCCAGATTCTAGAAGTTCTAAACGTTGGGTAATGCTGCAGATTCGCGATCCACCGCGCAGGGGCATTGTGTGAGAGAACTGCCAGCCTCCTCCACCGTGCTCAGAACGACAACCACCAAGTGAGGGAGCCTCTCCAGCTTGCAGTCGTGGACTTGCCTGTCCATAACGCCAGGACACCGGAGAGGAGCGATTGGATAGACTGGAAATACTGCGAGGATTGGCATCATCACTGTCATAACATGTCATATCTAAGGAGCTAAAAAAAAGAATACATAAAGTTACATCTCCAAGCTGTTGTCCAAAAACAGTTCATTTAAAAAGGTCTCATGTTTGGAAATGATTACAATTCATTTAAAGGGTTGTCTCATGTTTGAAAGTGATTACATTTAACTGCTTGTAAGAACAAGCAACTTTGCAATTTACTTCTTGTGAAAAATACTCTCCATTCTCAGAAACGGTGGGATTCATCATGTTATACTTTAAGTGGCCTACTAGCCATCTCGGGATTTAGAACAAAACAAAATGACGCTCCAGCGCTGATTTAGAACCCTCATTATTAAGGATTTGAAACGCTCTAGGAATAAATGACTATTTTTTTTAAAATTCTAATGTTTGCAGTTTTTGTATCTCACTGGATTTTGAAAGAATGTAGTAAAGTACGTTTTTCACTCAGAAGACGAGTTCTGGAACTTCGTTTTGTTTTTAATCCAGTACACAGCACCCATCACACTACTGGGACATGTTCCTCAATGAACAAATTCCAGTAATCTGAACAAAATATAAAGTACAAGGACATTTCCAATATACTTCTCTTCCATGAGTTTATCAGAGAAAAATATTTTTCCTTTTACTGCATACCAGCCAATTCTGTAGTCTGCAATGGTCGGTTTTCTAGGCAAAGATCGTACACTTGCAAGTTGTTTGCTATACAGCTGGCCAAATCACTTCTTTCATGTCGTAGAAGAAAATCTGCCTCAGCTAGCCAGAATTGGGCTAGAGGCTCAACTTATGCGCTTGCTCGAATTGTCAGTCTTCAGGAGCAGAATGCTCCTTCACTAGCAAGAAGCCGGGAGTCAAAGCAATGGTGGGCTCCTGAAGAGCAAACACCTGTCTGTGGTTGCCCTTCACCTGTCTGTGGCTGCATTATCACTTGTCTGTGGTTGCCCTTTAACCTGTCTGTGGTTGAATTATCACCTGTCTGTGGTTGCCTTAACACTTGTCTGTGGTTGCCCTTTAACCTGTCTGTGGTTGAATTATCACCTGTCTGTGGTTGCCCTTTAACCTGTCTGTGGTTGAATTATCACCTGTCTGTGGTTGCCCTTTCACCTGTCTGTGGCTGCATTAACACCTGTCTGTGGTTGCCCTTTAAACTGTCTGTGGTTGAATTATCACGTGTCTGTGGTTGCCCTTTAACCTGTCTGTGGTTGAATTATCACGTGTCTGTGGTTGCCCTTTAACCTGTCTGTGGTTGAATTATCACGTGTCTGTGGTTGCCCTTTAACCTGTCTGTGGTTGAATTATCACCTGTCTGTGGTTTGCCCTTTAACCTGTCTGTGGTTGATTATCACCTGTCTGTGGTTGCATTTCACCTGTCTGTGGTTCGCCTTTCACCTGTCTGTGGTTGCCCTTTCACATGTCTGTGGTTGCCCTTTCACCTGTCTGTGGTTGCCCTTCACCTGTCTGTGGTTGCCCTTTCACCTGTCTGTGGTTGACCTTCACCTGTTGTGCTTGTCCTTTCACCTGTCTGTGGTTGACCTTTCACCTGTCTGTGGTTGACCTTTCACCTGCCTGTGGTTGACCTTTCACCTGTCCATGTGGTTGACCTTTCACCTGTCTGTGGTTGAACTCTATTTAAGAAAACAGTGGGCAACTATAGACTGGTGGATTTTATTAAATAACCCTTATAAACAAAAATGTCCTAAATTTCTCTTGTCCTTAAAATATACAGTTTTAGGTAGCAATACAGTTCATAAAAACATTTACCATGTCCAAATTCTATTGTCATCATTTTTTTAAGCATTCAGTACTTTTATATCTTATTTTTTAAGGCAGATGAGGAGGTTTACATATTTTAGCAGCAAGTTTTTAAGAAAAGACCCATTTATCAGGGACTAATTCAGTTTTAATGTGCCTTGGATAAATATTATAAACTAACACACACCCGCATCAAAGCTTTTACGCCAGAATTCTGCAATAAAAAGTTTTGAAACGTTTTGAGCAATGTCAGGTTGTGCTAAAATTAAGAGACTTTTCATGGTCTCGCGCCTTTTTTTTTCGCCTAACTCCAACAAGATGGGTGAAACTGGGGTGGGACGACGGCGTGGCATTCCCTGCTCCTCAATTCATGCATTCCTTATGTCACAAATCTTACTCCAGTCCCGAACTGTGGTATATTTGTGCCGAGACGCATGCAACTTTTCAGACACACTGAATTTATTAACAGGCTCTTAATGAACCAGCATCATCTGACTCCAGAATGCCCCCTTATCAAGACCAGCAAGAAAAACGCCAGTCTTGATAAATCAGGGCCATAATCTTTTTCACAAAACATATGTAAAGTGATATTTGGTCTTCTGTCTTGAGCAGGCTGGAAAACCCCATTAAAAAAATCTATATTTGAAGAGATCTGGATATAATTCAAACAGCAGCTACCTACCTGTGTGTTACCTGAGAGCCACGAAGACTGGACATGGTGTCCTCCAAGTTTTGTCTCAGATCCAGAACATTTTGAACAGTTCTTTTTCTTTGAGTCTCAGGATCTGAAAAAGATGACATTAAAATCAGAATATGAGATTGGAATTCGAAAGTTCCCCTTCAAAATCATTCATTCATTTTACTCACTCATAAAGCGCCACCATTTTAATCACTGTCCCCATTAGGGCTAATAATCAGAATTCACTATCAGTATGTCTTTGGAGCATATTATTGAATATGATGTATTGAATATTTTTTGTATTTTATTATTTTTATTTTTTGTAACTATCCACAAACAGAAAATTCTTACAGCATTCTAGTTTTCACACTGGTGAGAAGAGCAGAAGAGTTGATGCCATCATGTTTTCTGTATGTCAGTTATCAACTCTGTGGAGTAAACTAGCTCTGGATCAGCCAAGCTCCCATTCCCCTAGCGTTCTATTGAGAAGGACAACTAATGTTCTCCTGCCATTCATGTGAATGTTCCTTTGATTTACACGGTGTGCAGAATTATTAGGCAAGTTGTATTTGAGAGGATTCTTTTTATTATTGAACAACAACTATGTTCTCAATCAACCCAAAAGACTCATAAATATCAAAGCTTAATATTTTTGGAAGTTGGAGTGTTTTTTTTTTTAAATTTAGCGATCTTAGGAGGATATCTGTTTGTGCAGGTAACTATTACTGTGCAGAATTATTAGGCAACTTAATAAAAACCAAATATATACCCATCTCACTTGTTTATTTTCACCAGGTAAACCAATATAACACAAAATTTAGAAATAAACATTTCTGACATTCAAAAACAAAACAAAAAAACATCAGTGACCAATAGCCACCTTTCTTTACGATGACACTCAAAAGCCTTCCATCCATAGATTCTGTCAGTTGCTTTATCTGTTTACGATCAACATTGCGTGCAGCAGCCACCACAGCCTCCCAGACACTGCTCCGAGAGGTGGACTGTTTTCCCTCCCTGTAGATCTCACATTTTATGCGGGACCACAGGTTCTCTATGGGTTCAAATCAGGTGAACAAGGGGGCCATGTCATTATTTTTCTTCTTTTAGACCTTTACTGGGCAGCCACGCTGTGGAGTATTTGGATGCATGTGATGGAGCATTGTCCTGCATGAAAATCATGTTTTCTTGACCGATACCAACTTCTTCCTGTACCACTGCTTGAAGAAGGTGTCTTCCAGAAACTGGCAGTATGTCTGGGAGTTGAGCTTCACTCCATCCTCAACCCGAAAAGGTCCCACAAGTTCATCTTTGATGATACCAGCCCATACCAGTACCCCACCTCCACCTTGCTGGCGTCTGAGTCGGAGTAGAGCTCTCTGCCCTTTACTGATCCAGCCTCGGGCCCATCCATCTGGCCCATCAAGAGTCACTCTCATTTCATCAGTCCATAAAACCTTAGAAAAATCAGTCTTAACATATTTCTTGGCCCAGTCTTAACGTTTTATCTTCTGTTTCTTGTTCAAAGGTGGTCGTTTTTCAGCCTTCCTTACCTTGGCCATGTCCCTGAGTATGGCACACCTTGTGCTTTTTGATACTCCAGCAACGTTGCAGCTCTGAAATATGGCAAAACTGGTGGCAAATGGCATCTTGGCAGCTTCACGCTTGATTTTCCTCAATTCATGGGCAGTTATTTTGCGCCTTTTTTATCAACACGCTTCTTGCGACCCTGTTGGCTATTTGCCATGAAACGCTTGATTGTTCGGTGATCACGCTTCAAAAGTTTGGCAATTTCAAGACTGCTGCATCCCTCTGCAAGACATCTCACAATTTTTGACTTTTCAGAGTCCGTCAAATCTCTCTTCTGAGCCATTTTGCCAACGGAAAGGAAGTTGCCTAATAATTTAGCACACCTTAAATAGGGTGTTGATGTCATTAGATCACACCACTCCTCATTACAGAGATGCAAATCACCTGATTTACATAATTAGCAGTTGGCTTTCAAGCCTATACAGCTTGGAGTAGGACAACATGTATAAAAAGGATGATGTGATCAAAATACTCATTTGCCTAATAATTCTGCACACAGCGTATACACTGTTATACCTCTTTATACAAAGCTTTTCCCCAATGGTGCTTGCCTTTGTCAGCACCACATAGTTCAGTAACAGTTTATGGAACATGACGGTAGAGATCAACCTCGAAATTCCCTAGATCTCAATCCTGTCAATCATCTGAGGGATAAGCAGGACTGTGTATATGTCTTAGTTAGGACATGCTTTTAATTTCACTACCAAACTGAAATAAATTCACTAATAAAGAAGATTTTATTCCGTGGAGCTGGATTCTTCTTCATGCTGTGTCTACTGCGTCCCGGCAGAGATGTTTTTCCCGTGCTTCTGAACTATTGGGACATAGATGACGGTGAGCTATTTTTTTCCCCGTCTTCTAAAAACTGATACATAACAGAATCCAGACGAACCCCATAATAATCAATTATGGAGCTGATCTGTAATAGACGAGAATTCTGTTTAGCTATGTCTAAAACTAAACAGGAACGTAAATCCTATAAACGCAAGTTTGACTTCAGTCATCTTTAGGCCAAAAATATGACCCAAATTTTGGCACACGATGTTGTATCTCCCACCACGTCTTGTCCTTGGGAGGCCAGTGAATTTTTCTGACAAAGCTATGACTTCTTGAAGGATGGGGCATGAAAAAGTATCTACAACACATAATAAAGGTGGGGCATGTACGACAAAGGTTTCTGAGGCATTTAGCATAGTCAATCACACACATCCTAATTTGAAGGTAGGGAATAAGCGCAGTCATTTTTTGAAAAGGATTTCTACTATTAGTACAATTATCCACAGGCTTTGACGTGTGGGATTTAATGAGGTTACTATGGAGATAAGGAGCAGAAAGCACTAGATCTTTCCACAGTAAAATTCATCTAAAATTGCCAAACGCTCATTTTAGAGCTCGTGCAATCTGGCAATATGAAGCCTCTCTCAATCTCAACAATACAGCATTCATAAAAGTCACCCAACTGTATTATTTCTGTTTTTCATTAGATTCCTACTAAATCACAAAACTCAATAATAGCATAACAGACAGAACACAATGCCAGATCACTATGAGAACGTGAGTGTTTCTTGGCCATTAGAACTGAGATTTTGCCACACCAGTAGCCAATTCACCAGTGCCATCCGTAAAGGCATTAGGCCTCATTCAGATGTCAGAGATTTTTTTTTCCGAATGCAAAAAACGGTCTGATTTTTATGTGTTTTGGATCTGAATACATCAGTATTTGGTCATTATTTATCAGTGGGCAGTGGCTCAGTGGCTAGCTCTATTGCTTTGCCCCACTGGAGTCTTGGGTTCAAATCCCACCAAAGGCGGCAACCAGTTTGTGTGGGTTTTCGCCCACCTTCAAAAGTAATTGAGATTGTAAGGCCCAATGGGGACAGTGATGATGATTCTTGTAAAGTGCTCTTGAACTTATAAGGGAGCACAATAATAAGTGATTTTCTTGCATCTAAAACAAATTCCAAAGTTTCTCCTGCCCAATCCAAAGTTAAAAATGCCATCCATGTGCTCTTCATGATTTTGACAGATCCATAGACTTGCATGGGTCATATTCATTTGTCACTTGGATCCAAATTGGGCATGTCCCCATGATTTTTTTTGCGAAACACCGACATGTGAAGATCTCCATAGGCTACAATGTTCTATCTATGAAAAACAGACATCTAAACGAAGCTTTAGGCCATGATCCCAAATGCTGAGTTTAAAAGTTCAAGCAAAGTGGATGTGATTTCATAAAACTCATGCCCAGTGTGTGATTGAATACTCTGTTACACTGTTACTTTTTTGGGGTGTAGCGATACTAATGGTCGCATAGTGAATGGAAGGTATGTATCACAGGGATGGTGCTGCCCATATACCTCAGCCCTGGGTAGGGGCATCACCATACCTATGTATGTGTCTTAAGAACCTGTGGTGATGTCATGATCACCTGACTAGTGCATGTGATGTTACCTCACCTGTGGGTGTGGTTACAGGCTATGTAACAGAGGTGTTTAGCACAGGTGAGGAGTGTTTTGGAAGTCTGCCAGTGTGGACAGACTTCCATGTGTCCAGGCGGGAAACTACAGAGAGGTCTCTGTGTTTGAAGGGGGAAGCCTTCCTGTATCTGTGGCTACAGATAGAGCCTGAGTGCTGGACATTGCACAAGCCTGTGTGCCCACAGGACTAGGAAAGCAGAGCTCTGACATGGACATTGTTACTGTGTCAGCATGTTATAAAGACTGTTTACTTTTCTTTTGCTGATTTGATGGTTTATGAAGCCAATAAACCCACATGCAAGTTGAAGAGAATGTGCCTCCTGTCTCCTACGCCGCCAAGTGAGTACGATCCTTACAATTGGTGTTGGAATGCTGGCAACGATCCAAGGAGCACATGCTGCAGTGCTGGGAATCAGGAGCAAGTGGAGGAATAGACGGTCGTGAAAACCGTGAGTGCTATGTTGACCGGTGTCAAAAATAAACTGTGAATTTATGTTTATGTGGGATACCTCTAAGGAGAGGGGTTGTCCGGAAATCTCTGTGGCCGAGAGGGTAACAGACAGGAGTCTGTGTTGTGCTGACAGGTCAATGAGAAACTGTTTTTTTTCTAAGACACGTGTGAGGTGTTCGCTGTGGCTCGGCGGGGGTCACGAAGTTTTGTGTTTTTTTTCCTCAATCTGCTGTGGATCGGCGGGTCCACGAAGGTGACAAGCGGCTGGCTGTGGATCGGGGGTCCACGAAGGTGACAAGCGCTAGCTGTGGATCGGGGTCCACGAAGTCTGCGGGACGGAGCTGTACAGGGACTTGCAGCAGTGAGAGCTGCTGTGGCAAGTTACAGCAAGAAGTTCTGTAGCAGCAGGAGTTGTGGTAGTGCCAGTAGGAGCTGGTGAGGTGCCATAAGGACATCAGAGGTCCAGAGTGGGCGACCTCTTAAAGGAGCAGTACCAGCCCAAAGAGACATAAGGGTCTGTGCGAACTGGGGACTGGTAGAGCTGTGGGGGAGTCCACGGTGGGTAACCCAGAGAGGGGTGGTGTCCCTAAAAGGGGTGGAGTCCCAAAAGGGGGCGGTAACCCAAATTGAGATGGTGGTCCAAAAGGGGTGGAGCTTCCAAAAGGGGCGGCACTAGTTACCTCAGTGGACATGTCTGAGGAACAGCGGCGTTTGTGTCGAAGTTAAACTGAGTGCGGTATAACAACGAATGTATTGTACCCCTTTGAGAGGGACCGGGACTTTGTGTTCTTTGAGGATGCATGGGAGGTTGATGAAATGTGGGGTTGCTCAGAGGAAAGACCGAATGACCCTAAGGGAGCCCCACCACAGCAGGCGGCTGTAGTGGTTCCTTGTCGTGTGATGTGTCAAAAGGAGGTAGTACCACCTAATGTCGATAGTCCAGAGCTCCAGGTGACCGGAAGACAGTGTGGGTCAGACCAACTCGGGGACTTTGGGGTGACAAACCATGTGAAATGGGATAGCTCCAGAAAAGGGGTCTGACACTTGTCTAAGTGGGGACGTGCTGTTACAGGATGACGGGGGAGTGGGAGTGACTCCTATGCAGACTGTGACTCAACCGCAAGGGAAAGTGAGTGCAGTAAGGTGGAGCCGAGTAAAAATGGCAGATCTTCCTCTCGCCGCAGGGGCCGCAAAAAGTGTGAGACAGGCTACATCCGCTAAGAAGAGAAATGATGAGGAAGAGTCAGGGTCAGGTACAGGTCAGGTTACTGTCCTTGATAAGGAGGCCGCTTTATCTCTGACAAATCCCAGCACAGAGGTAGGGCTCAAGTTAGAACAGACCTGTAGTAGATCCACATCTACAATGCCCAGAAAGGGTGAAATAGCTCAGTATGATGAAGGCTCTAGAGTACCAAATGCTGAAGAGCTGGAGTTCTCTGAAGTTACAGAGAGTCGAGAGAGAGTTGAACCGGCGGATGCAGGAACAGGCGGAACTCTGAAGAGGCAGAGTGTGAGAGGGCAAGAGAGCCCATCTGCAAATTCAATTAAAGAAGTGACTGTGCGACAGGAGCTGGCTAAAGGAGAGCAGGACAATGAGATGGGGCTGTTCTTAAAGAGACAGTCGAGTGAGAAAGGGTCCTAAGACAAGTGATTGAGCACAGAGTGGAGGAGCTGGAGAAGGAAGTCTCCAAGTTCAGAGAGGCCCAAGAGAAGCATCAGCAGGAGCTTCTCCTGAGAGAGGATGAGTGTCGCTGCTTGGCAGAGGAGCGAGATAAAGTTCTCCGAGAGCTCAAGATAGAGAAGGAGACTAATGCCCAGCTCCAGAACTCCAAGGAGGAAGAAATCCAGCAAGGGAAGTGCCACGCAGATGGCCACACAAGAAATGTCGATGTCTTGGAAAACTGCGCTGACGCTCAGTACGAGGAGGTCCAACAGTATGTTCAAGAAGGAGAGACTTCGCTTTTCAAGTGTATAATAGAGGTACCCGAAGACCAGGGCCGGCGTCAGCACCCGGCACACCCGGGCAAGTGGCGGGGCCCTGAGCAGGCGGGGGGGCCCCACTCGCCGTCGGGCACCCCGGCGCCCGTTAGCGGTGTCAGCGCCGCCACTGGGCCTCCCCCCGCTTGCTCAGGGCCCGGCGGCAGCCGGCGCAATACTCACTTCTCCCTGTGCCTCCGCTGCCGCAGATCCGAGCTCCAGGGGCGCCGGCGCTTCCTCTCTCACAGCAGCGCCGCTGAATGACGTCATCATTCAGCGGCCGGCTGTGGCAGAGAGAGGGTGGACGCCGGACAGGTGAGGTGTGTGTGTCTGCCTGTGTGTATGTGAGAGAGTGCTGCCTGCGGTGCTGTATGTGTGATGGTGGTGGGGGGACGCAGGCAGTGATGGTGGTGAGGAGGCGATGATGATGATGATGGGGAGGCAATGATAATGGGAAGGCGATGATGATAATGATGATGATGGGGAGGCAATGATAATGGGAAGGCAATGATGATGATATTAATGGGGAGGCAATGATGATGATATTAATAGGGAGGCAATGATAATAGGAAGGCAATGATGATGATATTAATGGGGAGGCAATGATAATGGTGATGATGGGGAGGCAATGATAATGGGAAGGCAATGATGATGATGATATTAATGGGGAGGCAATGATGATAATAGGGAGGCAATGATGATGATGATGGGCAGGCAATGATGATGATGGCTAGGCAATGATGATGATGGCCAGGCAATGATGATGATAATGGGGAGTCTTTCCACAGCGCCCTTTCCTGAGCTGTAACAGTGCAGAACGCAGCACAGTGTAGAGGAGAGCTCCATATTTTGTATGGAGCATTATATGTGGTCCAGTTTTCTGTATGGAGCATTATATTGGGTCCAGTATTCTGTATGGAGCATTATATGGGGGATGGGGGGGTGACATCCTGCATGGGGTATTATATGGGTGATGAGGGGGAGACTATGTGGTGTCCATAATATTGTATGGAGGACTGTACTGTCCAGTCTGTACTGTGCTGTGAGGATTTGGCGGTTTTTGAGCTATTGTACAATTTACAATAGGTATCAGTCATGTAATGGAAGAAGAGAAGTGTTTGGCGTTGTGCTATACCCATATTTCTCTGCAGTATCTGTGCATCATGAATCGTGGTCTGTGTTAAGGGGGCCCACTGAGACTCTTTCGCCTGGGGCCCATAAAAACCTGGAGCCGGCCCTGCCGAAGACATACGAGAAGCATGTGCCAGTGAGGATGTGCATGAGGCATTTAGAAAGGCGGTAAAAGCATGTAGTGTGAACTGGGTGCCAGAGACGAAACAGTTGGTCATACTGTCGACTAGGGAAGTCACAATGAAGCGGGTGGCTGTCCTGAGAAACATGCATCTACAATGCCTCCGAACGAAACAGATGATCATGTGGAGGAATAAAGAAGCCGCTCGACGTCAGGAGCAAGCAAGAATAGCTCAAAGTCGGCTTGGATTGGTGGAAGACATCATTCAAGTGCCCTGAGGTCTGGTGAGGAAAGTCATCGGAAGACTTGGGAAAGTGATGCAGGAGATCGTGAATAGATCCGGTGTGATGAGAGTGAGGATTCCAGCTGATGACGAAGCCCAGGTCGTGGGTGAAGAGGGGATGGTTCAGTTCCTCGTTGTTGGATCCATGGAGAACCTTGAGAATATCCGGATGCTCCTGGAGTATCGTGTGGCGTACTTGAAAGACGTAGAGCAGCTAAGACTTGAGAGGGAGCAGGTCAACAGAGAGCTGCAGGAAATGGGAAGAAGACGGCCGCCACCTCCAAACCGCGGTATAGAGAGGCAAAGAGGATCGCTTAAGACTGGAAGTCCTCAAGCTGGAGCTAATACAGGAAATAGGTGGCCTGATGGAAGAGGTAGAAGTAGTGATGCCTCAGTTAGCTCAGTGCTGAGTGACCTAAGCAGGAGAACCTGTAGTGCACGAAATGAAAAGGAGTCAGACCAGACAGGACGTATGGGTGCAAGGGAATTGCGACGTCGTACTGACCGCTGGGGATGCGGGTGGTCTGACAAGGGGGCATCGTTATCAAAGCACGTGACAGAGTCGGATGACGGACGCCTACATAACAGTTCAGTAGCAGGGCCCAACTTTGACAGATGGCTTAACTGTCGGAGACGACCGAGAAGAGTCTCTGGTCGCGTAATGGAAGGTGCCAAGCCTCACGGCTTTAAGCAGAGGGGGAGGTATGTAGCGATACTAATGGTCGCATAGTGAATGGAAGGTATGTATCACAGGGATGGTGCTGCCCATATACCTTAGCCCTGGGTAGGGGCATCACCATACCTATGTATGTGTCTTAAGGACCTGTGGTGATGTCATGATCACCTGACCAGTGCATGTGATGTTACCTCACCTGTGGGTGTGGTTACAGGCTATGTAACAGAGGTGTTTAGCACAGGTGAGGAGTGTTGTGGAAGTCTGCCAGTGTGGACAGACTTCCATGTGTCCAGGCGGGACACTACAGAGAGGTCTCTGTGTTTGAAGGGAGAAGCCTTCCTGTATCTGTGGCTACAGATAGAGCCTGAGTGCTGGACATTGCACAAGCCTGTGTGCCCACAGGACTAGGAGAGCAGAGCTCTGACATGGACATTGTTACTGTGTCAGCATGTTATAAAGACTGTTTACCTTTCTTTTGCTGATTTGATGGTTTATGAAGCCAATAAACCCACATGCAAGTTGAAGAGAATGTGCCTCCTGTCTCCTCCTACGCCGCCAAGTGAGTACGATCCTTACAGGGGATAGTTTTGACGTAACTTTTCACTAAAGGCTTCTACATTGTATGAGGAGGCTGAAAAATGCAAGGAAAAAAGGCTCTTGCTTTTCTAAGTGCAGAATAACAGCATTTCTGCACTAAAAAAATGAAAAAGGGCTGTGGAAAATCTGACCAAAAAAGCATAAAAAATGGGTAGAATGCATCAATACATTACAGAAAGATGCAGTAGTTAATCAGGGCAGATTGATATCTCCTATTTTGCTTAAAGGGTATGCCACACTGAACAATATCGCTAACGGATCGCTAAAAAACGTCACTATTTAGCGATCCCGTTAGCGATGTTGTTCAGTGCGGCATCTGCCAGCGACGAGCTTCCTGCTGTGATCTCGCTCGTCGCTGGAATCGTTCCGGACCCTATTTTCTCGTCGGCGCTCCCGCTGGGTAAGTATATATCGCTAGTGTGGCACCTTTTCTTAGCGATTTAGCGGTACTTTTGTACCGCTAAAGTCGTTAAGAAGATCGCTAACGGCGATAGCGTCGTTAACTATATCGCTAAATGTGGCCGCACTTAGCGATATAGAAACAATCCCGCTAGCGATCGCATTAGTATGCGTCGTTATCGTGATCGCTAGCGGGATTGTTTAGTGTGGCAGTACCTTAACACACCTCAAAACATGTGTAAGACGAGCCAGCTACAAGCAGGCATGGATTTACCTGGCATTTTGTACAATTTTGGTGCTTCCAAAGTAAAAGGTTTGTTGGAGTGTTATAGACCACGCCTCTCCAGCTAAACTCCACCCACTCTTGTAACACATTTCAAATGTGTCGAGATCTGGGAACAAGCCGAAAGCGATTCCACAAATATGGTGCAAATGGATTCATACAGTCACCAAAATATGAGGGTGGACTTGTGGTTCACACCAAGGTAATTCCCCTAGAGCTCAACTGGATTATGAGTTCTAGTCCCAGGACCAGAACATCTCTAAGCCAGGGTCAGA
The DNA here is from genome assembly GCA_033576555.1 of Oophaga sylvatica. NCBI lineage: Eukaryota > Metazoa > Chordata > Amphibia > Anura > Dendrobatidae > Oophaga > Oophaga sylvatica. Next base: position 439,941,909 of record JARQOD010000002.1, on the reverse strand, counting down.
CATGCGTGGAACTCGTACCAGTCTCACATGTCAATACCCGGCACTGCCGCCGGCACTCGGACAGGAGCGTGCGGTTGCATGTATTTATATGCAGCCATATGCTCCGGTCCGAGTGCCGGCGGCAGTGCCGGGTATTGACATGTGAGACTCGTGTGAGTTTCTCGCATGTCTGACCCCGGCCTAACAGAGATTGTAGCAGAACTTTGTAAAGGCTCTAGCTGAAAAATTGCACCTAGTGTGAATCTTAGAAGTCTAATCCCTTTGGAGCTCACGGTACATAATTTGCAGGTTCTACTCCAGCTTTATTATTGGTCTCTGAAAAGAAAGGAGCAGTACCATAATATGCTACCACCTTCTACACTAGACATTGTATGGTCTTTTACTTACAATGCGCTATAAATCACAACTGGAACAAAAAGTTAGTGCATTATTCACATGTTAGTATCTTGGTCAGGATATTGCATCAGTATTTGTAAGCCAACATCTATAAAACTGCAGAGTCCCATTCTTGGGGTTTTAGAGTCCCTATCGCGGGATCACTAGATACTTTTAACCCAGATCCCTGCTGTAAAATTCATGTACTTCCTGGAAAGTTATTTTCTCTGTAGAAGCCCCCTCCAGAGTATTTGGGATATCCATAAGAATAATTGTCTGGAGAACAAAAGGAGAGCGCAACAATAAGTGCTGGGTCACACCAACAGTTAAGTATCCTCAAACCATTTAATGTGTGAGGTTGCTTTCATCCTAAAGAGTGGGCTCACTCGCAATTTTCCCTAAGAACACAGCCATGAATAAAGAATGGTATTTAAACATCCTCCAAGAGCAACTTCTCCCACCAATCCAGAAGCAATTTGGTAATGAACAATGATTTTCCATCATGATGGAGCACCATGTCACAAGGCAAAATGATAACTAAGTGGCTCAGTGAGTATGACATTGAAATTTTGTGTCCATGGCCCTAAACTCCCCAGATCTCAATCCCATTGAGAACCTGTGGTCAATTCTGAAAAGCAGGTGGACATACAAAGCACAGAAAGTGTTATAAACTCCACTTCCTGATAAGGCAAGAATGGGTTGTTATCCCTCAGGATGTGGACATAGGAGAAGCTTTGTAATTTATTTATTTATCCATCTGTGATAAACACTAATGAAACATTGATGGTAACAATGGACACACAGGCCACATACTGGTAACACAATGATCCAAAACACTGATGACACGTACACGTTTTAACAAGGATGTCGGACATGTGAATAATGCCTAAAAAGACTGAAGCAGCAAAATTTGTGTCAGTCTCAAAACGTTTGGTCACGACTGTACCACTCTAACTGCGGCAACACAGACAAATCACACCATGTAAAATGTGGAGAGCGTCTAAGACTTCGACAAATGATACTAATAGAAAAATCACAGAAAAGCTGAGAAGGAAGAAAGCAGGATGAACAGAATAGTACTCCATACAATAAACGTGTAATATAAAACCCCCAACCAATAGGAATGAGGAGAAAATGAGAAGGACAAATGGAAATAACTAACAGATTGGGACAGTGACAGAAGGAAAAGAAGAACGAAAAACTGCTCAACTGGGAAAAGCCTAGAAACCACAGAGACATTCATAACTGTTCATTAGAGATGTCGTCTAAACCTATCAATACTCGGTCCCCTGGAGAGTTGGCCCAGTTAAAAGGGTTGACCTCGCCTAAAAATTACTGTTTATAAATACAGTAACTCACCAACATGCCTACGCCCCCCAACAACCCATTAAAAAAGCATACTCCCCTTAATCTGTCCGATTGATTAATATGTCAACTTTTAGGGTTGAGGCGGTTCCTATCTATTTTGGAAGTCTTTTTGGTGGTGTATTTTCTATCTAACCTGCCCATTACCTTAGTCCTTCTCTTCCTCCCTTACCTACACTCTAGGATAATATTTAATTACTTTTGTACAGTCATTGGTCAATGTTTGATATGGAGATGCCATTGAGCTTTTTTATAAATCTTTTGGATATTTACTAAAATTAATTCCTGGAGAGGTTTAATTTTACCTTTTGGTGTCACTTGTGGGTGTTTCTGCTTTTTTTATACCTCATGGGCTCTGCAAATGCAACATGGGGTCCAGATATGAGCTCTCAAAATTAAATAGTGCTCTTTCCTATTGGAGCCCTGTTGTGTACCTAAACAGACGTTTGACACCTGTGGGATATCACTGCATTCAGGAAGAACAGCGTAACAAATTAAGGCATCCATTTTCTTCTATTACACCCTGTGAAAATTAATAATTCAGAGCTCTAAGATTTCACTTCGAAAAAGTAATTTTTCGTTTTTATAACCAAATGTTACAAAATTCAGTGAAGCACCTATGAGTACAAAATGGTCAACACACCCCTAGATGAATTCCATGAGTGGTCTAGTTTCCAAAATGGAGGGGTTTCTGCTGTTGCAACATCTTAGGGGCTCTGCAAATGCAACATGACGTCAGGAGTCAATTTACTGTGTGCCCAAACAGCAGTTTTTGACCAGATTTGGGGTAAAATTGTTTAACAAATGTTGGGGTCCATTTTATCCTGTGACCCCTTGTGGGTTCACTTGTGGGGATTTCTGATGGTATTTGAGGGACTTTGTGAATGCAACATGGCGTCCACAGTCTATTCCAGCCACATTTTCACTCCAAAACCCATATAGCGCTTCTTCATTTTTGGAAATGGAATGAACCCAAAGAGCAGGTTCACCACCTATGGGTCGATTTTTTTTTTCTTATTACCCCATGAGTAAATGAAAAACTAAGAATTTTAGTAGAAAAAAAAATAATTTTTTGTTCGACTTTACCTTAATTCCTGTGTAGCACCTGAAGGGTTAAATTTCCTAACAGCAGTTTAGCATAATTTGAGGGGTACATTTTTAATGGTATCACTTTTAGGGAATATCCAATATACAGGCCCCTCAAAGTCATGTTAAAGGGAATCTGTCACCGCATTTTCGCCCTATAAGATAGGGCCACCGCCATCAGGGGCTTATCTACAGCATTCTGTAATGCTGTAGATAAGCCCCCGATGTTACCTGAAAGTGAAGAAAAACGAGTTATATTATACTCACCCAGGGGCGTTCCGCCGTCCGTTCGGGTCAGATGGGCGTCGCGGTCATGTCCGGGGCCTCCCATCTTGTGATGAAGCCGGCGTGTTCTTTCTGCCCCGTCGCGGCTCCTGCGCAGGCGCACTGCTCTGCCCTGGTGAGGGCAGAGCAGAGTACTACAGTGCGCAGGCGCCGAAACCTCTCTGACCTTTCCCGGCGCCTGCGCACTGTAGCACTCTGCTCTGCCCTCACCAGGGCAGAGCAGTGCGCCTGCGCAGGAGCCGCGACGGGGCAGAAAGAAACACGCCGGCTTCGTCACAAGATGGAGGCCCCGGACATGACCACGACACCCATCTGACCCGAACGGACGGCGGAACGCCCCTGGGTGAGTATAATATAACTCGTTTTTCTTCACTTTCAGGTAACATCGGGGGCTTATCTACAGCATTACAGAATGCTGTAGATAAGCCCCTGATGGCGGTGGCCCTATCTTATAGGGCGAAAATGCGGTGACAGACTCCCTTTAAATTTGAATAGGTAAAAAAGTGATTTGTAAACTTACTTAAAATGCTAAATTGCTGCTAAATTTGAACCCTTCTAACATCCTAACAAAATAAAAGGACATTTGAAAAATGTGCCAAAATTCATCAGTTATCAAACTTCTCAATTATGAGGTAAAAGTAGACAAGAGGAGGGAGGAGCTAGAGGCAGAGCTCCTCCCTTCTCCTCCTCTTATATCTACAGAGACTTGGAACCAATAGCAACAGCCATCTCCTATCTCAGTAATGAGAAAGTCTGCCTTCACCTCAGAATTAAGACTTTTGATAATGACTGATCAATTCTGGCAGAGAAAGAAGCAGATTTATCTGATAAGATATAGTATAAAGTTGATCATTTTCATGTGTACTATAGATTTCTGAAATAAAAATGAAAACTACAGTTTTGAACGCTTTTACGAGGCTTTAAGCTTATAGCTAGTGATGAGCGAACGTGCTCGGATAAGGTGTAATCCAAGCACACTTGGGTGCTAACTGGGTGACTTCGGCGTGCTCGAATAATATGTTCAAGTCCCCGCGCCTCCATGTCTCATGACTGTTTATGACAGCTGCAACACATGCGGAGATTCCATAACAAACAGGCAATCGCTCCATGTGTTGCGGCTGTCTAACAGCCACGTGACATGCAGGCGCGGGGATGCAAACATATTTTTGAAGAACGTCGAAAACATTCAGTTAGCACTAGTGATGAGTGAGTGTGCTCGTTGCTCGGGTGGTCTCCGAGTATTTTGGTGTGCTCGGAGATTTAGTTTCTGTCGCCACAGCTGCATGATTTGTGGCTGCTGGACAGCCTGAATACATGTGGGGAATGCTAGTTAGCACCCAAGCGTGCTTGGATAACACGAGAATGTTCGCTCATCACTACTTACATCCAAAATTCAAGAACCTTTCAGCTAGCTCTAACTTTGTCACTGGTGCCATTATGCACCATGACTGCTAGGTCCTCTCCCAGTAATCTATCAACTCAATCCACAATTTTTCAAACTTTAGCGCCTGGAAAAAAACTCAACATTCGATCCTGGGTTTTGTGACCGACTGCCGTGTCTGTTCCTCTAATGTCTACGCTCCTATTCCCCACCTCACTGGAGCAGAGACTCCCCCAGCTATTGCTGCACAAATACTACCCCTGGACCGACATCCCATCACCTTCCAACCTAGTAAACTAGTTCGGATGTGCCTCCCTGACTGTCTTCCCTCTACTCTGCCATCTATCACCCACTAGCTGCCTCACTGCCTTGAAGCTCCATACTCCATCCTTCCCCACATGTACCCCGGCGAGCATCTACTCAGTGAGCAGCAAACTCCTTTCCACATTGTCTATGGATCTCCGTGTTGCCAGCTGCTCATTCATATCCAATGTTTGGGCTTCCAAATGTATAACTTGCATCATCTCGCACAGCAGAATCCACCCTCAAACGACCGGTCAAGGATTGCTTACATGCGACTAGATGCACACTGGATGGCATTGTCAATAATGGAGCACATGTTACTAATGGGGACTACACTACACAGCATATGAACAAGTGACTGTACACCCTGAATTAGTACAAAGTACACCCTTCTAAGCTCATTGCATCCAAAGTCACTAGATCACAAGACACACACTGAAAACACTTAAAACACCACTCTAGGTTTTTCTTTTTTAATTGTAGCGCTGGAGTGGTGCTTCTAATGTAAGGAGCCTGCACCTAGATTTATACTTACCTGGTCGGTCTCCAGCAATTTGTGATCTGCAGGATTACTTCAGTGTCTGTTGGAGTGAGCCAAAGTCATTTTTCAATGCAAGTCTATGATCGTCTCGCTCTGGCCTTGCTCTGCTCGCATAAACTTACTTAGAGAGCCAGCGATCAGGGATCTTAGATTAGAAGCACCACTCCAGCGATGAAAAATAAAATGCTGGAGTGGTGCTGGTGTTTTAAGACAAAAGACACTTAGGTCCTGTTCACACTAGGTTTCTGCGCTCAGGTGTTCTGCCTGAATAGAAAACCCGCATCAGGGCAATATTTTTTTTTCTCTTAAAGTGTCCATGGTATGGAAACGTATACAAATGAGGAGTGCAACATTTCTGTGCCTGTCTGAACAGATGGACACTTTTAGAAAAATAAAGAAACACAAAAATTTGCAGTCAGGTCGCAACACTGCAGTCTATCTACTCATCAGGTGTTAGTCTGAATTCCATTTTTAAGGGTGACTGAGGCTGAACCCTCAAACGCACTGCAGAAAATCAGTGTGAACATAGCCTTAGGAACACAACACTCACGAGCTCGCCAACTCGCTTTTTAAGATGCTTTATTTCTACTTTATGTACAGCATACGACTCACTGCTTTGTTTTATGGCATCCAGGGCATTCGAAGCTACAGCTTTTATTTCTCAGTGTTTCCCCACCTGCCCTAACTGATGGTGCTGCACGGTTTGGTGGCGGTACACAGTGTTGTTCTCTCTGTAGCAGTAGTTGAGTAGTAGTAATCAGTCAGCAGTGATAGCTGTGCTGTATTCTGCTCAATGATGTGCTCCCCTGGCAGTATGATGGGCACCTCCTCGTGAACTAAGGGTAATCACATGACCGGGTAAAGCAGATGCCTGTCACAAGTTAGAGGGCATTATGGGCTCTGTTCTTTAATGGACGTTTCCCTTTAGGGCACTGGGAACGCTGGGCACAGACTCACATGTACACCAACAACTGAGCACACAGCATGTGGATGACATTTTTCCAGTGATATTTTTTATTGCATCCTTTCACAGTTATAGTTACATGCTAGACCAACACCTACTTTGCCTACTCTCACCTTCACCATGACGTGTTCCTGGGAAACGTTCTCAACTCTTAGGCTGTGGTTCCGCGATCCGGAACCACAGCGCTTTGGACGGAGCGGAAAGTCCGCTCCGCCCAAAGCCCCGCCCCTAGTGAACGCGCGGTCAATCCGGATGTGTTCATGGAACACATCCGGAACACATCCGGAATGACCGCAGGGCTACACAGGCCTGTGTTATTTCCCTTGCGGCGACGCAGCATCGCCGCAAGGGAATAGGACATGCTGCGGTCTAAAAAGACGCGCCGCATGTCCGTTAACGCAGGTCTGCCGCCTGCGTGTTTTTAAGCATAGTGGAAACGGGATTTCTTGAGATCCCCTCCACTATGCTGTAACATCTGGACGCTGCGTGTTTGACGCTGCACCAGCGCACAGCGTCAAACACGCAGCAATTCCTGAAGCATTCCGGATCGTGGAAACACACCCTTCTGGTTTTGGCTTCTTACAAATACTGTCCAGAATAATAGCATAAAAAGGACTGAGTGGAATGTGTCTAATTACAGGTCCCAGATGGGAACTAATGGCTAAGAGGCAACTGGTGTCCTGTAGACAATTACATTTTACAACTAGTTTGCACAGCTGAAAGAGGCAGGCAGTGACACGCCGAGTGACCTCTTCGCTCTCTAGTGTAAACTTTGTTTTAAATCTCTTCAAAACCAAATTAATTTGTGATTTCTATATGTTTAGAATTTTCCAAATCCATAAGGTTCTTGCAAAACAGAATAGTTGGGAATTCGATTGGCACAAATCCTGCAAAATGATGCCCAGATAGCTGCTATTTTGCTGGATTATTTGGGCTAAGAAGGGTATGTCATATGGGCCAGAAAGGGGTTAGAAAAACATGATACCTCACCCCTCATTTGTCCATCACCAGTGTTTCCCGCCACTCCTCCACTGGCTCGTTATGGTCCCACTCCTCTCCAGCACCATGCCCCTCTTCTCTGTTCTGACGTCATCAAATCATAACATGTGGTCACGGCAAAGAGTGAAGCCAGTGAGGACCAGCAGGAAGCTGCTTTTTGAACTTCTTCCTGGCCCATATGAATTTATCCTTCCTGGCCAGTAGGTCTATACAGCAAAATGATGGCCAGTTGGACAAATTAAATTCCCCAAAATTATTAATTACTAGAATTGCTTGAATTTAGGAAATTCTATATGCATTGAAGCAAAAATTAAGAACATTTCATGTTTTTCGGGTCGGGAAATAAATAAAATGGCTTTTTTAATGGCTCATTTGGTTTGCATCAAATGCATTCAAGAGAATCAGTTGAATTTGAATAGTGGCAGATTTGTCAAACTCTAACACTCCTCAAAATATAGTTAGACATTAAATGAACTGAATATTCTTATGCCAAATGTAATAAGAAACACCAAAAAGAAAGTCCAAACATGAAAGCCCTTCCCAGTAATCAAAAACCAAAAAAGCTAAGGGAATTAGGCAAATAGTACAAAATTATTTATTGAATAGAATACAATCAAACAGGAGAGAAATCACAAGATACAAAACGCCAGGAGTGCAAAAAATGTTCAATAATGCTTGTCCTATCTGTCACATTACAGGCTGTGATATTGAGTCTTTTTTCTGTCATTATTATTACAACATATGGGGCAAATGATTAGATCTGTCATTTATTCCTCATCTAGGCATTATTGAACATTTTTTGCACTCCTGGCATTTTGTATCTTGTGATTTCTCTCCTGTTTGATTGTATTCTATTCAATAAATAATTTTGTACTATTTGCCTAATTCCCTTAGCTTTTTTGGTTTTTCAAATGTAATAAGGTAGATTGTGAGCCTCATTGTAACATATGGAAAGGATGATCTGTGTACAGCGCTGCAGAATATGTGAGCACTATATAAGGGCCTGTGCACACGTTGCGGATTTGCATGCGGTTCGGCAGCGGTTTTAGCCCTGCGGTTCCGCTGCAGTTCCGCAGGCAGTGCACAGTGTCATGTAAATCTATGGAAAATAACTTTCACTGTGCACACGCTGCGGAAAAAACGCGCGGATTCACCGCGGTCTTTTTTCCGCAGCATGTCAATTCTTTGTGCGGTTCTGTAGCGTTTCTGCACCCATTAAGGCCTCTTTCACACATCCATTTTTTGCTGTCCGGCGGGATCCGGCTTGTTTTGCAAAAAACAGATCCTTTTTTTATTCCGCCGGATCCGTTTTTTTCTGATTGAGTTGCATTAGCGCCGGATCGCGCCGCATGTGCTTGCGTTCATCCGTTTTTTTGCTGGATCCATCTGAAATTTAGTTTCCGGCGGCCGGCGAAAAAAACGGACAGCAGCGGATGCAAGTCAATGGGAGAATCCGGCCACCGGATCAGTCTTTAGCCTGATCCGGCCACCGCATTCCGTTTATCAGCTCTGAGCATGCCCAGTCTCTCTCTATCTCTCTCTCTCTCCACCCCCTCGTTTCAGGCAAGCGCAGACTGCATTTTTCAGGTTCAAAAGTTCAGCATGGATCCGACTAAAAATCGGATCCGTTGCATCAGTTTTTTCACCATCTGCGCCGTGTCCGCCTTTTTACATATTGGACGGATTGTGTCGGACGGCGAAAAACAGATGTGTGTGAAAGTAGCCTAAGGGCCTGTGCACACGTTGCGGATTTGCCTGCGGATTTTTCCGCACAGAATCCGCACCTCTTGGCAGAAAACGCAGGTGTGGTTTTGGCGCGGTTTTTGACTCAGTTTTCCAGAGCGGTTTTGCCTTTGAATTGTCTTCGTTTTTTACAGCAATAAAAGATATATAAACTTTGACAAACTTGACTGAGGAAAAAAAAAAAGTGATGTCATTTCCTTGACCAACCCCTTCTCTTCCATTCTCCATTATAAACAGCTGACATGTGCCCGCAATAGGCGCGAGCGGAATCCCCATCTGCCCGCGCCTATTAATTAGTTAAATCCCGCTGTCAAAGCTGGCATTTAACTAGCGCTTCCGGCCGCCGGACCGGAAATGAGCGCATCGCCGACCCCGCGTTGCCTTAACAGCCAGAGGTCTCATAAAGACATCTATGGTTGTTGTCGGCACATTGCTGTGAGCGCCGCCCGGTGGCCGGCGCTCACAACAATGAAGTAAATCTGCTACATATGGGCGATCTGCTCATCGCCCATATGTAGCAGAGGCGATCGAGTTGTGCATGCTTCTAGCCTCCATAGTTGAAGCATGCCAAAAGTAAAAGAAAAAAGTTTAAAAATTGAAAAAAAAAAAAAAAACATAAAAAGTTCAAATCACCCCCCTTTCGCCCCAATCAAAATAAAACAATAAGAAATAAATCACACATACACATATTAGGTATCGCCGCATTCAGAATCGCCCGATCTATCAATAAAAAAAAAAGGATTAACCCAATTGATTTTTTTTCTCGCGACGAAGTTTAGCAAAGCGCCAGAATTACATTTCTTTGGTCACCACGACATTGCATTAAAATGCAATAACGAGCGATCAAAAGAACATCTCTGCACAAAAGTGGTGTCATTAAAAACGTCAGCTCGGCACGCAAAAAATGAGCCCTCACCAGGCACCAGATCATGAAAAATGGAGATGCTATGGGTCTTTTAAAATGGCGCAATTTTTTGTTTTTGTTTTTTTTTTAGCAAACTTTGGAATTTTTTTTCACCACTTAGATATAAGAGAACCTAGACATGTTTGGTGCCTATAAACTCGTAATGACCTGGAGAATCATAATGGCAGGTTTAGCATTTAGTGAACCTAGCAAAAAAGCCAAACAAAAAACAAGAGTGGGATTGCACTTTTTTTGCAATTTCACAGCCTTTGGAATTTTTTTCCCCTTTTCGAGTACACGACATGGTAAAACCAATGGTGTCGTTCAAAAGTACAACTCGTCCCGCAAAAAATAAGCCCTCACACGGCTATATTGACGGAAAAATAAAAAAGTTATGGCTCTGGAAAGAAGGGGAGCGAAAAACAAAAACGCAAAACCGAAAAAAAAATAAAGTTTTTTTTTGTTTTAGACCATTTTTTGGGGGGTTTAACCAAAAGGGCATGGTGGAAAAATTTGAGTGGGCTCCCACGCAATTTTCTGTGCCATAACCAAAGGGGCATGGTAAAAAAATTTGCGTGGGCTCCCGTGCAATTTTCTGCGCCAGAGTGGGAAAGCTGACGGCTGCGGTCTGGTATTTGTAGCCAGGAGGGGCGCCAACATCCATGGCCCCTTCCTAGGCCATGAATATCAGCCCGCAGCTGTCTGCGTAGCCTTTACTGGCTATAAAATAGGGGGACCCAAAAAAAAAATGACGTGGGGTCCCCCTATATTTTTATAGCCAGAAAGACTACGCAGACAGCTGCGGGCTGATATTCATAGCCTAGGAAGGGGCCATGGATATTGGCGCCCCCCCGCTACAAATACCAGACAGACCGCAGCCGTCAGCTTTCCCACTCTGGCGCAGAAAATTGCGCGGGAGCCCACGCAAAAAATTTTAACAAGCCACTTTGGTTATGGCACAGAAAATTGCGGGGGAGCCCACTCAAATTTTTCCACCATGCCCCTTTGGTTAAACTCCCCCCCCAAAAAAAATGGTTTAAAACAAAAAAAAAAACTTTATTTTTTTTTCGGTTTTGCGTTTTTCTCTGAGATGCGCCAATTCTGGCACTTAGCCTCTCTCTTCCCACTCCCCGGTGGGATATGGGGTAATAAGGGGTTAACGTCACCTTTGATTGTTAGGTGACATTAGCCCAGGTTAATAATGGAGAGACGTCAATAAGACGCCGATCCATTATTAATCCGAAAGTAATAAAAGGTCAAATAAAACACACAGACATTAGATAAAAATACTTTAATGGAATAAATAAACAAAGTTTTTGACCAAATTTTATTTACCTGGTATCCGACCAAAGCCCTCGTTCTCCTAGGAAAAAAAATAAATAACAAAGCAATTGTATACTCCGTGGTCCGACGCAGTCCATTACTATCGAGTGTCCCTCGATGATCTGCCATGGAGAACAGTCACATCAGGAGATGTGAGTGCTCTCCACGGCTCCGGCAACACACTGACAGGAGCTAAGCTCCTGCAGTGTGTTACTGCGCATGCGCGAGAGTTTACCGGAGGTCATTGACTCCGGTATTCTCGCTTTACGGCATAGCTGGTGGGAAAATTCTCACGCAGCTCTAGTGCCGTAAAGAGACAGCACGGAGCTGCAGAACTCCGGGAAACTCAGCGATACACTGCCCGGAGCATAGCTCCGGGCAGTGTATCGCTGGAGGACAGAACAGATCGCCGTGGGACACTCGATTAGGATTTCTGCGGACCAGGGAGTATTTATTGCTTTATTTTTTTCGGATTTTTTCCTAGGTGACCGAGGGCTTCGGGGAAGATGTGCTGTATGGTCAGTATGTACTCTGTGTTGTATGCACTGTCTGTCATGTATGTTACATGTATTGTATGTTACGTGTATGTGTTTATGTGTTTTCTGTTTTTTTACTCACGATTGTGCTCAGTCACCGGACACAGGGACTACTCTCCCATCCTATAGCCTGATGGGAGTAGCAGTCCCATACGGCGACTGAGCACAATTCTCGCACTATCGTCGCATGGGGACCAACAGACTTCACACAGACAGACGCACACACACACAGACAGACTTCACACACATACGTACCAAATCAAATCAGACGGCCTACATCCATCCCCATGCGACGATAGCCCTCCATGCTGCTTGCAGTATGTCGACGCCTTCTCCACACACACACAAATCTCCGCCCACACACTTCTTCCCTCCTGACATCACTTCCCCCTTTGACACCCCAGTCCGCAGCAAAACCGCAGATCTTTTTTCCATCTGCGGTTTTGCTGCGGGTTTGACGGACATAATAGAAGTCAATGGGTGCGGAAACGCTACTGAACTGCAAAAAGAATTGACATGCTGCGGAAAAAAACGCGCGGTGAATCCGCGCGTTTTTTTCCGCAGCATGTGCACAGCAGACCTGCGGTTCCCATAGGATTACATTGGATGTGCACTGTGTTGCGGGTTGGATGCGTTTCCGCACGTTAAAAAACGCAGCGGAAACGCATCTAAAAACGCAACGTGTGCACAGGCCCTAAGGCTCACACTGGAAAACCACATCAAAACCGAACCTGCGTTTTCTGCCAAGAGGTGCGGATTCTGTGCGGAAAAATCCGTTGGCAAATCCGCAACGTGTGCACAGACCCTAAGCAACGTTCAAGAAATATTTCCTTATGGCAATTAGTAAGATAAGCATTCAGGTCAGAAAAACATTAAGGGTTGGAGGCAGACATAAAGATATAAATATTAAGGGTGAGTTTCCACGGTCAGGATACGCTGCGTGTTTGGCGCTGTGCGCTGGCGCAGCGCCAAACACGCAGCGTCCAGATGTTACAGCATAGTGGAGGGGATTTCAAGAAATCCCGTCTCCACTATGCGTAACAATACGCAGGTGGCAAACCTGCGTAAACGGACATGCGGCGCGTCTTTTTAGACCGCAGCATGTCCTCGCGTATTGCGGCGACGGTGCGTCACCGCAACAGAATTAACACAGGGCTATGTAGCCCTGCGCTCTTTCCGCAGGTGTCCTGAACACCTCCGGAAAGATCGCGCGTCATAAAGGGGGCGGGGCTTAGACGGAGCGGAATTTCCGCTCCGTCCAAAGCGCTGTGGTTCCGGACCGTGGAACCACAGCCTAACCCCTTCACAACCTTGGGATTTTCCATTTTTGTTTCTGCTCCCCTTCTTCCCATGGCCATAACTTTTTTTTATCAATATAGCCTGTCTTAGGCCTTGCTTGTTACCGAACGATGTTTAATTTTTGAACGACACCGTGGATTTTACCATATAGTGAACTGCAAAACGCGGAAAAAATTCCAAGTGTGATGAAATTGCAAAAAAACAAAGCAATTCCACAACTGTTTTTTTTTGGTTCACTAAATGCTAACAATGCCAAAAAACATAATTCTGATGTTTTGACTCTTTTTCTCGTTACGCCGTTTACCTATTGGATTAATTTAGTTTATAGTTTGATAAGATTGGCAGTTTATGAACACAGAGATACCAAATATGTGTATTTTTTTATTATTGTTTTATTTTGAATGGGGCAAATGGGGAGTGATTTGAGCTTTTATAATTTTTTTTAAAAACCTTTTTTTCTACTTGTTACTTGCTTCAATAGTCTCTTTGTGCTACACATGATGTCGGCTGTCATGCCAACCCATCAGCGTCCTGCAATCATATGACAGGAGCGCCGATGGGTGGGGTTTATGACACGCTTCCAGCGCGAGCATGTCAAATGTCGCTTTTAGTGATTAACCATGGCATTTAACATGTTAACAGTTGTGGGTGGATCGCGATTGTACCCGTGGCTGTTAGGGGCACATGACAGCTGATCAAATCAGCTGTCATGTGTCTGAAAAGATGTGGGCTCAATGCCAGGGCCAGCATCAAATGCCTATGATGTACCTATACGTCATAAGTCATGAAGAGGTTAAAATACTAAAAAAAAATCCTTTTAAAGGGTTGTATGACCAGAAAGCAGATTTTGTCAGAAGATACAGCTAGCTAGCCATTTCCCTTGCAGGGAGCTCTAAGCAGGGGTTTCCTCTCTATGTGCCTTTTAACATTACATAAGGACAAGGGTTGTCTTCCTCAGAAAACCCCTTAATGGTAAGACTAATTCAATTACCAAATCTAATTTGATGCACAGGAAGCCATCAGCAAACCAAGCAGAGAGACAATCAGTCATTTTTATATAATGAGAGGAATGAATTAATAAATGATGTTTGCTCATTAGGGCTTGTTGAGACGAGCATATATCAGTCCATGTGCAGTCCTTATAAAAAACAGGCAGCATGAGAACAGCATCACTACAAGTCAATGTTACATTACCGTTTGTACGCACGGACCATCGCAGAATGCTTATTTTCATCTGCATTTTGGATCAGACTCGCCCATTATAAGTCAATGGGTGAACAAAAAACGGATCCTATAGGGTTTATCATCCGTATGTCATGTGTTTGTCACAGATCCATTGCAATTATTAAGATGGGAAATAACAAATGACCTTAATTATTTATTAAATTGTTCATGTAAGAAACAGATGCCATACAGATGACTGAATGCGTGCCCTTGGCTGAACCCGTTCAGATGAGAATATGAAAAATAATCCAGAAAAATCAGATGACTTTCATGAGTATTGGCATCCATGGTTTTTTTTATATCTCTATGAATACATCAACTGTTTAAAATGTACATGATCAAAGGGAGTTTCCAATGTCAAGAATTGAAGAAGCAGAGCAGAACGATAAATAGGGTTGTGGGCAAAGAGTAAGTATAGGGGCTCAATCAGATGTCTGTGCAACTTGGTCTGATCAACGTGGCCATTACCACCATACAAAGATGAAATACCGCCATTATACATTAAGCACTCCCCTACTGTGCTCGGGACAGTCATAAAACACATGCATGCTGCTCCACATGTACCCTAGATAAGGGAGCGAGAACTGTGCAGGAGGCTGAGGAATCAGCCCTGGGGAGAGAAGAAGCAGTTTTCACATCTCATTATCTAGCGTCCATGTAATCAGATTTTTATACGTCCAGAAGATACTAAACAGAAGACTTTTCTGCGCCCGCACCGTCATCCACATATCAGCTATTAGGTATTTTTAGGGATGTTTTTAACCTAAAACTGTGTGAAAATCTTGAACTGCACAAGACCAGAAAGAAGTACAGACAGAGCAGAGATAATCAATTAGAAGACGCCTAACCGAAGTCAAGTGACCACATGATATGACAAGGTCATGCAGCATCTTTTGTCGGCGGCGCTCTATTTTAGACTGTCTTCATGTTCTCCACCCTTATAAGAACATTTTGCTCCAGGCCTTGATATTTACACATCTAAAAGTTCGCTCCAAAGGATACAAGTCAAAAAGTCACAAGACAGGTCAATATTTGACTACACCCGGAGTGTTTAATAGGAAAAGTGGAGTTTAAGGGCTGACGAGCGTGATTTATGGATGAGTGCTGCATCAGACATCACACTACCAATGCAATGAAATAGGGCTGAGCAGATGACAGGTCGCGGCACACACATTCTCTTCAGTGTCGTAGATGAGAATCTCCTATACAAGTCTAAAAGTGCGCTGATCCTTACAGATCCGCCGTGTAGCATCCGATTTGCACAAATACATTGCCATTATTAATCTAAGAAGCTGTATCTGATCATGTGCACACTGATGTCACACGGACATAATAAATGGACACACGGGTGACAATATAGACAAAATCATCCAAGCTTTCTGGAAGAAACTCAATTTTTCCATTGAAATGTTTTTTTGGGCATGTGGTTCAAAGCGCTGTAAAAGTCTTCTCGTTCAGATATTCAAACAATTTTTGCATCTTTTTTCGTCAAAAGTTGGGCTTAATTTTCATGTTATTCTCTTTTTTTACATTTCTGCTGATATCATAAAAGACCTTTGTGGGGCAGTTCAACATTAATACTTTTTTTTAAAAAATCTGATTTCCCCTGTAACTGGGTCTGGTATATTAGCCCCTGTTATAGGGTAAATGCTGGTGCACAGCAGAGCTGACTGGGTCTCCTGCTCCCTCCTAAGGCTATGTTTCCACGTGGCGTGTTGGCAGTGCTTTGGATGCCCAAAGTGCTGCCGGCTTCTGTACGCACGGTGATTCCGCATGTCTTCATTGAACACATGCGGAATCACCGCATCCTATCCATAGATTGAGCGTCTCCGCAAGATAAATAAACATGCTGAGTTCTAGAAAGACGTGCTGCATGTTCGGATACGCAGGGCAGCCGGATGCGGCCCTTCATGCATAGTGGAGATGGGATTTCAAAAAATCCCCTCCACTATGCTGTAAGATCTGGACGCTGCGGATTGGATGCTGCGGCTGTACACAGCGTCCAATCCGCAGCAAATACTGAAGGAATCCGGCATGTGGAAACAAATCCTTACACCCAGCGATCACATGCTCACTTGGTTAAGAGGATAAAGCACTGTGTATAGAGCGATCGAGAAGGCAGAGACATATTATCACAAGAAAACCTGATTCGGGGATATATGCTTATTGTCATATTTAATCTTGAAATTACAACCCTTGTAGGTGGTTACTGGTTTGTGCTTAAATTATGAACACAGTTTTCCAAAGAGCAAATAAAAACAGTTTAGCACACTATCGGAAATTATTAGAATTATTGCGCCACATCACTATACAAATAAAATGTCACTTTAATAATTGTAACTGCCTAAAAAGAGATTAAAGTCTCCCACCGCCGACATATTTTGGTGCAATAGGCAACTTGCGGCTGTACTACAGACGGCTGTAAACTGAGAAGCTGAGTCTCATATACATGAATATAATACCACATTGATATACTAAGAGATTGCAGGCCAAACTGTATTTTTAACTACACATTTTTGAATAAGTTACAATTGATTAAAAAGAACTTGTGGCAAATCAAAACTGTCCAGTTGTTGCTCTTAATTTAATCCTGGGATTCTCACAGTTTTTATGTGCCAGATATCTGGGTCTTTTAACTTAGTGCTAATTTTTATGATCTGCACCAAGGAGGCGTGTCTGTGAAGGCTCCTTGGGGGTGTGTCTTTAGGTTGATCTGCATAATTACCCTGTAAGCCACGCCCCCTCGGTACAGGCTATGAACATTTGCACCAAATAAAATGGCTCATATTTCTCAAAACAGAATAATCAGTGATCAGCGGGAATAAAATAAGAGCCCCTTTTGATCTAGTGACGTCATCTTTAAAATAAAGTTGTATTCATTAAGTGATATAATATATTCTCACATTGTGGTAAACTGTGATTTTTTTGATGGGCTCTTGGGCAAACTGTGTTCATATTATCACAATCGGTGTAAGGAAGAACAATTACCTACTGCCTTCTGGGGCTAGTTTTGCTTTACACTGGATCAACACTACAAGATAAGATGCACATTTATTTTTAAACAGACCCGAGTAACCACAAGCAGGCAGCAAGTACATTTTGCTGACACTGCCAGGAAAGCAGCCGCAATGAATCTGGAGTCAGATTGCTGATTTATGCATGGTTTATGCACCACTCCAACCTTTCAGTAGTCTCACGCTGCCCTACGCATGGGCAGCACAAAACAGGGACAGGCCAGCTCATTGCAGTGCACCGTGACACACGCTGGAGAAGTCAGATTATGCTGTGGACTTCCCCAGAGAAATGTGCTGCAAACCCAGCAGGCAAATCTGTAGCTGATGAATCCGGTTATTCTAAAAATCCACAAAAATGGGAACTCCTTGTGTAAGAGCTCCAGAAATAAGATTCTGCTCCCATCTGCATTATCTCTATTGTTCTGCTTCATTATAGGAAGTGGAAATAAGAGAAGTGCTGAATCTGCCCTATGGTGGGCACCAACAGTACCCAGATGCCATTCTACTGGTCCGAACAGCGCATTGTCTGGAATTTCTTTAAGGAATCTGCCCTGATCCGCAATGCCAGTGTCAGTCTCCCAAAAATAACAGCAATCTACCATACATAAACGGGACAAAATAGGACACCATATACAAACCAACAGCAAGCCCGTGAGCCAGAACACATATGGGAAACTATTGTCCTACAACCCAAACCCCACAAATCAGTCATCGTATCAGTATCTGACTAATGTCTGACTCTGGGCCTCATCCACTGACTCACACAGGACAGTAAGCACACGCAGACCACTCACTCTGACCACCCAGGGTCACGGCGCCTGGGAATCCACTCAGACCATAGCTATCCAAGTAACCACCATGTCAGCCGCCACATACCGGAAGTGCAATAGATCTTCAAGACCTGGAAACCTCCAGGACAGAAAACGCTGGTGCCTTCTTTTGTGGATGAGTAATAAAAGTTTGAAGATGTTCCTGAACCTATATGGCGGCTGTCATATAACTAGAACTCGGATCACAGAATATTCACAAACTGCTCATTGGGGAATTCATCAAGAATAATGTTTAGGCTGAATTCACACACCCATGTGCCACGGTCGGTAAGGCTGCGGATCTCAAGACCGGCCTCAGGTACCCTGACCAGAATTTTACAGCCCCGGAGACTCACGGACTGGGACACAGACATGTGAATACAGCCTTAGTACGCCGGTCTTGGCCCAAGGTGGTTAGAGGAAAGTGTAAAAAATTAATTAAAGGGGTTGTCCTCTTTCAATTAATGTTTGTCAGTGAGAACAGTAAAAGCAAACCACGCTGTCATCGCCATCTCCAAGTCCACTAGTGTGACCCCACTTGTTCCCGGTGTCTGGCATTGGCTGCGGCGCCATGTTGACAGCGTACAGCCAATTAGTGAGCTCAGCCAGTGTAGACGGGACGCCCCACTTAGAGCCACTGATCTCAGTGACCTGCTGCTGACTTGAAGTCAATGTCAGCCATTGAGAGCAGCGGCGGAGACTCTCCGGTGGAGATGGTCAATTTTAGCAGTTTATTTCTTGTATACTAAACTGTGCCCAGGGACGGACATTAACTGAAAGCGGACGGCCCCCTTAACATATCTGCTCCTATTAGTACCTTTGGAGCATCCTTCTGCTGCCCGAGTACACGTGTGCTATCACTTAGCTGTGACATAAATGGTCTGGGCTGCCCGAGGCCTCGTCCCCTAACACTGAGCTCTGCCCATTTTTCTAACAGATGATGGAGATGGCATAAAAGTGGCGAACGTTGTGACACCTTTGTTGCCACCTACGTGATGAACAAGCATCTGCACTTTTTAGCTGTGATCTTTTCTTACCTAACATCTGACTGAAGAGCAGCTGCTCCAGATCGCCAAGAACAGTCACCACCAGTTCAGGGTCCACCTTGAGGAAAGTCTTCTTGTCATCAGAGGGGTCATTGGTCGACTCCTCGGCCGCAGGGCCACCGGAGCTCGTGTCTGATGCTTTACTGAGCGGCTTCACCTCCGCATATGGACCGCGAGGAATGCGGCTAGGCGTCCTGGGTTGTAGAAGGGAGTGTTCTGAGCGGGACAGTGCCCTGGACATGGCAGGGGAAGCTGGACTGGCAGCATGGTTGCGTGGTGGCGTTATGGTTGACAGGTCATCACACCAGTCAGGGCCACATAGACGTAGTTTCTTCTCAGCATCAGTCAGCACGGAAAGATTGGTGAGGGAGCGCTGGCGTCTGAGGGGGGCTCCGGGCAAGCGGGATTCATGGGCAGCACTTGAGGGGCCACGGAAAACACGCAGCTCCGCAGAACGGCCTGGACCCACCCCCGAGGGTGGCTTCACCTTCCGCTGCATCATTCCACCTCCCCGTCCTGGAAAAAGACGAGAGATGATGCAAAGGAGGCAAATCTGTCAGAGGGGTGAAATACTGACAGACGGGGGCGAGTGACAGGCGGGCACAGCAGTGGCCCAAGGCAGAAGGCAAGCTGCCCAGCATGGGGAGAGGGCACAGGCAAAATGGAGAAAGAAGGTGTGAGAAAGCAGGGATGAGGCACGGGAAGAAAATGGTGGAGAAGGATGCACAAAGAATATAGGAAAAGGAAGGGAAAAGAGGTGGCAAGCAAATGTAGGGCAGGGGCTGGAGGAAGCACACTGATGGCAAGCACGGGGGCATCCATGCTGGCACTGCCCACACTCACCACCCACCGCAATGCCCCGGTGTCGGTCCTAGCGGCACTCCCTCCGCCGCTCTCCCGCTACGTCCCCGAGGATGCTGAGATAAAGGGAGGAGGGAAGGAAAGGGAGAGAGGAAGCGAGAGCAAGGAGGAGGGAGGAAGAGACAGAAGAAAGAGGAGGCGGAGGAGGGACTGCAAAGGAGGACGCAGCGCAGCTGAGCAGCTGGACGGAAGGGCTACACGCGGGAGGAGCCAGCCGAGGGATGCAGATGCGCTCCACACGGGCGCCGGCAGGACCTGTGGGCGCGCGGGGCCACCACACGCATGCTGCAGCTTGTCACAGCACAGGAGCTGGTGCCCACTCCGCGCATTCCGTCCTCTGTGCCAGCTACACTGAAGCGCTGACAGTGGGCACAACCCGATCTCACGACTCGTGGAGCCTTCCGCACCTTATTGTTTGCACTGATCGGACGTGGCCACCCGGCGGCCGCAGCCGGTACTGCAGTCCTGCCCAAATTCTCGCGCAGGGAGGATCGCTGCAGTTTTACGTATTTCCGACGTGTGGCCACATCTGCAGGCTCCGGCTGTACCCCAAGGAATGCTGGAGAGGGCGCTACAGCCTGCACTCCGGGGTACCTCCTACATACTACAGGCTGTACTCCAGGGAATGATGGAAGGGCGGTACAGCCTGCACTCCGGGGAAGCTCCTACATACTACAGGCTGTACCCCAGGGAATGATGGATAAGGCGGTACAGCCTGCACTCCGGGGAAGCTCCTACATACTACAGGCTGTACCCCAAGGGAATGATGGATAGGGCGGTACAGCCTGCACTCCGGGAAGCTCCTACATACTACAGGCTGTACCCCAGGGAATGATGGAGAGGGCGGTACAGCCTGCACTCCGGGGAAGCTCCTACATACTACAGGCTGTACCCAAGGGAATGATGGATAGGGCGGTACAGCCTGCACTCCGGGGAAGCTCCTACATACTACAGGCTGTACCCAGGGAATGATGGAGAGGGCGGTACAGCCTGCACTCCGGGGAAGCTCCTACTCCAACATACTACAGGCTGTACTCCAGGGAATGATGGAGAGAGCGCTATAGCCTGCACTCCGGGGAAGCTCCTACATACTACAGGCTGTACCCCAGGGAATGATGGATAGGGCGGTACAGCCTGCACTCCGGGGAAGCTCCTACATACTAACAGGCTGTACCCAGGGAATGATGGAGAGGGCGGTACAGCCTGCACTCCGGGGTACCTCCTACCACATACTACACGCTGTACCCCAGGGAATGATGGATAGGGCGGTACAACCTGCACTCCGGGGAAGCTCCTACATACTACAGGCTGTACCCCAGGGAATGATGGAGAGGGCGGTACAGCCTGCACTCCGGGGTACCTCCTACTCCAACATACTACACGCTGTACCCCAGGGAATGATGGATAGGGCGGTACAGCCTGCACTCCGGAGAAGCTCCTACATACTACAGGCTGTACCCCAGGGAATGATGGATAGGGCGGTACAGCCTGCACTCCGGGGAAACTCCTACATACTACAGGCTGTACCCCAGGGAATGATGGAGAGGGCGCTACAGCCTGCACTTGGGGGTAGCTCCTACATACTACAGGCGGTACCCCAGGTAATGATGGAGAGGGTGGTACAGCCTGCACTCAGGGTAGCTCCTACTCCTACATACTACAGGCTGTACCCCAGGGAATGATGGAGAGGGCGCTACAGCCTGCACTTGGGGGTAGCTCCTACATACTACAGGCGATACCCCAGGGAATGATGGAGAGGGCGCTACAGCCTGCACTTTGGGGTAGCTCCTACATACTACAGGCGGTACCCCAGGTAATGATGGAGAGGGTGGTACAGCCTGCACTCAGGGGTAGCTCCTACTCCTACATACTACAGGCTGTACCCCAGGGAATGATGGAGAGGGCGCTACAGCCTGCACTTGGGGGTAGCTCCTACATACTACAGGCTGTACCCCAGGGAATGATGGAGAGGGCGCTACAGCCTGCACTTGGGGTAGCTCCTACATACTACAGGCTGTACCCCAGGGAATGATGGAGAGGGCGCTACAGCCTGCACTTGGGGGTAGCTCCTACATACTACAGGCGGTACCCCAGGGAATGATGGAGAGGGCGCTACAGCCTGCACTTGGGGGTAGCTCCTACATACTACAGGCTGTACCCCAGGGAATGATGGAGAGGGCGCTACAGCCTGCACTTGTGGGTAGCTCCTACATACTGCAGGCTGTACCCCAGTGAATGATGGAGAGGGCGCTACAGCCTGCACTTGGGGGTAGCTCCTACATACTACAGGCGGTACCCCAGGTAATGATGGAGAGGGTGGTACAGCCTGCACTCAGGGGTAGCTCCTACTCCTACATACTACAGCTGTACCCCAGGGAATGATTGAGAGGGCGGTACAGCCTGCACTCAGCGGTAACTCCTACATACTGCAGGCTGTACCCCAGGGAATGATGGAGAGGGCGGTACAGCCTGCACTCAGGGGTAGCTCCTACTCCTACATACTGCAGGCTGTACCCCAGGGAATGATGGAGAGGGCGGTACAGCCTGCACTCAGGGGTAGCTCCTTCATACTGCAGGCTGTACCCCAGGGAATGATGGAGAGGGCGGTACAGCCTGCACTCAGGGGTAGCTCCTACATACTACAGGCTATACCCCAGGGAATGATGGAGAGGGCGCTACGCCTGCACTTGGGGTAGCTCCTACATACTGAAGGCTGTACCCCAGGGAATGATGGAGAGGGCGGTACAGCCTGCACTCGGGGTAGCTCTACTCCTACATACTGCAGGCTGTACCCCAGGGAATGATGGAGAGGGCGGTACATGCCTGCACTCATGGGTAGCTCCTACATACTACAGGCTGTACCCCAGGGAATGATGGAGAGGGCGGTACAGCCTACACTCATGGGTAGCTCCACATACTACAGGCTGTACCCCAGGAATGATGGAGAGGGCGGTACAGCCTGCACTCGGGTAGCTCCTACATACTGCAGGCTGCACTCCAGGGAATGATGGAGAGGGTGGTACAGCCTCACTCAGGGGTAGCTCCTACATACTACAGGCTGTACCCCAGGGAATGATGGAGAGGGCGGTAAAGCCTGCACTACGGGGTAGCTCCGATCCCTACATACTACAGGCTGTACCCCAAGGAATGCTGGAGAGGGCGCTACAGCCTGCTCTCGAGGGTAGCTCCTACATACTACAGGCTGTACCCCAGGGAATGATGGAGAGGGCGCTACAGCCTGCACTCAGGGGTAGCTCCTACATACTACAAGCTTTACCCCAGGGAATGATGGAGAGGGCGGTACAGCCTGCACTCAGGGGTAGCTCCTACATACTACAGGCTGTACCCCAGGGAATGATGGAGAGGGCGCTACAGCCTGCACTCGGGGTAGCTCCTACATACTACAGGCTGTACCCCAGGGAATGATGGAGAGGGCGCTACAGCCTGCACTCGGGGGTAGCTCCTACATACTACAGGCTGTACCCCAGGGAATGATGGAGAGGGTAGTAAGAGCCTGCACTCAGGGGTAGCTCCTACATACTGCAGTCTGTACTCCAGGAATGATGGAGAGGGTGGTACAGCCTGCACTCGGGGGTAGCTCCTACTCTACATACTACAGGCTATACCCCAGGGAATGATGGAGAGGGTGGTACAGCCTGCTCTCCGGAGTTGCTCCTACATACTACAGGACTGTACCCCAGGGAATGCTAGAGAGGGCGCTACAGCCTGCACTCGGGGGTAGCTCCTACTCCTATATACTACAGGCTGTACTGTTGTGAATGTGCTAAAAATGGTGTAAGGTTCTGTGTACATGTTCCTGAAACTCAGTTTGTTCGTCAGCCATTTTACTTTCTGTCTTGCTGCAGCTATCTTGCCCTCAGTCAAAATGGAGTTTCCAGCTTGCATGTTCCCGCCCTGATTCTCTCCTTTTGCTTCTTAAGCAGCCACAGCTGAGCAATCAGTGCTTCAGAATCTAGCCTGCAGTGAACCTGTGACCTGACTCCTAAAGCCTTGGACCTTGTACTCCAGCTATTCCTACTGAGGAACTCTGAAGCACTTGTGGACTCTGAACCCTGCTCTTTGAAAGACCCACGTTTGCATGGACTTACGGTAACAGAGAAGAAGATCCTGAACCTGTTGTGGAGAGTGATTGCTGAGCTTAGATTACTCTGGCCTGCTGTGTCTCCTGCTTCTGTGTCTGCAAACTGTGTGACTATTTTTGCCAACTTGTATGAAGTAATACAAGACTTTCTATATCAAACCTGTGTCTCATGTATTTTCATCGCACCCAAGCACAAGACGCTATATGAACTGTACTACATACATTACAAGATTCTGAAGCCAAAACGTTAGTGTCTGCTGGGTCTGGAAAGGCTGTGTCTGCTGTAACTGTGGATATCGGATGTCCGGTTGTACTTTCTGTGATGACAGTGGTTGTGACTTCTCACAACCATTCCAGGTGAGCAATTCCCTTAAGTGTTTTTTTTTCTGCAGTGTTACCACAGGTAAACACTATTGTTTTTTTTTTTTTTCTCTTTTCTCTTTTTTGTCTGCTGTAACTGTGGATATCAGATGTCCGGGTGAACTTTCTGTGATGATAGTGGTTGTGACTTCTCACAACCATTCCAGGTGAGCAGTTCCCTTAATTTTTTTTCTCTCTGCAGTGTTACCACAGGTAAACACTATTGTTTTTTTTTTTCTCCTCTCCTCTTCTTCCAGTACTCCTGTCTTAAAAGATCTGGAAAATGGAGGCCCGCATAAAGGAACTTTGCGGAGTGACTGATAATATCCTTGCAGATTTGCAGAATATAAAGACCCGTTTTTCAAGCCTACAGAACCTCACTAATCACAATTTGCAAGTGTTTGGACAGACTGCCCAGGATTTGCGAGCCAGGATTGAGGTTCTAGAAGAGCGAGTCCAGGCTCCTGCCGTAGCCCCAAGTTCTGGGATTCCCAAGTTGCCCCCTTTTCGTTTTGGCGGTGAACGTGAGAAATTCAGGGGATTTATTAATCAATGCAATCTTTTTTTTTCTGCACATGCTTCACAATTTCCCACTGAACGATCTAAGGTGCTTACTATAATTATGTTGCTTACCAACAAGGCTTTGATGTGGGCAAACCCTCTGATTGAGACTGAGGATGATTGTTTGAATCACCTTGATGCTTTTATTTCAGCCATGGGGCAGGTGTTTGATGACCCCAATCGAGGTGCAACAGCTGAAGCAGCCATGTTAGCTTTGCGCCAAGGTAAGCACTCGGTAGCTGAATATGCCTTGGATTTCAGGAGATGGGCCCTTGATACCACCTGGGACAGTTCCGCCAAAAAATCTATTTTTCGAAAGGGGTTATCTCCACTGATTAAGGATGAACTTGCTCGTGCCGACCCTCCCACTGCGTTAGGTGACTTTATTAACTACTGCATCCGTATTGATACTCGTTGGTTCGAAAGCAATCGCACTAACCTTTTCCTACCTTCCTCTCCAGCTAAGGAACCTTTGAGTAGGATTACACGGGAACCTGAACCTGAACCCATGCAGGTAGACTCTTTACAACGACGGGTTAGTGATGCACGCAAGGAACATCGTTTTAAGGAGAATCTATGTTTCTATTGTGGTAAGTCAGGGCACTTCATTATAAACTGCCCCAGCCGTTCTCGTAAGACTACTGCAGCACTCATTCATTGTGAGTGTTGCGAGAGGGGATCTGTCAGGTCCGAGCCTCAGGCTCCAGAGAGATCTGCAGCAACAGATCTTGATTTCTCGGACTTAAACTCCGTTACCTCTGAGGACGTTGACTGTGTAAACGCTGCCATTTTTCAAGTTTCCTCAGCGGTGTCCCAGCTGAGTTGTAAGAAAAACAATTCTCATTGCTTTCTTTCCATCAAACTCTGGGTTGACTCAGCTTGGGTGTCTAGCTCTGCTCTGATCGACTCAGGGGCAAGTGGAAATTTTATGGATGTCTCCTTTGCTCTGAAACAGGGGATACGTTCAGTGAAGAAGGCTACTCCAGTACAGATGGAAACTGTGGATGGCTCCCTGCTGACCTCTGGACCATGGATCAGGAAACAGAGCCTTTGAGGGTTCTTATGGGTAAAGATCATCAAGAGAAACTGTCCTTTATGCTTATCTCTTCTCCCCACTTTCCCATTATTCTAGGGCTACCATGGCTGCAGGCTCAGAATCCTACCATTAACTGGGAGACCAAGGAATTACACTTTCCAGAGAAACAGATGAGTCCAAAAGTTTCAGCTTGCTCTGTTCCTAAAGGAACCATGTCAGTCCCTGAACTACCAGCTGTATACCAGGACTATGTGGATTTATGTGACAAGAAGAACGCTGACCAGCTTCCTCCTCACCGTCCATATGATTGTCCAATTGAATTATTGCCTGGAGCAGAGATACCTTTTGGTAAGATCTACCCCCTGGCGGGGCCCGAGCTAAAGGCTTTAAAGGATTACATAGACGAAAATCTAGCCAAGGGCTTCATACGCCCCTCTTCATCTCCTGCAGGTGCACCCATCTTCTTTGTAAAGAAGAAAGATGGATCTCTGAGACCATGCGTAGACTATAGGGAACTCAATAAGGTTACTATTAGAAACCGTTATCCATTGCCTTTAATCCCTGAGTTATTGGAGAGAGTGCGACATGCCAAAATTTTCTCTAAACTAGATCTTCGTGGGGCCTATAACTTAGTCCGTATTAGACCTGGGGATGAATGGAAGACTGCATTCAGGTCACGCTATGGACACTTTGAATATCTAGTTATGCCTTTTGGTCTGAGTACCGCCCCAGCCACTTTCCAACACTTGGTGAATGACATCTTCAGGGATCTCCTAGATACATTCGTGGTAATTTTTTGGATGATATTCTAATTTTTTCTAACTCCACAGAGGAACATCATGGACATGTGAGAATGGTCTTGGAACGTCTAAGACAAAATCATCTTTACATCAAACTTGAAAAGTGTGAATTCCATAGGACCGAAATTCAATTTCTGGGGGATGTACTGTCTACACAAGGAATTAGTATGGATGGAAGCAAAACCCAAGCCATCAAGGATTGGCCAAGTCCTAGAAATGTGAAGGAGGTACAGCGCTTCATCGGTTTGCCAACTTCTATAGACGTTTCATTAGAAATTTCTCTGAGGTAGTGTCACCTATCACCCAACTTACCCGGAAAGAGTCTAGGTTCTCCTGGACTCCCCAAGCCCAGGAAGCATTTTCCCGTCTAAAAGATAAATTTACCACTGCACCTATCCTAGTACATCCCAACCCCGAGCTTGCCTTCATAATAGAGGTGGATGCTTCAGACTGTGCCGTTGGAGCTATACTCTCTCAGAGAACAGGTGAGAAGAATGTCTTGCATCCCTGTGCCTTCTTTTCCCAGCAGTTGTCTTCGGCTGAGAGGAACTACGATGTGGGCAATAGAGAGTTGTTGGCCATTATTGCCGCCTTCAAGAATGGAGACACCTTCTTCAGGGAGCTGCACAGCAAATAGTCGTCCTGACAGATCATCGTAACCTTGAGTTTATCAAGTCGGCTAAGTGCCTGACTCCTCGCCAGGCTCGCTGGAATCTTTTCTTAAACCAATTTAATTTTATAATTTCTTATAGACCAGGATCGCGCAATGGAAAGGCTGATGCACTCTCTAGGATTTACTCAGCAGAGACACGTCCAATTACTCCTCCTAAGACTATTCTTCCTGACTCTAGATTCCTAGGAGTAATTCATAATCCAGACCTACTTAAGGACATCAAGGAAGCATACCATGCGGATTCCTTTTTGGCACAACCCCCAAGGGACGTAAGTCTTGTCTTTAAGAATGGTGTGTGGATTCAGGGACAACGCCTGTATATTCCTGAAACAGTCAGATTGAGAGTATTGCAACTCATTCACGATTCCAAGATAGCTGGGCATAGAGGAATTCTAAAGACACAGGAATTTCTCTCTCGTTTCTTTTGGTGGCCCACTTGCAGGAAGGATGTTTTAAACTATGTCACTTCATGTGAAGTCTGTGCAAGATGCAAAACACCTCGCTCCTCACCAACTGGTCTGTTACAGCCTCTTCCCACCCCGTCCCGCCCGTGGGGATCCATTTCTATGGACTTCATTGTGGAGTTACCAACCTCTCAAGGGAAGAACACCATTCTAGTGGTTGTTGACCGTCTAACAAAGGCAGCTCATTTTATCCCTTGTGTCGGCTTACCCACTGCAAAACAGACATCAGATTTGATGATTAAAGATGTGTTTCGCTTACATGGAGTACCGGATGAGGTTATTTCGGATCGAGGGGTGCAATTCACTTCTAGGTTTTGGCAAAATTTCTGTGCAGCATTGGACATTAAAGTAAACCTTTCTTCTGCTTTTCATCCCCAGACTAATGGACAGACCGAACGAACCAATCAAACCCTGGAGCAGTATCTCCGCTGCTTTATCTGCCACCTACAGGATGATTGGGTGGATCTACTTCCATTAGCTGAGTTCTCGTATAACAACTCTCAGAGTGCCTCCACTAAGCAGTCTCCTTTTTACTCTAATCTAGGTTATCATCCTAACATTCTACCACGATTTCCCATAGAAACGCCTTTACCAGCAGTGGCTGAAAGAATCACGTCTTTACAGAAGAATATGGATCTTCTAAAGGAGAATCTGGAATCGGCTCAGGAAAGGTACAAGAAAGCAGCAGATACATTTCGTAAACCTGCACCAGCTTTCAAGGTAGGAGACTTGGTCTGGCTGTCAACCAGAAATCTTAAGTTAAGGATTCCATCGTCTAAGTTGGGACATAAGTACATTGGACCCTATAAAATCAGTAAAATTATAAGTGCCGTTGCTTGTCGTCTTCAACTGCCCAGAACTATGAGAATTCACCCTGTCTTTCATGTATCCCTACTAAAGGCTGCGACACCCAATACGTTTCCTGGACGTTCTTCTCCTTGCCCTGACCCAGTGCTAGTCGATGGTCAGGAAGAATTTGTGGTGGAAAGGATTTTAGATTCCAGGTTGTATAGAAATCAGTTACAATATCTGATTAAATGGCAGGTCTACCCAGTGGAGGACAACTCATGGGAACCAGTCAATAACGTTAATGCTCCTCGCTTGCTCCGTCAGTTTCATCAGAGGTACCCACACAAGCCTGGCCTGAGGTCATCCGGAGGTTGTCCCTAAGGGGGGAGTAATGTAAGGTTCTGTGTACATGTTCCTGAAACTCAGTTTGTTCGTCAGCCATTTTACTTTCTGTCTTGCTGCAGCTATCTTGCCCTCAGTCAAAATGGAGTTTCCAGCTTGCATGTTCCCGCCCTGATTCTCTCCTTTTGCTTCTTAAGCAGCCACAGCTGAGCAATCAGTGCTTCAGAATCTAGCCTGCAGTGAACCTGTGACCTGACTCCTAAAGCCTTGGACCTTGTACTCCAGCTATTCCTACTGAGGAACTCTGAAGCACTTGTGGACTCTGAACCCTGCTCTTTGAAAGACCCACGTTTGCATGGACTTACGGTAACAGAGAAGAAGATCCTGAACCTGTTGTGGAGAGTGATTGCTGAGCTTAGATTACTCTGGCCTGCTGTGTCTCCTGCTTCTGTGTCTGCAAACTGTGTGACTATTTTTGCCAACTTGTATGAAGTAATACAAGACTTTCTATATCAAACCTGTGTCTCATGTATTTTCATCGCACCCAAGCACAAGACGCTATATGAACTGTACTACATACATTACAAATGGTTTCTGAGCAGAGGCTCCCTCTGGAGGTTACTGACAGTACTGAACCTTTCAGCGAGGAATGGCAATCTGGGATCACGGACTGGTCTTATATAAGGGAGGTTCCCTCCCATGATGGTTGCCGGTGATCAATTGTTCTTGTCTCAATTGTGGTTCCTGGTTCATTTGGAAGCTTGCCGAGTCTTGCCTGCACCTTCTGCTATCAGATAAGATATTTTCTGCTTTAATTTTTGTGCTTGCTTTTTGCATTGTTCCCTGCACTTCTGTGGAGGTCAGCCAGGTCCCCTCCGGGGGGCTTGTGCTCCTCTCAGTTTATCTGGAGCCACTGTTGTTTGTTCATTTGCTTTTTCCTGTTTTTTCAGTGGCTGTGGCTTAGTTTTGTTACACCAGAGAACTGATTTAGGTGGTAGAGGTCGTGTGATCTCAGGTGTTTTTGCAATCAGCAGAGTTGGTATTTTTTAGGGTTTTTTTTTGGATTGCAGTGAGTATCCTTTCCTGTACTTTTCAGTCTAGACAGATTGGGCCCCAGCGTTTGCTCATTCTATTTTCTGTCTGTGTCCGTGCTTCCTCTTGTCTAACCGCCATTACATGTTTGGGGGCTTCCTATTTTCTTTGGGGATCTGCTCCGGGGCAGATAGCTTTCATCTTTCTGCCTTTAGGTGTAGTTATCTCTCAGGCTGTGACGAGGCTTCTAGGATCAACGTAGGAACGCTTCACGGCTACCTCTAGTTGTGCGGTTAGTTCAGGTTACTGCAATCCAATAGGTTCCAGCCTCTCTGGTGTATTGCCGTTTTTGCTTACTCTCCTCAGCTACCAAAACAACAGTATCACCGGCAAAAACTGAAAATTATATGGTACTCACAGAAGGGAAAAATAGTGTGGAAAAAAAAAAATTGTCAGAGTTGTCAGAGATTTTTATTTTTTTTTCCCTGTTTGTTGCATTTTTTTTTTCCCTCTTTTTCTCTGGGTGCTGAGGAGGATTTTTTTTTCTCTCAATGGAGCTTGCACAGTTGTCTGGCCGTGTGGATCAGCTTGCCACTGAGGTTCGGAGTATTGCTACCTATCTTGCTGGGTTGCCGGTTGTGGAACCTAGGATTCCCATGCCAGATTTGTTTTTGGGGGATCGGGCTAAATTTCTGAATTTCAAAAATAACTGTATGTTGTTTTTTGCCTTAAAGCCTAAGTCCTCAGGGAACGCAGCACAGCAGGTTCAAATTGTCATCTCTCTCCTGCGCGGCGATCCTCAGGATTGGGCTTTTTCCCTGACACCTGGGGATCCTGTTTTGAATGATATTGATGCATTTTTTCTGGCTCTGGGGTTATTGTACGATGAACCTAATGTCACTGATCAAGTTGAAAAGACCTTGTTGGCATTAAATCAGGGTCTTCAAGACGCTGAGTTGTACTGTCAGAAATTCCGAAAGTGGGCAGTCCTGACCAAATGGAATGATGATGCTTTGGCAGCCCTTTTTCGGAAGGAGCTGTCAGAGAATGTAAAGGATGTTATGGTGGGATTCCCTGCTCCCTCTGGTCTCAATGATTCTATGTCATTGGCTATTCAAATTGACAGACGTTTGTGTGAGCGCAGAGGTATGCGTGAGATAGTGTTGCCTTGTGAGCCAGCTTCTGAGCCCATGCAGTGTGATAGAGTGACTTCTGGGGCACAGCGTCATGAGTTTCAAAAGCGCAATGGGTTTGTTTCTACTGTGGTGACGCCTCTCATGCTATTTCAGTCTGCCCTAAACGGGGAAGACGTTTTGCACGCTCAGTTGTCTTGGGTAGTGTTCAGACTAAATTTCTGTTGACTGTTTCCCTGATTTGCTCCCTGTCCACATTTTCTGCTCAGGCTTTTGTTGATTCAGGAGCAGCTATTAACCTGATGGATTTTTACTTTGCCAAACGTTGTGGGTTTCCCATGATTCATTCTATTGTGTGTGTGTGTGTGTAGCCCATTCACTATCTCCATCCATCCCTCACTCCCTTAAGATGGCTGGACCATCATTGTAAATGCACCATTGTATATACACACCTGTATTTTGTATCTCCCCCACCTCATTGTAGATTGTAAGCTCTCACGAACAGGGCCGTCTTATTTTGCTTTAATTACTGTATTGTTAACGTTGTTACTTATGACTTGTGTTTTGAAACTGTTAAACTGTAAAGCGCTGCGGAATATGATGGCGCTATATAAATAAAGATTATTATTATTATACCCCTGCAGAAGTCTATT
The DNA here is from genome assembly GCA_033576555.1 of Oophaga sylvatica. Taxonomy (NCBI): domain Eukaryota; kingdom Metazoa; phylum Chordata; class Amphibia; order Anura; family Dendrobatidae; genus Oophaga; species Oophaga sylvatica. The sequence goes on along the minus strand of JARQOD010000002.1, from coordinate 439,909,906 downwards.
CCCCTACTGGGCATTGATTCAACCCCTTTGGCGGAGAATAAACCCCAGTTTTCTACTCAGGTGATAATGAGGGTTGAACCAGATCATCAGGAGAGTTGCAAATTTCTGGTGCTGTATAATCTGCATGACATTATTGTACTAGGTTTCCCTTGGTTACAGTCTCATAATCCTGTTTTGGATTGGAAATCTGTGTATGTGACCAGTTGGGCTGCCAATGTGTTAATGCCGACACTCCTGTTTTTTCTGCCTCTCCCCAGTCTCAGGATGTTCCTGACTTTTTGACTGATTTTTCGGATGTATTTAGTGAAAGTAAATCTGCATCCTTGCCCCCTCACAGGAGCTATGATTGCGCTATTGAATTAGTCCTGGTGGTAAATTTCCTAAAGGTCGCCTTTTTAACTTGTCTGTACCTGAACACGATGCTATGCGATCTTATATCAAGGAGTCATTGGAGAAGGGTCATATCAGACCATCCTCTTCACCCTTGGGTGCTGGTTTTTTCTTTGTGGCAAAAAGGATGGTTCATTGAGGCCGTGTATTGATTATCGTCTCTTGAATAAGATCACTGTGACGTATCACTATCCGTTACCCTTGATTTCTGACCTATTTTCCAGGGTGAAAAGTGCTAGTTGGTTTACCAAGCTTGACCTCAGGGGGGCGTATAACCTTATTCTCATTAAGCACGGGGATGAATGGAAGACGGCGTTTAATACCCCAGAGGGGCATTTTGAGTACCTAGTGATGCCCTTTGGGCTCACTAATGCTCCTTCCGTCTTCCAATCCTTCATGAATGATATTTTCAGGGATTTTGTGGATACATTTCTGATTGTTTATTTGGATGATATCTTGATTTTTTCCAATGACTGGGACTCTCATGTGAAACATGTTCGGACTGTGTTCCAGATTTTGAGAGAGAATGCACTGTATGTGAAGGGATCAAAGTGTCTTTTTGGCGTACAGAAGGTCTCATTTCGGGGATTCATTTTGTCTCCGTCTGTTATTGAAATGGACCCGGTCAAGGTTCAGGCCATCTGTGATTGGGTCCAACCTACTTCATTAAAGGCTCTTCAGAGATTTTTGGGTTTTGCCAATTTTTATCGTAAATTTATTGGTAATTTCTCGGTATTGTTAAACCATTCACTGATTTGACCAAAAAGGGTTCTGATGTGGTGAATTGGCCTCCTGAGGCAGTCTCTGCGTTTCAGGAACTTAAGCGGAGATTCACTTCTGCTCCTGTTCTACTGCAGCCTGATGTTTCTCTACCGTTTCAGGTGGAGGTTGATGCCTCTGAAATTGGGGCAGGTGCCGTTTTGTCCCAAAGAGATCCAGAAACCTCTAAGAGTAACCCTTGTGCCTTTTTCTTTCGAAAATTTTCTCCAACTGATCGTAATTATGACGTGGGTAATCAGGAGTTATTGGCCATGAAGTGGGCCTTTGAAGAGTGGAGACATTGGCTGGAAGGAGCCAAACATCAGGTGGTGGTCCTCACGGACCATAAGAATCTGGTTTATCTCGAATCAGCCAAACGACTTAATCCTAGACAGGCCAGGTGGGCCTTGTTTTTCACACGTTTTAATTTTGTGGTTTCTTTTCTTCCTGGCACTAAGAATGTTAAGGCGGATGCCCTCTCGAGGAGTTTCTTTGCGGACTCTCCTAAGTTATCTGATCCTACTGTTATTTTGAAAGAGGGTGTAGTTGTTTCCGCCATCTCGCCCAATTTGAGACTGGCTCTGGAAGGGTGTCAGGAGGATATACCTGAGCGCTGCCCTATTGGGAAATTGTTTGTCCCAGACCAGTGGAAGAAGAGTGTGATGTCTGAGATTCATTGTTCCGCGTTGGCTGGTCATCCCGGGATTTTTGGTACCAGAGACTTGGTGAGTCGGTCCTTTTGGTGCCTACTTTGTCTCGTGACGTCAGGGAATTTGTGCAGTCCTGCGGGACTTGCTCTCGCTCCAAGCCTTGCTCTCGCTCTAGTGGTTTGTTAATGCCATTACCTGTGCCCAAGAGGCCGTGGACCCATATCTCTATGGATTTTATTTCCGACCTCCCTGTTTTTCAGAGAATGGCCGTTATCTGGGTAATCTGTGATAGGTTTTCCAAGATGATACATCTTGTGCCATTACCTAAGTTACCTTCCTCCTCCGAATTGGTGCCTTTGTTCCTTCAGCACGTGGTTCGGTTACATGGCATTCCGGAGAACATTGTGTCTGACAGAGGAGTCCAGTTTGTTTCCAGATTTTGGAGGACATTTTGTTCTAAACTTGGTGTTCAATTATCTTTCTCCTCTACTTTTCATCCTCAGACCAATGGACAAACTGAGAGAACAAACCAGACCTTGGAGACTTATTTGAGATGTTTTCTGTCTGCTGATCAAGATGACTGGGTCTCTTTTTTGCCTTTGGCTGAGTTTGCTCTTAATAATAGGGCTAGCTCTGCCACCTTGATGTCTCCATTTTTCTGCAATTTTGGGTTTCACCCTCGATTTTCTTCGGGACAGGCGGAGGCTTCTGTCTGTCCGGGTGTTGACTCTGTTGTGGAGCGAATGCAGCAGATTTGGGACCAGGTAGTGGAGAGGTTGTCTCTCTCTCAGGAGAAGGCCCAACGGTTTGCCAACCAGCATAGGACTGATGGTCCTCGGTTTAAAGTGGGGACTTGGTTTGGTTGTCCTCAAAAATATCCCTATGAGGGTTGCATCTCCAAAGTTTAAGCCTAGGTTCATTGGACCTTATAAGATCATGGAGATTCTTAATCCTGTTTCCTTCCATTTGCTTCTTCCAGGGACATTTAAGATCCATAACGTGTTCCACAAGTCCTTATTGAAGAGGTTTGTCGAGCCAGTGGTTCCTGTGGCTGTGCCTCCTGACCCTGTTTTGGTTGAGGGCAATCTGGAGTATGTGGTTGGGAAAATATTGGATTCTCGTTTTTCTAGACGGAAACTCCAGTATTTGGTTAAGTGGAGAGGTTATGGTCAGGAGGACAATTCTTGGGTGTTTGCTTCGGACATCCATGCTAGGAGACTGATCCGTGCCTATTACCGAGCTCATCCTGATCGACTTGGTTGCACAAGTGAGGGTTCGGTGACCCCTCCTCAAGGGGGGGTACTGTTGTGAATGTGCTAAAAATGGTTTCTGAGCAGAGGCTCCCTCTGGTGGTTACTGACAGTATTGAACCTTTCAGCGAGGAATGGCAATCTGGGATCACGGACTGGTCTGATATAAGGGAGGTTCCCTCCCATGATGGTTGCCGGTGATCAATTGTTCTTGTCTCAATTGTGGTTCCTGGTTCATTTCGAAGCTTGCTGAGTCTTGCCTGGATCTTCTGCTATCAGAGAAGATATTTTCTGCTTTTATTTTTGTGCTTGCTTTTTGCATTGTTCCCTGCACTTCTGTGGAGGTCAGCCAGGTCCCCTCCGGGGGCTTGTGCTCCTCTCAGTTTATCTGGAGCCACTGTTGTTTGTTCATTTGCTTTTTCCTGTTTTTTCAGTGGCTGTGGCTTAGTTTTGTTACACCAGAGAACTGATTTAGGTGGTAGAGGTCGTGTGATCTCAGGTGTTTTTGCAATCAGTAGAGTTGGTATTTTTTAGGTTTTTTTTGGATTGCAGTGAGTATCCTTTCCTGTACTTTTCTGTCTAGACAGATTGGGCCCCAGCGTTTGCTCATTCTATTTTCTGTCTGTGTCCATGCTTCCTCTTGTCTAACCGCCATTACATGTTTGGGGGCTTCCTATTTTCTTTGGGGATCTGCTCCGGGGCAGATAGCTTTCATCTTTCTGCCTTTAGGTGTAGTTATCTCTCAGGCTGTGACGAGGCGTCTAGGATCAACGTAGGAACGCTCCACGGCTACCTCTAGTTGTGCGGTTAGTTCAGGTTACTGCAATACAATAGGTTCCAGCCTCTCTGGTGTATTGGCGTTTTTGCTTACTCTCCTCAGCTACCAAAACATAACACTGTACCCCAGGGAATGCTGGAGAGGGCGCTACAGCCTGCACTCGGGGGTAACTCCTACATACTACAGGCTGTACCCCAAGGAATGATGGAGAGGGCGGTACAGCCTGCACTCGGGGGTAGCTCCTACATACTACAGACTGTACCCCAGGGAATCATGGAGAGCGCAGTACGCCTGTACTCGGGGTAGCTCCTGCTCCTATATACTACAGGCTGTACCCCAGGGAATGCTGGAGACGGCGGTACAGCCTGCACTCATGGGTAGCTCCTACATACTGCAGGCTGTACCCCAGGGAATGATGGAGAGGGCGGTACAGCTTGCACTCAGGTCAGGGGTAGCTCCTACATACTGCAGGCTGTACTCCAGGAAATGATGGAGAGGGCGGTACAGCCTGCACTCATGGGTAGCTCCTACATACTACAGGCTGTACCCCAGGGAATGATGGAGAGGGCAGTACAGCCTGCACTCAGGGGTAGCTCCTACATACTACAGGCTGTACCCCAGGGAATCATGGAGAGGGCGTACAGCCTGCACTCGGGGTAGCTCTATCATATACTACAGGCTGTACCCCAGGGAATGCTGGAGAGGGGTACAGCCTGCACTCAGGGGTAGCTCCTACATACTGCAGGCTGTACCCCAGGGAATGATGGAGAGGGCGGTACAGCCTGCACTCAGGGGTAGCTCTACATACTGCAGGCTGTACTCCAGGGAATGATGGAGAGGGCGGTACAGCCTGCACTCAGGGGTAGCATCCTACATACTACAGGCTGTACCCCAGGGAATGATGGAGAGGGCGGTACAGCCTGCACTCGGGGTAGCTCCTACATACTGCAGGCTGTACCCAGGAATGATGGATAGGGCGGTACAGCCTGCACTCGGGGGTAGCTCCGTCCCTACATACTCAGGCTGTACCCCAGGGAATGATGGAGAGGGCGGTCAGCCTGCACTCAGGGGTAGTCCTACTCCTACATACTACAGGCTGTACCTCAGGGAATGTAGAGAGGGCGTACAGCCTGCATCGGGGTAGCTCCTACATACTGCAGGCTGTACCCAGGGATGATGGAGAGGGCGGTACAGCCTGCACTCGGGGTAGCTATCCTAACATAGCAGGCTGTACCCCAGGGAATGCTGGAGAGAGCGTACAGCCTGCACTCGGGGTAGCTCCTAAATACTCAGGCTGTACCCCAGGGAATGATGGAGAGGGCAGTACAGCCTGCACTCAGGGGTAGCTCCTACAATACAGGCTGTACCCCAGGGAATGATGGAGAGGGCGTACAGCCTGCACTCATGGGTAGCTCCTACATACTACAGGCTGTACCCCAGGGAATGATGGATGAGGGCAGTACAGCCTGCACTCAGGGATAGCTCCTACATACTACAGGCTGTACCCCAGGGAATGATGGAGAGGGCGATACAGCCTGCACTCAGGGGTAGCTCCTACATACTACAGGCTGTACCCCAGGGAATGATGGAGAGGGCGGTACAGCCTGCACTCAGGGGTAGCTCCTACATACTACAGGCTGTCCCCAGGGAATGATGGAGAGGGCGTACAGCCTGCACTCAGGGGTAGCTCCTACATACTACAGGCTGTACCCCAGGGAATGATGGATAGGGCGGTACAGCCTGCACTCAGGGGTAGCTCCTACATACTAAGGCTGTACCCCAGGGAATGATGGAAAGGGCGGTACAGCCTGCACTCAGGGTAGCTCCTACATTCTGCGGCTGTTCTCCAGGGAATGATGAGAGGGCGGTGCAGCCTGCACTCAGGGGGTAGCTCCTACATACAACAGGCTGTACCCCAGGGAATGATAGAGAGGGCGGTGCAGCCTGCACTCGGGGGGGTAGCTCCTACATACTGCAGGCTGTACCCCAGGGAATGATAGAGAGGGGGTGCAGCCTGCACTCGGGGGGGGGTAGCTCCTACATACTCAGGCTGTACCCCAGGGAATGATGAGAGAGGGCGGTACAGCCTGCACTCGGGGTAGCTCCTACATACTACAGGCTGTACCCCAGGGAATGATAGAGAGGGCGTGCAGCCTGCACTCGGGGGTAGCTCCTACATACTACAGGCTGTACCCCAGGGAATGATAGAGAGGGCAGTGCAACCTGCACTCGGGGGGTAGCTCCTACATACTGCAGGCTGTACCCCAGGGAATGATGGAGAGGGCGGTACAGCCTGCACTCGGGGGTAGCTCCGATCCCTACATACTGCAGGCTTTACCCCTGGGAATGCTGGAGAGGCGTTCAGCCTCCACTCGGGGTAGCTCCTACCCTACATACTCCAGGCTGTACCCCAGGGATGAGAGAGCGGTACAGCCTGCACTCGGGGTAGCTCCGATCCCTACATACTCCAGGCTGTACCCCAGGAATAATGGAGAGGGCGGTACAGCCTGTACTCAGGGGTAGCTCTCCCACTACTATAGGCTGTACCCCAGGAATGATGGAGAGGGCGGTACAGCCTGCACTCAGGGGTAGCTCCTACATACTCCAGGCTGTACCCCAGGAATGATGGAAGGGCGGTATTGCCTGCACTCAGGGGTAGCTCCTACATACCACAGGCTGTACCCCAGGGAATGATAGAGAGGGCAGTTCAGCCTGCACTCGGGGGGGTAGCTCCTACATACTGCAGGCTGTGCCCCAGGGAATGATGAGAAGGCGGTATAGCCTGCACTCGGGGGTAGCTCCGATCCCTACATACTGCAGGCTTTACCCCAGGGAATGCTGGAGAGGGCGCTACAGCCTGCACACGGGGGTAGCTCCTACTCCTACATACTCCAGGCTGTACCCCAGGGATGGAAGAGCGGTACAGCCTGCTCTCGGGAATAGCTCCGATCCCTACATACTACAGGCTGTACCCCAGGGAATGATGGAGAGGGCGGTACAGCCTGCACTCAGGGTAGCTCCTACATACTGCAGGCTGTACTCCAGGGAATGATGGAGAGGGCGGTATAGCCTGCACTCATGGGTAGCTCCTACATACTACAGGCTGTACCCAGGGAATGATGGAGAGGGCAGTACAGCCTGTACTCAGGGGTAGCTCCTACATACTACAGGCTGTACCCCAGGGAATGATGGATAGGTGTTGTGAATATGCTGGAGGCGGCTTCTGAGCTGGGGCTCCCTCCGGTGGTTGCTGAGGGTAATGAACTGATTAATGAATGGCCTTCAGCTGGCGCTGAATGGTAGGATATAAGTTGCCTGATTTCCCAGCAGCCTTGCTGGTTATCAATTATTCTTCTGGTCTTGCTTGAAGCACTGCTAGTTTCCTGCTCTCCTTCAGATAAGTGTTTGCAGTTTTTTTTCTCTGTTTGATTTTCTCTGCTGGTTTGCTGCCTGCAGTGGACTGCAGCCTGTCCCCTTTTCGGGGTCTGGCGCTGCAATTGTGCTCAGTTTGTGTCTGCACTTTTGCTTTGCTCTTTTGTTACTTTTAATTTGCTGAATAGCGTTTTGTTACACCAGAGATCTGATTTAGGTGGAAGAGGTCGTGTGATCTCAGTTTTTTTGGCAATCAGAAGTGTTGGTATTTTTGTTAGGGTTTTTGTTGGATTGCAGTCAGAATTCTTTTCTGTACTTTTCTGACTAGACAGATTGGGCCCCAGCGTTTGCTCATTCTATTTTCTGTCTGTGTCCATGCTTTCTTCTTGTCTAACCGCCATTACATGTTTGGGGGCTCCTATTTTCTTTGGGGATCTGCTCCGGGGCAGATAGCTTTCATCTTTCTGCCTTTAGGTGTAGTTATCTCTCAGGCTGTGACGAGGCATCTAGGATCAACGTAGGAACGCTCCACGGCTACCTCTAGTTGTGTGGTTAGTTCAGGTTACTGCAATCCAATAGGTTCCAGCCTCTCTGGTGTATTACCGCTTTTGCTAGTTTTTACCATTTCTCCTCAGTTACCGAAACTTAACAGTATAACCGGCCAAACTGAAAATTATATGGTACTCAACAGAAGGGAAAAATAGTAAAAAAGAAAAAAGGGAGTTGTCAGAGATTTTTTTTTTCTGTTTGTTGCATTTTTCCTTTTTTCTCTGGGTGCTGAGGAGGAATTTTTTTTTTTTTCAATGGAGTTTGCACAGTTGTCTGGCCGTGTGGATCAGCTTGCCACTGAGGTTCGGAGTATTGCTACCTATCTTGCTGGGTTGCCAGTTGTGGAACCTAGGATCCCCATGGCAGATTTGTTTTTGGGGGATCGATCTAAATTTCTGAATTTCAAAAATAACTGTAAGTTGTTTTTTTGCCTTAAGGCCTAAGTCCTCAGGGAACGCGGCTCAGCAGGTTCAAATTGTCATCTCCCTGCTGTGCAGCGACCCTCAGGATTGGGCTTTTTCCCTGACACCTGGGGATCCTGTTTTGAATGTTATTGATGTATTTTTTCAGGCTCTGGGGTTACTGTACGATGAACCTAATGACACTGATCAAGCTGAAAAGACCTTGTTGGCATTAAATCAGGGTCTTGAAGACGCTGAGTTGTACTGTCAGAAATTTCGAAAGTGGGCAGTCCTGACCAAATGGAATGATCATGCTTTGGCAGCCCTTTTCGAAAGGGTCTGTCAGAAAAAGTAAAGGACGTTATGGTGGGATTCCCTGTTCCCTCTTGTCTCAATGATTCTATGTCTTTGGTTATTCAAATTGACAGACGTTTGCGTGAGCGCAGAGGTATGCGTGAGATAGTGTTGCCTTGTGAGTCAGCTCCTGAGCCCATGCAGTGTGATGGAGTGACTTCTGGGACTCAGCGTCATGAGTTTCGTAAGCGCAATGGGTTATGTTTCTACTGTGGTGACGCTTCCCATGCTATCTCTGTCTGCCCTAAGCGGGGAAGATGTTTTGCACGCTCAGTTGTCTTGGGTAGTGTTCAGACTAAATTTCTGTTGACTGTTACCCTGATTTGCTCCGTGTCCACATTGTCTGCTCAGGCTTTTGTTGATTCAGGAGCAGCTATTAACCTGATGGATTTTGACTTTGCCAAACGTTGTGGGTTTCCCATGATACCCCTGCGGAAGTCTATTCCCCTACTGGGCATTGATTCTACCCCTTTGGCGGAGAATAAACCCCAGTTTTCTACTTAGGTGATAATGAGGGTTGAACCAGATCATCGGGAGAGTTGCAAATTTCTGGTGCTGCATAATCTGCATGACATTATTGTACTAGGTTTCCCTTGGTTACAGTCTCATAATCCTGTTTTGGATTGGAAATCTGTGTCTGTGACCAGTTGGGGCTGCCAATGCGTTAATGCTGACACTCCTGTTTTCTGCCTATCCCCAGTCTCAGGATGTCCCTGACTTTTTGACTGATTTTTCTGATGTGTTTAGTGAAAGTAAATCTGCATCCTTACCTCCTCACAGGAGCTACGATTGCGCTATTGAATTAGTGCCTGGTGGTAAATTTCCTAAAGGTCGCCTTTTTAATTTATCTGTACCTGAACATGATGCTATGCGATCTTATATCAAGGAGTCATTGGAGAAGGGTCATATCAGACCATCCTCTTCACCCTTGGGCGCCGGTTTTTTCTTTGTGGCCAAAAAGGATGGTTCATTGAGGCAGTGTATTGATTATCACCTCCTGAATAAGATCACTGTTAAATATCAATATCCGTTACCTTTGATTTCTGACCTATTTTCCAGAGTGAAAAGTGCTAGTTGGTTTACCAAGCTTGACCTCAGGGGGGCGTATAACCTTATTCGCATTAAGCACGGGGATGAATGGAAGACGGCATTTAATACCCCAGAGGGGCATTTTGAGTACCTAGTGATGCCCTTTGGGCTCACTAATGCCCCTTCCATCTTCCAATCCTTCATGAATATTTTCAGGGATTTTGTGGATAAATTTCTGATTGTTTATTTGGATGATATCTTGATTTTGAGAGAGAATGCACTGTATGTGAAGGGATCAAAGTGTCTTTTTGGCGTACAGAAGATCTGATTTCTGGGATTCATTTTGTCTCCCTCTGTTATTGAAATGGACCCGATCAAGGTTCAGGCCATCTGTGATTGGGTTCAACCTACTTCATTGAAGGCTCTTCAGAGATTTTTGGGTTTTGCCAATTTTTATCGTAAATTTAATGGTAATTTCTCTGGTATTGTTAAACCATTGACTGATCTGACCAAAAAGGATTCCGATGTGGTGAATTGGCCTCCTGAGGCAGTTTCTGCATTTCAGGAACTTAAGCAGAGATTCATTTCTGCTTCTGTTCTATGGCAGCCTGATGTTTCCTGCATGTTTCAGGTGGAGGTTGATGCCTCTGAGATTGGGGCAGGTGCCGTTTGGCCCAAAGGGATCCAGAGACCTCTAAGAGTAACCCTTGTGCCTTTTTCTCTCGAAAATTTTCTCCAACTGAACGTAATTATGAAGTGGGTTATTGGGAGTTATTGGCCATGAAGTGGGCTTTTGAAGAGTGGAGACATTGGCTGGAAGGAGCCAAACATCAGGTGGTGGTCCTCACGGACCATAAGAACCTGGTTTATCTCGAATCAGCCAAGCGACTTAATCCTAGACAGGCCAGGTGGGCCTTGTTTTTAACACGTTTTAATTTTGTGGTTTCTTCTCTTCCTGGCACTAAGAATGTCAAGGTGGATGCCCTCTCGAGGAGTTTCTTTGCAGATTCTCCTGAGTTATCTGATCCTGCTGTTATTTTGAAAGAGGGTGTGGTTCTTTCCGCCATTTCGCTCAATTTGAGACTGGCTCTAGAAGGGCGTCAGGAGGATAAACCTGAGCGCTGCCCTGTTGGGAAGTTGTTTGTTCCAGACCAGTGGAAAAAGAGTGTGATGTCTGAGATTCATTGTTCCGCGTTGGCTGGTCATCCCGGGATTTTTGGTACCAGAGACTTGGTGAGTTTCTCCATTTGGTGGCCTACTTTGTCTCGTGATATCAGGGACTTTGTGCAGTCCTGTGGGACTTACTCTCGTTCCAAGCCTTGCTCTCGTTCTAGTGGTTTGTTAATGCCATTACCTGTACCCAAGAGGCCATGGACC
>JARQOD010000002.1:439873756-439898897 GCA_033576555.1 Oophaga sylvatica | reverse complement strand
AATACCGTTACCCTTGATTTCTGACCTGTTTTCCAGGGTGAAAAACGCTACTTGGTTTACCAAGCTTGACCTCAGGGGGGCGTATAACCTTATTCGCATTAAGCACGGGGATGAATGGAAGACGGCATTTAACACCCCTGAAGGGCATTTTGAGTACCTTGTGATGCCCTTTGGGCTCACTAATGCTCCTTCCGTCTTCCAGTCCTTCATGAATGACATTTTCAGGGATTTTGTGGACAAATTTCTGATTGTTTATTTGGATGATATCTTGATTTTTTCTAATGACTGGGACTCTCATGTGAAACATGTTCGAACTGTATTCCAGATTTTGAGAGAGAATGCTCTGTATGTGAAGGGATCAAAGTGTCTTTTTGGCGTACAGAAGATCTCATTTCTGGGATTCATTTTGTCCCCATCTGTTATTGAAATGGACCCGGTCAAGGTTCAGGCCATCTGTGATTGGGTCCAACCTACTTCATTAAAGGCTCTTCAGAGATTTTTGGGTTTTGCCAATTTTTATCGTAAATTTATTGGTAATTTCTCTGTTATTGTTAAACCATTAACTGATTTGACCAGAAAGGGTTCTGATGTGGTGAATTGGCCTCCTGAGGCAGTCTCTGCGTTTCAGGAACTTAAGCAGAGATTCACTTCTGCTCCTGTTCTACGGCAGCCTGATGTTTCTCTGCCATTTCAGGTGGAGGTTGATGCCTCTGAAATTGGGGCAGGTGCCGTTTTGTCCCAAAAAGATCCAGAGACCTCTAAAAGTAACCCTTGTGCCTTTTTCTCTCGAAAATTTTCTCCTACTGAACGTAATTATGACGTGGGTAATCGGGAGTTATTGGCCATGAAGTGGGCTTTTGAAGAGTGGAGACATTGGCTGGAGGGAGCCAAACATCAGGTGGTGGTCCTTACGGACCATAAGAATCTGGTCTATCTGGAATCTGCCAAGCGACTCAATCCTAGACAGGCCAGGTGGGCCTTGTTTTTCACACGTTTTAATTTTGTGGTTTCCTTTCTTCCTGGCACTAAGAATGTTAAGGCGGATGCCCTCTCGAGGAGTTTCCTTGCGGACTCTCCTGAGCTATCTGATCCCTCTGTTATTTTGAAGGAGGGTGTAGTTCTTTCCGCCATCTCGCCCAATTTGAGACTTGCTCTGGAGGGGTGTCAGGAGGATAGGCCCGAGCGCTGCCCTGTTGGAAAATTGTTTGTCCCGGACCAATGGAAAAAGAGTGTGATGTCTGAGATTCATTGTTCCGCATTGGCTGGGCATCCCGGAATTTTTGGTACCAGAGACTTGGTTAGTCGGTCCTTTTGGTGGCCTACCTTGTCTCGCGATGTCAGGGAATTTGTGCAGTCCTGTGGGACTTGCTCTCGCTCCAAGCCTTGCTCTCGCTCTAGTGGTTTGTTGATGCCATTGCCTGTGCCCAAGAGACCATGGACCCATATCTCTATGGATTTCATTTCCGATCTTCCTGTTTCTCAGAGAATGACCACCATCTGGGTAATTTGTGATAGGTTTTCCAAAATGATACATCTTGTGCCATTACCTAAGTTGCCTTCCTCCTCTGAATTGGTGCCGTTGTTCCTTCAGCACGTGGTTCGTTTACACGGCATTCCTGAGAACATTGTGTCTGACAGAGGAGTCCAGTTTGTTTCCAGATTTTGGAGGACTTTTTGTTCTAAACTGGGTGTTCAATTGTCTTTCTCCTCGGCGTTTCATCCTCAGACCAATGGTCAAACTGAGAGAACAAACCAGACATTGGAGACTTATCTAAGATGCTTTGTGTCTGCTGATCAGGATGACTGGGTCTCTTTTTTGCCTTTGGCTGAGTTTGCTCTTAATAATAGGGCTAGCTCTGCCACTTTGATGTCTCCGTTTTTCTGTAATTCTGGGTTTCACCCTCGATTTTCTTCGGGACAGACGGAGGCTTCTGTCTGTCCAGGTGTTGACTCTGTTGTTGAGCGTATGCAGATTTGGGACCAGGTAGTGGAGAGGTTGTCCCTCTCTCAGGAGAAGGCCCAGCGGTTTGCTAACCGGCATAGGACTGATGGTCCTCGGTTTAAAGTGGGGGACTTGGTCTGGTTGTCCTCAAAGAATATTCCTATGAGAGTAGCATCTCCTAAATTTAAGCCTAGGTTCATTGGACCTTATAAGATCATGGAGATTATTAATCCTGTTTCTTTTCGTTTGCTTCTTCCAGGGACATTTAAGATCCATAACGTGTTCCACAAGTCCTTGTTGAAGAGGTTTGTTGAGCCAGTGGTTCCTGCTGCTGTGCCTCCTGACCCTGTTTTGGTTGAGGGCAATCTGGAGTATGTGGTTGAGAAAATATTGGATTCTCGTTTTTCTAGACGAAGACTCCAGTATTTGGTTAAATGGAGAGGTTATGGTCAGGAAGATAATTCTTGGGTGTTTGCTTCGGACATCCATGCTAGGAGACTTATCCGTGCGTATCATAGAACTCATCCTGACCGACCTGGTTGCTCAAATGAGGGTTCGGTGACCCCTCCTCAAGGGGGGGGTACTGTTGTGAATGGGTTTGAGATGAGTTCTGAGCAGAGGCTCCCTCTGGTGGTTACAAGCGGTACTAGTGAGGACTGGGAATCAGGTGTTACTGATTGGTCTTATTTAAGGGAATCATTTTCCCATCAGGGTTGCCGGTGATCAATTGTTCTGGTCTGAATCCTTCTTTCCAGTTTCCCTTGTAGCCTGCTGTGTCGTGTCTGCATCTCCTGCTATCAAATAAGACAATTTCTTATTTTGTGTTTTTGCTATATTTTTGCATTTGGTCCTGCACTTCTGTGGGGGCCTTCTGGGTTCCCTCCGGGGGCTTTTGCCCTCTCAGTTTAGTCCAGCCACTGTGTTTTGTACTTTTGCTTTTTCCAGTTTTTTCAGTGGCTGCTGTTTTTTACACCAGAGAACTGGTTTGGGTGGTAGAGGTCGTGTGATCTCGGGTGATTTTGAAATTGGTGGAGTTGGTGCTTTGCAGGGTTTTCTGGGATTGCAGTAAGTACCCTTCCTGTCCTTTTCTATTTAGATAGTTTGGGCCCCAGCGTTTGCTCATACTATTTTCTTTCTGTGTCAGTATTTCCTCTTGTCTAACCGCCATTACATGTTTGGGGGCTTTCTATTATCTTTGGGGTTCTGCTACGGGCAGATAGCTTTCCTATTTCTATCTTTAGGTGTAGTTAGTTTCTCAGGCTGTGACGAGGCGTCTAGGACCAACGTAGGAACGCTCCACGGCTGCCTCTAGTTGCGGTGGTTAGTCAGGGTACTGCAATCCCATAGATTCCAACTGCTCTGGTGTATTTCCTTTTTTACCTGCACTCCTCAGCTACCGTAACATAACACTCTGGTGTCGGTCCCAATCCCTTTCTGAGCTGGATTCATGTACTGGTTCATATGGTTCTGTAGCTTGGTGACTATGATGCCTGACAGGAGTTTCCATGTTGTTGTAAGGCAGATTATTGCGCGGTAGTTGGATGGAACTGTTCCTTTGTGAGGATCCTTCAAGATCAGCACTGTTCTTCCTTGTGTTAGCTACACATATATACATACACACACACACACACGAGTGTTTAGGAGAATATTTCCTTTGAAAACCAATCGCATCACACCCGAATGACACTTGCATTACACTCATGCGACTCTCAGCACTGAGAATCAGATCGATTTTTTATTGAGACATAGTCTGGGAAGCATTTATGCAGGGGTAGCATTTATGTACATTTAATCGAAGTACATGTATCAAAGTATGCCGCAGTTAAACATGGCAGTTAGACTGGGAAGGAGATAGGTAAGACATTTGGATCACAACACATTCACCATATGCATTGGTATAATTTATAGCCTGGCTTCTGCATTGACTCACATCCACCGCCCTTGCATTATCTCTTTACACTCCATCCATATCGGCCCCTCTGTCCTTTCCTCTCCCATGTATAGCACTCACGCTCTTTTCACACTGCTAAACAGCACAAATCCAATCAGTCCCACCATCCAACACACAAGACGCTCTCACAAATCACTTAACCATCTGCTCACTCTTTCTATCCTCCTTCTTCTAGTCGCAGGAGGTATCGCTCCAAACCCCGGCCCCCCATGTTATAGCAAGTCAAACCTTCCAACTGCTACACTCAGAAACCCCTCTAATCTTATTAATATTCCCTGCATGCCTTCTGTCTCTTGTAATTGTGTCCTTTGGAATTCTCGCTCAGTGTGTAGTAAACTCCTCTTCATCCATAACTTCTTCCTTTCAAATTCTCTTAACCTTCTAATTCTTACTGAAACCTGGATCCAGCAGTCAGACACCACCGCTGCTGCTGCTCTCTCATATGGTGGTCTACACTTCTCCCATACCCCAAGATCGGACAACAGAGCAGGTGGAGGCGTTGGTCTGCTCTTATCACCCAAATGTACTTTTCAGGTTATCCCTCAAGTACCCTCACTTGTCTTCCCTTCTTTTGAGGTCCATGTTGTCAGACTCTACATCCCCTTCTCCATGCGAGTGGCGGTGGTGTATCGTCCTCCCGGCCCTTGCCATCAGTTCCTGGATCAAGTTGCCACATAGCTTACACATTTTATTTCCTGTAACATCCCCACCCTCATCATGGGTGATTTCAACATCCCCACTGCTCTTCCCCTCTCCCCATCTGCTTCTCACCTTTTATCTCTAACCTCCTCTTTCGGCCTCTTGCAGCATATTAACTCCCCCACGCATGAAGACGGAAACTACCTCGACTTGGTTTTCTCCCGGCTTTGCTGAGTGGATGATTTCACAAATACCCCTTTCCTGCTCTCTGACCACAACCTTCTTAAATTCTCTATCAAGAACTGCCATCCTGCTCAGGTCACCCCGACTTTCCACACATATAGAAACATACAGGGCATTAACACCCAGAAACTTATGAAGAACTTGCAGTCATCATTGGCCCCAATCTCCTCCCTCTCATGTCTAGATTCTGCACTGAAGCACTACAACGAAACCCTGAAAAGTGCTCTGGATGAAATTGCACCTCCTATACATTGAACAAAATGACACAGATGGCGACAACCGTGGCACACGCTGCAAACACGTTTCCTACAGCGGTGCTCCAGGTGCGCCGAACGTCTGTGAAGAAAATCTAATCTACCCGAAGATTTCATCCATTACAAGTTTATGCTTAAAACATACAACTCTGCCCTTCACCTCCCCAAACAAACCTATTTCAACACCCTCATCACCTCACTATCCAGTAATCCTAAACGTCTCTGACACTTTTCACTCCCTACTCAACCCAAAAGTGCAGGCTCCAACCACAGATCTCCATACTGACGATCAGGCCAATTATTTCAAAGAAAAAATTGACCACATCCGACAGGAAATTATCTCCCAATCCCCTCATACCATGCACTGTCCTCCCTCCTCCACTGCATCTAGCTCACTCTCTGATTTTGATCCAGTCACAGAAGAAGAAGTAATCCCTACTACTTGCATCAGTGACCCCATTCCATCACATCTCCTCCAGTTCCTTTCCCCTGCTGTCACCTCTCACCTAACAAAAATATTCAACCTCTCTCTCTCTTCCGGTATCTTTCCCTCCTCATTTAAGCATGCCATCATACATCCATTACTTAAAAAACCATCCCTCGACCAAAACTGTGCCGCTAACTATAGACCTGTCTCTAATCTTCCCTTCATCTCTAAACTCCTGGAACGCCTGGCCCACACCAGTCTTATCTGCTATCTCTCAGATAACTCTTCTCGACCCTCTTCAATCTGGTTTCCGCTCTTTACACTCTACTGAAACTGCCCTCACTAAAGTCTCTAATTATCTACTGACTGCTAAATCTAATGGTCACTACGCCATGCTAATTCTCTTGGATCTCTCTGCAGCATTCGACACTGTGGACCATCAGCTCCACCACACTATGCTACACTCCATCGGCTTCAAGGACACCGTTTTCTCCTGGTTCTCCTCCTATCTCTCTGACCGTTCCTTCACTGTATCTTTTGCTGGTTCCTCCTCCTCTCATCTTCCCCTTACTGTTGGGGTTCCTCAAGGATCAGTCCTAGGCACCCTCCTCTTCTCTTAGTACACCGCCCCTATTGGACAAACAATCAGTAGATTTGGTTTCCAGTACCATCTCTATGCTGATGACACCCAATTATATACTTCTCCTGATATCACGCCTGCCTTTTTAGAAAACACCAGTGATTGCCTTACCGCTGTCTCCAACATCATGCCATCCCTCTATCTGAAGCTGAACCTGTCAAAAACGGAACTCCTCGTGTTTCCTCCCTCTACTAACCTACCTTTGCCCGACATTGCCATCTCCGTGTGTGGTTCCACCATTACTCCCCAGCAACATGCCCGCTGTCTTGGGGTCATACTTGATTCCAAGCTTTCATTCACTCCCCATATCCCATCACTGGCTCGCTCTTGTTATCTCTACCTCAAAAACATCTCTAGAATTCGATTTTTTTTACTTTCGACTCTGCAAAAACTCTTACTGTTTCTCTTATTCATTCTCAGCTGGACTATTGTAACTCTCTACTAATCGGTCTCCCTCTTACCAAACTCTCCCCTCTCCAATCTGTCTTGAATGCTACAGCCAGAATCATATTCCTCACCAATCATTATACCGATGCCTCTACCATGTGCCAGTAATTACACTGGTTACCCATTCATTCCAGAAGCCAGTACAAACTTATTACCCTCACCCACAAAGTACTCCATAGGTCATCACCATCCTACATCTCCTTCCTTGTCTCAGCCCATCACCCTACCCGTGCCCTCCGTTCTGCTAATAACCTGAGTTTAGCATCCTCAATAATCAGAACCTCCCACTCCCGTCTCCAAGACTTTTCACGTGCTGCGTCAATTCTTTGGAATGCACTACCCAGGTTAATACGATTAATCCCCACAGTTTTAAGCGTGCCCTAAAAACGCATTTGTTCAGACTGGCATACCGCCTCAACGCATTAACCTAACTATCCCTGTTGGCCCATTCAAAAATTTTTGTGGCTCCCCTTTTTCCTCATAGATTGTAAGCTTGCGATCAAGGCCCTCATTCTTCTTGATATCTATTTTGATCTGTGTTTATTGTTATGCTGTAATCAAAAGCCAAAACCCAGAGAAAACACCGATTATAAGTCCATATGGTACACAATAATATAGATTTTATTTAAATATCACAGTTTAAAATAATGTACAATGTCAGAAAAAATACCAATATCAATATGCTCATACAAGGGCACAGATGTCCATCAAACATATAAGAATGATGTGGATATAAAAATGCAAAAATGTGTAAAAAGTACAATCTAAAAAAACACACGGCATATACAATAAAAGTGCACACATGTAGCTAAAAAAAAAAGAGTATATTACAAAGTGTACAAAGTGCAAAAAGGAGTGTGGCACAGGTGCATTAAGGATAATGCATATATTCAGAATTAAGTGAAAAATAAGGTGCAAAGTGTAAAGACACCACCAGGTTTCAGTATGCCACATCATGGATTTATATGACCAGGAAAATATTGTATCACAGAAATATATATATATAGTCTCACAAATCATAACTTACAAGAGAGAATGCTCCTGTTCTCCTGGTTAGGCGCCTGCGCACTGCAGTACTTTGCTCTGCCCTCAACAGGGCAGATAAAGTACGCCTGCGCAGGAGCACGACAAGGAGGAGGATGTCATCGCTAGAAGATGGGAGGCACCGGACCCGGACGCCCATCGGACAGGAACGCATTGGACCGACCCCCTGGGTGAGTATAATATAACTCATTTTTCTTATCTTTCAGGTTACATCGGGGCTGCCACTGATATATGAAAAATGGGGTGACAGGGAATCTGCCCGAAGGATAACTCCTGCTACGCCGTTCATAATGGCACGCTGGCAAGCAACGTTTTTGTTTGTTTTCCCATGATCTAATTGAGTTCTTCTTTATGTCATACATACATAATTAAGAACAGCAACTAATAACTACAATTTTTGCATCAGGCATGTCTCCTATTTTACAGATATGGGAGATAAGACACAGGGTAAACATATACACATCAAATATGGCAGACAGCGCACGTCGTGTACACAAGAGGATGAGATGGCACACGATCATACACGCATGTGCACACGCATCAGATGACAAGCGATCATGTGCGCGCATCAGATGACGTGACTATTATACACGTGCATCATGCAATAGCAGAATGTGGTACCTAAAACTTAGCTTTTAATCTGGATTAAGTAAAAAAACTAAAATATGGAAGTAAAAAAACTAAAATATGGTCCAGCTGGACCTAAAGTACAAAGACAGTGCAGAAAAACCTCCTATACCTGAGGGTGAAGAAGTATGGGTGTCAATTACCTTCATAAGCCAACATATAGGATAAATCTCCCGGCAATATGGTGACACATACATCTAAGGCCTCTTTCACACATCCGTTTTGTGCAGTCAGGCACAATCCGTCCAAAACCGGAAAGGACGGATCCGGCGCTGATTGTGAAAAAACTGATGCAAAGGATCAGGTTTTCTGCTGGATCCATCCTGAACTTTTCAACCTGGAAAATGCAGGTACGCATGTCCGGACCGAGGAGAGAGAGAGAGTCTTTTGCCGGATTGCACAAAAGACTGATCCAGCACCATAGACTTGTATTGTTTGCGCCCGCCGGATGCGCCGCTTTAGGCGCTATCCGGCGGGTGCGGCCAAAAAAAAAAAAGTTGCAGTGTCCGTTTTGTCCGGCCGCCGGAATGTACATTTCCGCCGGATACGGAAAAAAAAACGGATGCAACGCAATGACATCCGGCGCTAATGATAGTCAATGACAAAAAAACGCATCCGGCGGTTTAAAAAACCGGATCAGTTTTTTTGAAAAAGCACCGGATCGCGCATGACGGCAAAAAACGGATGTGTGAAAGAGGCCTAAGGCCTCTTTCACACTTCAGTCGTTTGACGTCAGTTCAAATCCGCCAAAGGGTGCAAGAAACGGATCCGTTGTAAGTTTGCAAAAACGGATGCAGCGGATCAGTTTTTAGACGGATCCGCTATGAACTTTTGAACCCGAAAAATGTAGGCTAATATGGCTGGAAAAGGGGAGGGAGAGACAGAGAGAGAAAAAAAAAAAACCACGAATGGGTTTTCAGCACTTTCTGTAGAGAATAACAGATCCGCTGGCGAATTCCGCCAAAAACGGATGAAGACAGATCTGTCACCCATAGGCGTCCATTATACAAATCGGCGGACGCGACGGATCCGCCATGGTCCGCCTTTTCGACGCACACAAAAAACGTCCCAGTGGACGTTTTCAAAAAACGACGAACGCCAAATTTATGAAGAATCTGTCATTTGACAGATCGAACGGACGCCCATCCGTCAAAATCCGTCACTAATGCAACTCAATGGCAAAAAAACGGATCCGCCCCAAAAAAAAGGCGGATCCGTTTTTTTGACACTTTGACGGATTTTGACTTTCGTCGCACGACTGAAGTGTGAAAGAGGCCTAACAAGACTCAAAATAGAATTATTCTTACCGTTAATTCGGTTTCTAGGAACCTTCCACGACAGCCATACTGGAGGATGTCTCCCCGCCCTAATAGGGGACAGGAACACACAAGAGGTTAAATAACCCTCCCCTTCCTGCACCGCCTGTGTTTTTTCTGTACCTAGTAGCATATATAGTTACCACTAAGTGCAGGAATCTTCCAATGAAATCCTCAGATAGGGAGGGAAATTAGTGCTGTCGTGGAAGGTTCCTAGAAACCGAATTAACAGTAAGAATAATTCTATTTTCTCTAGTCACCTTCTACGACAGCCATACTGGAGTAGTACCAACAACTAATTTCTTAGGGAGGGACTTCAGCCTGCAGAACTCGTCTGCCAAACGATAAGTCACTACTAGGGTTGAGCATTCCGATACTGCAAATATCGGGTATCGGCCGATATTAGCTGTATCGGAATTCCGATTCAGAGTACCGATATTTTCGTCATATCGGATACCGGAATCGGAATGTCACTGTCACTGTCAGTGTCCGTCGGTCGGGTCTGTCAGGAGTCAGCGGCACTTACCCGGCAGAAGATCTCCGGCGGTCACATCCCGGACTGCTTAATGGCCGCCATCCTCTTCTCCCCGGCGGTCACATGCAGTTTCTCGCGATAACTGCAGTGACTGCTGGGTAATCGCGGCCGTAAAGCAGTCCGATGACGTCACCGCCGGGGAAGCTGGTAAGCAGCTGTGCTGCGCCGGGATGTCAGGCTCTGCCTGTCATTGCGATGTAGCAGAGCTGGATCGTCGTGGGACAGTCGTTACTATGGACTGCGTCGGACAGGTGGTATACTGTTGGTTTTTATTTTTTTCTTTTTTTACAGGAGATCGATGGCGTCGCAGGAATGAGAGAGTAATAAAAAAAATGAAAACTGTGTTGTCTCTTATTTCATTAAAAGACTTTTTTCTTGTGTGTCTTTTTTTTACACATTTAAAAACTTTGGGATTAATAATGGATCGGTGTCTTATTGCCGCCTCTCCATTATTAACCGGGCTTATTGTCACCGTGCAATCAACGGTGACATTAACCCCTTATTACCCCGCTTGCCACCGCTACAGGGCAAGTGGGAAGAGCCGGGTAAAGTGCCACAATTGGCACATCTTTTGATGCGCCAAATGTGGGGCTGCTGTAGCCTGGTATTATCAGGCTGTTGAGGGCCAAAATCCATGGGCCTTGACAGTCTTTTAATACCAGGCCGCAGCAGTCTGCATTTTACTTGGCTGGTTAACAAAAATAGGGGGACCCCTACGCCGTTTTTTTTTCGAGGGGATCCCCTATTTTTGTTAACCAGCCAAGCTAAGCAGACTGCTGTGGCCTGGTATTATCAGGCTGGCAAGGTCCATGGATATTGGATCCTTACCAGCCTGAAAAACCAGGCCTCAGCGGTCTGCTTCATCTGGCTGGTTAACAAAAATAGGGGGGACCCCACGCCAATTTTTTTCGAGGGGATCCCCTATTTTTGTTAATCAGCCAAGATATGCAGACTGCTGTGGCCTGGTATTATCAGGCTGGCAAGGTCCATGGATCTTGGCTCCTTAACAGCCTGAAAATCGAGGCCTCAGCGGTCTGCTTCATCTGGCTGGTTAACAAAAATAGGGGGGACCCCACGCCAATTTTTTTCGAGGGGATCCCCTATTTTGTTAATCAGCCAAGATATGCAGACTGCTGTGGCCTGGTATTATCAGGCTGGCAAGGTCCATGGATCTTGGCTCCTTAACAGCCTGAAAATCCAGGCCTCAGCGGTCTGCTTCATCTGGCTGGTTAACAAAAATAGGGGGACCCCACGCCATTTTTTTTTTCGAAGGGAACCCCTATTTTTGTTAATCAGTTCCCTCTGACGTCACTGATTGTGTCCCTGGCTGACCTGAAATGAAAGTGGAAAGCAATCAATTAAGCTTTCCACTTAAGGGCCCGTCTCACATAGCGATATCGCTACCGAGATCGCTGCTGAGTCACTAGTTTTGTGACGCAGCAGCGAGCTCACCAGCGATATCGCTGTGTGTGACATTCAGCGACGATCAGCCCCACTGCCGGGTATCGCTGATTGTCGCTGAAATATCAGGACCTTTTTTTGATCGCTGGTTTCCCGCTGACAGGCACGCATCGCTGCGTGTGACAGGCGGGAGACCAGCGATCCGCTAGTAACCAAGGTACACAGCGGGTTTCCAGGCGCGGGGCTGTGCCTAGAAACCCGCTGTGTACCTTGGATACCAGCGCCCTGATGCAGGGAGCTGGTATCCAAGGTACACAGCGGGTTTCCAGGCACCACGCAGCGCTTGGAAACCCGCTGTGTACCTTGGTTACCAGCTCCCTGCATCAGGGCGCTGGTATCCAACGTACACTGCGGGTAACTAAAGGCTGGGTCTCACATAACGATACACCAGCGATCCCGACAACGATATGCACTTGTCAGGATCGCTGGTGTATCGCTACATGATCGCTGCTGAGCTGCCAAACAGGCAGCTCAGGCAGCGATCTGGGACAGCGACACTGCGGGTAACATCGCTTAGTTACCCGCAGTGTACCTTGGATACCAGCGCCCTGATGCAGGGAGCTGGTAACCAAGGTACACAGCGGGTTTCCAAGCGCTGCGCGGTGCCTGGAAACCCGCTGTGTACCTTGGATACCAGCGGATCGCTGGTCTCCCGCATGTCACACGCAGCGATGCGTGCCTGTCAGCGGGAAACCAGCGATCAAAAAAAGGTCCTGACATTTCAGCGACGATCAGCGATACCCGGCAGGGGGGCTGATCGTCGCTGAATGTCACACACAGCGATATCGCTGGTGAGCTCGCTGCTGCGTCACAAAACTAGTGATTCAGCAGCGATCACGGTAGCGATATCGCTATGTGAGACGGGCCCTTAAGCGATGTTACCCGCAGTGTCGCTATCTCAGATCGCTGCCTGAGCTGCCTGTTTGGCAGCTCAGCAGCGATCATGTAGCGATACACCAGCGATCCTGACAAGTGCATATCGTTGTCGGGATCGCTGGTGTATCGTTATGTGAGACCCAGCCTTTACTCTCCTGTCAGCCAGGAGAGGAACTCATTCATTTGGGGGTTTTACTGTGAGGCTGCAGCATTAGCTGCGGTCCCTGCAGTAAACATTAACCCTTTCTGAAGGATTACACCGTGGGACCTGACTGTGCATGGGATAGGTAAGAATAATTTTGCTTTTTTATTTTATTTTTATTACAGGAAATGGTTTTTGCAGTCAAATAAAAGATGGTCAAAAACATGTGTCTTTATTTCATTAAAATGATTTTTAATTAAAGTGTGTGTGTTTTATTTTTATTTCATGCAATAGGATTAATAATTGATAGTTGTCTAATTGACAGCTCTCAATTATTAACCTGGCTTAAGGTCACCTTTCAATAGCAAGGTGGCTTTAACCCCATATTAACCCATTCGCCACCGCTACAGGGCAATGGGAATAGACGGGCAAAGTGCCAGAAAGGGCGAATCTAATTATAGATTTGTCTTTTCTGGGGTGTCTGGGGGCAGATGTTAGTAGCCAGGGGGGGGCCAAAAATAATGGTCCCTCTCTGGGCTATTATTATCTGCCCCCACTCACTGGCTTTGTCTGTCTGGTTGCGAAAATAGGGCGGGAGCCCACGCATTTTTTTTCAGCAATTTTACACCTCATAAGGCTCATATATATATATACACATGTCATTGAATTTGTGACACATATATATATATATTTATAGTTCATACACTTCTACATAGTATAATAGCCGCTAATTCAATTGCCGGCTTTTGTGAAAATGCAGAACCCGACATGAAATGACACTTGGTTTACATAGAGTTAACCATGTCTTTTCATGTAGTTTGATATCTGATTTGCACAAACAATTACATGAGTGTAAGTGTGCAAAATTTCACACCTGTAGGGGTTAATTAAAGGTGTAAATTCGTAGCAAAAAAGTCCGTTTTTTTTACAACGAATTTACACCTTTAATTAACCCCTACAGGTGTGAAATTTTGCACACATAGACTGATGTAATTGTTTGTGCAAATCAGATAGCAAACAACATGAAAAGACATGGTTAACCCTATGTACACCAAGTGTCATTTCATGTCGGGTGCTTCTGTCTTTTCACAGAAGCCGGCTTTACCCGGCAATTGAATCAGAGGATATTTTACTATGTAGAAGTGTATAAACTATACATATATGTATATATATATGTCACAATGACATGTATATATATATATATATATATATGTATATATATATATATATATATATATATATATATGTATTCTATGTGTGTATATTTAGTGTTTACAAGGAAAGAATGGGTTTTTTTTAGTTACGATATTTTGTTCCCATAGACTTACATTGGATTTCCGGTATCGGTATCGGGTATCGCCGATATTTTAATGGTATCGGCGATACCATTCCGATTCTGATACTTTTGGATATCGGAAAGTATCGCTCAACTCTAGTCACTACTGAATTTTAGTCTATAATGTCTAGTGAATGTATGGATAGATAACCATGTGGCGGCCTTGCATATCTTCTCAATGGATGCATCCTCTCTCTCTGCCCACGATGTTGATATTGCACGAGTGGAATGGGCTTTCAGATGTGTAGGAGGTGAGCTGCCCTGTGATGTGTATGCCAGAATAATAGCCTGCTTGATCCATTTAGCAATGGTATTTTTCCCCGCCTTTTTCCCTTTATTCTTTCCGGAAAACTGAATGAATAAATTTTGGTCAAGTCTCCAACTTTTAGTTTGCTGGAGGTAGAAAAGAACCACCCTTCTTACGTCCAGGGTGTGGAAATTTTCTTCTTTTGCATTGCATGGATTTGGGCAGAAAGAAGGTAACAATGTCTTGTTGTCTATGAAAGTCCGAGACCACTTTTGGCATAAAGGAAGGGTCTAGTCTCAAGATGATGCTATCTTCTGTGATAGTTAAATATGGCTCTTGTATTGATAGGGCCTGTATTTCTCCAACACGTCTTGCGGACGTAACTGCGACCAGGAGCACCGTTTTGAGTGTTAAGTCTTTTAACGTTGTGGATGCTAGTGGTTCGAATGGAGCCTTAGTTAAGCCATTAAGCACCAGATTTAGATCCCAGGGGGGAACTTGACTGCGAAGTCTAGGACGCATTCTGGATGCAGAGATCATGAATCGTTTGATCCATCTATGCCCCGCTAGGTCTTGATCAAAATATGCACTAAGGGCAGACACTTGTACTTTTAGTGTACTGGGAGTGAGACCTAGATTTATGCCCTTTTGAAGAAACTCTAAGGCTACTTTCACACTTCAGGCTTTTTGTATCTGGCGCGATCCGGCGTGTTTCTAAATTTTTTTACCATTGACTTACATTAGCGCCGGATCGCGCCTGATGTCACTGCGTTGCATCCGTTTTTGGCCGGATCCGTCGGAAATGTACATTCCGGCGGCCGGACAAGACGCTAGGTGCAATGTTTTTTTTTTTTTTCCGGAGCCGCCTGATAGTGCCTGAATCGTCTCTCTCTCTATATATATATTTATACCAGCATTTTCAACATGGAAATTTTATATTTCCGGGTTGAAAAGGTCAGGACGGATCCGGCAAAAAACCTGATCACTTGCATCAGTTTTTTAAAATCAGCGCCGGATCCGTCCTGTCAGACATAGGACGGATTATGCCTGACACAAAAAGCCTGAAGTGTGAAAGTAGCCTAAGATCTGTGCGATGTTAGGATGGAAGGGATCTGGAGTATCTGGAAAGCACCCTGATGAAAATTTCTTCCACACATTCCCATAAATGGCGTTAGTTACCGGTTTTCTACTTCCCTGTAAAGTTCGTATTACTTCTTCAGAAAGGCCTTTAGCCCTTAGAATCTCGGTTTCAGTAGCCAAGCCACAAGGTTCAATCTGTGCAGATTTGGGTGTCGTAGAGGACCTTGATGTAGGAGGTCGTCTTTCTGAGGTAGGAATACTGGTCCATCCTGAGCCATGCTTATTATGGCTCCGTACCAGCTCCTCCCTGGCCACACGGGAGCCTCCAAAATCGTGGTGACCCGCTCCGATCTCACCTTCTGCAATGTTCTTGCTATCATCGGGATTGGTGGGAAAGCGTACGTTAGCTTGAATTTCCAGGGATGGGAGAAGGCATCTACCCCGCACGCTCCGTCGGTGGGACTGAGGGAGAAGAATGTTTCCACCTTCGTGTTCTGTCTGCTGGCAAACAGATCCACGTCCGGACTCCCCCACCTTGATGTCAGAGACTAAAACACTTCTTGATCCAAGGACCATTCTCCCGAAGAAATATCCTTCCTGCTGAGGAAGTCCGCCTGTATGTTGTCTGACCCTTTTAGGTGGATTGCTGTTATGGACAGTACATGTTTTTCTGCCCAGGAAAAATTTTTTGTCGCCACCACCTTTAGATTGGTATATTTCATGCTTCCTTGATGTCGAAGGTATGGCACCGTAGTTACGTTGTCTGAATAGACCCGTACATGGTGATTTTGAATAAGGGCTGATGCTGCTTTCAGTGCTTCCTCCACTGCTTTTAGTTCTCTCAAATTTGAGGAGCTGGTCCTGATGTTCGGGGGCCATAATCCTTGGAAGTGAGACCCCTCCACTATAGCCCCCCAGCCTCTCTGGCTGGCGACCGAGGTCAGTATTTTGAGAGGAAGCTGATCCCAGCTGACCCCTCTTTGGAGGTTTTGACGGTTTAGCCACCACGAGAGGGAGGCTTTCACATGACCTGAAAGGGAGATTCTCTTGTTCAGCTTGTTGTGAAATTTTTTCGAACATCTCAGCACGTGCGACTGAAGAGTACGAGTATGGGCTTGCGCCCAGGATACTGCTTGAATGCATGCCGTAAAAGATCCCAGGATAGACATGGCTTCTCTTAGGGTTGGTGCTGTCTGGTCCCTGAATTTGGAAACTTTCTGAACAAGATAGTGTTGACGCTCCCTGGGTAGGAAGGATGTTCTTGTCTCTGAATCCAGGATAATACCCAGAAACTTTTTCTGTGATGAGGGATGTAAATCCGACTTTTCTAAATTTGGGATACAGCCCAGGGACTGTAGGATTTCTAGTGTCTTCCCCACATCTTGTTGTAAGCGAGCTTTGGATGGAGCCACGACCAACAGGTCGTCTAGGTATGGAACTATGCAATCCCTTGTTGTCATATGAAGAAGATCATGGCTTCTGCGATAATCTTCGTAAAGACTCGTGGTGCTGAGGACACTCCGAATGGCAGAACATTGCACTGGTAATGTCTGACACTTTGACCCCGGGACACGGCAAACCTGAGGAACTTCCTGTGGTTCATATGAATGGGCACATGGTAGTAGGCATCCCTCAGATCTATTGTGGCCATTACCCAGTTCTGTCCTATGATAGAGATTGCCGACTTGACCGACTCCATCTTGAATCGCCTGTATTTGATTACTTGAGGGTTTCAAGTTTATAATAACCCTGTGTTTCTCCGAGGGTTTTACTAACACGAACAGGCGCGAGTAGTGTCCCTGCCCACCTCTTGCTGTGGCACCGGGGATATCACTCTTGCCCATAATAGAGACTGTATATCTGCTAGCAGGGATTGTTGTAGATGTGCCTGTAGAGAGGTGATCCTCAGGCATTGGGGGGAGGACTCTCGAATTCCAGCCTCAATCCATAGCGAATAGTGTCGAGAACCCATTGGTTCGCGGATATGGACTGCCAATGGGCCAGGAAATTCGAGAGTCGGCCCCCGACCGGAGTAGCATCATTGTTTGTCTGTGGTATTTTGTTGGTGATGGGCGAGGATATTTCTTCCTTTGCCCCCTTTCGCATAGCTCCATCGGCCCGTTTTACCTTTCCCCCTGAACTCTCTCTGAGAGGACTGCTCTCGGGGGGACGGCCAAAAAAACGCTTTTTAGTTTTTTTCTGTTCTGGGAGTGACTTCTTTTTATCTGTTGCTTTTTCTAGTATCTAGTCCAGGGCTGGACCAAATACATAGTTACCCTGAAAGGGAATTGCGCAGAGTTTTGATTTTGAAGTAAAGTCCCCTCCCCAAGATTTCAGCCACAGTGTTCTCCTGGCTGAGTTGGAGAGTACTGCCTATTTTGCTGCTACTCGAACGGATTTGGCAGAAGCATCTGCTAAGAATCCCGTTGCTTTTTTTAGTAAAGGGAGCGAATCCAGGATTTCCTCCCTGGAGGTCCCCTGAGTTAAATGGTCCTCCAACGTGCGCAGCCACCAGACTAGTGATCTTGCTACACATGTCGCGGCTATATTGCCTTTAAGCATGGTTGTAGAGGTGTCCCATGATTTCCTCAGCAAACTTTCTATTTTGCGATCCATGGGATCTTTGAGCTGGGATGCATCTTCGAAGGGAAGTGCTGTCTTTTTCGTCACCCTGGACACCTGTACATCCACTTCCGGGACCTCCCATATTGAACAATCTCCATCCAAGGGGAAGCAATTTTTTAATTCTGATGGGACCGCGAGTCCTTTCTCAGGTAGGGCCCACTCCTGCATCACTAAATTTCGGATGTTTTCATGAATGGGGAAGCCTTAGGTTTTAGGCCCCCAAACATCTCATCCTGGATTGAGTATTCCACTTCCTCCTCCTCTAAACCCATAGTGCCCCTTACCATACTAACTAATTCCCCCATGTCTTTAGACGAGAAATAATATTTTTTGTTGTCGGGTTTGGGGGTGGAAGTGGAACCTTCATTTTCCCACATATCCTCTGAGTTAGAGGTATTAATTTCTTCCGAATCAGATTCCACTAGAGCCATTTTCCTCTTTTTAGGGGGTGGAGGCTGTGGGTTTCGTGCTCTGGGAAATTGTCGCCATAGACGTTTGTACTTCTTGTCTAATGAGCGTTTTTATACTGTCCATTAACCCCTTAACGACCGCCGATACGCCTTTTAATGGCGGTCATTAAGGGTACTTAAACCACAGCGCCGTTAATTAACGGCGCTGTGGAAAAAGTGAATAGCGCCCCCCAGAGGTGCATTTTCTCCGGGGTCTCGGCTACCGGGGTAGCCGAGACCCCAGAGAACATGAATCGGGTCGGTTTTTACCGACACCGATGTTGCGATCGCCGTTATTAACCCTATAACGGCGATCGCAACAACAAAAAAAAAAAAGTTGTGCTATTTAATTTCTCTGTCCTCTGATGTCATCAGACATCAGAGGACAGAGAAAAAGGGTCCCCGGGACCCCCATGTGGCCCCCGGGCCCTACATTGTCCCCCGGTGCCGCCGCTATAAAGAAAATGGCGGGCGCATGCTCAGTGCGCTCGCCGCTATATGCTAGGGGGGATGGGCAATATTCTCTGGGGTCTCGGCTACCGGGGGGTAAAATGGTGTCACTTGTGGGGGGTTTCCACTGTTTAGACACATCAGGGCCTCTACAAACACGACATGACGTCCAGCCAATTCTGCGCTGAAAATGTCAAACGGCGCTCCTTCCCTTCCGAGCTCTGCCATGCACCCAAACAGTGGTTTACCCCCACATATGGGGTATCAGCATGCTCAGGACAAATTGCACAAAAACTTTTGGGGTCTTGTTACCCTTGGGAAAATAAAAATTGGGGTGAAAAGATGGTTTTTGTGGAAAAAATATTATCTTTTATTTTCACTGTTCTATGTTATAAACTTCTGTGAAGCACTTGGAGGTTCAAAGTGCTCACCACACATCTAGATAAGTTCCTTAGGGGGTCTAGTTTCCAAAATGGGGTCATTTGTGATGGGTTTCCACTGTTTAGACACATCAGGGCCTCTACAAACGCGACATGGCGTCCAGCCAATTTTGCGTTGAAAAAGTCAAATGTCGCTCCTTCCCTTGCGACCTCTGCCGTGCGCCCAAAAAGTGGTTTACCCCCACATATGGGGTATCAGCTTATCCAGGAGAAATTGCACAACAAATTTTGTGGTTCATTTTTTCTTTTAACAGTTGTGAAAATAAAATAAATTGGTTCCGAAGTAAAGTTTTTTGCAAAAAAAGTTAAATGTTAATTTTTTCCTTCCACATTGCTTCAGTTCCTGTGAAGCACGTAAAGGGTTAATAAACTTCTTGAATGTGGTTTTGAGCACCTTGAGGGGTGCAGTTTTTAGAATGGTGTCACTTTTGGGTATTTTCTATCGTATAGACCCCTCAAAGTGACTTCAAATGTGATGTGGTCCCTAAAAAAAAATGGTGTTGTACAAATGAGAAATCGCTGGTCAACTTTTAACCCTTATAACTTCGTAACAAAAAAAAATTTTGTTCCCAAAATTGTGCTGATGTAAAGTAGACATGTGGGAAATGTTATTTATTAAGAAATTTGTGTGACATATCTCTCTGATTTAAGGGCATAAAAATTTAAAGTTTGAAAATTGTTAAATTTTCAAAATTTTCGCCATATTTCCGTTTTTTTCATAAACACAAGTCATATCAAAGAAATTTTACCACTAACGTGAAGTACAATATGTCACGAAAAAACAATCTCAGAATCAGCTGGATTCGTGAAAGCGTTCCAGAGTTATAACCTCATAAATTGACAGTGGTCAGAATTGTAAAAATTGGCCCGGTCATTAAGCTGCAAAATGGCTCTGCCACTAAGGGGTTAAAGAGGGTTGCTCTGCTCGCAACACGTCATCTGTGCAGGGTTGACAAAGTTTCTTTTTATATGCTGAGGGGAGTCTGGCACCACATACGCATCTGTGGCTGGGTTTTCTTTTTAATGTCAGATACCTTCTCTCCCTGTAATAGAGAAAGGTATACTAAGTCACCCTATCAGAGTTATCTGGACAGTAATAATCGGGACCTACCCCGCTACTTACAGTAGGAGGGTTAACGCTGCGCTCCGCAGATGCAGGCAGTAAGGGTTTGTCATCGTCCATGGTCAGTCTGTCACATACAGCTATGGCCTTACCTGGACGTACCCAGACCAGGATTAAATAGTCGAGGTCTTCAGCGTTCAGTGCTTCCTCCTCCCCTGGTCCACAGGTGGGGGCAATCTGCTGACAACTGCCATCTCCTGCAGCTGCTCCACCTGCAGCCCTCGGTAAGGCTGCTTCCTCCGGTCAATTCCCCCCCCCCATCTTAGGAGGTGGTGAGGGTTGATTATCGCCGCTTTCGGCGATTTGCAGGCCGCGTGCGTTCCACCTGGAACGCAGTCTAACGCTAACCGGAAGTCCGACGCCGGCTCCAACGTCACTTCCGGTGCGCCTTTACACGCGGTCCCTGGAGCAGCCGCAATGGGGAGGAGGACGCCGGGGAGCTCTAGGAGGACCCCGGCAGCACATCACCGCCCCGCTTTACCCCCGAGGAGGCGCAGGAGGGGCGGGAAGAAAGTCCCGAGTCCATTCGAAATGGAGACGGGAGCAGAACTGAAGGAGGAGACCGAAGCCCCGACCTCAGCTGCCCGGCATGTAAGTATGAATTGTGTGCTCCCCGTCGCCGGCCACGGCAGCACCATACCTGGACCTCTTCATGCCCCCATAAGGGACAGGAAAAACACTGGCGGTGCAGGAAGGGGAGGGTTATTTAACCTCTTGTGTGTTCCTGTCCCCTATTAGGGCGGGGAGACATCCTCCAGTATGGCTGTCGTGGAAGGTGACTAGAGAAATATAGGTATATCAAAAGCGTACACACTGTATATACAGAAATAACCATTAATGCCGCCCCTCTATTGCTCTGGTGACATATGTGTTAACCCACATCTGTATGTAACTTCAATATTGTTCCTGTCTAGCAGTGAGAGATAACATTTCCCAATAGTAATACAACTAAATTGGAACACTCTCACAATATGTGCAGCTTGCAGGAGTCAAGTAGTCTGGTTTGGCATGCCCCCTTCATAGGAATCATTCTCAGCACGTCAGAGTACGGTGTTTGGCATGCTGCAATACGCGCACAGGATGACAAGACTATTATTATATAGGAATGCATCAGACGACACATGATTATTATACGGGCGCATCAAATGACATGCTTATTATACGGGCGCATCAAATGACATGCTTATTATACGGGCGCATCAAATGACATGCTTATTATACGGGCGCATCAATGACACATGATTATTATACGGGGGCGCATCAGATGACACATGATTATTATACGCGCGCATCTAATGACACATGATTATTATACGGGCGCATCAAATGACATGCTTATTATACGGGCGCATCAAATGACATGCTTATTATACGGGCGCATCAAATGACACATGATTATTATACGGGGGCGCATCAGATGACACATGATTATTATACGCGCGCATCTAATGACACATGATTATTATACGGGTGCATCAAATGACACATGATTATTATACGCGCGCATCTAATGACACATGATTATTATATGGGCGCATCAAATGACACATGATTATTATACGGGCGCATCAAATGACATGCTTATTATACGGGCGCATCAAATGACATGCTTATTATACGGGCGCGCATCAGATGACACATGATTATTATACGGGGGCGCATCAGATGACATGATTATTATACGCGCGCATCTAATGACACATGATTATTATACGGGCGCATCAAATGACACATGATTATTATACGGGCGCATCAAATGACACATGATTATTATACGGGCGCGCATCAGACGACACATGATTATTATATGGGCGCGCGCATCAGACGACACATGATTATTATACGGGCGCGCGCATCAGACGACACATGATTATTATACGGGCGCACATCAGACGACATGATTATTATACGGGCGCGCATCAGACGACACATGATTATTATACGCGTGCGCATCAGACGACACATGATTATTATACGGGCGCGCATCAGACGACACATGAAAATTATAAGGGAGCGCATCAGATGACAATTATTACACGCGCGCGTGCGCATCAGATGACAATTATTATACAGGCGCGCATCAGATGACACATGATTATTATACGCGCGCATCAGATGACACATGATCATTATACGGGAGCGCATCAGATGACACATGATTATTATACGGGCGCACATCAGATGACACATGATTATTATACGCGCGCATCAGATGACACATGATCATTATACGGGAGAGCATCAGATGACACATGATTATTATACGGGCGCGCATCAGATGACACATGATCATTATACGGGCGCGCATCAGATGACATGATTATTATACGGGTGCGCATCAGATGACATGATTATTATACGCGCGCATCAGACGACACATGATTATTATACGCGCGCATCAGACGACACATGATTATTATACGGGCGCACATCAGACGACATGATTATTATACGGGCGCGCATCAGATGACACATGATCACTATGTAACACAATTTTTGTTCCTGGCTTCCAAGTGTAATATTTCAACTGCTTATGTTTAAAGACTATGGAAAAACTACTACATTCAGCACAAACTTTGATTTTATGACCACAGGCCAGAAAATTTTGTATTTATTGTGTCAAAAAAAGGAAATTATTATATTTTCGTTCATGCGGTCTAATAAAAAAACAACACTTGCATGGTAAATAGATAAAGACAAATAAAACTCACTCAAAAAGGTTCAGAAATGAGTAGTTTTTCTAGATTTGTGAGTGTACAGCAAATCGCTTAATCGAAGAAGCCCCAAATGTAGTCCCCATCATGTTTTCGTTATACTGTCCTTGGTAATGATGTTCAAAGTCCAATATATCTTGATGAAAGCGCTCGCCTTGCTCCTCTGAGTAAGCGTCCATGTTCTCCTTGAACTTGTCAAGATGAGCGTCAAGGATATGGACTTTGAGAGACATTCTGCATCCCATTATGGCGTAATTCTTTATGAGAGTCTGAACCAACTGCACATAGTTTTTAGCCTAGTGATTACCAGGGAGCCATGAACCACTGCAACAAAACTATTCCAAGCTGTTTTCTCTGTCCTGTTCAGCAGCCTGGCGAACTCGTCAAATTCTATGATCTTCTTGATCTGTGGTCCGAAGAAGATACCAGCCTTGACCTTTGCCTCGAACAGCTTTGGAAAGAGATCTTGGAGGTACTTGAAAGCAGCTGACTCCTTGTCAGGAGCCGTGACAAATTGCTTGATGAGGCCTAACTTGATATGCAGTGGTGGCATCAGCACCTTCAGAGGTTTTGCCATCAATATGGCCATGTGAGGACTTACTTTTTGTGGGACGAGTTGTAATTTTGAAAGACTCAATTGGTTTTAGCATGTCTTGTACTCGAAAACAGGAAAAAAATTTCAGGTGCAGTGAAATTTCAAAAAAAGTGCAATCCTACACTTGTTTTTTGTTTGGCTTTTTTGCTAAGTTCACTAAATGCTAAAACTGACCTGCCATTATGATTCTCCAGGTCATTATAAGTTCATAGACACCAAACATGTCTAGGTTCTCCTTTATCTAAGTTTGCTAAAAAAAAATTGCGTGATCTCCGGTTGAGGGCTTATTTTTTGCGTTACCGAGCTGACGTTTTTAATGACACCACTTTTATGCAGATACGTTCTTTTGATCGCCCGTTATTGCATTTTAATGCAATGTCGCAGCGACCAAAAAAAGGTAATACTGGCGTTTTGACTTTTTTTTGTCGCTACGCCGTTTAGCGATCAGGTTAATCCTTTTTTTATTGATAGATCAGCCGATTCTGAACACGGTGATATCAAATATGTGTATGTTTGATTTTTTTTTTATTGTTTTATTTTGAATGGGGCGAAAATGGGGTGATTTGAACTTTTTTTTTTAAAACATTTGTTTTTACTTTTAGTATGCTTCAATCGTCCCCATCGGAGTCTAGAAGATGCCATAACTCGATCGCATCTGCTACATAGAGGTGATGCTCAGATCACCTTTATGTAGCAGAATTACTGCATTGCTATGAGCGCAGACAACAGGGTTGTGTTCATAGCAATCCGGCATAACAGCCTTAGAGGTCTCAAGGAGACCTCTGATTGTTATGCCGACGCACGATGACCCCCGATCAATGACGGGGGTCAGCGGTGTGCATATTCGCGATTCCACTCGTGCCTATTGCGGGCATATGTCAGCTGTTCAAAACAGCTGACATGTCCCGGCTTTGATGCGGGCTCACTGCCGGAGCCCTCATCAAATCGGGGGGATACTGGCCACGGACGTACTATTCCGTCCGCGGGCAGTAAGGGGTTAAACTGTACTCGATCTAAATCATTGAGATTCTACAAATTAAAGCACTGCCATGTAAACGAGCAGCAATTATTCACCTTACCTTCAAGAGTTTTCTTGCAATATTCGCATGTGAAATGAGGTACTTGTATGACTACTATTGAACAGTCTGAGAACGTTCTAGAAAGTTCTAAAAGTTTCTAGACACTTCCAGATAATTCTGGAAAATTATAGAAACTTCTGCACAATTCTAGCAGTTAAACAATATTCTAGAAGACTACTCCGTATTGAATAAGAATCGAGAATTTTCCCGAAAACAGACAAATTTCAAAATTTCAATGTCCTGATCACAAAAGCAAAGTTTTTGTGGAACAACAACTATTTTCTATTTGTTTTAGGCATAACGGGTTAGGAAAACACACTTTGGACCCAGGAACAAAAAATAAATAAAAATTTGTTACATAGTGGCGCGCATCAGATGACACATGATTATTATACGGGTGCGCATCAGATGACACGATTATTACACGCATCAGATGACACATGATTATTATACGGGCGC
>JARQOD010000002.1:439833713-439873656 GCA_033576555.1 Oophaga sylvatica | reverse complement strand
TTCTTTTCTGGTCTTTCCCATTCCTTATAACTGTTTGTTAATAGGGAAAGGTCTCCGTTTTTTCTTTTGCAAGCCACCGAACCTAAGTTCTTGGGCCATTTTTTTTTTCCCTACCAATTCCATGGTAGACCAGACAGTCTTTATAAGTCTGTCTGTAGCTTTCACTGGAAATGTCTCCTCCTCCTCAGAGCTACTCTCTGAGTAACATGACCCTTCGGAGTCTTTCTCTGATCCTGAGGAGTTCCCTTGTGACATCACTGAGGACTGTATCTGTCCCTAGATCCCCCATCTGCGTCCGTTGTTTGCAACGCTTTTACGGACTTACAGACCTCTGCCTGAATTAATGATCTCAGGTTCTCAGCAAAGGATGGCGTCTCTTCCGCTACTGTTTTATCAATACAATCCTGACACAATCTCTTATTCCAGGATGCTCCTAAGGGAATTTTGCATAAGGGACATTCCCCTTAGATTTAGACTTATTCTTCTTAGGGACCCCTTACACTCCACCCCACCAGTGTATGTAAAAAGAGGGGAGAGTTGGAGACAATAGAAAGAGAACAGACATTAGCGTGCTGGACTTTCTCGAAGTTCACTCACCACTCGGACATGTCAAAGGACGGTACCGGCTCTGGAGGCTGACTGGTCTCTTCAGTGTCTCCCAGTGAGATTATGGACCCCTCCTTGCCATGATCCGCCAGCACGCCCGAGCGGCTATCACTGCTGCTGCGGCGCATCAAGCTCTGCTCACTTGAGTGAGACCGCCTCACCTGCACCTCCTGGTGCGGCAGTAAATGTTCTGGCGACAGGCCTTATTATATCAGTTACTCCCTGACGAGAGTAATCATAGTCCTTTGAAAAGGGTTTGGTGGCACTGTTCAATATCGGCAGCCATTGAATACTAGCTTCCCCTTTTTTTTTTTTTGCTTAATTATTTCACCTGGTTGATCCTGCACCTGCTGGCCGCCTAGCGCCCCGACGCATGCGCATTATATTCCGTCCAATGCAAACATGTTACTTCAGGTGCGCGACTCATTCTTTGTGTGCCTCGCCAGCGCGTGCCCCCGTACTGAGCGCCTCTGCTGCGCGCTCCCCTGATTTCCCGGCCTCGTATCCTGATACCTCTGGGCTCGGGCTCAGCGCTGGCTCTCCTGCGCGCACCTTCTAACTTCCGGTGTGCGCTTCCCTGCTGTTGCTGTTTTGGGTGTACGCGCTTCCTGCGCGCACGCGAGTTCCACTTCCGGTGCACGCCCGGTTCATTCCCGGCGCACGCTCCTTCCGACACCCCCGGCTATTGCTTCCCGTGCCTGAGAGTGTATGCTGCCGGCGCGTTACCGGCCTATACCTCCGGTGCGCACTTTGTTTGTATTACGCGCGCCCTGCTCGTATTGCGTGCGCCCTGCACCTGTTTGGCGTCCTGGCGCCATGACCGCTGCTGTCTCGCCCATACCTGCAGCCCACAGTAAGCCGCCTTCTGAAATGCGGCAACATATTTTCCAATGCACAGACCCATATAGAAGGGACGCTCCCCCAATGTTATAGGTACCTTGTCAATGCTGTCCACTGTGTCCGGCTTCTCAACAGGGACAATTCTTGTGGCCTCCGAGGAGCTATAGATTCTGCCTGGGCACCGATGTGCCTCGCAGGCCGCATGGCCACCCTTTGTCAACAGGGAAGGCACATGGATGTGACCTCCGAGGACCTTGCAGGTTGTGGAGATCAGGGAGGGAACACGAACGTGGCCCCCGTGGATGCAATTTCACCCGGGCAGTTGCCTCACGGGCTGTGGCCATGCTTCGCTCAGGGGGGGCATGGAATACATGGCCCCCGAGGCGACTACCGGTACCTGGTGACGGATGTAGCAGACCCATGCCTGCCAGTATTCATCCGACCCAGGCCCAGGCATCCTCTTCAATCTTCAAGAGTCTTCGATCTGGGAGGTTCCCCATCGAGGACAGGAAACCAACTGATGCGGAGAGAGGAGCCGCCCCTTTTATCTTGAAGGTTTCCTGTCCTTGAAGGGCGGATCCCCTCTCTCATGGTGCCGTCATGTATGATGGAAAAACTACTTTTGAGGCAAGTGCAAAGCTCAGAAAGGAAGGATTGCCATATTAAAGTTCAGATTTTTCTGGAATAGTTTGAGGGTGCCATGTTACATATGCAGAGTTCCTGAGTGCCAGAAGAGCCTAAATCCCCAGGCACAGTGAACATATTGACACCACGGGTGTTTCAAATAACTGTTTCTTCACCTCCCAATGATATAATAATATTTTTGACACAAAAAAGTTATTTTAGCTCCAGATTTTATACACTGCTCAAAAAAATTAAAAGGAACACTAAAATACCGCATCCTAGATATCACTGAATGAAATATTCCAGTTGCAAATCTTTATTCATAACATAGTGGAATGCATTGAGAACAATAAAACATAAAAATGATTAGTGTAAATCAAAATTAATATCCCATGGAGGTCTGTATATGGAATTATATTTAAAATCAAAGTGGAAAGTCTCTTGCATTGACTGCTTTACAGTTTTATATAATCTGCAAATATCGATATTTTACTGTGTAAACCTTCTACCAGATCGTTAATAAATATGAAGAGAATAGGCCCAGCACCGATCCCTGCGGTACTCCACTGGTCACAGCGACCCAATTAGAGAATATACCATTTATAACCACCCTCTGCTTTCTATCACTAATCCAGTTACTTACCCATTTACACACATTTTCCCCCAGACCCAGCATTCTCATTTTGAATACAAACCTCTTGTGTGGCACGCTTTGGAAAAATCAAGATATACAACATCCAATGACTCACCTTGGTCCAGTCTATAACTTACCTCTTCGTCTATTACATTACTTAGTTCTCTTAGTACTCGTGGGT
Organism: Oophaga sylvatica; assembly: GCA_033576555.1. NCBI lineage: Eukaryota > Metazoa > Chordata > Amphibia > Anura > Dendrobatidae > Oophaga > Oophaga sylvatica. The sequence goes on along the minus strand of JARQOD010000002.1, from coordinate 439,870,771 downwards.
GTATGCCATCCGGACCCAGAGATTTATCTATTTTAATCTTATTTAGCCAGTTTTACACCTCTTCTTGGGTTAGATTGGTGACCCTTAATATAGGGTTTTCTTTGTCTCTCTGCATTTCAGCTATCATTTCATTTTCCACCTTGAATACCGTGGCGAAGGTCGTGTTTAATATATTAGCAAAGGATTGTCCCAATAAATATTTAAGTTAGATTTCTCTTTCTTCCCTTGCATCTTAACCCCTTCATGACCTTCCATTTTTTGCAATTCTGACCAGTGTCCCTTTATGAGGTAATAACTCAGGAACGCTTCAACGGATCCTAGCGATTCTGAGATTGTTTTTTCGTGACATATTGGGCTTCATGTTAGTGGTAAATTTAGGTCGATAATTTTTGCGTTTATTTGTGAATAAAATGGAAATATGGCGAAAATTTTGAAATTTCAATTTTCAAACTTTGAATTTTTATTCTGTTAAACCAGAGAAATATGTGACACAAAATAGTTAATAAATAACATTTCCCACATGTCTACTTTACATCAGCACAATTTTGGAAACAACATTTTTTTTTGTTAGGAAGTTATAAGGGTTAAAAGTTGACCAGCGATTTCTCATTTTTACAGCAAAATTTACAAAACCATTTTTTTGGGACCACCTCACATTTGAAGTCACTTTGAGGGGTCTATATGGTAGAAAATACCCCAAAGTGACACCATTATAAAAACTACATTCAAGAAGATTATTAACCCTTCAGGTGCTTCACAGGAACTAAAGCAACATGGAAGGAAAAAATGGACATTTTAATTTTTCCAACAAAAATTTTATTTTAGCATCAATTTTTTCATTTTTACATGGGCAACAGGATAAAATTGATCCTAAAATTTGTTGGGCAATTTCTCCTGAGTACACAGATACCTCATATGTGGTCATAAACCTGTTTGGGCGCACGGCAGGGCTCAGAAGGGAAGGAGCGCCATTTTGGAATGCAGACTTGATGGAATGTTCTGCGGGCGTCATGTTGCGTTTGCAGAGACCCTGATGTGCCTAAACAGTAAAAAAAAACCACAAGTGACCCCATTTTGGAAACTAGACTCCCCAAGGAGCTTATCTAGATGTGTAGTGAGCACTTTGAACCCCCAAGTGCTTCACAGAAGTTTATAAATGCAGAGCAGTGAAAATAAAAAAAAAATCATTTTTGTTTCTCAAAAATCATTTTTTAGCCCGCTATTTTTTATTTTCCCAAGGGTAACAGGATAAATTGGGCACCAAAAGTTGTTGTCCAGTTTTTCCTGAGTACGCTGGTGCCCCATATGTGGGGGGTAACCACTGTTTGGGCACACGTCAGTGCTCGGAAGGGATGTAGTGACGTTTTGAAATGCTGACTTTGATGGAATGGTCTGCGGGCATCATGTTACGTTTGCAGAGCCCCTGATGTGCCTAAACAGTAGAAACTCCCAACAAGTGACCCCATTTTGGAAACTAGACACCGCACGGAACTTATCTAGATGTGCGGTGAGCACTTTGAACCCCCAAGCGCTACACAGAAGTTTATAACGCCCAGGCATGAAAAAAAATTATATTTTTTCCACAAACATGATCTTTTAGTCCCCAATTTTTTTATTTTCCCAAGGGTAACAGGAGAAATTAGACTCCAAAAGTTGTTGTCCAATTTGTCCTGAGTACGCTGATATCCCATATGTGGGAGAAAACTACTGTATGGGCACACGTCGGGGCTCGGAAGGGAAGTAGTGATGTTTTGAAATGCCGACTTGATGGAATGGTCTGCGGGCGTCATGTTACGTTTGCAGAGCCCCTGATGTGCCTAAACAGTAGAAACCCCCCCAAGTGACCCCATTTTGGAAACTAGATCCCCCAAGGAACTCCTCTAGATGTGTGGTGAGCACTTTGAATCTCCAAGTGCTTCACAGAAGTTTATAACGCAGAGCTGTGAAAATAAAAAATCATTTTTTTTCCACAAAAATAATTTTTTTAGTCCCCAATTTTTTTTTTCCCAAGGGTAACAGGAGAAATTAGACCCCCAAAGTTGTTGTGCAATTTTTCCCGAGTACGCTGATACCCCATATGTGGGGGTAAACCACTGTTTGGGCACACGTCGGGGCTCGGAATAAAGGGAGCACTGTTTCACTTTTAACAGCCAATCAGAGCGATCGTAGCCACGTGGGGGTTAAGCCAACCCCCCTGTGGTGAAGCACAAAGGGTCTTGTGCCTGCGGGTCGAGTGACCTTTCATTGACTCCGGTCACCCGACCCGCATCCTTTCATGACACATACGCTGTGTCACAGATCGGGAAGGGGTTAATACTTTGTCAATTAACAACACTATATTTTTTAGTATTCTTAATTAGCCCTCATAAATGATACACAGAGACCAAGAAGCAGAAACAACTCAAAATCAACTGTCCAGGTGAGACTGCCATTATGGTAAAATTGATGGAAAGAAGTACAGAGCACCACAAACCAGATGAAGAGACTTGAGCAAAGCAACATAAGGACTGAACATTTGATTAGTGGAAATCTGTAATCTGCTCTGATGAGTCAATATTTGAGACGTTTGGCATCAACTGACAGGTCTTTGTGAGATGTAGAAACCATCCACTCAACTTTTCTGCAAGTGTGGTATTCACCATGAAGCATGATGGACGGCATACTTTGCTGGCACACTTACCCAGCATGGCTGCTAGCGCATTCTGCAACTTTTTATCCCATCTGGTTTGCACTTAGATCATAATTTGTGTTGCAACAGGACAGTGACATTGAGAGGGCTGCGTCAGATGACCTGCACAACCACCTGACCACAGCCAGTTGAGATGGTTTGGGATGAGTTGGACCTCAAAGTGAAGGCAAAGCAGACCACAAAACTGAGCCACTCTGGGAACTCCTTAAAGGGAACTTGTCATGAAAATTCAGTCTAATCAGCAGGCACAATATTACAGAGCAGGAGGAGCTGAGCAGATTACATAGTTTGTGAGAAAAGATTCAGTATAACCTGTGTTTCAATCATTTAAACCTCTCGAATTTTCAGTCTAGTGGGCAGTCCTATCAGTGACGGACAGCTCTCTTTGAATGAGTGCATACAGAGGTAGCTGGAAGACTGTTGGAAAGTCATTCCACGTGCCTGCCTGAAGAAGATGCATGAGAGAATGCCATGGGTTTATAAAGATGTTATCAGAGTAAAAGGGTACTTTTTGGAATCTAAGGTTTCAACCGTTTTTTTACTACTGTTTCCATGTTACTTTGTAGATTCAGATTGAACACAGCAAAATCACACTGTCCACATTCCAATAACAAGCAAAACAAATGCATGAACCGCTTCTAACACACAGCTTAGGCTATTATGCAATTAGAGTTTTAACCTTTTGGCTACTCATATGTTCTGTACCCACCATAAACTCATATGTTCTGTACCCACCATAAGACCACGAGAAAAGTCACATTTGTGTCATCTAAAATGTTGTTTCCCTTTACCCCACAGCAGCAAAATTCTCCCTCCCAAATAAAATTGTTTTTCTGAATATAAAACCAACTTTGTGGTGAAATGTATACATATTCTACCATATTAATGCTATTTTTCTATCAGTTTCTTGCTATGTAGTAAGGTCTGAAGAAGGCTTTTAACCCCTTTTCAACATAAGACAGCATTACACCTTCTGTAGGGTTCTGTAGGAGCTGAGCCGGCACTACACAAGGTAAATGTCAGCTGTAGGATATAGTTGGCATCTACCTGTAACTACTGTGGCTGAACTGTACACAGATCTCTGTATTTTAACCGCTTAAATGTCAAATCTCAGACAGTGGTAAATGGCACAATCTCTGGCTTCCACCAGCTACTCGCAACACAATTGCAGGGACCTGAAGGGTTGTTATGGCAGCCACGGTACTGCTGAAGACCACTGTTGCCACTACTTTGGTACTCAAAACTACAACACCCCAAAAACAAGCCCTCATGGCTGGCTATGTAGATGAGAAAAGATTTAAAGTGACTCTGTCAGCAGTATTTTGCTACCTCATCTGAGAGCAGCCTCATGTAAACAAAGAGAAGCTGAATCCAGAATTTTTAGATTTAGCAATGAAGTAGAGATGAGAAAGCTAACCCCGCCCACACCAGGCTCTGTAGGCACAATGTCTATAGACAGTGAGCTGCCTGTTACAGGAGGGGGCGTGTCAGACTAGGGCTCAAGTGACCAGCTAGTCACAGCAATGATAAGCTACTGGTGCGAAAATAAGCATTGTAAGCAAACAAAACCCGGAACTTGGACATAGCTGAAATCTATGTTTTAACCCCTTCACCCCCAAGGGTGGTTTGCACGTTAATGACCGGGCCAATTTTTACAATTCTGACCACTGTCTCTTTATGAGGTTATAACTCTGGAACGCTTCAACGGATCTTCGCGATTCTGAGATTGTTTTCTCGTGACATATTGTATTTCACGTTAGAAGTATAATTTCTTCGATATAACTTGCGTTTATTTTTGAAAAAAACACAAATATGGCGAAAATTTTGAAAATTTTGCAATTTTCAAACTTTTAATTTTTTTTCCCTTAAAACAGAGAAATATGTCACACAAAATAGTTAAGAAATAACATTTCCCACATGTCTACTTTACATCAGCACAATTTTGGAACCAAAATTTTTTTTTTGTTCGGAAATTATAAGGGTTAAAAGTTGACCAGTGATTTCTCATTTTTACAACAAAATTTACAAAGCCATTTTTTTAGGGACCACCTCACATTTGAAGTCACTTTGACGGGTCTATATAGCAGAAAATACCAAAAAGTGACACCATTCTAAAAACTGCACCCCTCAAGGTACTCAAAACCACATTCAAGAAGTTTAATAACCCTTCAGGTGCTTCACAGGAGCTGAAGCAACGTGGAAGGAAAAAATTAATATTTAACTTTTTAGCCACAAAAATGATCTTTTACAAACTTTTTTTTTATTTTGACAAGGGTAAAAGGAGAAAATGGGCAGATAAAGTTGTTGTGCAATTTCTCCTGAGTATGCCAATACCCAATATGTGGGGGAAAACCACTGTTTGGGCACACGGCAGAGCTCGTAAGGGAAGGAGCGCCGTTTGACTTTTTCAAACTAAAATTGGCTGAAGTTGAGGTTGGATGCCATGTCGTGTTTGGAGAGCCACTGATGCGCCTAAACAGTGGAAACCCCCCACAAGTGACACCATTTTGGAAACTAGACCCCTAAGGAACTTATCTAGATCTGTTGTGAGCACTTTGAACCCCAAAGTGTTTCACAAAAGTTTATAATGCCTGGGTGTGAAAAAAAAAAAAAAACAATTTTCCACAAAAATGATTTTTTAGTCCCAAATTTTTGATTTTTCCCAAGGAAATTGGACCCCAAAAGTTGTTGTCCAATTTGTCCTGAGTACGCTGATACCCCATATGTGGGGGGGGGAAACTGTTTGGGCGCACGGCAGGGCTTGGAAAGGAAGCAGTAACGTTTTGGAATGCAAACATTGATGGGGTCATGTTCCGTTTGTAGTGCCCCAGATGAGCCTAAACAGTGGAAACCCCCCACAAGTGACCCCATTTTTGAAGCTAGACCCCTAAGGAACTTATCTAGATCTTTGGTGAGCACTTTGAACCCCAAAGTGCTTCACACATGTTTATAATGCCCGGGCATGAAAATAAAAAATCCTATTTTTTTCCCACAAAAATTATCTCTTAGTCACTAATTTTTTATTTTCCCATAGGTAACAGGAAAAAATTGGACCTCAAAAGTTGTTGTCCAATTTGTCCTGAGTACGTTGATACCCCATATGTGGGGGGGAACCACTGTTTGGGCGCATGGCAGAGCTCGGAATGGAAGTAGCACCATTTGACTGTTTCCAACCAAAATTGGCTGGAATTGAGATTGGACGCCATGTTGCATTTGGAGAGTCCCTGATGTGCCTAAACAGTGGAAACCCCCCACAAGTGACCCCATTTGGGAAACTAGACCCCCTAAGGAACTTATCTAGATCTTTGGTGAGCAATTTGAACCCCCAAGTGCTTCACACAAGTTTATAACGTAGAGCCGTAAAATTAAAAAATCATATTTTTTCCACAAAATTGATCTTTTCACCCCAATTTTTATTTTCCCAAGGGTAACAAGACTCCAAAAGTTATTGTGCAATTTGTCCTGAGTACGCTGATACCCCATATGTGGGGGTAAACCACTGTTTGGGTGCATGGCAGAGTTTGGAAGGGAAGGAGCGCCGTTTGACTTTTTCAACGCAGAATTGGCTGGATGCCATGTCGTGTTTGGAGAGCTCCTGATCTGCCTAAACAGTGGAAAACCCCCACAAATGACACCATTTTGGAAACTAGACCCCTCAAGGAACTTATCTAGATGTGTGGTGAGCACTTTGAACCCCAAAGTGCTTCACAGAAGTTTATAACGTACAGCCGTAAAATAAAAAATCCTTTTTTTTTTTACAAAAATGATTTTTTTCGCCCCCAATATTTTATTTTCACAAGGGTAACAGGAGAAATTGGACCCAAAAGTTGTTGTCCAATTTGTCCTGAGTACGCTGATACCCAATATGTGTGAGTAAACTACTGTATGAGCGCACGTCGGGGCTCGGAAGGGAAGTAGTGACGTTTTGGATTGCAGACTTTGATGGAATGGTCTGGGGGCATCATGTCGCATTTGGAGAGCCCCTGATGTGCCTAAACAGTGGAAACCCCCCACAAGTGACCCCATTTTGGAAAATAGACCCCACAAGGAACTTATCTAGATGTGTGGTGAGCACTTTGAACCCCGAAGTGCTTCCCAGAAGTTTATAACGTACAGCCGTAAAAATAAAAAATCCTTTTTTTTTTTTACAAAAAGATTTTTTCGCCCCCAATATTTTATTTTCACAAGGGTAACAGGAGAAATTGGACCCCAAAAATTGTTGTCCAATTTGTCCTGAGTACGCTGATACCCAACATGTGTGATAAAACGACTGTATGGGTGCACGTCTGGGCTCGGAAGGGAAGTAGTGACGTTTTGGATTGCAGACTTTGATGGAATGGTCTGGGGGCGTCATGTCGCATTTGGAGAGCCCCTGATGCGCCTAAACAGTGGAACCCCCCCACAAGTGACCCCATTTTGGAAAATAGACCCCACAAGGAACTTATCTAGAAGTGTGGTGAGCGCTATGAAGCCCCAAGTGCTTCACAGAAAATTTATAACATACAGCCGTAAAAACAAAAAAATCATTTTTTTTTTACAAAAATGATTTTGTCGCCCCCAGTTTTTTATTTTCCCAAGGGTAACAGAAGAAATAGGACAAATTGCACAATAACTCTTGGGGTACAGAGTACGCTGATACCCCATATGCGGGGGTAAACTACTGTTTGGGCGCATGGCAGAGCTCAGAAGTGAAGGAGCACCGTTTGACTTTTTCAACGCAGAATTGGCGGGAATTGAGATCAGACGCCATGTCACATTTGGAGAGCCCCTGATGTGCCTAAACAGCAGAAACCCCCCAATTCTAACTCCAACCCTAACCCCAACATACCCCTAACCCTAGTCCCAACCCTAACCACAAACCTAACCCTAACACACCCTAACCCTAATCCCAACCATAACCCTAATACTAACTTTAGCGCCAATCCTAGCCCTAACTTTAGCCGCAACACTAACCCTAATGGGAAAATGGAAATAAATACATTTTTTTAATTTTATTATTTTTCCCTAACTAAGGGGGTGATAAAGGGGGGGTTTGATTTACTATTTATAGCGGGTTTTTGTGATTGGCAGCTGTCACGCTAAAAGACGCTTTTTATTGCAAAAAGTAGTTTTTTGCATCACCACATTTTGAGAGCTATAATTTTTGCATATTTTGGCCCACAGAGTCATGTGAGGTCTTATTTTTTGCGGGACGAGGTGACGTTTTTATTGGTACCATTTTTGAGCACGTGACATTTTTTGATCGCTTTTTATTTCGATTTTTGGGAGGTTAGAATGAACAAAAATCAGCAATTCATGAATTTCTTTTGGGGGAGGCGTTTATACCGTTCCGCGTGTGGTAAAATTGATAAAGCAGTTTTATTCTTCGGGTCAGTACGATTATGGCGATACCTCATTTATATCATTTTTTTATGTTTTGGCGCTTTTATAGAATAAAAACAATTTTATATAAAAAATCATTATTTTTGCATCGCTTTATTCTGCGAGCTATAATTTTTTATTTTTTCGCTGATGATGCTGTATGATGGCTCGTTTTTTGCGGGACAAGATGACGTTTTCAGCGGTACCATGTTTATTTATATCGGTCTTTTTGATCGCGTGTTATTCCACTTTTTGTTCGGCGGTATGATGATAAAGCATTGATTTTTGCTTAGTTTTTTTTTTTTTTTAAGGGGTTCACTAAAGGGGTTAACTAGTGGGACAGTTTTATAGGGGGGGGTCGTTACGGACACGGCGATACCAAATATGTGTACTTTTATTGTTTTGTTTTTTTTATTTACAGGAAGAAATGAATTTATTGGGGAATATATATTTTTTTTTTGATGATTTTTTTTACCACTTTTTATTTTCATTTTTTTAACTTTTTTACTTTGTCCCAGGGTGGGACATCACAGTATTTTAGCAGATCGCTGGTGTGACAGTGTGCACAGCACTCTGTCACACCAGCGATCGCTCTGGCATCGCTGCAGGCTTCCTCTGCGCCTGCTCTCAGCAGGCACTGAGGAAGCCGCCTCCCTGCAGGACCCGGCGCCATCTTGGATCCGGGGACCTGGAGGGAGGACGGACCCTCGGAACAGCGCGACACATCGCGCTGCTCTGAGGGTCTCAGGGGGGCGCGCAGGGAGCCCCCTGCCTGCGCGATCCTCCCCTGTGCCCCGGGCACACCGCGATCATGTTTGATCGCGGTGTGCTAGGGGTTAATGTGCCGGGAGCGGTCCGTGACCGCTCCTGACACATAGTGCTGGGTGTCAGCTGTGATATACAGCTGACACCCGGCGGCGATCAGCTACGCTCCCCCCGGGAGCGCAGCTGATCGCCTATGACGTACTATTCTGTCCATGGGAATTAGGTCCAGGGTCACATGGACGGAATAGTACGTCTGATGGCAGAGAGGGGTTAAACCCTACAGCATGCGGTCTTCAGATTACACAGCAAAAACCTGCTGACACATTCCTTTTAAGCTGTGGCTCTTGGAAAAAAGAGGGCGGGGGGAAGCAACGAAAACACAAAACCAGAAAATCTCCCGGGTTAAGAAGACAATGATTTTTGTACTGCTTTGGAGGACGATAAAACTTCAGGTGAGACAAATGTTCACTTTATTTATTTCATTGTGGGTTAGGTGGAAACTTTATTATGTCAATTTTGAAATAAAAAAAGCAAATAAAAACAATTCCTCCAATTCACACATATCAATCTATTTTAATAAAGCAAGTTATATTTTTTCCAACTTTATTTTGGATGACCTATTCCATATTTATTGAAGTCAGCAGTTCATTTATAATATAGCTCTGAAAAATAAACAATTCCAACTCTAAAATCATACTTGTATTAAAATATGAAGTGGGTATTATATTATTTTACAAGCTTGTAAGTCATAGCATACTTTGGTAAATTTTAACATTTGACAATACACCACACTAAAAACCAAATCTGATTGAAACAAACATGTACTACATTACTTTGTCTAGCGACATGGGAATAGCGTTTAATATAACATGCTCTAGTTCAGTAATTTGGCACAAAGAACCCATAATGACCATTGGATGAAGGTTTTTTCAGTAAACAGCAAAATGGATGAAATTCACATAGAAAGATTTTTTTCCATACTCATCGTAAAAGACTCTAGGACTTGCATATAAAAAACTGGTGCAAATAAAAAGTGTAGCAGATGCCTAATATAACCAATCAGATCCATTCTTTCATTTATTTAACCAGAAAAAAAAACGAAAGCTGAATTCTGACTGGTTACCATTAAAACCACTTTCTATATACTGTTTTTTATACATGAACACTCCCATTTCTAGAAAGTATACAACACTTTCGTACAGAATCAGTAGGATTAGTATAGGTAGTTTGAGGCTATGAATGGGTGGTAGCCTCGGACACGGTTCAGGTGGGATATGGCACGATCATAAGCCACCTGCACAGATTTGCGGATGCTTGTTTTTCGGCCTTCCAACATTTTCAGCTTGTCTACTGTATCATCAGCTCCCAATGGTAGAACCTTATTACTTGGAAGCCATTGCCTACAAGAAAAGATGTAGTTTACAATGCAACTTAATAGATGGGGATTGAACAAAATAAAGCAAACATGATTTTGCAAAAATATACAATGTCCCAAGTATTACACATTTTACAAATAGTCCAAGTCTGGTGAGTATGTTTACTAAAAATAAAAAACAATACCAAGCAACAAAAATCCTAAAATGCTTAACCCTTTAAGGACTTGCCTATTTTAGGTCTTCAGGATACAGCAATTTCTTATTTGTTTTCTCACTGTCTCATTCCAGAAGCCATAGTATTTTTATTTCATTGTTAATATATCAGTAGGTCCCTGACCTTAAAGATGCGGTGCAGTGTCAGAATGTTAAAGAACCTCATGTCCAGATTTGTACATTTCGGCTTATCCGCAGTACATTAATGAATGATTTTTGGATGGGCAGTCCATGTCTTTTTCTTCAGCTATGATAAAATATCAGATTCATCTTTTTTTTCTTCGCAATAAAGAGTAAGTAAAAGTAGGGTAATCTGTTATTTAAGAGTTCCTAAATTTTTTGAGAGCCTTATGTTTTACAATTTTCTGTCAAAGAAGCTGTATGAGGACTAACTTTTTGTGAAACAAGATATTTGTTTTCAGTGGTGCTGTTTTCTGATAAAAATGATCAAAAAGTCGTATATATTACAATGTTTTGGAGTTGGAATGTACAAAAGAAATAATTATGGATTTTTTTTTGTAGTTTTTCACTATTCAGTTTAATTGACATATTGACTTTATTCTGCAGTTGAATACAATAATGACAGTATCCAATTTATATAGTTTATGCTTTGTTGTTACTCCCAATTTATTTTTTCTTCTTAGCCCTCATTCACATGTCCATTTTGTATCTGTTTTTTTCACAGATGCAACACGTACCCATTATTTATGGTGCTATTCACATGTCCATTATTTTTCAGTCTCACAGGTGAAAAGTGCCAATATAAGTGTCAATGGGTCAGTAAAAAATATGTACAGTCATGGCTGAAAGTGTTGGCACCCTGGAAATTGTTCCAGAAAGTGAAGCATTTCTCCCAAAAAATTATTGCACTTAGACATGTTTTGTTAAATAAATGTTTATTTCCTTTGTGTGTATTGGAACAACACAAAAAAAAGAGAAAAAAAGGCAAATTTGACATAATTTCAAACAAAACCTCCCAAACGGGCAGGACAAAATTGTTGGCACCTTAATGAGGTTGTCCACTACTTTTACACTGATGACTTCTACTTGATAAATACCTATGACAGGTTGAAATGTCGTTATATGATGGCGGAATAAACTTCAACTTTTGAAATGCATCACTCTGGACGGACGCGGTTTGATTTCCTTTATGTTATCCTTAGGATCATCAATGGCTGATCGACCGGGGTCCGACACCCGGTATCCCACCAATCAGCTATTATTAGTGTTAGGAGCCACCAGAAGGAAGCATTCTCTTGTTAAGCTGCTCAGTCTACTTGTAGTGGCCAGGGCTCTGAACTGCACATCCGCCTCCTATTCAAATCAATAGGAGGCGGATGTGTAGTATTGTGCGGTGGCCACTATAAGTAAACGGAGCAACAAGGCAAGAGTGCTTCCTGCCAGTGGCTGCCGACACCAATGAGAGCTGATCGGCAGGGGTGCTGGGTGTCAGACCCATCCGATGAGACACTGATGAGCTATCCTAAGAATAGGTCATCAATGTAAAAGTAGTGGACAACCTCTTTAATATTGGCTTACGCAACCTTTGTAATAAATAACTGCAATGAATTGCTTCCTATAACCATCAGCAAGCTTCTCTCATATCTGAAAGGTGTCTTCTCCCAACAGCAATTTTAAGATCTCTCCACAGATGTTCAATGGGATTTAGATCCGGACTCATTGCTGGCCATTTCAGACCTTTCAAGCACTTTGTTTCCATCCATTTCTGGGTGCTTCTTGAAGCATGTTTGGGATCATTGTCCTGCTGGAAGATTCATGACCTAGGACGCAAACCCAGCTTTCTGACACTGGGCACTACATTGAGACTCAAAATCCGTTGGAAATCTTCATTTTCACGATGCCTTGCACACAGTCAAGTCACTCAGTACCAGAGGCAGGGAAATAACCCTAAAACATCTTGGAACCTCTGCCATATATTGTTTGTGGTTTTGTTTCTTTGAAGGCCTCACTCAGTTTTCGGTCAACAGTAGAAAGATTTAATTTACCAAAAACCTCTATTTTGGTCTCATCTGTCTACAAGAAGCTTCCCAGAAAGATTTTGACTTGCTCACTTACAGTTTGGAAAATTGCAGTGTAGCTTTTTTAAGTCTTTGTGTCAGCTGTGAGGTTCTCCTGGGTCTCCTGCCATAGTGTTTCATTTCATTAAAATGTGCCGGATAGTTCATGCTGACACTGATGCACTCTGAGCTTGCAGGACAGCTTGAATTTCTTTCGAACTTGATTGGGGCTGCTTACCTGTACTATCCAGCGTTGCCATCTTTCATCAATTTTTTCTGCCGTCCACATCCAGGGAATTAGTTACCGTGCCAGGGGTTGTAAAATTCTTGATTATGATGTGCCATGTGGACAAAGTAACAAACATCTCTGGAGATGGACTTGTAACCTGGAGATTATTAATATTTTTCAACAATTTTGGTTCTCAAGTTCTCTGACAGTTTTCTTCTCCATGGTTAGTGTGGCACACACAGACACAGAATGCAAAGATTGAGTCAACTTCTGATCTTTTTACCTTTTCAGGTGTGATTTTCATATTGTCCACACCGATTACTTGCCACAGGTGAATTTGAATGAGCATCATATGCTTGAAACAAAGCTGTTTACCCATAATTTTGGGAAGGTGTCAACAATTTTGCCATTTTGGGGGTTTTGTGTGAAACTATGTTCAATTTGCCTTTTTATGCTGTTCCAAAACACACAAGGAAATAAACATAACATGCATATAAAAATGTGTATTTGCAATAATTTTCTTGGAGAAATACTTAATTTTCTTTAACAAATTTCAAGGGTGCCAACACTTTCGGTCTTGACTGTACATAGCACATGGATGGAATCAGTTTATCATTCATGTGCAGTCTGAATTTAACATTGCAAGAATATGAGAAGCTTTGTAATTACATCCATCTTGGACTCGAACCAAACACTGATAACACGAGTATCATTTTTTTCACATACATGTTTAAACACAGACGTGTGAATGAGGTCATAAAAGTATTTTTTTTGTGTGGGGATGGGGAGCAAGCAGCATTCTGGTGGAATGACAGACTCAGAGACAGAAGATTTGGATGGTGAGGAAGAGTCCACGGTACATATGCCAAAAGGCTCATCACGTCCATGTGCCAGGTCCTCCAAAGCCAATCTGGTGCGATGAGGATAAATGGAATCCCATCTGCCTTTACTTTTTTTGAGCAGTCTGGGCAGAAGAGGAAGAGGTGGGAATAGGTAAGGCAGGAAGAACTGAGATCAGGGAATTGCCAATGTGTCAGTCGCGACTGCCTGAGGATCCAGAGATTTTACGACGAATCTTGGTATCTTCTGGTCTAGTCTGGATGATAACAGATAGACATCTGGTGTGCCCCACCACTGACAAATCTGTTTCAACATCTCAGGGTGAAAAGTCCATTCTCCTGTTGCTACCTGCTGGCAGCTCAAGAAGTCTGCCGCCCACTTGTCCACTCCAGACATATGAAACCCAGAGATCTTAGGAACTTTGTCCTATGCCCAGCTCAGTATCTCTGCCACTATTTTAATGGCGTATAGAGTCCGCGTCCCTCCTTGACTGTTGATATAGGCCACTGCCTTGACACTGTCTGACTGGAACCTGATGGGCAATCCGAAAAAACATGTGCTGCCAACGTAGAAGAGCCAAACAGATGGCACATTGATTGGAAAGAGTATCTCCTGACTGTTCCAAGATCCCTGAATAGACAAGTGGCGGAAGGTGCCCCCCCATCCAAAAAGGCTGGCATGGTCAGCCGTGGTCAGAACCTGCCACTGGATGGAGAAGGAGCTACCCTGAATTAACAAGTATGACATCAACCACCACCAAAGAGACTGGCGACAGCAAAGTGCAATAAGGACTGGATGGACTAGAGACTGTATTGACCTGTCCTAACAGGCCAAAAGTGCGTTGTGTAGAGGCTTTGAATTAAATTGTGAAAACGGGACTGCCTCGAGGGTTGTGTTCATCTACCCCAAGACTCTCATGCAAAACCGGAGAGAATGTCTCTCTGGCAGCTTCAGAATTCATACAAAGGATTGCAGCACTAACCTCTTCTCCTCTGGAAGGAAGAATGACGCTTGAATTGTATAGAGTATCATCCCTAGATACCGAAGCCGCTGAGTTGGAACTAAATGTAGATTTTGACCTGTTGACAATCCAAACGAATCGCTCCAGAGAATCTAGAACAAACCAGGCTTGAGGAGGACAATTTGCATATTCCAGGTGCCTTCTGGGAAAAGCTAGAGTCTCCCTCAGCAAGAAGATCGTTGGGTACAGCCGGGACCAGCTGCTTGGAAAGCATCACCAAACCATGGATTGAAGTTTGAGGACAATTTGGATATTCCAGGTGCCTTCTGGGAAAAGCTAAGAGTCTCCCTCAGCAAGAAGATCGTTGGGTACAGCCGGGACCTGTTGCATTTGGCTAAAATTGCAATTCCACCCAAAACAACTCAGCAAGATTTGACAGGCATTGAAGGAGGAGGGACAATTTGCATATTCCAGGTGCCTTCTGGGAAAAGCGAACAGTCTCCCTCAGCAAGAAGATCGTTGGGTACAGCTGGGACCAGCTGCTTGAAAAGCATCGCCATCCCTCTAGGACATTACTGTAAGAAAGCTTGGCTGATTAAGTAGATTAAACAAGAAGGAAAAACACAGCAGATTACACAAGAAGGTTACACACAGTAGATTACACAAGAAGGAAGACACACAGCAAGTCAGCAGGATCTAGGAGCAACATGGCAGATGTGACAACCTACATTGTGAGGTGCAACATTTACTGCATGTTCACAGATCGACCAGAAGAAGAATCCAACTTCACCTGCTAGAAGTGTAGACTACTAGCCCTTTTAGAAGAAAAGGTGCGGGGTCTGGAAGAATGAATTGCAACTTTGAAACTCATCAAAGAAAATGAAGACATCCTAAACAGAATAGAAGCATCTCTACTGGTCACAGAAGGTGAAGAAAGTGTCAGAGAACCTCCAAAAGCAGACGAATGGAAGCATGTGACCAAAAGAAGCAAGAAGACCATGGTGACATCACCAACCACACAACTGAGAAACTGATACCAAGGCCTTGTGGAGGACGAAGATTGCACACCTAAGGATGAGGCACTACCAGCAAGCAAAGAAGAAAAGGGCACACAGCAACACCCAGAAGTGACAACAAAAAGTACAGGCAAGAAGCAAAGAAGAGTGATAGTGGTGGGAGACTCACTACTGAGAGCCACAGAAGCAGTCATCTGCAGACTGGACATAACCGCAAGAGAAATATCTTGCCTCCCAGGTGCGAAGATCAAGGATGTGACTGATAGGATACCAAAGCTCATCAGTTCCAAGGATGTACACCCATTTCTTCTGATACATGTTGGCACCAATGACACAGCAAAAAAAGGACCTACCAACAATCTGCAAGGATTTTGAAGAGTTGGGGAAGAAAGTAAAGGAACTGGATGCAAAGGTAGTTTTTTCTTCTATCCTTCCAGTAGACGGGCATGGCACCAGGAGATGGAACAGGATCCTTGATGCGAACAACTGGCCAAGACAATGGTGCAGACAACAAGGATTCAGATTCCTGGACCACGGTGTGAATTACCTGTACGACTGACTCCTCGCCAGAGACGGACTACACCTCAACAAACTTGGGAAACACACATTCGCCAGAAAACTCGCTACACATCAGGACGGCGTTAAACTAGAAGAGGGGACGGGAAGAAAAACATTATACTCGAACAAGAAGACAGAAAATATACTGATGAAGGATATGAGGTGGAGCAAAGAAGACCCAAGACAACATACTCGGAAGGGAGGTAAGAAAATTTCTAAAATAATCCACAGGGAGGAGATTGGAACAAAACAAAATCCTCTAAACTGCATGCTCGCAAACGCCAGATGCCTGACAAACAAGATGTAAGAACTAGAAGCAGAAATATCTACAGGTAACTATGACATAGCAGGAATAACCAAGACATGGTTAAATGAAAGCTATGACTGGGCAGTTAACTTAAAGGTTACAGTCTGTTTAGAAAGGATCGTAAAAATTGGAGAGGAGGAGGGGTTAGTCTTTATGTAAAGTCTTGTCTAAAGTCCATTTTAAGGGAGCATATTAGCGAAGGGAATGAGGATGTCGAGTCCATATGGGTCAAAAAACATGGAGGGAAAAATAGTAACAAAATTCTCATTGGGGTCTGTTACAAACCCCCAAATATAACAGAAATCATGGAAAGTCTACTACCAAGGCAGATACATGAAACTGCAACCCATAATGAGGTCCTTGTTATGGGGGACTTTAACTACCCAGATATTTACTGGGAAACAGAGACCTGCGAAACCCATAAAGGCAACAGGTTTCTGCAAATAGCCAAGAAAAATTATCTTTCACAATTGGTGCAGAATCTAACCAGAGGAGCAGCACTTTAACATCTAATACTATATAATAGACCTGACAGAATAACAAATCTGCAGGTCGTCGGGCATCTAGG
Organism: Oophaga sylvatica; assembly: GCA_033576555.1. Classification (NCBI taxonomy): domain Eukaryota; kingdom Metazoa; phylum Chordata; class Amphibia; order Anura; family Dendrobatidae; genus Oophaga; species Oophaga sylvatica. Next base: position 439,853,870 of record JARQOD010000002.1, on the reverse strand, counting down.
AAATAGCGAACACAATATTGTTCAGTTTTACTTGTCTTTCGCTAGGGGGACTTGTAAGGGAGTCACAAAAACACAGAACTTTAGGAAGGCAAAGTTTGACCAGCTTAGAGATGCCCATAATCTGGTTGACTGGGACAATGTCCTCAGAAATAAGAATACAGATAATAAATGTGAAATGCTTAGCCACACGGCGAGACTCGGGAGGGACGGAATGCAAATTTTCCTAAAATAGGGCTCTGTATATGGAGTCCACAAACTAACTGTTAGAAAAGCAGAATAACCCCCTCAAGTGACTCCATTTTGGAAATGATATCCCTTTGGAAATTTATCTACAGGTGTAGTGATGATTTTGACTCCATGGGTGTTTACCAGAAACAAGCAGTAGTGGATGTTGCTGAGTGAAAAATTGCAAACTGCCGTTGTAGTGACCAGTATGTTGAAGTGACCAGTACGTTGTGGCCAGCTCGTGCTTCTGGAGACATGCAGCCGTAAATTAGGTGGGCTCTCATCACTACAGAAATGTCAAACATGTGGGCGCTAAAGGTCATTAAGACACACCTGCTAGCACCCATAGTGGGTGTTGCTGCCAGGGTGTCAGATCTCAAATAGAGCCAACAACCACGTTTGATTGCGGCAGCGCTCAGTGTGAGCCCACGCGATCATGGCACGATACATAAAAGGTTTGCAGGAATGCATCTCCCGTGGCGCTGTACATACACAACGCATGTCAGCAAAAGGTTAATATTTGGTACAGAAACATTTGTTTGCAATTACAGAGGTCAGACACTTCCTGTAGTTCTTGACCAAGTTTGCACACACTGCAGCAGGGATTTTGCCCAACTCCTCTATACAGACCTTCTCCAGAACTTTCAGGTTGTGGGGCTGTCGCTGGGCAACACGAGTTTCAGCTGCCTCCAAAGATTTTCTATTGGGTTCTGGTCAGGAGACTGGCTAGGCCACTCCAGGACCTTGAGATGCTTCTTACGAAGCCACTCCTCAGTTGTCCTCTTCAAGGCTCTTACTTAGGGAAGAAGGTTGTTGGACAAAATCTAGCGATACATGATCCCATCCATTCTGCCTTCAATATGGAGCAGTCATCTTCTCGCCTTGCAGAAATGGGATGGTGTTCTTGGGGTTGTACTAATTCTTTTTCTTCCTCCAAATACGGAAATTGGAGTGGATACAAAAAAGTTCTACTTTGGTCTCATCTGACCTTCTCCCTTGCCTCACCTGGATCATCCAGATGGTCACTAGTGAACTTCAAATGGGCCTGGACATTTGCTGGCGTGAGCAGGAGACCTTGCGTGTCCTGCAGGATTTTAATCCTTGAAGACGTAATGTGTTACTAATAGTAATTTTGAGACTGTGCTCCCAGTTCTCTTCAAATCATTAACCAGATCCTACAGTGTAGTTCTGGGCTGATTCCTGACCTTTCTCAGAATTATACTCACCCCATGAGGTGAGAACTTGCATGGAGCCCCAGAATGAGGAAGATTGACAGTCATCTTGTGTTTCTTACCAAGCAGCTTGCCTATTGTTCAGTAGTCCATCCCAGCCTTGTGTAGGCTACAATTTTGTAGAAGATTAATGAAGATTAATCTCATGATTAAACCTTCATGATTAAGGGTGCGTAGCCACCTGAAACACGTCAATGTCGCATATCATGTAACTGTCAACGCTGATGCTGTTTTACTCTCCGCTGAGCACTTTTGGTGAATAAAGAAAAATATTTGTTCACAAGTTCATTGAGCTGGATTTCTCTTGCTTTTGATTTCTGAAATTGTTGTCCCTGGTGTCACTAGACAGCTCTTTGGTCTTGGCCATGATGGAGCATTGAAGTGTGATTAATTGAATGTGTGGACTGGTGTCTTTTATAGAGGTAACGAGTTTTAACAAGTGCAATTAATACAGGTAATGCATGTAGGAGGGCTTCTTAAAGAAAAACTAACAGGTCTGTGAGAACCAGAATTCTCTGGTAGGTGATCAAATACTTATTTAATGCAATAAAATGCAATTTCTGGTTGTTCATCACTACAATGACACTCTTAGAAGCACCCTTGACCAAGTAGCACCGCTCACCCTCAGAACTTCCAAACACACAGTAAAACAGCCCTGGCTCACATTACAAACTCAACTTCTTCAGCGATGCTCTAGGAGTGCTGAACGCCTCTGGAGAAAAACCCGCACACCAGAAGACTTCATCCACTTTAAATTCATGTTAAGAACTTATAATGCTGCCCTTCACCTCGCCAAACAGACCTACTTCACCACCCTGATCTCCTCACTAGCCAACAACCCCAAGAAACTTTTTGACACTTTTCACTCCCTCCTCAGGCCAAAAGCACAAGCCCCTATCACAGACATTTGTGCTGACGACCTGGCCTCCCATTTTATAGAAAAAATAGATACTATCCGTCAGGAAATCTGCTCTCAACCACCAAGGGCTGTGACTCCCATCCCACCCTGCTGTTCCCCTGGCTCACTTTCCACATTTGATCCCATCACAGAAGAAGAAGTCTCCAGACTCCTCTCTTCCTCTCGTCCGACTACATGCACTACCGACCCCATTCCCTCACATCTCCTCCAGTCTCTCTCTCCAGTTATCACAACTCACCTAACTAAAATCTTTAATCTCTCACTCTCCTCTGGCATTTTCCCATCCTCCTTCAAACACTCCATCATTACTCCACTACTAAAGAAACCCGCTCTCGACCCTTCCTGCACAAACAACTACAGACCGGTCTCCAATCTCCCCTTCATCTCTAAACTCTTGGAGCTCCTAGTCCACTCCCGCCTCACCCGTTACCTCTCCACTTACTCCCTTCTAGACCCTTCACAGTCCGGCTTCCGCCCCCTACATTCGACTGAAACTGCACTCATCAAAGTGACCAATGACCTTCTTACAGCAAAACGTAACGGTGACCACTCTCTGCTCATTCTTCTCGACCTTTCTGCAGCTTTCGACACGGTTGACCACCGTCTCCTACTGTCTAGGCTCCACTCACTAGGTATTAAGGACACTGTTCTCTCCTGGTTCTCCTCCTATCTTTCTAACCGCTCCTTCAGTGTTTCGTTCTCTGGCTCCACATCATCTTCTCTTCCTCTCACTGTCTGTGTACCCCAGGGCTCAGTCCTTGGCCCCCTTCTCTTCTCTCTCTACACGGCCCCAATTGGACAGACCATCAGCAGATTTGGCTTTCAGTACCATCTTTATGCTGATGACACACAACTATACACGTCATCCCCCGACCTTACCCCCGCTGTACTACAGAACGCCACCGACTGTCTGTCCGCAGTCTCCAACATCATGTCCGCTCTCTTTCTGAAACTTAACCTCTCCAAAACTGAACTTCTTCTGCTCCCGCCGTCTACTAACCTCCCTAAATTTGACATATCCCTCTCCGTAGGCGGCACCATAATAACACCCCGGCAGCAGGCTCGCTGTCTGGGGTTATGTTTGACACCAATCTCTCCTTCACCTCCCATATACAATCTCTTGCCCGCTCTTGCCGCCTACACCTAAAGAACATCTCTAGAATCTGCCCTTTTCTCACCATGGAAACAACAAAAACCCTCACTGTAGCATTGATCCACTCCCGCCTGGACTACTGCAACGCTCCATTACTTGGCCTCCCCATTACTCGACTATCCCCTCTCCAGTCCATCCTTAATGCAGCAGCCAGGGTAATCCATCTGGCTAATCGGTACTCGGACGCGTTCGCTCTTCGCCAGTCCTTACACTGGCTGCCCATTCATTATAGGATCCAATTCAAAGTACTGGTTCTCACCCACAAAGCTCTCCACAGTGCAGCACCCCCCTACATCTCCTCCCTCATTTCTATCTATCGGCCTAACCGACTGCTGCGCTCTGCAAACTACTTTCGACTAACCTCTGCACTAATCCGTACCTCCCACTCCCGACTCCAAGACTTCTCCCGCGCTGTGCCAATCCTCTGGAATGCTCTACCCCAAGAAATTAGGACTATCCACAATTTGCATGTTTTCAGGCGCTCCCTCAAAACACATTTGTTCAGAGCGGCCTATCACATTCACTAATCAAAGTCATTCTATGTGTAAGTGTGTGTGTAGCCCATTCACTATCTCCATCCATCCCTCACTCCCTCAAGATGGCTGGACCATCATTGTAAATACACCATTGTATATAAACACCTGTACTTTGTACTCCCCCACCTCATTGTAGATTGTAAGCTCTCACGAGCAGGGGCGGCTTATTTTGCTTTAATTATTGTATTGTTAACGTTGTTACTTATGACTTGTGTTCTGAAATTGTTAAACTGTAAAGCGCTGCGGAATATGTTGGCGCTATATAAAGATTATTATATTATTATTATTAAATTTCATTATTTAAAAATGATACAATGATTTTCTGGTTTATATTTTTAGAGTCTGTCTCTCACATTAGAGTCTGTCTCTCACAGGTGAAGTCTACCTAAGATAAGAATTACAGACCGCTCCATTCTTTGTAGGTGGGAAAACTTGCAAAATCGGAAGTATTAAATAACCCCTCCTCCCCCACTGAATATTAGTGACTTTATATGGGCTTGTCTAGAATTCTGACATGGGTAACAGAGAATACAAATTAATAATGCAAATATCTAGGCAATTCCAACGAGTTCACATACTTTTTTTTTTCCTGCAAATGTATTCTTATACATAATCCTATTGAGTGTATTAGCAGAGCAAATTGCCATTATCAGAACAAAGTAGTTTTCTCACCAGGTTCTTTTATTGTCAAAAAATAAAACCAAGAAGAGTTTCTGTCCAGCATTTTCGAGCTGACGCTGCTCCCCTAACTTAAGAACATCTAATGGTGGCACAGGAATGGGTATTCCGTTGTGAAGTAAGCCCTCTCTAGGCATGTTCGGATCAATAATCTGAAGTACAAAAACAATAATAGTTAACAGCATGCTTAGCAACTCAGGACTAACAATCACTAGATGTGTTTCTTACCAAGGCAGGATAAGAGGGATATCCGCGGCATTTAGCCCAAACTAACTGAAGAGGCTTAAGCTCTGCACAACTATCCAATGTCATTTGACGACTTTCTGTTAAGAAAGGTGTACAAATTCAGAAAAGTTCAAAAACATTTTGAAACTAATACAGATATATAACTTTAAAGGGAATCTGTCACCCCATTTTTGCCCTATAAGCTGCGGCCACCGGCATCAGGGGCTTATCTACAGCATTCTGGAATGCTGTAGATAAGCCCACGATGTCACCTGAAAGTGAAGAAAAACGAGTTATAAAATACTCACCCAGGGGCGTTCTTAGTCCGGTCCGGAGGGAGTCGCCGTCCGGTTCGGCGCCTCACATCTTGTAGCGAAGCCCTCCTCTTCTTTCCGTCCCGTTGCGGCTCCTGCGCAGGCGCACTGCTCTGCCCTGGTGAGGGCAGAGCAGAATACTGCAGTGCGCAGGCGCCGGACCTCTCTGACCTTTCCCAGCGCCTGCACACTGCAGTACTCTTCTCTGCCCTCACCAGGGCAGAGCAGAGCAGTGCGCCTGTGCAGGAGCCGCGACGGGACGGAAAGAAGAGGCAGGCTTCGCTACAAGATGGGAGGTGCCGAACCAGACTGTGAAGCCCATCGGACCGGACCAGACGGCGGACCGCCCCTGGGTGAGTATTTTATAACTCGTTTTTCTTCACTTTCAGGTGACATCGGGGGCTTATCTACAGCATTCCAGAATGCTGTAGATAAGCCCCTGATGGCGGTGGCCGCAGCTTATAGGGCAAAAATAGGGTGACAGATTCCCTTTAAGTTCATCCTTAAACTGGTTGTCCACTACTTGGACAACCATTCCCCAATATTCCAATGTGTAACATAACAAAAGCGTATATGCACCTCAGGTGCGATTCCATCAACTTCAGTGTCTGCTCTCCCAGAGCTTGCATGACTTTTTATGTCATGAGAGCCCTGCATCCAATCAGTGACCACTTCACTTTCTTTAGACTAAACTATAATTTGGAAAAAGTGAGAGCTGTTATCAGACTTCCTTCAGATGTCAGTTTGGTTTGACGGAAGTGAGAGTGAAGCAGCTGCTGATTGCCTATATCACGTGAGGCCTGCAGCCAATATCACACGAGCAACGGGAGACCAGGTACAGATATCGCTGGAACGGTGTCAGTGGCGATATTAGGTTATTTTTTTAATGAGGGAATATAGCAAATAGTGCACAACCCTTTAAGGGTTTGCTCTCAACATGATAAATGGTTATAATTGTAAAGCGCTTTTAAAAACAAGTAACTTTGGAATATATTAACCACTTCCTGCTACAGCAAACTTTTGCATTTATGTTTTTCCTCCCCTTTGTCCAACACCTATAACGTTTATATTTTTCCATGAACAACATACTGTGGCCATATGAAGGCTTGTGTTTTTGCTGAAGTCGAAGTTTTGTTTGACACCACTCAATGTATAATATAATGTACTGGAAAACGAAACAATATAAAAAGAAAAAATTAAAGTACGTTGTAATTGTAAAAAAAAAACAAAAATTTCTCCATTTTTGGAAGTTTTGTTTTTTGTGTGGTAGAAATTATATGGCATCAGAATTATTCAGGCAAATATGATTACGGTTAAACTAAATAAATGTACGGTTTTCTACTTTAGTGGTGAAAAAATTTGAAAAAAATATATTGTTTTAGGTTGTCATTTTTTGAGACAAATAAATGTTTTTATTTTATTTTGGGGTACACACAATGTTTTGATCACATTTTTTTGATTTTTTTCCAGAGGTACACTGACCCAAAAAAAGAATGACAATTTTAGAGTTTCAATTGTTTTTTTTTGCTCTATGATGTTGGGCTATAATTTTTAGATTTCTGACTTTCACAGACCTGATCGCTTGTCCCAAAGTACCGTGTAAAAGTTTTGGGGAGTTGTGGAAAAACCGCTGCAAAGAAAGAATGCTTTCAATGCTGGACATCTTCCGATTTTAAAGGGAAACGGTTCTCAATGTTTCGAAAATCTTGGTGTCCTAATTGCAGAGAAATACATGCCTATACTTATCTATCAGCAATACCATGAGGGAGGTGTCTGACCAAATTTATTCTGCAGCACGACAATGACCACAAATATACAACCAATGTCATTAAGAACCATCTTTATTGTGAAGAACAAGGAGTCCTGGAAGTGATGATATGGCCCCCACAGAGCCTTGATATCAACATCATCTAGTCTATCTGGGTTTACATGAAAACAAAGAAGTATTTTTGCAACTATATTTCCACAGATCTGTGGTTAGTTCTCATAGATGTTAGTAAAAACCTCTCTGTCAAGTTCTTTCGAAAACTGTGTACAAGTGTACCTAGAAGAATTAATGTTGTTTTGAAGGCAATGGGTGCAAAGAGTGGCCACACCAAATAGTGATTTGATTTAGAAAAATCAACATTATAACTTCTATTTCTGAAAACATTCGTACTTTACAGCTTTTGTTCCCTATGCCTGCCCAACACTTTTGCACAGTACTTTATATAGTGCAATACAGTGTGTTAGCCAAATTCTGCTATACAAATCGACCTTTGGCTCTGCTTCACATGAATGCCAGCATGGCAGAAAAGGGTCATTCAGCAGATTCCAGACTGCCATGGTAACCCATCAGCACCCCAAGATTACGCTGTAGGTGGGGTTTGGGAAAGGGGAGAAAGGCACCCAGCACCAAATGCAGACTGATGGAGAGATTTAAAAGGTTAGATGCAATGATTAGAGTTTAGCAGCTTGGCTACAGACAGATGACAGCTGTGTAAGACAGCCAGCATCTGTCATGTATAGGGAGGGCTTATCTCCGGCGTCCGCTCTACAAACGCGCAGTCAACATGTACTCTACCGGTAAAGGAGATGTCAGGAAGGGGTTAAAATCTGTTCCTCACAAGTAAGCACTGATATGAAGATGGCTAGATTTGGCTCCTGCTCTCCTGTAAGGTCGCAATAGGGCCAGTGGGGCACAGATGTGACTGGTCTGAACTGTTGGTCAGGAGCACATTGCTCCCCTGCAAACAGGATGCCAGAAGGAAGAGACACGCTATGCTCTTGAAGATAGATGTTGCAAAAAAAAAACCAAAAAAAAACAGAAAACCTTTCATTCTGCTAGTTATATTCAAAATATTCAATTCCTTTCTATCAATGGAAACCATTTTATTCCAGGGGGAGAAAAAGAAAATCTCCATGTTACCGTTACACAGGTTCATGACATACTGTTAGCAATTTTCAACCAAAACAGATGGTCCACACTGGAAAACATACACAATAAAAGCCTGCAAGTAGATATGGTCACAACTGTTGGGAATTTCAACAGAAAATAAGTTGCAACTTGCATCACGTTTCTTCATACTAGGCTTTATTAGCTAATGCTGTAATCACTTACCTTGATTGTCATCACCATTCATGGTTTCAAGCAGCGGTATGTGTGAGAGCGCTGGTTTTCCTAGAGGAGTTATATTCCTAAAATAACAAACATTGCATTAACTAATAAGTCAATCTGACACATACCGTACTTATGTTGTTTCCTCATTATCTGTAACATATTCTCCGGGAGAAGATACAAACCATGGTTCCTGTTAGAATACAAATACTTACATGCATAATAATGTAGTTAAGGGCCCATTAGACAGGCCGATTATGGGGAGCAAGTGTTCACAGAACATCCAGCCAATCACCCCATGAGAGAACAAAATGTTCATTCGTTGAGTGACGATGTTTTAGCAGACCTAAAAATCAATCTTGGCAGCACATCGTCTTGTGTAAACGGGGTATGTGCTGCAGATAACATGATATTCTATGTGCACAGACGACAGTATTAATAATCATTTTGTGCCCATAGAATTGGGGTCAGCCTGCGTAAATAGGCCAATAAATGGAACCTAATAAGTGTGATTCCTGCTGCCCAAACCATCATTCGAATGGGACAATTGCAGAACTTTCCACACCAAATTAAAGGGAATCTGTCACCCCATTTTTGCTATATCAGATAAAGATATGACTGAATAGTGCGTCCCATAAGTAATCTATAGGTACCTATCATATATCCTAACACCCAAGTTTTCATGGCAAAATACCTTTGTAAACTTCGTATTTCTGTATGCAAATACTTGCGCTCCGGTCCGATGGGCGGCGGTTATTCATATTCCCCCCCCCGCTCCTCGGCTGGTCTTACGTATCTTCCTCTGAATATCACAGACTGCGTACAGTGTCCGCGCTTGCGCGTTGAAACAGGGCCCTCGTGGGTGCGCAGTGTGCTTTGCCCAACAGTGGGCAAAGTAGCAAATCATAGTAATGATTTTATGCTTTGCCCACTGTTGGGAAAAGCACAATGCACACGAGCGAGGGCCTTTTTCAAAGCGCAAGCAAGCCGACGTACAGGAAGTAAAAGGAGTACTGCAAAAATGGAAACGGCGGGGGGATGCGAATAAATGCCGCCCATCGGACCGAACCGCAAGTATTTGCATACAGAAATACGAAGTTTACAAAGGTATTTTGCCATGAAAACTTGGGTGTCAGGATATATAATAGATACCGATAGGTTACTTATGGGACGCACTGTTCAGGCATGTCTTTATCTGATATAGCCAAAATGGGGTGACAGATTCCCTTTAAGCAGCCAATATGCCACAGGGAAATTTACCATTATTATGTGTAACTGGATTGCCCTGTCATTAGACAAAACAAACATTTTTTCAGGGGGAATGTAAGATCCAATCATTACCTGAAAAGGTGGCAGTGGCAATATACAACTTACATATTTATATAGATATGTATAGAAGTAGATTGAAAGATAGGGATATGTTTATTCATAGACACGTGGTCAAAACTGTTGGTACCCCTCGTTTAATGACAGAAAAACCCACAATGGTGACAGAAATAACTTGAATCTGACAAAAGTAATAATAAATAAAAATCTATGAAAATGAACAAATTAAAGTCAGACATTGCTTTTCAACCATGCTTCCACAGAATTTTAAAAAAAATAAAACTTATGAAATAGGCCTGTACAGAAATGCTGGTACCCTTAACTTAATATTTTGTTGCACAACCTTTTGAGGCAATCAAATGATTCCTGTAAGTGTCAGAGACTTCTGCACCTCTCGACAGGTATTTTCGCCCACTCCTGGAGAGCAAACTGCTCCAATTGTCTCGTGTTTGAAGGTTGCCTTTTCCAGACAGCATGTTTCAGCTCTTTCCAAAGATGCTGAGGAAATTTGGGAGGAAAGCGGGTGCGTCTTATGGTCGGAATGTAACATGTGGGGAGGGGGGCAGCGGTGGAGTGGGATCAGCAGGAGGCAAGAAAATATCCCCTCTGCTGCAGGAAACAAGCGCTGGGGAAACCCCTGGTCCCTACTTAAGTGCAGTGAATATTAATCAGCTGCTTCCCCGCCCACCATCAGCTGAGCAGTGAGCAGGGAGCAGCAGATGACAGAGCCACACAGTTTCCCCAGTGCCTGATTCCTGCAGCAGCTGGGCAGATCGGTGTCTGAAGGAGAAGGAGGCAGCAGGAGCAGCTGGCATACCTGACAGCCTGGGGCTTTGCTGATGGGAGGCTGAATGCTCCTGTGGAGGACCTGTGATGAGGTCATGAAGAGGGCGGGCTGGAGCATCACATGACCAAAGCCCTGCCTGTTCATGATGTCATCACAGGTCCTTCAGACACACTGTACAACAGAGAATTAATTAAAAGGTTAGGCTACTTTCACACTTGCGTTTTTTTGTGCAGCGCATCATGCGCACATGAAATGCATACGTGTCAATTCATCATCCTTCCTATCACTTTTTTTTCTGTCTCTGTCATCTCTGTCTCTGTCATCTCTGTCTCTGTCATCTCTGTCTCTGTCATCTCTGTCTCTGTCATCTCTGTCTCTGTCATCTCTGTCTCTGTCATCTGTCTCTGTCATCTGTCTCTTCATTTTGTCATCTTGTCATCTGTCTGTCATCTGTCCTGCATCTGTCTCTGCATGTCATCATCTGTCCATCTGTCTCTATCAACCTGTCTCAATCATCTGTCTCTATTTCTATGCAGCATGTATTTCTATGCAGCCGCACGCTCCAGTCTGAGTGCCGGCGGCAGTGCCGGGTGTTCATGCGAGAGACTCACACGAAATCGTGCGAGTTTCTCGCATGTGTGACCCCGGCCTTATACTCACCCTCCAGCGTCTTCACATAGTAGTTTACAGACACCACACTGGTCCCGCAGCACCATCTCCTACCCGTAGCTTCCAACATAATAACATACTATTATATATAATAACACCACATATAATAGTATGTTATTTATGTTATTAAATATTTTACCACATTTTTTGATTCAAATATATTTTTCCCTATTTTCCACCTCTAAAACCTGGGTGCGTCTTATAGTCCGGGGCGTCTTATAGTCCGAAAAATACAGTACTTTTGTCAGATTCAAGTTATTTCTGTCACCATTGTGAGTTTATCTGTCATTAAACGAGGGACACCAACAATTTTGACCACATGTGTACATATATCGGTGTGTCTGTATATAGAGTACATATACTATTATATACACGCACCATATTTTTCAGGCTGTGAAAGGGTACATCAGGTTTATACAGCAGAAAATGGGAACATCGTATTTTATACAAATTAAAACTTTCCACGGTAGCATATGAAAGCTCCTATTAGTTTTTCTCTGCAGGAAATATATTATACATATATAGCTTTACAGAATGGACACAAATACAAACTCAGCTTGGCACGCACGAATCTTGGACGGACAGAAACGCACAAAGCTTGGACAAACGCAGAAAGCTTGGACAGACAAACGCAGAAAGCTTGGACAGACAAAGGCAGAAAGCTTGGACAGACAAAGGCAGAAAGCTTGGACGACAAAGGCAGAAAGCTTGGACAGACAAAGGCAGAAAGCTGGACAGACAAAGGCAGAAAGCTTGGACAGACAAAGGCAGAAAGCTTGGACAGACAAACGCAGAAAGCTTGGACAGACAAACGCAGAAAGCTTGGACAGACAAACGCAGAAAGCTTGGACGGACACGCAGAAAGCTTGGACGGAAAACGCAGAAAGCTTGACGAAAACGCAAAAGCTTGGACAGAAAACGCAGAAAGCTTGGACGGAAACGCGACGAAAGCTTGGACGGAAACGCACGAAAGCTTGGACGGAAACGCCGAAAGCTTGGACGGAAAGCGAACTTGGACGACCCGAAATCTTGGACGGAAACGCGCCGAAAGCTTGGACGGAAACGCGCCGAAATCTTGGACGGAAACGCGCCGAAAGCTTGGACGGAAACGCGCCGAAAGCTTGGACGGAAACGCGTGAAAGCTTGGACGGAAACGCGTTGAAAGCTTGGACGGAAACGCGGCGAAAGCTTGAACGGAAACGCGCCGAAAGCTTGGACGGAAACGCGCCGAAAGCTTGGACGGAAACGCGCCGAAAGCTTGGACGGAAACGCGCCGAAAGCTTGGACGGAAACGCGCCGAAAGCTTGGACGGAAACGCGCAGAAAGCTTGGACGGAAACGCGCAGAACGCTTGGACTGAAAAGCGCAGAACGCTTGGACGGAAAAGCGCAGAACGCTTGGACGGAAAACGCGCAGAACGCTTGGACGGAAACACGCAGAACGCTTGGACGGAAACACACACTAAGCTTGGACGGAAACACACACTAAGATGGACGAAACACACACTAAGATTGGACGGAAACACACACTAAGATTGGACGGAAACACACACTAAGATTGGACGGAAACACACACTAAGCTTGGACGGAAACACACACTAAGCTTGGACGGAAACACACACTAAGCTTGGACGGAAACACACACTAAGCTTGGACGGAAACACACACTAAGCTTGGTCGGAACACACACTAAGCTTGGTCGGACACACTATGCTTGGTCGGACACACTATGCTTGGTCGGACACACTATGCTTGGTCGGACACACTATGCTTGGTCGGACACACTATGCTTGGTCGGACACACTATGCTTGGTCGGACACACTATGCTTGGTCGGACCACACTATGCTTGGTCGGACACACACTATGCTTGTCGGACACACACTATGCTTGGTCGGACACACACTATGCTTGTCGGACACACACTAGCTTGGTCGGACACACACTATGCTTGGTCGGACACACACTACGCTTGGTCGGACACACACTAGCTTGGTCGGACACACACTACGCTTGGTCGGACACACACTACGCTTGGTCGGACACACACTATGCTTGGTCGGACACACACTACGCTTGGTCGGACACACACTAGCTTGGTCGGACACACACTACGCTTGGTCGGACACACACTATGCTTGGTCGGACACACACTAGCTGTCGGACCATCTTGTCGGACACACACTAGCTTGGTCGGACACACACTATGCTTGGTCGGACACACACTAGCTTGGTCGGACACACACTTGCTTGGTCGGACACACACTAGCTTGGTCGGACACACACTAGCTTGGTCGGACACACACTAGCTTGGTCGGACACACACTAGCTTGGTCGGACACACACTAGCTTGGTCGGACACACACTATGCTTGGTCGGACACACACTATGCTTGGTCGGACACACACTATGCTTGGTCGGACACACACTATGCTTGGTCGGACACACACTATGCTTGGTCGGACACACACTATGCTTGGTCGGACACACACTATGCTTGGTCGGACACACACTATGCTTGGTCGGACACCACACTATGCTTGGTCGGACACACACTAAGCTTGGTCGGACACACACTATGCTTGGTCGGACACACACTATGCTTGGTCGGACACACACTAAGCTTGGTCGGACACACACTAGCTTGGTCGGACACACACTATGCTTGGTCGGACACACATAGCTTGGTCGGACACACATAGCTTGGTCGGACACACCTAGCTGGTCAAGCACACACTAAGCTTGGTCGGACACACTAAGCTGGTCGGACACACACTAAGCTTGGTCGGACACACAACTAATTGGTCGGACACACACATAAGCTTGGTCGGACTCACAACTAAGCTTGGTCGGACACACTAAGCTTGGTCGGACACACTAAGCTTGGTCGGACACACTAAGCTTGGTCGGACACACTAAGCTTGGTCGGACACACTAAGCTTGGTGGACACACTAAGCTTGGACGACACACTAGCTGGTCGGACACACTAAGCTTGGTGGACACACTAAGCTTGTCGGACACACTAAGCTGGTCGACACACACACTAAGCTTGGTCGGTCACACACACTAAGCATTGTCGGAACAACATAGCTGTCCACACACACTAAGCTGGTCGGACACACACACTAAGCTTGGTCGGACACACACTAAGCATGGATGCCCATACAAGCTCAGATTGGACACACTCACACTGCAGCAAAACAAGGGCTGTGGCTGGCATCCTAGAGGAGTTATGACTTCTTATTGACTTTTTTAAAGTAATAAATTGGTAAATACTAATACATTTTCATTGTTAAAGCAAACATTTAAGTCTTGGGGAAATCCCTGTAACAAACAAAACAAGAAAAGGAAAGAAGATGCTGCAAAATGCTAATTTAGTGAACTGGAACAAAAAGGTCCAATAAAATATTTTTTTTCTTTATACTACAACTGTTTAGTGGAAAGTGGTGCTGTAGTCCGTATATGCTGAAATGTGCCAGTAGCAGACGTTACCTACCCAGAGGAATAGAAGGTTGATTCTTCAGGGCAGTCACAACTCTTGCCTAAGACGGAGCCATTTCCTGCACCTCCATTACTGACTTCTGGGGCACACAATGCAAATCAAAAAGTTAGTATGTTATACTCATTTAAAATAAAAAAACAACAAAAAAGATAGTGTAATGTTTAGATATATATACAAAAGATCAAGCAACATTAAAAATAAATCCTATAAAATAGTTTTGTTTATAGCGATTCACATTTTAAAAAAAAAAACACCCAAAAGATATCCTCCTTGATGAAGAAGGTAGACTCCAATACGCCCTAGACACAAACAAAAATGCAAATGTGTCCACAAACAAGTTTCTGATAAACAAATTAACTCCGGGAGGAGACTGTGTTCGGGCGGAGACTATGTGTGCGGAGGAGACTGTGTGCAGGCGTCTGTGTGTGTCTGCCTGTGAGGGTGTCTATGTGTGTAGTCAGGAATCGTCTGATGGGACTACTACTCCCATCCAACTATGCCTGCTGTCCCATATAACAGTGACAGCATAAGCCGATGATGGGACAGTAGTCCCATCATCCGGCGACTGTGTTCAATTGCTAAGCAAAAAAAAAAAAAAACACTCACCAAACAACTAATCACCGACGCCCGAATCTCCTGCAAAAAAAATAAAATAATAAACCAACATATACTTCCTGTCTGCCGTAGTCCATTTAATAACGAGTGTCCCATGATGATCTCACGTGTATAACAGTCACATCAAGAGATGTGATACACTGACATGAGTTAATCCCTCCTGTAGTGCATCACTGCGCCGCCGTGAGAGGTCACCGGAGTTCATCAGCTCCGGTTCTCACGCAGCAGTGCCGTAAAATGAGAGCACGAACTCCGGTGAACTCTCAGTGATACACTGCTATAGGGCAAGTGGGAATAGTGAGGCTAGGTGCCAGAATTGGCGCATCTATAAGTTGCGCCATGTCTGGTGTGTCTGAGACCTGATGTTTTTAGCCTGGGGGGGATGCCAATGTAAATGACCCCTTCCCAGAAAATTAACATCAACCCTCAGCTGTCGGCTTTCGCTCTGCTGGTTATGAAAATTACGCTGGAGGGCATGCAATTTTTTTTAAAATTTTTTTGGAAAATAAACAGATTGCGTTTCACGCAAATTTTGTGTGTGTGTGTATGTGTCTTTTATTTAACTCTCTATGTACCATTTTATTAATGAGGGTATATGGCTGACACATACATATTTTTGTAATTGGAAGAATGGCTACAACAGATCCCAGGAGCAACATCAGAGCGCTCTGTCCAGAAAAGCGCAATGTTGGGAACAACTAAGATCCTGCACAGAACCCTCAAACTCACAGGCCTCTGGTAGAGGACCCAAGAATGAGAAAGGACAAAAAAGGCCACCCCATCGGTTTTTTTTTATACAAATATACATATATATGCACACACATATATATATATATATATACACACACACACACAGTACAAACCAAAAGTTTGGACACACCTTCTCATTCAAAGATTTTTCTGTATTTTCATGACTATGAAAATTGTACTGTGATGAAGGAACAGCCGCCATCTTGGATATGGGGCATAATGCTTGCCTCATGTCTGAGCTTGGCATGTCCCAGGTGCCATTTTGTCTGAGTTCACAAGTTACAGTCAGCTAACTGCTCCTACCCTAATCCCTGTACGCATATTAAGAAAACGGATTTTGTGCTCCAAATTTGATAGCAAGGTCTTTTAGTATAATAATGAGATAAGGCCAAAAAAAGGACTTCAAGCTTGAGTTCGGGAACCCCCGGGGGGGTTCCCTTTTTTAAAAGGGGTTTAAATTAGGGAAAAAAAAGGTTTAATCCAAAAAACCCCTTTTTTTTAAAAAAAAAAAATTGGGAAAAAAATTTTTTTTTTTAAAAAATTTTTTTTTTTTTTAAAAAAAAAAGGGGGGAAAAAAAAAGAAAAAAAATTTTTTAAAAAGGGGTTTTGGGGAAAAAAAAATTTTTTTTTTTAAAAAATTTTTTTTTTTTTAAAAAATTTTTTTTTTAAAAAAAAAAATTTTCCCCTTTTTTTTTTTGGGAATTTTTTTTTTTGGGGAAAAAAAAAAAATTTCCCAAATTTTAAAAAATTTTTTTTAAAAAGGAACCCCCAAAAAAATTGGGGAAAAATTTTTTTTAAAAAAAAAGGGGGGGAAAAAAAAAAAAAACCCCAAAAAACCCCTTTTAAAAAAATTTTTTTTAAAAAAAAAAAATTTTTTTTTTTTCAATTTTTGGAAAAAAAATTTTTTTTTTAAAAAAAAAAAGGGAAAAATAAATTTTAAAAAAATTTTTTTTTTTTTTTGGCTTTTTGGGGGGGGAAGGGGCCCCCCGGGGTTTGGGGGGGGGAAAAAAAAAAGGGGCCCCCTTTTAATTTTTCCCCCCCCAAAAACCGGGGCCCCCAAAACCCCGGGTTAAAAAAAATTTGGCCCCAAAAATAAAAATTTTTTTTTTTAAAAAAAAATTTTTTCCCCAAATTTTTTTTCCCCGGAACAAGGGGGCCCGGGGCCCCGGGGGGTCCAATTTTTTTTAACCCGGGAAAAAAAAACCCCCCCCCCCCCCCCCCCCAACCCGGGGGGGGAAAATTTTTAAAAAAAATTTAAAACCCCCCATTTGGGTTTGGGGTCCCTTTGGGCAAACCCGGGGGGGGGCCCCAAAAAACCCCCCCCCCCCAAAAAAAAATTTTTTTTAAAAACCCCCCCCCCCTTTTTTTTTTTGGGAAAAAAAAAATTTTTTTTTTTTTTAAAAATTTTTTTAAAAATTTTTTTCCCGGGGGAAAAAAAAAAATTTTTTTCCCCCCCCCCGGGGGGGGAAAACCCCTTTGGGGTTTTTAAAACCGGGGGGGGTTTTTTTAAAAAAAAATTTTGGGGGCCCGGGGGGGAAAAGGGAATTTTGGGGGGGAAACCCAAAAGGGGGTTTTCCCCCCCCCAAAAAAAATTTTCCCCCCTTAAAAAAAAAAATTTTTTTTTTTTGGGGGTTTTAAAAATTTTTTTAAAAAAAAATTTTTTTTTTTTTTAAAAAAAATTTTTTTTTTTCCCCCCCCTTTTTTTTTCAATAAAGGGTTACCCCCCCCCTTTTTGCCAATTTTTCCGGGGCCTGTACCCCCTTTGGGGGAAAATACGGGGGCACCCCCCGGGGGTATGAGTTTTGGTTGAGTTTATGGGAAATTTTGGGGGGGCCTTTTAAGGGGGGGGTTTTTGGGCCCCCCCCCTGACCCTTTTTTTAAAAGACCCCCCGAATTTTAGAGGGGCCTTTAACCCCCAATGTTCCGAAATTTAAAAAAGCCTTAAAATAAAAAATTTTTTTTTTCAAATTTTTTTTTTGTTTTTTTTTTTTTTCGGGGAACAAAAATTTTCCCCAAAATTTTTTTTCCAATTTTTCCGAAATGTACCCAAAGGGGGAAAAAAAAATTTTTTTAAAGTTTTGGCCAAGGAATATGAGGGATTAGATTTTAGGTGGTCTGGGGGGAATTTAAATGGGCCCCAAAAAGGAAAAACCCCCCAAAAAACCCTTTGGAAAAAAACCCCCCAAAAGGTTTTTTTTGGCATTTAACCCCAATGTTTGGGTTTTTAAAATAAAAAAAAAAAAATTTTTTTTTTTTAAAAATATTTTTTGCCCCCCCCCAGTTTTTTTTTTTCCCCCAAGGGGAAACCCGAAAAAAATAGGACAAATTGCACAATAACCTTTTGGCCCCCCAAGTACGCTGATACCCCATATGGGGGGGTAAACTACTGTTTGGGCGCATGGAAAGAGCCAAAATAAAGGGAGCACCGTTTTATTTTTATCAACGCAGAATTGGCTGGTTTTTAAAGATCAACCCAAATGCACTTTTGGGAGAGCCCCTGATGTGCCTAAACAGCAAAAACCCCCCCAATTCTAACCCCAAACCCCAAACCCCCAAATACACCCCAACCCTAGTCCCAACCCTAACCACAAACCAAACCCTAACACACCCCCCCCCCTAACCCAACCCAAACCCTAATCCTAACCCCTAGCGCCAACCCAAACCTTAATTTTTAAGCCCAACCCTAACCCTAACCCTAAGGGAAAAGGGAAATAAATACTTTTTTTTTAATTTTATTTTTTTTTCCCCTAACAAAGGGGTTTTGAAAAAGGGGGGGTTTAAATTTACTTTTTAATAGGGGTTTTTTTGTGTTTGGCACTGCCCCACCTAAAAGACCTTTTTTATTGAAAAAAGTATTTTTTTTGCATAAACCAAACTTTTTGAGAGCATAATTTTTGCAAAAATTTTGGCCCACAGAGTCATGTGAGGCCCCTTTTTTTTGGGCGGGACGAGGTGACTTTTTTTATTGGTACCATTTTAGCACGTGACATTTTTTGACGCTTTTTTTTTCATTTTTGGGAGATTAGAATGAACCAAAAATCAGAAATTTCCCATAAATTTTTTTTGGGGGAGGCTTTTTAAAAACCTTTTCCGCGTGGGGAAAAATTGATAAAGCAGTTTTTTTCTTGGGGTCAGTACGTTTACGGGGGATACCTCATTTATATAATTTTTTTTATGTTTTGGCCTTTTTTAGAATAAAAGCAATTTTATATAAAAAAATATTTTTTTCATCGCTTTAAATTCTGCCCAGCCCATAACTTTTTTTTTTTTTTTCGGGTGAAAGATTCGTATGACGGGTCGTTTTTGCGGGGGCAAGGGGACGTTTTTAGCCCTACCATGTTTATTATATCGGGCTTTTTGGGGTTGCGGGTTTTTTCACTTTTTGTTCGGGCGGGATGATATAAAAAACATTGATTTTTGCTTTTGTTTTTTTTTTTTTTTTAAAAAGGGGGCACTAAAGGGGTTTTAAATATTTGGACATTTATGGGGGGGGCGTTACGAACGCGGGGATCCAAATTGGTAAATTTTTTTTTTGTTTTTTTTTTTACAGGAAGAAAAGAATTTTGGGGGAAAATTTATTTTTTTTTTTTTTTGATTTTTTTTTAAACCCACTTTTATTTTATTTTTTTTTTTTGTCCCCCCGGGGGGGACATCACAGTAAATTTTTGGGAGATCGCTTTTGGGGTGGAACAGTGGGGGCCTGGGAAAACGCTGCAGTCTTTCCCCAGCCCTTTCTCAGCAGGCACCTGAGGAAGGGCCCCTCCCTGCAGACCCCCCCCGCCATCTTTTGGGTCCGGGGGCCTGGAGGGGGGACGACCCCCCGGGAAAAGCGCGAACCCCTCGCCTTTCTCTGAGGGGCTCAGGGGAGCGCGCAGGGGGCCCCCTCCCTGCGCGATTTCCCCCCCTGTCGCCCCCGGGACAACCCCAAAAAAGGTTTTGGGTCGCGGTGTGCCAGGGGGGTTTAAAAATTTCCCGGGGGCGGGCCCCCCCTGACCCTCCGACACATAGGGGCTGGGGGTCAGCTGGGGATAAACCCATGAAATTTCTATTTCCCTCCAAGGGGGAAATTTGGGGGGAGGGTCACAAAGGCCGGGAAAAATACGTCTGATGGGAAAAAAAGGGGTTTTTAAA
>JARQOD010000002.1:439786294-439833613 GCA_033576555.1 Oophaga sylvatica | reverse complement strand
AAATTCCTTTCCAAATTTACTATTTCCTCCCTGTTGGTAAGAATTAGGTTCAAGATTGCAGATCCTCTTGTTCTCTCTTCTACATTTTGAAAGATAAAGTTGACAGCAAGAGAAGATAGCAATTTTCTGGACCCATTACCTTTGCCTGAAACAGATTCCCAACAAATATCTGAAAAGTTAAAATCTCCCATGATCACTATGTCATACTCTTTGAGAACAGAGTGTTCTGAGAAAGAGTTCAGCCACATCTTCAGTCTGTCCAAGTGACCAATAGTAAGCAGCTACAATAGTGTCCTTTCTGTTCTTCTCTCCTTGTATTCTTACCCAAACAGTTTCTGCAGAGCTACCATTCTCTGAAACTTGTATTTCTGTGGAGATATGTTTTCCTAACATTACCTAACATTTAATGCAACACATCCTCCACTCTTGTTAATCCTGTTTCTATTAAATAAGTTGTAGCCTTCTAGGTTTGCATTCCAATCATGTCTATCATCCCAAGTTTGTGATGCCTATGACATACGTATCTCTAGTCCTGTGTTAGCAGCTCTAATTCTTGTTTTGTTCCCATTCTCTGTGCATTTATATAGCCACATTTTAATTTGTAGTCTGTTTCTCTTGCTCCTCTATTTTCATTCAGAATTTGTTGTTTTTGCTCTTTATTTCCACTTCTAACAGAAGGGTTCTCAAAATAATTCAGTAGCTGCCTATTTTTTGCTGGCCGTATGATTCCCATCGCATATTGCTCTAGTTTAAAGCTCTCCTGATGAGTATAGCAAGGCTCTACCAAATATGTGTTTCTTAGCACAGAAGTAGGAGCAATTAGGCGCTCCGGTGTTCTGGATCCTCTCTGTTGTGGTAACCCCATATTACTGCCAGTTTAGTGGCCCTACATTGTGCCCCCCTATTATTGTAGCGTCCCAATATATTGTGCCTAGATTGTGCTTCTGGTGATACGCACCCGTAAATTAAGTGATTCTCTCCATTACAATAATGCCAAACATGTGGCCGCTTATTGTAGTTTAGGCTCAGTGGGGCTCAGGAGGGGGGCATTTAGATTTGGGACTGCAGAATTCACTGGATTTCATTTGGGGATGGTAGCCATGTTGCTTTTCAAGAGACTTTGTTCTAGCAGTAATGTGGGAACCCCTATAGTTTATAGCTCTGATTAATCCTTCCTTAGAAATGTATCAGCATATAGGATTAAAAATTACCCTTTATTATATGAATTAAAATCCACAAACATGTAAACTATATAAAGTGCAAGGTGCTCCAAAAAGAAAAGAAAACGAAAAAAACAAGCTGATAGAAAGATAGTCAGGTCCAAGAAAGGCCAGTCATTGGCTGAACATAAGGACCCTATATGACTGTATTAAGTCTTGTTGAGGTAAACTGTATGCTCACAAAGATAAAATGTCAGACCATATAAAGCTCCTGAGTATTATGAGCATGCTCCATGGTATATTGGTTGTATTGGGTCCATGTATATTTGGGAATGACAGTTTTCCTTGGGACCTATAGTTGTTTGCTCATTATTCACATGAGGGCATAACCTATGCATGAGCAATTTGTGGGTCTTGTTGTATATAATGTAATACTCAGGTGCTTTATATAGTCTGACATTTTATCTTTGTGAGCATACAGTTTACTGCAACAAGACTTACCGGTAATACTTGCTTTTTTCGTTTTCTTTTCTTTTTGGAGCACCTTGCACTTTATATAGTTTACATGTTTGTGGATTTTAATTCATATAATAAAGGTTAATTTTGAACCCCTATAGTTCCAGCGATAAACCTGAGTGGGGGCTAGTTTTGTGCAAGATAAATTAGGGTTTTTATTGGTAACATTTTGGAGTACATTATATTTTTCAATTGCTTCCAGAATAAGGCCGGCGTCACACTTGCGAGTATGATGCGAGTAAGTCGCACGACTTTCTCGCATCAACACCCAGCACGGCCGCCCGTTCTCGGACCCGAGTGTGCGGCTGCATAGAAATACATGCAGCCGCACACTGGGGTCCGAGAGGGGGCGGCCGTGCCGGGTGTTGATGCGAGAAAGTCGTGCGACTTACTCGCATGACACTCGCAAGTGTGACGCCGGCCTAAGGCTGGATCACATTCTTGTGTTCTATGCTGAACACTTACCTCAGGGTTTGGCTGGAGTCACACACAACGTATAAAAAAAAAATCGGACCGTATTGTACGGACGAGAATCACACAAAAGTTCCCTGAACAGTGATCCGTATGTCATCCGTGTGCAATGCGAGGATGCTATTTCCTCGCATCAAAATATCTGTGTGTCATCTGTATGGCATCCGTACGGCGAGATTTTCTCACAGGCTTGCAAAACCGACATATAATGGATCCAAATGATAGTTTTTAAATCACAAAAGAAAGAATACATATACACACATAGAATACATATATATATTGTAGTGATACTAATGGTCGCATAGTGAATGGGAGGTATGTATCACAGAGATGGCAGTTCCCTGTGATGTAACCGGGAGTGTTTTCTTTAGTGCACGTAAGCACTAAGGGTTCATTTAATACACTTGGGTCCGGGTTACGGGCAGCACTGAGAGATGGGAGGGTCGGGCTTCCTATATACCTCAGCCCTGTGTAGGCGCATCACCATACCTATATGTGTGTTTTAGGACCTTTGGTGATGTCACTTCCACATGAATAGTCATGTGACATGTGTTTGCTGTGGGTGTTAGCTATATAATGGAGGCTATGGCTTAACACAAGGGTCTGTATGTGGGGAGGTGGAACCCTCCTTTGTGTGTTGAGGCTCCAGGACCAAGCCTGAAGTACTGGACAAGTGTACTGTGTTTTGCTTTGAGGGTTTATGGAGCAATAAACCTGATGAACTTTTGAAGGAAATGTGCCTCCTGATTGCCTCCCGTCGCAGCTGAGAGAGTAAAACCCCTACAATTGGTGCTAGACTGCGGGCAACGGTCCAAGGAGCACATGTTGAGTGCTGGACAATGCACAAGCCTGCATGGCCAACAGGTAACGGAAAAGAGTCCGTGTTGTACAGACCGGGGTCAAGAATAGACTGTATATTCATGTTTGTGGGATGCCTCTGAGAGAGGAGGTGTCCGGGAACCTGTGTGGCTGACACCAACAGGTAACGGAATGGAGTCCGTGTTGTGATGACCGGGGTCAGGAAGAGACTTTGTAATCACGTTTAAGGGATGCCTCTCAGGAGAAGAGACTCAGGAGTCTGTGTTGTGCTCTGATCGGGATCAGTGAGAGACTGTTTTTTTTCTCTTACAAGACACGCATGAGATGTTTGCTGTGGCTCGGCGGGGTCACAAAGTTTTTAGTTTTTTTTTTCAACATACTTTGGCTCGGCAGGGTCACGAAGGTGACAAGCGGCTGGCTGTGGATCGGCGAGTCCACGAAGTCTGCAGAGCTGTGCAGGGACTTGTGGCAGTGGGAGCTGCAGTGGCAAGTTACAGCAAGAGGTTCTGCAGCAGCAGCAGCTTGTGAGTGGCAGCGGGAGGTGCCGGCGGTTGTGGCTACAGCGGGAGTTGTGGCAGTGCCAGTAGGAGCTGGTGAGGTGCCATAAGGACATCAGAGAAATAGAAGACTTGGCACTCAACTTAATGATATTGCTAAATCCGATTTTATTGCAGTCAAGGTACTTTGTAAAATCGGATTTAACAATATCATTAAGTTGAGTGCCAAGTCTTCTACTTCACTGTATTGGGCTGGGAACCTACTTGTGCACCACCACAGTAGTGCTACGTTATATTTTCTTCATAAGGACATCAGAGGTCCAGAGTGGGTGACCTATTAAAGGAACAGTACAAGCCCCAAAGAGACATAAGGGTCTGTGCGAACAGGGGTCTGGTAGAGCCGTGGGGGAGTCCACGGTATGTAACCCAGAGAGGGGTGGTGTCCTTAAAAGGGGTGGATTCCCAAAAAGGGGAAGGGGCGGTGACCTCAAAACAGGGATGGTTGGCAAAAAGAGGGTGGAGTCCCAAAAGAGGGTGGTAATCCAATCAGGGATGGGTGCCCAAAAGGGGTCAGAGTCCCAAAAGGGGGAGGTAACCCAAATTGGGGTGGTGGCCCAAAAAGGGGCGGAGCTTCCAAAGGGGCGGCACTAGTTACCTCAGTGGACATGTCTGAGGAACAGTGGTGTTTGTGTCAGAGTTATTCTGAGTGGGCATAGACTTTCTGTATGACGACAGGCTACAGGTGTGTACCGTAATGTTACACCGAGAAGGAGTCTCTGGATGGCTGGACTCAGAGTCAGGTGACTCTGACAGGAACTCCTCTCGTTCTCTGACCCAGAAAAAGGTCAAGGTTTGCTGCATCCATGGGCTCACTGTAGACTATATGGTAGACAGAGTGATGCATGATATGTCCACAAGTGTCAAGGGTCAAGATGGCGGTATACCACCGAACTTATTGTACCCCTTTGAGAGGGGCCAGGACTTTGTGTTCTTTGAGGATGCATGGGAGATTGATGAAGTGTGGGGTTGCTTAGAGGAGAGACGGAATGACCCTAAGGGAGCCCCACCACAGCAGGCGGCAGTAGTGGTTCCTGGTGGTGTGATGTGTAAAAAGGAGGTAACACCTAATGTCGATAGTCCCAAGTTCCAGGTGACCGGAAGAAAGTGTGAATAAGACCAACTCGGGAACTTTGGGGTGACAAAACGTGTGACCGTGAGAAACGGGGTAGCTCCAGAAAAGGGGTCCAACACCTGTCTAAGTGGGGACGTGCTGTTCCAGGATGGCAGGGGGATTAGGAGTGACTCCTATGCAGACTGTGACTCAAACGCAAGGGAAAGCAGTGCAGTAAGGTGGAGCTGAGTAAAAATGGCAGATCTTCCTCTCGCCGCAGGGGCCGTGGAAAGGCGGGACAGGCTACACCCTCTGAGAAGAGAAATTATGAGGAAGAGTCAGGGTCAGGTACAGATCAGGTTACTGTCCTTGATAAGGAGGCCACTTTATCTCTGATAAATCCCAGCACAGAGGTAGGGCTGGAATTAGAACAGACCTGTAGGAGGCCCACATCTGCAATGCCCGGAAAGGGTGAAATGGCTCAGTATGATGAAGGCTCCAGAGTACCAGATGCTGAGGAGCTGGAGTTCTCTGAAGTTACAGAGAGTCGAGAGAGAGTTGAACCGGCGGATGCAGGAACAAGCAGAACTCTGAAGAGGCAGAGTGTGGGTGGACAAGAGAGCCCATCTGAAAATTTAATTAACCCCTTCATGACCCAGCCTATTTTGACCTTAAAGACCTTGCCATTTTTTGCAATTCTGACCAGTGTCCCTTTATGAGGTAATAACTCAGGAACGCTTCGATGGATCCTAGCGATTCTGAGATTGTTTTTTCGTGACATATTGGGCTTCATGTTAGTGGTAAATTTAGGTCGATAATTTTTGCGTTTATTTGTGAAAAAAATGGAAATTTGGCGAAAATTTTGAAAATTTTGTAATTTTCAAATTTTTAATTTATATTCTGTTAAACCAGAGAGTTATGTGACACAAAATAGTTAATAAATAACATTTCCCACATATCTACTTTACATCAGCACAATTTTGGGAACAACATTTTTTTTTGTTAGGAAGTTATAAGGGTTAAAATTTGACCAGCGATTTCTCATTTTTACAGCAAAATTTACAAAACCATTTTTTTTTAGGGACCACCTCACATTTGAAGTCACTTTGAGGGGTCTATATGGCAGAAAATACCCAAAAGTGACACCATTATAAAACCTGCACCCCTCAAGCTACTCAAAACTACATTCAAGAAGATTATTAACCCTTCAGGTGCTTCACAGGAACTAAAGCAACGTGGAAGGAAAAAATGGACATTTTAATTTTTCCAACAAAAATTTTCTTTTAGCATCAATTTTTTCATTTTTACATGGGCAACAGGATAAAATGGATCCTAAAATTTGTTGGGCAATGTCTCCTGAGTACACCGATACCTCATATGTGGTCATAACCACTGTTTGGGTGCACGGCAGGGCTCAGAAGGGAAGGAGCGCCATTTGACTTTTTGAATGGAAAATATGCTGGAATATTTAGCGGTTGCCGTGTCGCATTTGGAGAGTCCCTGTGTGCCTAAACATTGGAGCTCCCCCACAAGTGACCCCATTTTGGAAACTAGACCCCCTAAGGAACTTATCTAGATGCATAGTGAGCACTTTGAACCCCCAGGTGCTTCACAAATTGATCCGTAAAAAAAAGAAAGTACTTTTTTTTTACAAAAATTTTCTTTTAGCCTCAGTTTTTTCATTTTCACATGGGCAACAGTATAAATTGGATCCTAAAATTTGTTGGGCAATTTCTCCTGAGTACACAGATACCTCATATGTGGTCATGAACCACTGTTTGGGCGCACGGCAGGGCTCAGAAGGGAAGGAGCACCATTTGACTTTTTGAATGGAAAATATGCTGGAATATTTAGCGGTTGCCATGTCGCATTTGGAGAGTCCCTGTGTGCCTAAACATTGGAGCTCCCCACAAGTGACCCCATTTTGGAAACTAGACCCCCTAAGGAACTTATCTAGATGCATAGTGAGCACTTTGAACCCCCAGGTGCTTCACAAATTGATCCGTAAAAAAAAGAAAGTACTTTTTTTCACAAAAATTTTCTTTTAGCCTCAGTTTTTTATTTTCACATGGGCAACAGTATAAACTGGATCCTAAAATTTGTTGGGCAATTTCTCCTGAGTACACAGATACCTAATATGTGGTCATGAACCACTGTTTGGGCGCACGGCAGGGCTCAGAAGGGAAGGAGCACCATTTGACTTTTGAATGGAAAATATGCTGGAATATTTAGCGGTTGCCATGTCGCATTTGGAGAGTCCCTGTGTGCCTAAACATTGGAACTCCCCCACAAGTGACCCCATTTTGGAAACTAGACCCCCTAAGGAACTTATCTAGATGCATAGTGAGCACTTTGAACCCCCAGGTGCTTCACAAATTGATCCGTAAAAAAAATAAAGTACTTTTTTTTCACAAAAATTTTCTTTTAGCCTCAGTTTTTTCATTTTCACATGGGCAACAGTATAAATTGGATCCTAAAATTTGTTGGGCAATTTCTCCTGAGTACACAGATACCTCATATGTGGTCATAAACCACTGTTTGGGCGCACGGCAGGGCTCAGAAGGGAAGGAGCGCCATTTGACTTTTTGAATGGAAAATTAGCTCCAATCGTTAGCGGACACCATGTTGTGTTTGGAGAGCCCCTGTGTGCCTAAAGTTTAGAGCTCCCCCACAAATGACCCCATTTTGGAAACTAGACCCCTAAGGAACTTATCTAGATGCAAAGTGAGCACTTTGAACCCCCAGGTGCTTCACAGAAGTTTATAACGCAGAGCCGTGAAAATAAAAAATCCTTTTTTTTCTCAAAAAATGATATTTTAGCCCACTATTTTTTATTTTCACAATGGTTACAGGAGAAATTGGACCCCAAAAGTTGTTGTCCAGTTTGTCCTGAGTACGCTAGTACCCCATATGTGGGGGGGAACCATTGTTTGGGCACACGTCAGGGCTCGGAAGGGATATAGTGACGCTTTGAAATGCCGACTTGATGGAATGGTCTGCGGGCATCTTGTTACGTTTGCAGAGCCCCTGATGTGCCTAAACAGTAGAAACCCCCCACAAGTGACCCCATTTTGTAAACTAGACCCCCAAAGGAACTTATCCAGATGTGTGGTGAGCACCTTGAACCCCCAAGTGCTTCACAGAAGTTTATAATGCAGAGCCGTGAAAATAAAAAATCATTTTTATCCTCAAAAACTGATTTTTTAACCCGCAATTTTTTATTTTCACAAGGGTAACAGGAGAAATTGGACCACAAAAGTTGTTGTACAGTTTGTCCTGAGTACACTGGTACCCCATATGAGGGGGGGAACCACTGTTCGGGCACACGTTGGGGCTCGGAAGGGAAGTAGTAACGTTTTGAAATGCCGACTTTGATGGAATGGTCTGCGGGCGTCATGTTAGGTTTGCAGAGCCCCTGATGTGCCTAAACAGTAGAAACTCCCCACAAGTGACCCCATTTTGGAAACTAGACCCCGCAAAGAACTTATCTAGATGTGTGGTGAGCACTTTGAACCCCCAAGGGCTACACAGCAGTTTATAACGCCCGGGCATGAAAATAAAAAAATCATATTTCTTCCATAATCAGGATCTTTAGTCCCCAATTTTTTTTTTTCCCAAGGGTAACAGGAGAAATTAGACCCCAAAAGTTGTTGTCCAATTTGTCCTGAGTACGCTGATACCCCATATGTGGGAGAAAACTACTGTATGGGCGCACGTCGGGGCTCGGAAGGGAAGTAGTGACGTTTTGAAATGCCCACTTGATGGAATGGTCTGCGGGCGTCATGTTAGGTTTGCAGAGCCCCTGATGTGCCTAAACAGTAGAAACTCCCCACAAGTGACCCCATTTTGGAAACTAGACCCCGCAAATAACTTATCTAGATGTGTAGTGAGCACTTTGAACCTCCAAGGGCTACACAGAGGTTTATAACGCCCGGGCATGAAAATAAAAAAATCATATTTTTTCCACAAACATGATCTTTAGTCCCCAATTTTTTTATTTTCCCAATGTTAACAGGAGAAATTAGACCCCCAAAGTTGTTGTGCAATTTTTCCAGAGTACGCTGATACCCCATATGTGGGGGTAAACCACTGTTTGGGCATACGTCGAGGCTTGGAATAAAGGGAGCACTGTTTGACTTTTTGAACGCAAAATTTGCAGGAATCAATGGTGGCGCCATGTCGCATATGGAGACCCCCTGATGTGCCTAAATAGTGGAAACCCCTCAATTCTAACTCCAACCCTAACCCCAACACACCCCTAACCCCTACACACCCCTAACCCTAATCCCTACTCTAACCATAAACCTAACCACTAGCCTAACCCTAATCCCAACCCTAACCCAAAACACCCCTAACACTTATCCTAACTCTAACCCTAACCACAAACCTAACCCTAATCCCAACCCTAACCCTAATTCCAACCCTAACCCTAATTCCAACCCTAACCCAAATTCTAACCAAACCCAAATTCTAACCCTAACCCTAAGGCTGGGTTCATATTGCGTTTTACCAGCCCGTTCAACACGTAGCGTTGACCGGCTGGTAATGGTATAGCATAACGCGATCGCGTTATGCTATACCCGCTAGCGCAGAGGAATCATCAGATGATTCAGCTGTGCTAGCGGTGATGGAGCCCAGATGCTGCAGCCCGTGTCCGAGGCTCTGTCACTGAATGACAGTACGTCGCAAACGCATGCCGCTTTACGGCATGCGTTGCAATGCGCACACAAATGGGGTGAATGGCAGCATTAACGGACTGCGTTACACCGCGTTATACCGCGGTGAAACGCAGTCCATCTAACGGACTGCCATAATGCAATAAGAACCCAGCCTAACCCTGAGGCCCCGTGCACACGTTGCGGATTCACTTGCGGATTTTTCTAAAATTTTTCTTCACTTTTCGAGTGTATAATAGAGGTACCCGAAGACATGCGAGAAGCATGTGCCATTGAGGATGTGTATGAGGCCTTCAGAAAGGCAATAGAAGAATGTAGTATGAACTGGGCACCAGAGACGAAACAATTGGTCATACTGTCTGTTCTGCCCATCTGAGTACAGGGCAGTATGTTTTGTACTGTGTACTGGTTTGTTTGTTATAGCACCATCCAGTGGTGGCTGAATTTATAGCCTGTGCTTTTAACAAGCAGATAGAGTATTGCATTGTGGGATTGAAGCAAGGTATGCTGGGAAGAAGAAGCTCCATTTTCTTCCATGTACTTCAGGGAATACACGTGTTCATGTGCTCTCCTGTAACCTCTCCAACTTGAGTTTGTTATCCTGGTAAAACATATCTGGTAGGATCTATATCTTCTCTAGCAATGCAGTGTTTAGGAGGTTACTAACTGTATAGCAGCCAGTGCATAGGAGATGTTATTAGAATCCTGTGTAAAGTTTGCATCATACTGTATACTTTCCTGTTAATTGTAAAGTGTCAGCTGTATGCCCAATACTTATCTATGTCATTTGTATTTTTATAGTTTTACCGCGCATGTTCTATACTGTTCACCAATAAACAAGTTAGACTACAAAGGACAGTCTGCTTATTTGGAAGATAGAATTGTGGTTTAGGCTGTATGCTAGATTGCACACCGTGTCAACGTGTATGAAGGCAGAACAGTAAAACAGATGCTAGACGCCTGCGATAGTGAATACGACTTAAGGAGCTGCTTTTACCCACACCGCACTGCCTGCGGATACTGCAGCGGCCGCCATACAGTCACAAGTACCGAGAGTGTAGCCCGCCATCAAGCGCTTCATCATTCCCGCCACGCGGAAGCCGCCGCGCATAGACTGCTTCCCGCTAATATACTCAGCAGTACGCAGTTAAGCGCACAATGTCTCAAAACAGCAAATTCTCACTCAAAACAAGGTCACGAGCAAGCTCCAGCAGGTCGTCATTAGCAGAGCTCACTGCTGTCGCCCGTGCCGAAGCCGAAGCAGCCAAAGCAAGATCCTCCTTCGTCGAAAGAGAGATGCACCTAAAGCTGAGGCAGGCGGAGCAAGATGCAGAAACTGCACGTTTGCAGGCAGAGAGAGATGGGGAAACTGCACGTTTGCAGGCAGAGAGATAAGCGGAAACTGCACGCTTGCAGGCAGAGAGAGAAGCGGAAACTGCACGCTTGCAGGCAGAGAGAGAAGCGGAAACAGCACGGATCCTGATTGTGAGAGACGCAGCAACTTTCCCAGACCAGATCTAGAACAGCAAGATCTAGAGAAGCGCGTCGCAGAGTACGTCCGTCAACATTCCAGCATGGATGACAGCCCTGATGCTCCACATCGACCAGCCTACGCCGGCTACCAGCGATCCAACCCCAAACTTCGTTACCACAAACAAGGAGTCGTCCAGCGCAGAGATGTCGACCACAGCGGCTAATCCACTGAGCAGAAGGTACAGCTCCCATCTCTCCTTAAAGAGACACCTCCTGCCCCGAGAAGGTACTGCACAGACTATACGAAGTCAGAAGCGTCTCACAGGTATGGTGATACACCACACACTAGACATGACTATAACACACCAGCTCGTGCCAGCACTGACCAAGCCACCATAGACTTTGCAAAGTTCCTTGCCCGCCAAGAACTGGTTACAAAAGGACTTGTAAAGTTCACTGAAACCCGAGAACTATAGGTCATGTCGAACCTCGTTCTGGAACGCCATTCATGGTCTGGACCTTTCTAGTAGTGAGGAGTTAGATCTCCTAGTAAAGTGGCTCGGAAGTGAGTCGGTCAAGCATGCCAAAAGACTAAGAGACATCAATATAAAGCATCCACACATAGGTCTACGCAAAGTGTGGGAAAGACTTGATGAATGCTGTGGGACAGTAGAAGTCATAGAGAATGCTTTATACAAATGAATTGATGATTTTCCTAAGATAGGACCTAAAGGTTATCAAAAGCTTAGAGAATTGAGTGATTTATTGATAGAGTTACAGGTTGCCCAGGAGTAAGGAGACTTGCCCGGATTGGCATTCTTAGACACTGCTAAGGGTGTCAATCCAATAATACAAAATCTTCCTTATAATCTACAAGAAAATTGGGTTACATATGGTTCACGGTATAAACAAAATCATAATGTACCATTCCCTCCTTTCACTGTATTCGTAGAATTTGTCACCCAACAAGCTAAGATTACAAATGACCCTAGTTTTGACTTCACTCTGTCATGTTCCACTGCCCCCGGTGTCAAACCCGGTAGGACACCCGTGGCAGTCCACAAAATAACATTGTTTCCACAGGCCCTCCTCACAACGCGAGTAAACCACCTCCAGACGAGAACAAGCCTCAGGATGTCAGTAAACATTGTCCTCTACACAAGAAACCACATCCTCTACTAAAATGCAGAGCCTTCAGGGAGAAGTCTTTGGAGGATCGCAAGGGTTTCCTCAAAGAGAACAAAATCTGCTTCAAATGTTGTGCCACAACCTCTCACCTCGCCAGGAACTGTGAAGCTAGCGTGAAATGTGCAGAATGCAACAGCACGAATCACAATACAGCCTTACACCCTGGACCACCTCCACAAGTGTTGTCACAAGCAGAGGAGCACGATGGGAAGGAGAAGAACACTGTTGAAGATACCCCTGTGGTCAGCGCTCAATGTACGAGATCTGTAAAGGACTCACAGGAGGAAGGTCCTGTTCAAAAATCTGCCTTGTCCAAGTCTACCCTGCAGGTCGCAAGGACATAGCCCTCAAGATATATGTAAACCTGGATGACCAAAGTAATAGGTTTTTAGCCAGGTCCATCTTTTTTGACAACTTCAGCATTGTAGGCCCTGGTTCTCCCTACTCCATGAGGACGTGTTCAGGTACCGTTGAGACGGCGGGGAGAAAAGCGGCCGGATACAAGGTGGAGTCCATAGATGGTCAAACCACCTATCGCTACCAATAATCCTGGAGTGCAACCAGATTCCCGACAACAGGTCAGAGATACCATCACCGGAGGTGGCGACACATCACCCCCATCTGAAGCGTATAGCCCACCTGATACCTGAGTTGGATCCAGAAGCCCCAATAGCGCTACTCCTGGGAAGAGATATGCTATGAGTCCACAAGACTAGAGAATCTATAAACGGCTCCAAAAATGCTCCGTACGCTCAGAGGCTCGACCTTGGATGGGTCATCATAGGAGTTGTCTGTCTAGGAGGAGCACACAAACCAGCCAACAGTATGCTGACCAGCACACTAGAAAATGGACATCCGTCTCTCTTCCGGCCATGTCACAATAGTCTACTGGTAAAGGAATTGCCAAACACTGCTCCCCTACCTTGCCCTTTCTCAGTACCTACCAACGAAGACCACGCCTGTGAAGGTGAACAAGACCACATGGGATGTACAGTCTTCCACAGGACAAAGGAAGACAACAAGGTAGCGATGTCCATAGAAGATAGGATACTCCTGGACATCATGGATAGACAAATAGTCAAAGACAAATCGAACAGTTGGGTCACACGCTTACCATTTCGACCTCAGAGAAGGCGCCTACCCAACAACAGGGAACTGGTCTGCAGCTGATTCATCTCCCTCAGACACAAGCTTAAAAAGGCACCTGAGACGAAGGAACACTTCTTCACCTTCATGGGAAGGATATTCCAGAACAACCACGCAGAGATTGCATCTGCACTTCGGCCCTCAGAGGAGTGTTGGTACTTGCCCATCTTCGGAGTATACCATCCCAAGAAGCCAGGTCAAATAAGAGTGGTATTTGAATCAAGTGCCAAATGTGAAGACGTCTCATTAAATGATGTCCTACTGTCGGGCCCAGACCTCAACAACAGACTTCTGGAAGTACTACTCTCTTTCCGCAGAGATACGGTGGCATTTATGGCTAACATACAACAGATGTTCCACTGTTTTCTCGTCAAAGAGGAACACAGAAACTACTTGAGGTTCTTCTGGTACCGTGATAACGACCCAGACAAAGACATCACAGAGTACCGGATGAGGGTACACATCTTTGGGAACAGCCCTTCCCCAGCAGTCGCTATCTACGGCCTCCGTAATTCTGCCAAAGAAGGCGAAGAAAGGTATGGGTCATACGTCAGATCCTTCGTAGAAAAAGACTTCTAGGTAGACGACTGTTTGAAGTCCACACCAACAAATGAGGCTGCTGTCAGGAACATACACTGCACTTGCTCACTGAGCCAGTGCGTGTGTCCTGAGTGAACAAACTGTGCCCAAGGATACCTGTATAGCAGAGCCGCAGCAGGGAAGACGTGTGTTTCTGTGGAACAGGACCTTCCGCAGCATGTGACTGCCAAGGGGCGGAGCCAGCCACACATCTCTCAGAGGCAGCAGAAGCAGATAGAGAATACTTCAGGCTGGAGGACCTGCAATCACCTGACGGACGGAGCAACACAGTACAAAAGGAACAGGCAAAACTCGTAACAGGGACACAGCCAAATCAGAACCAGACTGTTATGTTTCGGTAGCTAAGGAGTGCAGGCAAAAAAGGCAATACACCAGAGCAGTTGGAATCTATGAGATTGCAGTACCCTGACTAACCACAACAACTAGAGGCAGCCGTGTAGCGTTCCTACGTTGGTCCTAGACGCCTCGTCACAGCCTGAGAAACTAACTACACCTAAAGATAGATATAGGAAAGCTATCTGCCCCGGAGCAGAACCCCAAAGATAATAGAAAGCCCCCAAACATGTAATGGCGGTTAGACAAGAAGAAATACTGACACAGACAGAAAATAGTATGAGCAAACGTTGGGGCCCAAACTAACTAAATAGAAAAGGATAGGAAGGATACTTACTGCAATCCCAGAAAACCCTGAAAAGCACCAACTCTACTAATTTCAAAAACACCTGAGATCACACGACCTCTACCACCTAAATTAGTTCTCTGGTGTAACAAAATCAAAACAGCAGCCACTGAAAAAACTGGAAAAAGCAAAAGTACAAACATCAGTGGCTGAACTAAACTGAGAGGGCAAAAGCCCCCGGAGGGGACCATGAAGGCCCCCACAGAAGTGCAGGACAAAATGAAAAAATCAAGCACAAAAACAAAAAGAAGAAAATGTCTTATCTGTTAGCAGGAGATGCAGACACGACACAGCAGGCTACAAGGGAAACAGGAATCAAGGATAGAGACCAGAACAATTGATCACCGGCAACCCTGATGGAAGGTGACTCCCTTATATAAGACCAGTCAGTAACACCTGATTCCCAATCCTCACAATCTTCACAATCTTCACTGGACAGACCAGCACCGCTTGTAACCACCAGAGGGAGCCTCTGCTCAGAACTCATCCCAAGCCCACTCACAACACCAGACAGACAAAACATAGCACAGGCACAACGCACTGGCACAAGCACAAGGTCAGACACACTCAGCCAAAGGTCAGAGTATAAACGACAAAGACTGGCTTCACAGTGAGGCTATAAAAAGCCTCCCAG
This sequence comes from Oophaga sylvatica, assembly GCA_033576555.1. NCBI lineage: Eukaryota > Metazoa > Chordata > Amphibia > Anura > Dendrobatidae > Oophaga > Oophaga sylvatica. The sequence goes on along the minus strand of JARQOD010000002.1, from coordinate 439,818,643 downwards.
GACCCAGAAAGAGGCCAACCAAGTTAACCCCGTGACTACCTGATCCAAGAACCCAGTAAACCATGACAGTACCCCCTTCTTAATGGGGGGCCTCTGGACCCCCAGGTTTCCCAGGACTCCGAGCATGGAATGCCCGAACCAGACGGTCAGCGTGTACCGATCTGGCCGGCACCCAAGACCGGTCCTCTGGACCGTACCCCCTCCAATGCACCAGGTACTGTAAGGACCCCCGAGACCGCCGGGAGTCTACAATATGTTGTACCTCAAATTCCATGTGCCCATCAACCAAGACTGGGGAGGGAACAGCAGCTGGTTCTTCTACTACCGATCCCAAGGGTTTTAGTAAGGATCTATGGAATACGTTATGGAGTTTCAAAGCGGGGGGGAGGCGAAGACGATACACCACCGGGTTAATTACCTCAATGATCTCATAGGGACCTATGAACTTGGGCCCCAGTTTGGCAGAGGGCAGACGAAGACTTATGTTTCGCGTGGAGAGCTACACCTTGTCCCCACACTGCAACACCTGAGCAGGGTTCCTTTTATTATCTGCAAAATCTTATAAGTCTCCTGAGCCCTGAACATATTTAACCGAACTTTTGACCACAGATCCCTGATTCGGTTAACACAGTCCTCAGCTCCTGGACAGCCCGAATCTAAACGTGAGAATTCACCAAAATGAGGGTTCAAACCATAATTAATAAAAAACGGTGACCTACCGGTAGATTGATTGGTACGGTTGTTGAAGGCGAACTCCGCTAACGGTAGGGCATCACACCAGTCGCTTTGCAGAGTAGAAATCAAACATCGAAGAATTTGTTCAAGCGACTGGTTGGTGCGCTCCGTCTGCCCGTTACTCTCTGGGTGGTAGGCTGAGGAAAAGGACAAAGATTTCTCCAACCTTTTGCAAAAAGCCCGCCAAAACTTGGCCACAAATTGTGCCCCTCTGTCAGATACAATATTCATAGGTACCCCATGTAACCGTACAATCTGTGCGAGGAAATGCTTACCGAGAGTCTCTGCAGAAGGTAGACTTACCATAGGTACAAAATGCGCTAACTTAGAAAACCTGTCCACAACTACCCAGATAACCGTGTTACCCCGAGAAGAAGGAAGGTTGGTAATGAAGTCCATGGACAAGTGGGTCCATGGCCTTCCTGGAATTGGCAAAGGCACCAATTCCCCGGCCGGCCGGCAATGAGAGCTCTTAGAACGAGCGCATACCCCACACGCAGCGACATGCTTCTTAATATCTGAAGCCATCAAAGGCCACCAAAAAACTCTAGCCACTGCCTCTCATGTGGCAGAAATGCCTGGGTGAGCACTCAGTTTTGAATCATGGAACTCCCGCAGGAGCCTGGTGCGTAACTGCTGAGGAACAAACAATTTGTTTTCGGGTTTGGACCTTGGAGCTAAAGATTGAGCCCCCACAATCTCCCGCTCCAATTCCGATGACACTTCAGCTATAACGACATTGGGTTGAAGAATGGAGGACGGTGGGTCAGGGGCGGAAAGCGGCTCAAAACTACGTGATAAAGCATCAGCTTTCACGTTTTTAGACCCTGGGCGAAAAGTTATAGAAAATTGAAATCTGGAAAAAAAAAGTGACCAACGGGCCTGCCTAGGAGTCAGTCTTTTAGCAGATTTGATGTACTCTAGGTTTTTGTGGTCGTGATGACTGTGATGGGGTGAGCCGCCCCCTCCAAAAAATGCCTCCATTCCTCGAACGCCAACTTGATTGCTAAGAGTTTCTCTATTACCAACGTCATAATTTCTCTCAGCCTGAGAAATTTTTTTCGAGAAATAGGCACAAGGTTTGAGGTTAGTCAGAGAAGTAGGTCCCTGTGACAACACTGCCCCCACCCCAACCTCTGAAGCATCAACTTCAACCACAAACGGCTTGGATGAGTCAGGTTGAACCAGAACAGGAGCGGATGTGAAACAATTTTTCAAAGTTAAAAAGATTGTTTGGCCGACGGGGACCAGTTCCTAACATCTGCCCCTTTACGTGTGAGATCAGTGAGGGGTTTCACAATCTGAGAAAAACCCTTGATAAACCTGCGATAGTAATTTGCGAATCCCAAGAAGCGCTGGAGCCCTCTAAGGTCCCGAGGCTGGACCCACTCCATAATGGCTTGCACCTTCTTGGGATCCATACGAAACCCCTGTGGAGAGATTATGAGACCCAAAAAAGATAGCTCCTGAACAAAGAAAGAACATTTCTCCAACTTAACAAATAATTGATTTTCCCTGAGTCTTTGAAACACAGTTTTAACATGTGATAAATGAGAATGTCTGTCAGAGGAATATATCAGTATGTCATCCAAGTAGATCACAACAAAATGGCCAATGAGGTCCAAAAAAACTACATTAATGAAATTTTGAAACACAGCTGGAGCATTGGTGAGACCGAAAGGCATGACGAGATTCTCAAATAACCCCTCAGTAGTAAGAAAAGCAGTTTTCCACTCATCCCCTTCCCACACTCTTATCAAATTATAAGCCCCCCTGAGGTCCAATTTTGAAAACCATTTGGCCCCAGAGAGCTGGTTACAGAGATCAGGAATCAGAGGCAGGGGGTATGTATTCCTGACTGTGATTTTATTAAGTTCTCGAAAGTCGAGGCAGGGACGTAGACCGCCATCCTTCTTTTTAACAAAGAAGAACCCCGCAGCTACTGGGGACACTGAGGGCCTTATATGCCCTTTGCGAAGACTTTCAGCAATGTATTGCTTCATAGCCAGGCGCTCCGGGCCTGACAAATTAAACAGACGGGCCTTGGGCAATTTGGCTCCCGGGACAAGATCAATAGCACAGTCAAATGATCTATGCGGGGGCAGAGCCTCAGCCTCACTTTCAGAGAACACGTCCTCAAAGTCTTTCAGGTACTCCGGAATACCCTCCAGACCAACAGAAGACACTGAGACAGGTTTTACAAGTTTCATACAATAAACAGGTTTATGGCAACAGTCGACACATTGGGATCCCCATTTAATAATCTCCCCTGATTCCCAGTCAATCACCGGGTTGTGGCGTTGAAGCCATGGCATACCCAGCACTAGCCCTGTGGGCAATTTGTCCATGACAAAACATTCCATGTCTTCCTTGTGGGAAGAACCGACCTGCAAAGAAAACCTTTTGGAAGCATAAAGAATCCCTGTTCGGGTAAGAGGGGAAGAGTCGATAGCAACAATTTTAAGGGGTGTCTCCAGCCTGACTGTCCCTATCTTATGTTGGGAGACGACACAGGAACTGATCAGATTGAGAGATGAACCACTGTCCACCAATGCTGTCGAGAAAAAACGATAGTTGTCTACCAATAGTTCCACCTTTAACACGACTTTAGAACATGAGGAAAATAGTACCTGAAGGTCTGGGCAGCCTTCTCGACCACTACCCAGACCTAGTAGTTTTCCGCCGTCTTAGATGACGGACAGGTGGGGCAATCTTTTCTCCAATGTCTGGACTCTCCACAATAGAAACAGAGTTGTTTCTCCCAGCGATGTCTTCTCTCCTTCTCTTTTAGCGAGGTGGTGCCAATGTCCATGACCTCAGTAGTGGCTCCAGTCTCTTTGCTGCCAGCAAACAATGAGGTTTCACACTGCATGATACCCCTGGCTCGTAGCCTGCGGTCCATTCGTACGGCCTGGGTTATGGCGTCCTCCAAAGTATCAGGTGGAGGATGAAGGGCCAGGGCGTCCTGGAGATGTTCAGACAGGCCTCTGCGGAATAGCCCTCGAAGGGCGGCATCATTCCAGGAGACCTCCGCTGCCCAACGTCGGAACTCCGAACAGAACCACTCGGCTGAATGTTTACCCTGACGAACACTCATTACCATGTACTCAGCCATACGGACCCTGTCAGGCTCATCATAGATGCGGCCCAGGGCATGAAAAAACATATCAACAGTCATCCTCTCAGGAGCAGAAGGAGAGAGAGAAAAAGCCCAGACTTGTGGGGCCCCCCGAAGTAGGGAAATAATGACCCCCACCCTCTGGAACTCATCCCAGAAGAGCGAGGCCTCAGGGAGAAAAAAAGTTTACACCCCTCCCTGAAGGCTCTGAACTCATTTTTATCCCCTGAGAAATAGTCGGGCAGTTTAACTGGAGATACAGGAGATACCAATGACACATCCTTACCACCTGTACCCAGAGACCCCGCAGGACAGCCCCCTGTACGATATCTACCAGCTGCTGCTGGGTCTGAGCCATCATGCGCTGCTCAACATTCAACTCCTGGAACCTTTGCGTCAGATGTTTCACCTGACCTGCTAACACCTGCATGGGATTCATGGGATAACACTCCTAAATCTCCCCTCAGAAAAAAAAAATGTAACGGTCGTTTATAATGTCAGGAACACCGCACTGCACTTGCTCACTGAGTGCGTGTGTCCTGAGTGAACAAACTGTGCCCAAGGATACCTGTATAGCAGAGCCGCAGCAGGGAAGACGTGTGTTTCTGTGGAACAGGACCTTCCGCAGCATGTGACTGCCAAGGGGCGGAGCCAGCCACACGTCTCTCAGAGGCAGCAGAAGCAGATAGAGAATGCTTCAGGCTGGAGGACCTGCAATCACCTGACTGCCTAGGGGCGTGGCCTAAGCTCCAGAGAACTATGAGGTAAAGGAAAACTCCTAGAAGGGTAACTACAAAATAAAGTTACCAACGGGCATAGACAGAATGGATGGTCAGGATAGCCAGGTCATACACATAGAGGGCGACGAAGTACAAAAGGAGCAGGCAGAGAATAACCAGAACACAGCCAAGGGATCATACACAGACGGAGCAACGCAGTACAAAAGGGACAGGCAAAACTCGTAACAGGGACACAGCCAAATCAGAACCAGACAGACAAAACGTAGCACAGGCACAATGCACTGGCACAAGCACAAGATCAGACACACTCAGCCAAAGGTCAGAGTATAAACGACAAAGACTGGCTTCACAGTGAGGCTATAAAAAGCCACCCAGGACCCAGAAAGAGGCCAACCAAGTTAACCCCGTGACTACCTGATCCAAGAACCCAGTAAACCATGACAGCTGCAAATCAGTCTACTAAAAAGGGCTCAAGAAATGCTCGCTCAGTCTAACCTAAGGTTACACAAGATTTCCTCCAACAGTCGAGAGATGATGGAAGCATTTCCCTCTCAAGACTATTCCAGCGATCTAAAGGACCTAGACCTAAGCATCGACACTCTTCCCATGCAGCGGAGTCTTGGATTGCTTTGGGATCTGAAGACGGATGCCTTCACCTTTCAGATCAGTAAAGACGAGAAACCCTTCACGCGCAGAGGAGTTCTTTCTTTCGTGAATAGTCTATATGACCCCCTGGGATTTGTAGCTCCAGTTACTGTCCAAGGGAAAATGATGCTAAGAGACTTCACCCAAGACACATCTTATTGGGATGATCCACTGCCAGCAGAAAAGGCAGACCTGTGGGCAGAGAGGAAGAGGTCTCTTGAGGCCTTGACCGATCTTCGTGTGAAACGACCGTATGCTCCTGTGCCATCTACAGAAGTCAAGACACAAAGACTGCATTTTCTGCGACGCATCAGTTAAAGCAATTGCAGCAGTAGCATACCTCAAAACCATAGATGTCAATCAACAGAGCCACATCGGGTTTGTGATGAGCAGGACTAAACTGGCACCACTCCGCGAACACACGGTACCCAGACTGGAACTCGGCGCTGCTGTCCTTGCAGTTGAGTTGGCCGAGCTTATCTCAGGTGTGATGAATCTGGAGACCAAAGAAGCAGAGTTCTACACTGATAGCAAGGTGGTACTGGGATATATCTGCAATGAAACGCGACGCTTTTATGTCTATGTCAGCAACCGGATACTGAGGATAAGAAGATCTACCTGCCCTAGTCAGTGGCACTATGTACTTACTCACCTCAATCCTGCGTACCATGCGACTAGATACGTTGCTTCAAGTCATCTTAAGGACACTACCTGGTTCACAGGCCCTGTTTCCTTGTACCATTCGATGCCCCACATCGACAGACCTGAAACGTTCGAACTAGTGGATCCAGATGCGATGAAGAGCTCTGTCCTCGTGTGTCTGCTCTGCATACAGAGATATCAAGTCATTACCGGAAATCTCATCGGTTCAGCAGGTTCTCAACTGGGAAGTCACTTGTTCGAGCTGTTGCTTGTCTACTTCATGTGCCCAGTCCTACAAGTCAGCATTACCTGCAAGCCAGAGATCTTGTAAAGGTTGGCATCACTGCAAGCATGCTTTTACCGCCCTAAACTTGGAAAGAGCCAAGGTTACAATACTTCGTGTTGTGCAAAGGGAAGCCTACCCCAGAGAAATAGACAACCTCAACAAAGGACAACCTGTTCCTGGAGACAACGTGCTGAAGAAGCTCACTCCGATTAGGCCACTCACAGCACTTTCCAGTGATTCCGGAGACCCGACAGTCCTTACTCCAGCCATGCTACTCACTCAGAAAACCAACACTCCCAGCACGCCACTGTGAGAATTCAGCAACAAAAACTTCTACAGGCGTCAATGGAGACAAGTTCAAAGTCTCGCCAATACTTTTTGGGACAGATGGAGAAAACAATATCTCTCTACCTTACAGCCCAGGAAGAAGTGGCAGATCGACAAGCCAAACATTAAACCAGGTGATATTGTGCTCATGAAGGACAGTCAGTCACACTGAAATGAGTGTACCAAATGAGAATACTAAGGTATTCCCAAGCAAGGATGAGAAGGTGCAGAAGGTCGAGGTCAAAGTGTGGAAGGCTGGGGAGAGAAAACTATTCCTCAGACCAGTTGCGGAACTAGTTTTACTGTTTTCGCCAAAAGAGCCTGTATGTGGCATCAGTTGATGCCAAGCGGGGAATGTTCTGCCCATCTGAGTACAGGGCAGTATGTTTTGTACTGTGTGCTGGTTTGTTTGTTATAGCACCATCTAGTGGTGGCTGAATTTATAGCCTGTGCCTTTAACAAGCAGATAGAGTATTGCATTGCGGGATTGAAGCAAGGTATGCTGGGAAGAAGCTCCATTTTCTTCCATGTACGTCAGGGAATACACGTGTTCATGTGCTCTCCTGTAACCTCTCCAACTTGAGTTTGCTATCCTGGTAAAGCATATCTGCTAAGATCTATATCTTCTCTAGCAATGCAGTGTTTAGGAGGTTATTAACTGTATAGCAGCCAGTGCATAGGAGATGTTATTAGAATCCTGTGTAAAGTTTGCATCATACTGTATACTTTCCTGTTAATTGTAAAGTGTCAGCTGTATGCCCAATACTAATCTATGTCATTTGTATTTTTATAGTTTTACCACGCATGTTCTATACTGTTCACTAATAAACAAGTTAGACTACAGAGGACAGTCTGCTTATTTGGAAGATAGAATCGCGGTTTAGGCTGTATGCTAGATTGCACACCGTGTCAACGTGTATGAAGGCAGAACACTGTCGACTAGGGAAGTCAGAATGAAGTGGGTGGCTGTCCTGAGAGACATGCATCTACAATGCCTCCGAACGAAACAGATGATTAGGTGGAGAAATAAGGAAGCCGTTCGACATCTGGAGCAAGCAAGAAGAGCTCAGTCGGCTTGGATTGGTGGAAGACATCATTCAAGTGCCCAGAGGTCTGGTGAAGAAAGTCATCGGAAGACTAGGGAAAGTGATGCAGGAGATGGTGAATAGGTCAGGTGTGATGAGAGTGAGGATTCCGGCTGATGACGAAGCCCAGATCGTGGGTGAAGATGGGATGGTTCAATTCCTCGTTGACGGATCCATGGAGAGCCTTGGGAGTATCCGGATGCTCCTGGAGTATCGCGTGGCATACCTGAAAGAAGTAGAGCAGCTAAGACTTGAGAGAAGAGCTGCAGGAAACACGGATTTTGGTAAGAACTTACCTGTAAAATCCTTTTCAGCGAAGAAGGAAGGGAGACACACTAGTCATTACTAGTGGTAGGCGGAGCCCACATAGGATAGACACACCTCAGATTAAAAAAGTGTTGACCGGCCCCTCCAGCTTATAGGGCTCCTCCTACTCCAGCTCTCCAGTCGTACCCAAGCTTAAGGAAGAGCAAATATCACCAGCGTAGCAACATAACCCCTTCTGAAGGACTTCAGAGAAAAAACAAGAAGACAGGTTATGCATATAGCCGAAACAACCACACAGTCCAGGTACTACTCACTGAACCTGACCACTGCGATGAGCTGGCAATGCTGGAACAGAGCCTAAGCGCGCCGACCTCAGCCCAGATAATCGCTATCAGAGAAGGGTCACGCCGCATCTGAAAACACAACAACACACTTCTGCCATGGGAGGGATGTGTGTCTCCCTTCCTTCTTCGCTGAAAAGGATTTTACAGGTAAGTTCTTGCCAAAATCCGTGTTTCAGCAGCAGATGAAGGAAGGGAGACACACTAGTCATTACTAGTGGGCGTCCCAAAGCAGTCCAAAAATAAGGGTGGGCAAAAAACCAAAAGAGGCAGATACCCAACAACCTAAATAAATGCGCAACTAGCGCTAACTACAAGTTCACAAGAACTTTAAACTACAGCCGCCTGCAGGACCCTACGTCCTAAGGCCGCATCAGCGGAAGCACTGACGTCCACCTTATAAAATTTTGTAAATGTGTGGACGGAGCGCCAGATCGCCGCCCGGCAGAGCTGAGCTGCCGAGGTTCCTTGATGAAAAGCCCACGATGAACCCACATGCCTTGTGGAGTGAGCTCGAATCTTAATCGGGCAAGGTTAGCCCTTAAGTTGGTAAGCCTCTAAAATGGCCGACCGAATCCAACGAGCTATAGAATCCTTGAAAGCTCGTTGCCCACGTCGACGACCTGCTGGGATCACAAACAGAGAATCCGACTTTCGAAAACTTTGAGTAATAGACAAATAGAACTTCAAAGCCCGCACCAAATCCAATGTGTGCAAGGCCCGTTCCTTCGCATTTCTTGGCTCCGGACAAAGCGAGGGCAACACAATATCCTGGTTAACATGAAACTGTGACACCACTTTAGGTAGAAAGTCGCCCCGTGTGCGAAGCACTACGCGATCTGGGTGAAACTCCAGAAAAGGAGGCGAGCAAGAAAATAGTCGCCAACTCAGAAACCATTCTCAAAGAAGTGACCGCCACTAGGAAGGCAACCTTCCAAGAGAGAAAGGGAAGATTAACAGAGTCCATAGGCTCAAAAGGCCCATGTTGAAGAGTCTCCAAGACAAGATTGAGCCGCCAAGGAGACACAAGCGCCTTCCGCGGCGGAAATTGACGGGTTACCCCGCGAAAAAAGGAGCGTACGTCACTACGCGAGGCGAAAGCCTTCCGAAACAGCAAGGACAGAGCAGAAACCTGTCCTTTCAGAGTGCTAACTGCCAAACCCTTGTCCAGCCTGTACTGCAAAAAGGCCAACAAATTGGGAATGGAAAAAATCCTCGGGTTCCTAGAAGAACCCGAACATCACGAAAAGAAGGAAGTGGCAAAGAGTGGCAATGACTTCGGCTAAAAAACCTTGACGGGTCAAGATTTCGGTCTCAAGCGCCACGCCGTCAAACGCAGAGACTTCAGGTCCGGGTGACGAACGAGCCCTTGGGTTAACAGGTCCGGGCGAAGAGGGAGTGGAAGTGGAGGCGCTGCCAAAAGCGACACCAGTGTTGAGAACCACGTCCTCCTTGGCCAATCTGGGGCTATCAATATAGCCGGGACTCTCTCCAGTCTGATCTGACGCAACACCAGAGGAAGTAAGGATATCGGCGGGAACACATAGATTAGCTCGAATTGGTCCCAAGGAGCCACCAGAGCATCCACCGCCACAGCCTTCGAGTCCTGGTATCTGGACATGAACGTCGGTAACTTGGCATTGAACCTGGATGCCATCAAATCCACTTGGGAAGTTCCCCAACGGGAGCACAGCAGTGCAAAAATTTCCGGATGAAGACTCCATTCTCCAGAATCCATCTTTTCGCAACTGAGGAAGTCCGCTGTGATATTCTGAACTCCTGGAATGTGAATCGCAGAGATGGCTGGCACTCTGGCCTCGGCCCATACCAGAATTCGAGACACTTCCATCATGAGCCTGAAGCTCCTCGTCCCACCTTGATGATTGATATACGCGACCGCCGTCGCGTTGTCTGTCTGCACTCGGACTGGTAGACCGCTTAAAGGGACCGTCCAGTGTTGGAGGCAAAAGAAAATTGCCCTCAATTCCAGGATGTTGATCGACAGGACAGACTCTTCCAACGACCATACTCCCTGAATCCAGAGATCGTTCCAGACACCCCCCCCAGCCCGTCAGGCTGGCATCGGTGGTTACGACCGACCACCTCGGAGGGAGGAAGGACTTCCCCAGGGATAACACTTCCGGACGTAACCACCATCCTAGAGATTCTCGCACCCTGTGGGAGATGATGACACTGCAATCCAGTGAAAACTGCGATCGATCCCAACGGTTCAAAATGAGCATTTGGAGAGCCCTGGAATGAAATTGGGCAAACGGAATTGCCTCCATCGACGCCACCATCAAGCCCAGAAGGCGCATACACCTTCGAAGGGACATTGCTGTCGAAGACTTCATTACATGTCAAAGAAGACTCGCTTGCTTGTCTGGAGGCAGAGACACCACTGCTCATACCGTGTTGAATGCATTCTCAAAAACAGGATTGACTGTGACGGTTCCAGAGACGACTTCTCCCAATTGACCAGCCACCCGAAGTCCTCCAGGAGCTGAAGGGATAGATTGCGAGCCGTCACCGCCTCCTCCTTTGAGGACGCCACAATCAAAAGGTCGTCCAGATAGGGAAGAATCGTAACCCCCTGTCTTCGCAGGATCGCCATGAGAGGTGCCAGAATTCTCGTAAAAAGTCTGGGTGCTGAGGCCAACCCGAATGGCAGGGCCACAAACTGGTAATGGTCCTGGCCTATGGCAAAACAAAGGAAGCGTTGGTGGGCCCTTCCGACGGGAACATGCAAAAAAGCGTCCCGAATGTCGATTCGTTATGCGACAGGGCCGCCACAACGGAGCGAAGTGACTCCATGCGGAATTTCCGGGTACGGACATGCCAAATCAATCTTTTGAGATCCAGAATGGGGCGAAATTTGTCCTCCTTTTTTGGGGACCACAAAGAGGTTGGAATAAAACCCTCTTCCCCGGTCCTCCGCGGAACCGGTACTACCACACCCTTCTGCAGAAGGGAATCGACCTCCCGCAGTAGAGCGGCAAATAGCTCGGGCTCTGACGGAATGCGAGAGTGGCAAAAACCGTCTGGGAGTCGAGAAAGAAACTCTACGAAGTAGCCTGCCGACACAACCCGCGTCACCCAGGCGTCCGACACGCGGGAAGCCCAAGTCGGTTTGAATTGGAGCAGGTGACCTCCCACTCGAGAGCCCTCGAGCGAGACCCTGGCGTCAGTCCGCCTTAGCGGGCTTTTTGTCAGCTTCCCACTTGTCTTGGCGGGAGCTCTGTTTCCAGGGAGTGCGGGATTTCTGAGCGTTCTTTTTTTTTTTTCGAAAAAAGAGGGACGACCCGATCCCCAAGAGGGCTGATCGAACCGTCCCCTGGACCGAAAGGACCGCCGACTACTACCGGCACTATGCCTGCCAGACGCAGAAGTCACAGCTCTTCGCTGTGGTAAAGCCGTTTCTTTTGCCTTTGCCTTGGCAATCAGCTTCGTGAGGTCAGATCCAAATAGCTGACCACCATTGTAAGCTAAGGATAGCAAACCTTGCTTGGAAACCGCATCTCCGGTCCACTGTCTAAGCCACAGTGCTCTCCTGACTGTGATTGCCTAGGATTGGGCCCTGGACATGCCACGCCGTCCGTAGACGGTCTAACCAGCTTAGAGAAGCTTTACAAGCACACATGCTCTGAATCCATGACCCACGGCCTCGTAGATGGATTTCGCCGCCATCTCCATTTTTCTGTCCAGCGGATTCTGCAAACTCGCCTTCCCTTTTAACAGGAAGTAATGAGGACTTGCTAAGCTGGGATAAAGGGACATTCACTTCAGGAGAAGGAATACAATTATCAATCAATTCCGTCGTACACGGATACAGCTGGAAACACTTATCTGGAACAGGCGTTCCTTTAAGCCTACAGCACCTGGGATTCCCAGGCGGACTCCCATCCAAATACTAACCAGGCCCAACCCTGCTTAGCTTCCGAGATCAGATGAGATCGGGCGTGTTCAGGGTGGTAATGCTGATCGCGACCTATGCGACTCCTGAAAACATCCGGGCCGAATTACTAGGACGTCTAGTTACCTCCTCCGGTAACTGTAACGCCTCCCTCATGGCTCCAATAAAAGCCTCTGTACGACCCAAAAGAGAAGCAGAGAGTCCCTGCCGATCCTCCTTATCCGAATCGGACACCTCCCCATCTGAGCTTGAAAGGGAAACCCTCCATGCCCGAGATCTCCGAGTCGCTGCGCGGGAATGAACGCACCGGCCTGTGTCGCTTCCTCTAAGAGGATCTAGCTGACACCCAATAACCTAGAAGGTCAGACAGGCCATCAATAGAACGAGCGAGGGCCTCCATTTTGACATCACTGAAACCTCTGACCGCTGCGCCTGACGCCGTCGAGGTCTGCGAGTCAGATACGCGAGACTGATCCTGTAGCGGATCTGGGAGACGGTCCGCACCTCCTGGACCCTGATCTGACATGTCCTCACACAATTATGGCAGGTTAAACCTGTCAGTAACTAGGACAGTGTGGTTTCTTAAAGAAGAAACGAACGCTGAAGGGTTAAAGCTCTTAAAGAGAGAGCTACCCCAGCTGTCCCCCAATAAAGTGTTAACCGCCAAAGAAGGGGTTAATGTCGCAGACTCCCCACAACCCTTGTTTAATGAAAAGGGTGTGCGAGCCCCAGGTGCCTCTTATGAGGTAACAGCTGCAGGACAGTGCTCTCAAAGGTATGCTCCTTTTGCCTTTGTACACTAAACAAGAACGCTAAAATATTGCGCTGATTTGTACATCACAATGACCGCCAAAGTCGCTAAGGGGATCGCTAACCACTTATGCGTCGTCAATGAGATCGCCCACTGTGGCAGCTACTAGCGACATTAAAACGATCACAAAAAAAAATGATCGCATTAGTATGCGTCGTTATAATGATCGTTAGCGGTAGCGTTTAGTGTCCTGCGCTGTGGGGGTGAGGAGGTTAAGCTTCTGCCCTGACAGGCAGAAGCGACTGACCCAGCTGGCCGCGGTGTAGCGTCTTCGATTGTCGGGAGGAGAGGAGAGTGAGGAAGGAAGCCTTCCGTTCCAGTAATGGCCGCCGCGCTGTGCTTCTGAGAGAGAAGCCGGAAGAAAACAGTAGTAAAGCGCACGCTCAGAGCGCCGCAAAAAATTCAAAAAAAGGGCGCGCGACTCCTCCGCTCTCCATGTCCTGCAGGCATCCACCTGGGGACAAAAGACACTAGTCACCAGCATGTCACATGTAACAGCGGCTGCCGCAGCAGTCGCTGCCGCACTCAAACACATTAAAATGTGGAGTACTCACCCCGCTGAGCGCCACAGGGACCCCTCAGAGATTTGTGGTGCTGTGCCTGTAGCTTCCCCCCAGGGCAGGGAACGCAGTGACCCCAGAAGCGCGGTTTGCGTCCCCGCCAGGGAAGCAATCCTCATCCCCCAGGGCCGGCAGGGTTCTGCAGGGACCATCTTACAGGGTAATACAGATCTGCCAAGGGAGAGGTGGGGGTCCAGCAGCGCTGAGACCCCTGAGACCTCTAGACCACTGGCGGTCCAAGTCTCTGTCCGACTAAAATAAAAAAAATTTCTGAGGAGCTGCTTCCAGCAGCAACTATCCTCTGTGACCTCAAATTTTAGACTGGAGAGCTGGAGTAGGAGGAGCCCTATAAGCTGGAGGGGCCGGTCAACACTTTTTTAATCTGAGGTGTGTCTATCCTATGTGGGCTCCGCCTACCACTAGTAATGACTAGGGTGTCTCCCTTCCTTCATCTGCTGCTGAAATGAGAAGACGGCCGCCACCTTCAACCCACGGTATAGAGAGAAGAGGTTCGCTTAAGACTGGAAGTCCGCAAGCTGGAGCTAATACAGGTCATAGGTGGTCTGATGCGAGAGGTAGAAGTAGTAATGCCTCAGTTAGCTCAGGACTGAGTAACCTAAGCAGGAGACCCAGTAGTGGACGAAATGGAGTCAGACCAGAGAGGACGTATGGGTGAAAGTAAATTGCGACACCGTACTGACCGCTGGGGATGCGGGTGGTCTGACAAGGGGGCATCCCTATCAGAGGACGTGACAGAGTCGGATGACGGATGCCTTAAAAAGGGTTCAGTAGCAGGGCCCGACTTTGACAGACGGTTTAACTGTCGGAGACGACCGAGAAGTCTCTGGTCGGGCAATGGAAGGTGCCAAGCCCCATGGCTTTAGGCAGAGGGGGGAGGTATGCAGCGATACTAATGGTCGCATAGTGAATGGGAGGTATGTATCACAGAGATGGCAGTTCCCTGTGATCTAACCCGGAGTGTTTCCTTTAGTGCACGTAAGTACTAAAGGTTCATTTAATACACTTGGGTCCGGGTTACGGGCAGCACTGAGAGATGGGAGGGTCGGGCTTCCTATATACCTCAGCCCTGGGTAGGGGCATCACCATACCTATATGTGTGTTTTTGGACCTTTGTTGATGTCACTACCACATGAGTAGTCATGTGACATGTGTTAGCTGTGGGTGTTAGCTATATAATGGAGGCTATGGCTTAACACAAGGGTCTGTATGTGGGGAGGTGGAACCCTCCTGTGTGTGTTGAGGCTCCAGGACCGAGCCTGAAGTACTGGACAAGTGTACAGTCATGGCCAAAAGTTTTGAGAATGACACAAATATTATATTTTCACATGATCTGCTGCCCTCTGGTTTTTATGTGTTTGACAGATGTTTTTATCACAGACAGAAATATAATAATTGCAAACATATGAGTAACAAAAGCTTATATTGACAGTTAGAATGAGTTAATGCAGCAAGTCAATATTTTCAGTGTTGACCCTTCTTCTTCAGGACCTCTGCAATTCTCCCTGGCATGCTCTCAATCAACTTCTGGACTAAATCCTGACTGATAGCAGTCCATTCTTGCACAATCAATGCTTTCATTTTGTTATAGGAAATATGTGTATCTTCGTACCGTGTTAGCCAGTAGATTTTTAGACTCTCAAGTCTAAATATTTTTCATTTTGTTAGAATTTTTAGGCATTGTTGATCGCCAAACTGCTCTTGGAGGGTTGGGAGAAGTTGCGCTTGGAGGAAATTCTGGTACCATTCTTTATTCATGGCTGTGTTTTTAGGCAAGACTGTGAGGGAGCCGATTCCCTTGGCTGAGAAGCAACCCCACACATGAATGGTTTCAGGATGCTTAACAGTTGGCATGAGACAAGACTGGTGGTAGAGCTCACCTTGTCTTCTCCGAATGAGGCATTTTCCTGATGTCCCAAACAATCGAAAAGGGGATTCATCAGAGAAAATAACTTTACCCCCGTCCTCAGCAGTCCACTGCCTGTACCTTTTGCAGAATATCAGTCTGTTTATGATGTTTTTTTCTGGAGAGAAGTGACTTCTTTGCTGCCCTCCTTGAGACCAGGCCTTGCTCCAAGAGTCTCCGCCTCACAGTGCGTGCAGATGCACTCACACCTGCCTGCTGCCATTCCTGAGCAAGCTCTGCACTGCTGGTAGCCCGATCCCGCAGCTGAAACACTTTTAAGAGACGGTCCTGGCGCTTGCTGGTCTTTCTTGGGCGCCCTGGAGCCTTTTTGGCAACAATGGAACCTCTCTCCTTGAAGTTCTTGATGATGCCATAGATTGTTGACTGAGGTGCAATCTTTCTAGCTGCGATACTCTTCCTTGTTAGGCCATTTTTGTGCATTGCAATGATGACTGCACGTGTTTCTTTAGAGATAACCATGGTTTACAGAAGAGAAACAATGATGCCAAGCACCAGCCTCCTTTTAAAGTGTCCAGTGGTGTCATTCTTACTTAATCATGACAGATTGATCTCCAGCCATGTCCTCATCAACACCCACACCTGTGTTAGGGTGAGTTTCCACGGTCAGGAAACGCTGCGTGTTTGGCGCTGTGCGCTGGCGCAGCGCCAAACACGCAGCGTCCAGATGTTACAGCATAGTGGAGGGGATTTCAAGAAATCCCGTCTCCACTATGCGTAACAATACGCAGGTGGCAAACCTGCGTAAACGGACATGCGGCGCGTCTTTTCAGACCGCAGCATGTCCTCGCGTATTCGGCGACGGTGCGTCGCCGCAACATAATTAACACAGGGCTATGAAGCCCTGCGCTCTTTCCGGAGGTGTTCCGGAGGTGTCCTGAACACCTCGGAAAGATCGCGCGTCAGAAGGGGGCGGGGCTTAGACGGAGCGGAATTTCCGCTCCGTCAAAAGCGCTATGGTTCCGGACCGTGGAACCATAGCCTCAATGGAGTAATCACTGAAAAGAGGTTAGCTGGTCCTTTAAGGCAGGCTGCAATGATGTTGAAATGTGTTTTGGGGATAAAGTTCATTTTCTAGCCAAATATTGACTTTGCAAGTAATTGCTGTTAAGCTGATCACTCTTTATAACATTCTGGAGTATATGCAAATTGCCATTAGAAAAAGTGAAGTAGTAGACTTTGTAAAAATTAATATTTGTGTCATTCTCAAAACTTTTTGGCCATGACTGTACTGTATTTTGCATTGTGGGTTTATGGAGCAATAAACCTGATGAACTTTTGAAGGAAATGTGCCTCCTGATTACCTCCCGTCGCAGCTGAGAGAGTCAAACCCCTACAATATGTATACAGTGGTGGTCAAAAGTATTGGCACCCCTGCAATTCTTCCTGAAAATGATTGCAAACACAAATTCTTTGGTATTATTATGTTCATTTAATTTGTCTTTAATGAAAAAACACAAAAAGAATTGACCTAAAGCCAAATTGGATATAATTCCACACCAAAAAGAAAAAAGGGGGTGGACAAAAGTATTGGCACTGTTTGAAAAATCATGTGATGCTTCTCTAATTCGTGTAATCACCAGCACCTGTAACTTACCTGTGGCACCTAACAGGTGTTGGCAATAACTAAATCACACTTGCAGCCAGTAAACATGGAAGAAGTCTGAAGACTACCAACAAATTTTGCAGCATAATGTAGGGCCCAGTGTGAGAAAGCTGGGTCTCCTTCAGAGGTCATGGGTCTTCCAGCAGGACAATGACCCAAAACACACTTCCAAAAGCACTATAAAATGGTTTGAGAGAAAGCACGGGAGACTTCTAAGGTGGCCAGCAATGAGTCCAGACCTGAATCCCATAGAAGACCTGTGGAGAGATCTCAAAATGGCAGTTTGGAGAAGGCACCCTTTAAAGATCAGGGACCTGGAGCAGTTTGCCAAAGAAGAATGGTCTACAATTCCAGCAGAGCAGTGTTAGAAACTCATTGATGGTTACCGGAAGCGGTTGTTCGCAGTTATTTTGGCTAAAGGTTGTGCAACCAAGTATTAGGCTGAGGGTGCCAATACTTTTGTCTGGCCCATTTTTGGAGTTTTGTGTGAAATGATCAAGGATTTGATTTTTGCTTCATTCTCTTTTGTGTTTTTTCCTTGCAAGCAAATTAAATGAAGATAAAAATAGCAAATAATTTGTGATTGCAATCATTTTCAGGAAGAAACTGAGTATTATCTGACAGAATTGCAGGGGCGCCAATACATTTGGCCACCACTGTAAATACACGTCATTAAGACATATATATATATAGTTCATACACTTCTACATAGGATAATAGCCGCTAATTCAATTGCCGGCTCCTGTAAAATCATTACATACAGTAAACTATTTCATTTGATGTAGTTTGATATATGGTTTTGATTAACAATTATATGAGTGTATGTGTGCAAAATTTCAGACATGTAGGTGTTAATTTAATGTATAAATTCGTTGAAAAAAATATGTGGGCTCCCGCGGTATTTTCTCGGCCAGACGGGGAAGCCGGTGACTAAACACAGATAATAACCTAGGGAGGGAGCATTGTTTTTGTGCCCCCCTTGGCTACTAACATCTGCCCCCAGTCACCCCAGAAAAGGCACATCTATTATTAGATGCGCCTTTTCTGGGACTTAGCCCATCTATTCCCATTGCCTTTAGCGGTGGCTAATAAGTTAATAATGGGTTAATGCCACCTTGCTATTGAAAGGTGGCATTAAACCGGGTTAATAATGAAGAGTTGTCAATTAGACAACTCTCCATTATTAATCCTATTGTATTAAATAGTTTAAAAAAACACACACAACGCCGGAGAAGGATATTGTTGCTTTTTTATTTTATTATTATTATATAACAAGGGATTCAGATGGATTACCAGTACAATAAAAAATGGTCAAAAAAAGTATATTTAATTCATTAAGATAATTTAAAATTAATGTGTGTATTAATGTGTGCTCCCTCCCTAGGCTATTATTATCTGTGTTTAGTCACCGGCTTGCCCCGTCTGGCGGAGAAAATACCGTGGGAGCCCATGTATTTTTTTTCAACGAATTTACACATTAAATTAACACCCACATGTCTGAAATTTTGCACACATACACATTTCTCGCAAGTCACACGTCTGCTCCGTGTGTAATCCGTATTTTTTTCGCCCCCATAGACTTGCATTGGCGATTATCGGCCGATATACGGTGCAAATCGCAGCATGCTGCGATTTCCCTTGCACGTATAAAACGGCCGAAAAAAAAAAAAAAATCGGCTCATGGGAGCTGCCCCATAGATTAACATTGGTCCGAGTGCAATGCGATTTTTTTCTCGCTTTGCACTCATCCGTATTTCTCGCTAGTGTGACTCCGGCCTTTCCGTGTAAATCCCACAAAAAGGCGATTCAGATGAAACCCCCAATGAAATCACCCATCATGAGGCATATGGAGACACTTTGTACTGCGTTTGGTATCTGTTCAGGTGATATTCATCATTTTATGCGTGCACAGATATGTGGTCGCCCACACTTGTGCGCTAAAAAGGCACGTAAAATGATTGGACACCACCGGAACACAGACAGGTCTCAAGTGACTCAGTATGCTTGAGCGAATGGTTCCGTCCAGGGGTTTGTCTGAATCGCGGTTTGGGGGAATTTACACTAAAACCCAGACGTAAGGGCTCAGCGGAGAGCATAGTATAAATGTGAGCTAAGCCTTATTCCGATTTTTGTGAGGTAGAATGAACAAATAGACAGCAGTACAATAATAGTTCTTATTTTTGCTCAGTTCACCGTGCGGCGTGATAAGACTGATTTATTGTTTGGGTTGGTGTGATTACAGCAATACCAGATTTATATAGGTTGTTTTTTTTGTTTTGCTACCATCACACAGTAAAAATGCTTTTTTATAAAAAAAAAGTTTTTGTCGTCATTCTGAGAGTTGTAACTTATTTTTTGGCGAACAGAAGGTATGAGAACTTATTTTTTGTGGAACGAGTTGCAGATATTTTGGTACCATTTTGGAGAACAATATTTTTTGATCGCTTTTTATTCAGATTTTTCAGACACAGAATGAACAAAACTAAGCAATTTAGTTATTGTTTTTATTTTTTTGCATAGGTTCACAGTGCGGTAAAAGTGATAAGACCGATTCGTTTGTCAGGTCGCTACGAATACAGTGATACCAGATTTATATTTTTTAGTGACATACAGCTGACACTCATGGGAATAGTTGGCACTATACTCATTCCTCAGCGCCATTAAAAAGCAGCGCTGAGGAATAAGTACCCTTAACGACCTCCGCTAAAAGGCGGATTCGCAGTCGTTAACGGCTTAAAACATAAAGTCATAACATTAGTGAAAGAAGTGCTCACCTACACGTGACAGGAGGGAATATAAAGGGTGTTGTCTTGGGATCTGAAAAATCCCGTTACTGGTAAGACTATCGATCACTCATGACACCATCACAAGAGAATTATAGAGAAATTAGAAATTCAGGGAGGTACCACAGACCGGAGCAACCTTCTCTTACGGGTGAGGTCAGAAGAGGAACCCATATCCAGTCTATAATGTTTATAGAAAGTGGAAAGAGAAGACCAGGCTACCAACTTACACATCTGCATAATTAAAACATCCAATCTCTCTGCCCAGGAGGTTGCCATGGCCCTTGTGGAGCGAGCCTTCAAACCTTCTGGAAATGTTTTGCCACTTGCTGAGCATGCTAAAGAAATTACCTCCCTAATCCACCTAGCTTTTGCGTGCATTGAGGCCTTATGCCTCTTCCTAGGTCCCTGCAAGGACACGAACAACAAACTATCCTTTCTCCAGTCTTCCGTAATAGACCGGAATCTGACTATACATCTTTTAACATCCAAAAGTATGAAGTTTTTATTGTTTTTTTGGGGGGGATTAGAGTAAAAGAAAAGAAGCACAACCGCCTGAAATCTATCAATTCAGAATGCTACTTTAGATAGGTAGAATGGATCAGGCTTCAAAATTACCCTGTCTTCTAGGATCTGAGTAAATGGTGGAGCTATAGAGAGCCTAAATATCACTGACTCTTAAGACAGCCCTTAACATCTGCCCTAAGTGAAAGAATCTTAAGGGGTTCTGATCCCATGGGCTCAAATGGTGTGTCCGGCGTGGCTGTCAGGAGTCAGGACCAGATTGAAGTCCCATGGCACTAATTTTTCTCTAAAAATGTTCCTAGTTCTAGACAAAGTTCTAATATACCGTGACGCCCAACAATTATCTGCTAAATCATAGCTATATAGAGCCCCTTGTGCCGAAACCTGAGACTTTGAGGGTACTGATGGATAGATCTACAGTAATGATCAAAATAATCGGAGTCCAATATGACTAAACCAATTAATCACTGTTTTTTGTATAAATTAATTACCACATGTCAAACAATTTACCAGTTTGTTGGTTTTCTTAGAATCTACTGCACAGACTCAGCATTCATGATCTGCATATTTTTGAGTCTGTGTATTGGAATAATTAATTGAAAGGAGGTGTGTTCAAAATAAAATCAGTGTGGAGTTTAACCATCTGTAAAGAAACAGGTGTGAATCAGGTGGCCCTTATTTAAGGGTGAAGCCAGGACATGTACATGCATTTCTCTTTGAAAGCCTGAGAAATATGGGTCGTTCGAGACATTGTTCAGAAGAACAGCGTACTTTGATTAAAAAGTTGATTGGAAAGGGTAAAACTTCTAAAGAAGTGCAGACACAATAATAGGTTGCTCAGCTAAAATGATCTCAAATGCTTTAAAATGGAAAGCCAAACCAGAGACGTGGAAGAAAACGGAAGACTACCATTTGAATGGATGAAAGAATAGCCAGAATGGCAAAGGCTCAGCCAATGATCAGCTCCGGCATGATCAAAGACAGTCTCAAGTTACCTGTGAGTACTACGATAGTTAGAAGACACCTGTGCGACGCTAATCTATTGCCAAGAAGTCCTCGCAAAGTCACATTGTTAAAAAAAAGACATGTACTGAAGCGGATTCAATTTGTCAAAACCAACTAAAGAGAAATGGAGAAACATTTTGTGGACTGATGAAAGTAAAATTGTTCTTTTTGGGACCAAGAGCTGCAGACAGTTCATCAGACAACTCCCAAGCTCTGCATTCAAACCAGAGTACACGCTGAAGACAGTGAAGCATGGTGGTGCAAGCATTATATCGGCATGTTTCTCTGACTATGGTGCCAGACCCATTTACTACATACCAGGGATCATGGACCAGTTTCCATATATTAAAATACTTGAAGAGGTCATGTTGCATTGCGTTGAAGAGGATATGCCCTTGAAATGGGTGTTTCAACAAGACAATGACCCAAAAACACACCAGTAAACTAGCAAAATCTTGGTCCAGACCAACAAAATTGAAGTTATGGAGTAGCCAGTCCAATCCCCGAACCTTAATTTGATAGAACACTTGTGGGGTGACATTAAAAATGCCATTTCTGAGGCAAAGCCAACAAATGCCAAAAAATTGTGGAATGTAGTGCAAGCATCCAGAGCTGGAATAACAGTTGACAGGTGCCAAAAGTTGGTTGACTCTATGCAACATAGATGTGAAGCAGTTCTAAAAAACTGTGGGGTATACAACTAAATATTAGGTTAGTGATTAGGTTAGTGATTCACAGGAATGCTGAATCCACAAACAAGTACATATTGTGAATTTGTAAAGACAAATACAAACGGTGCTATTTTTAGAATTGCCCAATGTTCATTTTGTTCATTTAGCTAAAAATTATATATATTTCTCTTCAGGTTTTGAATTAGAACACAGTATGCAATGTCCTCAATGCATGCAAATAAAAACTAGTGTAAAGATTTTGTGATTAACTCTTGTTTTTGAACAGTGCTATTATTTTGAACACTACTATAAAAAAATCAAGACTTTTTTGCAAAAACTTCAAAACACACCCCACTGGCACCCTATTCTCTAACATAGAGACCCTGAAGAGGTTAAAAACTTTTTCCTAATTCTAAAATATGCCACTGACACTTGATTGGTTTCTGACATGATGACGCCATAGGGATCCAAGGAGTTTCCTTACTGCAAACTCTTCTGCAAGTAGTTCTGTTGGAATGCATGAGGTTAAAGAACCCAGGAGGGACATTGTACTCCTAAGGAATTTGGAGGACTTCCAAAGCTATTGATACTTGATTGTGAATCTTTTATATCTTGTCCACTTGGAGATGGCATTCTTGCACTTCCAAGTTCATTAGGAGCCCTAAAAATGCTTGTATTTTTCGGGATTCTGATCTTGACCTTTTTTAGATTCAGCAGCCAGCCTAAGTTCCTTAAGATAGACATTACCTCTTCTAGCAGACTTGCACAATGGTGGATTAAATTGTCCACCACCAGAAAGTCATCAGGATACAGGACAATCAACACGTGCTACTCTCGGAGATGAGCCATCAGCTCACCTTTGTGAAGACATGAGGAGCTATAGCTAAACAAAATGGAAGGGCCCTGAATTGAAATGTATTTTGGTGTTCCATGGGCATGGACACATGATAGTAAGCATGTTTCAAATCTAAGACTGCCATGAAACAACTGGGGAATAGCATCTTTATTGTTGACCTTATGGATTCCATTTTAAATGACTGAACTCTTAGGAATTTGTTCAAGCCCTTCAGATTTAATATAGTCCTGAAGGAACCGTCTGTTATTTTTTTTTTATTAGAGAGGGGAGTTCCAGGAGGACCACCTTCTGAACCAGATCCAAGATTTCTGACCCTAGGGCTAACTGCTCTCTTGATGAGGACCGAGGAGAAGTGAAAAAAAAAATCTCCATTGTGGGAACAACTGGACATTTTAAACTTTAAACCAGTATTTATCAGGCTAAGAATCCAGCTGCTATCCAATATTCTTTACCAGGCATGGAAGGACAGCTTTGCCCCACCTTGGACAGGAGTCATTGACCTGATTTTTGGGCATCCTGGGAAGAAGTCCCAAACATGAAGACGCTACCTTTTCTTTTCTGGTTCTCCCATCTATCTTGCTCCCCTGGGGGATTTTCTTTGGATAAACTAGGCTGGGATAGATAAACTAGGGAATCCCTTCTTGACATCCCCAGCGTACTCCAGAATTTCATCCAAGGCTGGGCCAAACATACTCTTCTGGACACAGAATGGTACATAACCTTGTCCTTTCCTGAATATCTCCCAGCCAGCACTTTAACCACAAGGCTCTAACAGCTGCGTTCAAAAGGGCAGCTGACCTTGCTGCCAGTCGTAGTCTGCAGAAGCATCTGATTAGAAAGGTTCTACTCCCCACTTAAGTTTAAAAGTACTGTCACACTAAACGAGATCGCTAACGAGATCGCTAATGAGTCACCGATTTCATGACGCAGTAGTGATCTCGTTAGCGACGCAGCTGTGTGTGACATGTGGCAGTGATGTGGCCCTTGCTGAGATGTCGTTGATCGCTTATGAACGTTCTGAGCCGTTTTTTGGTCGTTGGTGTCCCGCTGGTGAGCCTGAATCGCTGAGTGTGACACCCTTTATGAACGACTTCACCAGCGTCGCAGGTGGGACTAGGTTTTCCCAACAACCGCAGAGGTCGTTATACAGATCGCTGATGAGTTGTGTTTGGAATCTAACTAGCGATCACATAGCGATCGCACCAGCGATCTCGCCAGGTCGTGTCGTTGTTGTGATCGCTGGTGCGATCGCTAAGTGTGACAGTGCCTTAACAGTGGCCAAAATATTATCCCTTGCCACCTTGTCATTGAACTGGGCTTCCAGGCAATCCAGCCAGATCATTAAAGATCTAGCAGTACATGTTGCTGCTCCCACAGGTTTCAGGGTGCTGGCTCAAGTCTCCCATGTACCACTAAGAAAAGTGTCTGCTTTGCTATTGAGGTGATTCCTCAGTGTCCCCATATCAAAGGGGAGAGAAGATCTTTTGGAAAACTTTGCTATAGCCACATCAAAGGGCTTTTTTTTCAAACAAACTTTAAGTTTTTATCATTTTTAACCCCTTCATCCCCAAGGGTGGTTTGCACGGTAATGACCGGGCCAATTTTTACAATTCTGATCACTGTCTCTTTATGAGGTTATAACTCTGGAACGCTTCAACGGATCTTCGCGATTCTGAGATTGTTTTCTCGTAACATATTTTACTTCATGTTAGTGGTAAAATTTCTTCAATATAACTTGCGTTTATTTTTGAAAAAAGCAAATATGGAGAAAATTTTGCAATTTTCACTTTGAATTTTTATTCCCTTAAAACAGAGAAATGTCACACAAAGTAGTTAATAAATAACATTTCCCACATGTCTACTTTACATCAGCACAACTTTGGAACAACATTTTTTTTGTTAGGAAATTATAAGGGTTAAAAGTTGACCAGCGATTTCTCATTTTTACAACAAAATTTACAGAGCCATTTTTTTAGGGACCACCTCACATTTGAAGTCACTTTGAGGGGTCTATATGGCAGAAAATACCCAAAAGTGACACCATTCTAAAAACTGCACCCCTCAAGGTACTCAAAACCACATTCAAGAAGTTTATTAACCCTTCAGGTGCTTCACAGGAGCTGAAGCAACTTGGAAGGAAAAAATGAATATTTAACTTTTTACTCACAAAAATGATCTTTTACAAACTTTTTTATTTTCACAAGGTTAAAAGGAGAAAATGGACAGATAAAGTTGTTGTGCAATTTCTCCTGAGTACGCCAATACCCGATATGTGGGTGAAAACCACTGTTTGGGCACACGGCAGAGCTCGTAAGGGAAGGAGCGCTGTTTGACTTTTTCAAACTAAAATTGGCTGGAGTTGAGATTGGATGCCATGTCGCGTTTGGAGAGCCTCTGATGTGCCTAAAGTGGAACCCCCCCCCACAAGTAACATCAGTTTGGAAACTAGACCCCCTATGGAACTTAGTTATATGAAAAAGTTTGGGCACCCCTATTAATCTTAAGCTTAATGTTTTATAAAAATTGGTGTTTTTGCAGCAGCTATTTCAGTTTGATATATCTAATAACTATTGGACACAGTAATGTTTCTGGCTTGAAATGAGGTTTATTGTACTAACAGAAAATGTGCAATCTGCATCCAAACAAAATTTGACAGGTGCATAAGTATGGGCACCCTTATTTTCTTGTTTTAAATACTCCTACCTACTTTTTACTGACTTACTAAGGCACTTTTTTTGGTTTTGTAACCTCATTGAGCTTTGAACTTCATAGCCAGATGTATGCAATCATGAGAAAAGCTACTTAAAGTGGCCACTCGCAAGTTGTTCTCCTGTTTGAATCTCCTCTGAAGAGTGGCATCATGGGCTCCTCAAAACAACTGTCAAATGATCTGAAAACAAAGATTATTCAACATAGTTGTTCAGGGGAAGGATACAAAAAGCTGTCTCAGAGATTTAACCTGTCAGTTCGACTGTGAGGAACATAGTAAGGAAATGGAAGAACACAGGGACAGTTCTTGTTAAGGCCAGAAGTGGCAGGCCAAGAAAAACATCAGAAAGGCAGAGAAGAATGGTGAGATCAGTTAAGGACAATCTTCACACCACCTCCAGAGAGCTGCAGCATCAACTTGCTGCAGATGGTGTCACTGTGCATCGGTCAACTATACAACGCACTTTGCACAAGGAGAAGCTGTATGGGAGAGTGATGCAAAAGAAGCAGTTTCTGCAAGCACGCCACAAACAGAGTCGGCTGAGGTATACAAAAGCACATTTGGAGAAGCCAATTTCTTTTTGGAAGAAGGTCCTGTGGACTGATAAAACCAAGATTGAGTTGTTTGGTCATACAAAAAGGCGTTATGCATGGCGTCAAAAAAACACAGCATTCCAAGACAAACACTTGCTACCCACAGTAAAATTTGGTGGAGGTTCCATCATGCTTTGGGGCTGTGTGGCAAATGCCGGCACCGGGAATCTTGTTAAAGTTGAGGGACGCATGGATTCCACTCAGTATCAGCAGATTCTTGACAATAATGTTCAAGAATCAGTGACAAAGTTGAAGTTACGCAGGGAATGGATCTTTCAGCAAGACAATGATCCAAAACACCGCTCCAAATCTACTCAGGCATTCATGCAGAGGAACCATTACAATGTTCTGGAATGGCCATCCCAGTCCCCAGACCTGAATATCATTGAACATCTGTGGGATCATTTGAAGAGGGCTGTCCATGCTCGGCGACCATCAAACTTAACTGAACTGGAATTGTTTTGTAAAGAGGAATGGTCAAAAATACCTTCATCTAGGATCCAGGAACTCATTAAAAGCTACAGGAAGCGACTAGAGGCTGTTATTTTTGCAAAAGGAGGATCTACTAAATATTAATGAAAGAAAACCGTGAGCACAACCTGAATGAAACTGGTGCTTTAAAGTCTAGGTTCCCACACCGGGTACTAATAATGAAAAAAGGCTTAAGCACTCAACTTAAAAGGTTTATTAGTAGTATCTCCAAACGTTTCGGTCAGAAAAGACCTTCATCAGTGACTACTGTAATCATAATATAAACGCATAAGAATATGTACAAACAAAATAAGAAACATTGCGATAAATAAAGTATATACAAAAAAGTGAGACACGGGTCACAGGACGGACAATAGAAAAAACGGTGGGTCAGCTCTGAGTATACCAAGACAGTCAAAATAGTATCCAAGAAGAATGAATGGGTAATAGTGCCATACCTTATTTTTATATAGAAGATTGTCTCCTAAAAAGGGGACAGGTGCGTGCCCCAAGGAAAGTGTGCTGCCTGGATAAGAGTATAACATGGTGAGCATATTATGCCACAGCTGTGAGTCTAATGTGACCAATCAAGTAGTACTTACTTAAAGACAAACGTAGCTTATAAGAATGCTGAGGAGATTGAAGAAAATGAGCAAATTTGAGTAAATAAGGAATATCTTGTGCTCCTAAACAAATGGTATCCGGTCAATATATTATATATATATTATATATATATATATATATATATATATATATATTACCTCAGTAGAAATATCCAGTGACTAAGCTTGCGGTATCCACCGCTATGTAGACTGGAGCTGTCATTAGCAAAAAACAAAATCAGGGGCATAAAAAATCAGGGGCATAAAAACCATTGTAGGTAAGAGTTATCAAAAGAAATCCCTTGTAGTGTCAAAACCGCTATATTACCTCTGCCAGGACGCTGTCTGAGCCTGCTGATTTGATTTCCATGAGTATGTGGGGCGGAAGTGAGGTAATGGCTCAGAGGGTTCCTTTATATGGAGCAGAGGTGGGACTAAGAGCACTGCTGTCAGTCAAGAAGCACAACCAGGAAGTGACTGAGCAGGGATGGGCAACAGGGATGGGCATACACAGTAAAAGTTTCTTTCATCCACCTCAGAATTCACATGCTGTTGAAACGTTTATTAATTTTGTGTATAACTCTTTTCAATCTTTACGCTGTGATATTGATAAAGGTAAACTGTTTTATCCATCGAATTTCACTGTTGAGGAACGCACGGCTTTTAAATGTTTACAGGATGATGATTCTATTATACTGAAGCCAGCCGACAAGGGAGGTGCCCTAGTTGTAATGGACAAATCCATGTACCTTGAAGAGGTTCAACGCCAACTAGGTGACAGATCCATCTACCAGCCTCTTTCTAAAAACCCAACACCTGATATTGGCCAGAGGATCAGGACGATTCTCCAAAAATACTCTAATCTGGGAGTATTAGATCCTAAAACTTGCGAATTCCTCACTAATACGAATCCCCGCACGCCAGCATTCTACACTCTCCCGAAAGTCCACAAAAATCTTGAAAAACCCCCAGGGAGGCCAATTGTAGCATCTACTAATTCTATCTTGTCTCCTCTAGCAATATTCTTGGAGAAAATTCTTACTCCCCACATTAAGCAAACAAGGTCTTACATCTTGGACACAGGAGCATTTCTTAAACTAATCAAGGAACTCCAATTGATTCCCCCAAATTCGTTACTGGTTACACTGGACGTAAAAGACCTGTATACCTCTATCCCCCATAACGAGGGCATTCAGTCAGTAACTCGGCTGTTATCATCTACCACTATGGATAGTGACCAGGTTGATTTGTGTGTTGACTTATTGAAAATTATTCTTACTTCCAATTTCTTCCTCTTCCAGGATGATTTTTACCTCCAAACGCGTGGGACCGCTATGGGGTCTAACGCAGCACCTCCATATGCAAATGCATACATGGCCGACTTTGAGGAGAGCATCATATATCTACATCCTTTATTCCGCGACCATGTCATTACATGGAAGCGCTATATTGATGATGTCTTCTGTATCTGGTCAGGCCCAGTAGAACACTTACAGAGATTTTTGAACTGCTAAACTCATCCTGGCCAGGGATACAATTCACCATGAATCATGATCTCTGGCGTATTAACTTTCTTGACACCTTGGTCATGAAAGACCCTGAAGGTAAACTCTCAACTGATCTTTTCATTAAGGACACAGATAAAAACAGTTTACTACATTACCAGAGTCTCCACCCACCTGCTACTAAAAAAGCCATTCCCAATTCTCAGTTTCAGAGGGTGAAACGTATCGTCTCTGATGAGGCTGTACAACGCCAACGCCTCTCAGAAATGACACACAAATTTAAGGCCAGAGGGTATCCTGTCTCTATCCTTGAAAAATCTATGGAACCTGATACAAGACCGATCAAGAAAGTTGACACACGTATCCCGTTTGTACACACGTATCATCCGATCACCAATATTCTTCATAGAGCCATATGTAAAAACTGGCACCTCCTTTCAAAGGCATACCCAGAGGTCATTGAATTCAAAGAGCCATTTTTACCATGTTACAAACGCCCACCAAATTTACGTGACTCACTGGTCCAAGCAGATTTTGGATCTAAATCACCCTCAGTGACACAGCGGTTTCTACAAAAACCTAAATGTGGGACTTTCCCATGCTTAAGGTGTGTACAGTGCAATAGTATCATTAAAGGGGACAAAATTTTCCACCCCCATTCCGGTAAGGAATTTAAAATTCGGAATTATTTTACATGTGACTCTACTTATGTAGTATATGTTATCAAGTGCCTTTGTGGCCTAGCATATGTTGGGGAGACCTCACAGACCATACGGGACCGAATATCGAAGCACAAATCTACAGTACGGTGTAAGAACCTCCTTCTTCCTATCCCTTACCATTTTGTTAATGCCGGTCATAATGTGTCCCAGTTAAGGTTCCAAATCATTGAGCAAATTCCACCCTCTCGGAGAGGAGGCAATAGGATCCAGCTTCTAAAAAAACGTGAAGCCTATTGGATACACACATTAGATACTATGCATCCGAGAGGCCTCAATAGGGAATATGAATTATCTGCTTTTTTATAGCATGTTCAAGTGCTTAGAGAGAAATTTACATTGTCATTGAGATGTAACATATGTACCTAGTGCAGTGATGTTAATATATGTTCACTTCTCCAGCATATTAACACTTTCTCCTTTTCCTTAGAGCCGTCTATATTAGAATGGTTGGACCACTTATCACAAGTCACCACGTCACTCATTTCTGGGAGTCTCACTGTGACCATTATACTTCACGGCAAAATAATGATTCACTTCACTATGTATGTTTCTTTGCCCTTGTCTATAAAATAAATGGCTTCTGAGCACTTCTCTAATAATTTTCTCCTGTTTTCTTCCCCTTCTCCCTCCCTGCCTTCACTATTTAGTGCCTCAGAGTTACCATGGCAACACAGCGCTGTATATAGTAGCGCTATACATATAAGCGATCCAAAGCCTTTTTTTTTTTTATGTTGCCCATCCCTGCTCAGTCACTTCCTGGTTGTGCTTCTTGACTGACAGCAGTGCTCTTAGTCCCACCTCTGCTCCATATAAAGGAACCCTCTGAGCCATTACCTCACTTCCGCCCCACATACTCATGGAAATCAAATCAGCAGGCTCAGACAGCGTCCTGGCAGAGGTAATATAGCGGTTTTGACTCTACAAGGGATTTCTTTTGATAACTCTTACCTACAATGGTTTTTATGCCCTGATTTTTTATGCCCCTGATTTTGTTTTTTGCTAATGACAGCTCCAGTCTACATAGCGGTGGATACCGCAAGCTTAGTCACTGGATATTTCTACTGAGGTTTATATATATATATATATTATATATATATATATATATATATATATATTGACCGGATACCATTTGTTTAGGAGCACAAGATATTCCTTATTTACTCAAATTTGCTCATTCTCTTCAATCTCCTCAGCATTCTTATAAGCTACGTTTGTCTTTAAGTAAGTACTACTTGATTAGTCACATTAGACTCACAGCTGTGGCATAATATGCTCACCATGTTATATTTTTATCCAGGCAGCACACTTTCCTTGGGGCACGCACCTCTCCCCTTTTTAGGAGACAATCTTCTATATAAAAATAAGGTATGGCACTATTACCCATTCATTCTTCTTGGATACTATTTTGACTGTCTTGGTATACTCAGAGCTGACCCACCGTTTTTTCTATTGTCCGTCCTGTGACCCGTGTCTCACTTTTTTGTATATACTTTATTTATCGCAATGTTTCTTATTTTGTTTGTACATATTCTTATGCGTTTATATTATGATTACAGTAGTCACTGATGAAGGTCTTTTCTGACCGAAACGTTTGGAGATACTACTAATAAACCTTTTAAGTTGAGTGCTTAAGCCTTTTTTCATTACTACTAAATATTAATGTCACTTTTCTGGTGAGATGCCAATACTTATGCACCTGTCAAATTTTGTTTGGATGCAGATTGCACATTTTCTGTTAGTACAATAAACCTCATTTCAAGGCAGAAACATTACTGTGTCCAATAGTTATTAGATATATCAAACTGAAATAGCTGTTGCAAAAACACCAATTTTTATAAAAGCATTAAGCTTAAGATTAATAGGGGTATCTAGATCTTCTGTGAGCACTTTGAACCCACAAGTGTTTCACAAAAGTTTATAATGCCTGGGTGTGAAAAAAAAAAACAATTTTCCACAAAAATGATTTTTTAGTTCCAAATTTTTGATTTTTTCCAAGGAAATTGGACCCCAAAAGTTGTTGTCCAATTTGTCCTGAGTACGCTGATACCCCATATGTGGAGGGGGGGGGAACTGTTTGGGCACACGGCAGGGCTTGGAAAGGAAGTAACGTTTTGGAATGCAGACATTGATGGGGGTCATGTTCCATTTGCAGTGCCCCAGATGTGCCTAAACAGTGGAAACCCCCCACAAGTGACCCCATTTTGGAAACTAGACCCCCCAAGGAACTTATCTGTAGTGAGCACTTTGAACCCCCAAGTGCTTCACACAAGTTTATAATGCCTGGGCATGAAAATAAAAAATCCTTTTTTTTTCCCACAAAAATTATCTTTTAGTCACCAATTTTTTATTTTCCCAAGAATAACAGGAGAAATTGGACCACAAAAGTTGTTGTCCAATTTGTCCTGAGTACGCTGATGCCCCATATGTGGGGGGGAACCACTGTTTGGGCGCACGGCAGAGCTCGGAATGGAAGGAGCACCATTTGACTTTTTCCAACCAAAATTGGCTGGAATTGAAATTGGACGCCATGTTGCATTTGGAGAGCCCCTGATGTGCCTAAACAGTGGAAACCCCCAACAAGTGACCCCATTTTGGAAACTAGACCCCCTAAGGAACTTATCTAGATCTGTGGTGAGCAATTTGAACCCCAAGTGCTTCACACAAGTTTATAACGTAGATACATAAAATTAAAAAAATCATTTTTTTCCAAAAAAATGATCTTTTCACCCCAATTTGTATTTTCCAAAGGGTAACAAGACCCCAAAAGTTAATGTGCAATTTGTCCTGAGTATGCTGATACCCCATATGTGGGGGTAAACCACTGTTTGGGTGCATAGCAGAGCTCAGAAGGGAAGGAGCGCCGTTTGACTTTTTCAACGCAGAATTGG
>JARQOD010000002.1:439735849-439786194 GCA_033576555.1 Oophaga sylvatica | reverse complement strand
CACAGGAGCTGAAGCAACTTGGAAGGAAAAAATGAACATTTAACATTTTAGTCACAAAAATGATTTTACAAACAATTTTTTCATGTTAACAAGGTTAAAAGGAGAAAATGGACAGAAAAAGTTGTTGTGCAATTTCTCCTGAGTACGCAGATACCCCATATGTGGGGGAAAAACACTGTCTGGGCGTACGGCAGGGCTTGGAAGGGAAGGAGCGCCGTTTGACTTTTTCAAACCAAAATTGGCAGAAATTGAGATTGGACGCCATGTCGCGTTTGGAGAGCCCTGATGTGCCTAAACAGTGGAAACACCAAAAGTTGTCCAATTTGTCCTGAGTACGCTGATACCCCATATGTGGGGGAGAAATACTGTTTGGGCGCACTTCAGGGCTCGGAAAGGAAGTAATGACGTTTTGGAATGCAGACTTTGATGGATGTCATGTTCAGTTTGCAGAGTCCATGATGTGCCTAAACAGTGGAAACCCCCCACAAGTGACTCAGTTTTGGAAACTAGACCCCCTAAGGAACTTATCTAGATCAGTGGTGAGCACTTTGAACCCCCAAGTGCTTCACACAAGTTTATAATGCCCGGGTATGAAAATAAAAAAAACTATTTTTTTTCCCACAAAAATGATATTTAAGTCACCAATTTTTTTTCCCAAGGGTAAAATGAGAAATTGGACCATAAAAGTTGTCCAATTTGTCCTGAGTACGCTGATACCCCATATGTGGGGGGGAACCACTGTTTGTGCGCACGGCAGAGCTCAGAAGGGAAGGGGCGCCATTTGACTTTTCAAACCAAAATTGGCTGGAATCGAGATTGGACGCCATGTCGCATTTTGATAGCCCCTGATGTGCCTAAACAGTGGGAATCCCCACAAGTGACCACATTTTAGAAACTAGACCCCCTAAGGAACTTATCTAAATCTGTGGTGAGCACTTTGAACCCTCAAGTGCTTCACACAAGTTTATAACAGAGCCGTAAAATTAAAAAATCATTTTTTCCACAAAAGTCTTAGTTACTTACCGTTAACCCCTTAATGTCCACTGACGTGCAGAGTCCGTCATGGCAAGGTGCCAGTTCCGGCACCAGGACGGACTCTGCACGTCATGCCTTTGATCTACCACTGCGTGTAAACACGCAGTGGTAGATCAGTGCCGACAGCTGTCACAGACAGCTGACAGGCACGGCAAGCGGTGCGGGGACCTTTGCCGTCGGTCCCCGCACCCACAGCGCTGTGCTTGGTCAGTCAATCTGACTGACCAAACACAGCAGCGATCGCGCAGGAGAAGCTGAAATTTCAGCTTCCCCAGCGCGATCAGTGCAAGAGCCGGCGCTGCAGTGGCCAGG
This sequence comes from Oophaga sylvatica, assembly GCA_033576555.1. NCBI lineage: Eukaryota > Metazoa > Chordata > Amphibia > Anura > Dendrobatidae > Oophaga > Oophaga sylvatica. The sequence goes on along the minus strand of JARQOD010000002.1, from coordinate 439,784,847 downwards.
CTTCCTGCACTGACAGCCAGGAGCGGAGCCCCCACCGCCCCTGGCTGTTAACCCCCTGACTGCTGCGATCCAGCGCGATCGCAGAGCTCAGGGGGGGGCAGAGGGTCGGGAGCTCCCTTTGCCTCAGATCAGCGTCCCAGCGATGTAATCGCAGGGCCCGATCTCTGCCTTGATGACCCGGGGGTTGTCATGACAACCTCCGGGTCATTTAGCTACGGGAAGCTGCTGTGATCATGTCACAGCAGCTTCCACTATAGTTGCAATGCATTGCAATGCCAGAGCATTGCAATGCATTGTAACTGCAATCAAAAGTAAAAAAAGTGAAAGTCCCATAAAGGGACAAGTTGAAAAAAATCATTTTTTAAAAAAAATTGTAAAAAAAATATTAAAAAATAATTAAAAAAAAATCCCCTAAAAAATACACATTTTTATGTAATAAAAAAAATAAAAAACAAAAAAAATACACATGTTAGGTATCGCCATGTCCGTAAAAATCCCATCTATAAAAGCATAACCCTAGTTAACCCCTTCAGTGAAAGCCGTAAAAAAAAAACCACAAAAAAGTAGTAAATTATACTTTTTCCAAGCGGTATCATTATACCGCTTGGAAAAAGTGCAATAACACGCGATCAAAAAGTCAGATATAAATAATCATGGTACCGCTGAAAACGTCATCTTGTCCCGCAAAAAACAAGCTGCTATATAGCATCATCAGCGAAAAAATAAAAAAGTTATAGCTCGCGGAATAAACTGATGCAAAAATAATTATTTTTTCTATAAAATTCTTTATTGTGTAAAAAACGCCAAAACATAAAAAAAATATATAAATGAGGTATCGCTGTAATCGTAGTGACCCGAAGAATAAAGCTGCTTTATCAATTTTACCACGCGCGGAACGGGGGAAAAAAAACTAAAAAAAAAACAATTCCTGAATTGCTGGTTTTTGTTCATTCTGCTTCCACAAAAATCGGAATAGGAAGCGATCAAAAAACGTTATGTGCCCGAATATGGTACCAATAAATACGTCAGCTCGTCCCGCAAAAAATAAGCCCACAGATAACTCTGTCGGCCGAAATATGGAAAAATTATAGCTCTCAAAATACGGCGATGCAAAAAATTCTTACAAAAAATTATTCCAAAAAAAAGCATCTTTTAGAGTGTGACAGAAGCTAAACATGAAAAAAGGGTGTAAATCTGGTATCGCTGTAATCGCACCGATCCGAGGAATAAAGTCGCCTAATCACTAATATCGCACGAGGAACGGCGTAAAAAAGAAAACCAATTCTTCACCTTTGGTAGATTTGTTCATTGTGCCTCCCAAAGATCGCAGTAAGGCGATCACAGTGGTTCCCCCCCGCATATGGGGTATCAGCGTACTCAGGACAAAATGCACAATAGCTTTTGGGGTCCTATTTCTCCTGTTACCCTTAGAAAAATAAAAATTTGGGGGCAAAAAGGTCATTTTTGTGGAAAAAAATATGATTTTTTTATTTTCACGGCTCTACGTTATAAACTTCTGTGAAGCACTTGGGGGTTCAAAGTGCTCACCACACATCTAGAAAAGTTCCTTGGGGGGTCTAGTTTCCAAAATGGAGTCACTTGTGGGGGGTTTCTACTATTTAGGCACATCAGGGGCTATCCAAACGTGACATGACACCCACAGACCATTCCATCAAAGTCTGCATTTGAAAAAGGCGCTACTTCCCTTTCGAGCTCTGCCATGCGTCAAAATAGTGGTTTCCCCCAACATATGGGGTATCAGCGTACTCAGGACAAATTGCACAATAACTTTTGGGGTCCTGTTACCCTTTGGAAAATAACAATTGGGGGTGTAAAGATCATTTTTGTGGAAAAGATATGATTTTTTAATTTTACTGCTCTACGTTATAACCTTCTGTGAAGCCCTTGGGGGTTCAAAGCTCTCACCACACATCTAGATAAGGTCCTTGGGGGGTCTAGTTTCCAAAATGGGGTCACTTGTGGGGGGTTTCCACTGTTTAGGCACACAGGGACTCTCCAAATACGACATGGCATCCAATCTCAATTCCAGCCAAAAAAGTCAAATGGCGCTGCTTCCCTTCCGAGCTCTGCCATGCGCCCAAATAGTGGTTTACCCCCACCTATGGGGTATCAGCGTACTCAGGACTAATTGCACAATAAATTTTGGGGTCCTTTTATCCTTTGGAAAATAATAATTGGGATGAAAAGATCATTTTTGTGGAAAAAATATGATTTTTTAATTTTACGGCTCTACGTTATAACCTTCTGTGAAGCCCTTGGGGGTTCAAAGCTCTCACAACACATTTAGATGAGTTCCTTGAGGGGTCCAGTTTCCAAAATGGGGTCACTTGTGGGGGGTTTCCACTGTTTAGGCACACAGGGACTCTCCAAATGTTACATGGCGTCCAATCTCAATTCCAGCCAAAAAAGTCAAATGGCGCTGCTTCCATTCCGAGCTCTGCCATGCGCCCAAATAGTGGTTTACCCCCACACATGGTATATCGGTGTACTCTGGAGAAATTGTACAACAAATATTGTGGTTCATTTTCTCCTGATACCCTTGACAAAATTTAAAAAAATTGTGTTGAAAGAAAAATTTTGGGAAAAAAAGTTAAATGTTCATTTTTTCCTTCCACATTGCTTCAATTCTTGTGAAGTTCCTGAATGTGGCTTTGAACACGTTGAGGGGTGCAGTTTTTAGAATGGTGTCACTTTTGGGTATTTTCTGTCATATTGACCCCTCAAATTCACTTCAAATGTGAGGTGGTCCCTAAAAAAATGGTTTTGTAAATTTTGTTGGAAAAATGAGAAATTGCTGGTCAACTTTTAACACTTATAACTTCGTAACAAAAAAAAATTTTGGTTCCAAAATTGTGCTGATGTAAAGTAGACATGTGGGAAATGTTATTTATTAACTAATTTTTGTGACATATCTCTCTGATTTAATGGCATAAAAATTAAGTTTGAAAATTGCAAAATTTTCAAAATTTTTGCCATATTTCCATTTTTTTCATAAAAAAAACGCAAGTTATATTGAAAAAATTTTACCACTATCATGAATTACAATATGTCACGAGAAAACAATCTCAGAATCGCCAAGATCCGTAGAAGCGTTCCAGAGTTATAACCTCATAAAGAGACAGTGGTCAGAATTGTAAAAATTGGCCTGGTCTTTAACCTACAAAATGGCTTGGTCATTAAGGGGTTAACGGTATTTTTCGGAGTCCATGACAGCACTACAGAGAGAGGGGATCTGCCCCTTAGGAACAGGAAACCTACAGATACAAAAAGGGCGGCACCTCTCCCACGCATCAGTTGGGTTACAGAGCATAAGAGGACTTCAAGGTTAAATGGTATACAGCAAAAAATTTATGCATCACACAGTAACATTGATCAATTGTTTATTACATGTGGACTATATAAGAGGAAGAAGTGCACATAGAACCTGGGTGGGAATGTAAGGGTGCTGTCATGGACTTCGAAAAATACCGTTAACGATAAGTAACTAAGACTTTATTCGAACGTCCATGACAGCACTACAGAGAGAATTACAGAGAGTAATAACTACTTAGGGAGGGACTACAGTCTGCAGCACCCTTAGTCCGAAAGAAAGGTCTGAGGAAGCACCCAAATCTAACCTATAATGTGTAAAACGTGTGTGGAGAAGACCACGTAGCTGCCTTACATATCTGGTCAATGGAGACTTCTGCCCTCTCTGCCCATGAAGTCGCCACAGCTCGGGTGGAATGCGCCCTTAGCCTCTCAGGTGCCGGCTTGCCCCTCGAGGTGTATGCCAGAGAAATTGCTTCCCCAGTCCATCTGGCCAATGAGCTTTTTGTTATTCTACGGCCTTTGTTAATTCCCTGAAAAGAGACAAACAATGCATTGTCCCTTTTCCAGGGGTCAGTGACTGCCAGATATTGCAGGAGACATCTTCTAACATCTAGAGCCCATATGTCAATGTCAAGGCCCGGCGGGCCAGATCCGGCCCGCGAATTGATTATCTATGGCCCCCTGGATGATATTTAATTACTATTAGATCCGGCCCGCAGGCCACAGCCGCCTGCTGGTGTTTTGCACGCACCAACACTACATTTCCCACAATGCACCGGTAGCAGGGCCGGAGTCAGAACCCGGCACACCCGGGCAAGTGCTGAAGTCACTTTCCGGCAGGCAGAAGAGAGCAGAAGATCTGATGTAAGTGCTCCTGCCTCGTGTGTCTGTGGAGCTGCAGATTCAGCGTAGAAGGGGGATGATTTATTGTTTGCTTGTGTGTGGGTGGAATTCCTTCTTTGTGGAGGGGATCTATTCTGTGTGGGGGGGATTATTCAGTGTGGAGGGGGTATTTATTATTTGTGTGGAGGGGGGATTATTCAGTGTGGAGGGGGTATTTATTATTTGTGTGGAGGGGGATTATTCTGTGTGTTGGGGGATTATTCAATGTGAAGGAGATTTATTATTTGTGTGGAGGGGGGATTATTCAGTGTGGAGGGGGTATTTATTATTTGTGTGGAGGGGGATTATTCTGTGTGTTGGGGGATTATTCAATGTGAAGATTTATTATTTGTGTGGAGGGGGGATTATTTAGTGTGGAGGGGGTATTTATTATTTGTGTGGGGGGGGGGATTATTCTGTGTGTTGGGGGATTATTCAGTGTAAGGGGGATTTATTATTTGTGTGGAGGGGGATTATTCTGTGTTTTGGGGGATTGATTATTCAGTGTGAGGGGGATTTATTATTAGTGTGGATGGGGGATTATTCAGTGTGAGGGGGATTTATTATTTGTGTGGAGGGAAGGATTATTTGTGTTTTGGGTGATTGATTATTCAGTGTGAGGGGGATTTATTATTTGTGTGGAGGGGGGATTATTCAGTGTGGAGGGGGTATTTATTATTTGTGTGGAGGGGGGATTATTCTGTGTGTTGGGGGATTATTCAATGTGAAGGAGATTTATTATTTGTGTGGAAGGGGGATTATTCTGTGTGTTGGGGGATTATTCAATGTGAAGGAGATTTAATATTTGTGTGGAGGGGGTATTATTCAGTGTGGAGGGGTATTTGTGTAGAGGGGGGATTATTCTGTGTGTTGGGGGATTATTCAATGTGAAGGAGATTTATTATTTGTGTGGAGGGGGTATTATTCAGTGTGGAGGGGTATTTGTGTAGAGGGGGGATTATTCTGTGTGTTGGGGGATTATTCAGTGTGAGGGGGATTTATTATTAGTGTAAAGGGGAGATTATTCAGTGTGAAGGGGGGATTAGGGTTAGGGGGTGGGTGTGGAGGGGGCGCAAAACTGAGTTCTTGCCCTGGGTGCCAGAAAACCTAGATACACCTCTGCCGGCGCCTGTTAGCGGAGGAGAGCGGTGTTAGCGCCGCCACTGGGCCCCCCCGCTTGCTCAGGGCCCCGGCAGCCGGCACAATACTTACCTCTCCCCGTGCCTCCACAGCTCCGGTGTCTTCTGCAGCTCTGCACTGTGATGTCTCAGGTCAGAGGGCGCGATGACGTCTTTCCACAGTGCCCTTTCCTGAGCCGTAACAGTGCAGAGCGCAGCACAGTGCAGAGGAGAGCTCCATATTTTGTATGGAGCATTATATGGGGACCAGTATCCTGTATGGAGCAATTTATGTGGTCCAGTATTCTGTATGGAGCATTATTTGGGGTCCAATATTCTTTATGGAGCATTATATTTGGCCCATAATATTGTATGGAGGACTATACTGTCCGGTCTGTACTGTGTGTTGTGAGGATTCGGCAGTTTCTGAGCTATTGTAGAATTTACAATAGATATCACTCGTAATTATAAGAAGTGAAATCTTTGGTCTTTACTATACCCATATTTCTCTGCAGTATTGGAGCATCATGAATCGTGGTCTGCGTTAAAGGGGCCTACTGAGACTCTTTCGCCGGGGCCCATAAAAACCTGGAGCCGGCCCTGACCGGTAGCCCGCGAAGTCACTGCAGCGCGCACAAGAGGCTTCATTATTCATCAGTAGTCAGAGCAGAGAACAACTTTCTGATACCTCCCTCCTCAAAAATGGCTAAATGTAAGGTGGACGCTGAGAACAGGGGGTTTCAGGCCAGGTGGGAGGCAGAGTACATGTTTACGGAGGTAATAGGCAAACCTGTGTGTCTTCTGTGTGAAGAAAATGTGGCTGTAATGAAAGAATTTAATTTAAGAAGGCATTATCAAACGTCTAAGAAACACACAGACAAAGACAAGAATATGGAATATGAACAAAAGCTACAGAAGGTGGAAGAATTAAAACGAGGCCTTAAGTCCAGACAGGCTATGTTCACATATGCTAAATCACAAAGCGAGGCTGCTGTCAAGGCTAGCTTTATTGTGGCAAAAGAGGTCGCAAAATCAGCCCGGCCCTTTGCAGAAGGAGAGTTTATCAAAAACTGTATGCTTGAAGTTTGTGACGCAGTGTGCCCAGACAAAAGACAACTATTCACAAACGTGAGCCTGAGCAGAAACACCGTTGCTGAGCGCATAGACCAGCTTTCCACCAACATAAAAGAACAGCTTGTGAGAAAGGGAAAATATTTCATTGCATATTCTCTTGCTGTGGATGAGAGCACGGACAAATCAGACATTGCCCAGCTGTCAATTTTTGTCCGTGGAGTAGACTCCAGCCTGAGCATAACAGAAGAGTTTTTGGCATTACGTCCTATGCATGGCACAACTACAGGACAAGATCTGTATGAAGAGGTATCCAGATGTGTAAATGAGATGGGGCTGCCTTGGGAAAAACTCGTGGGATTAACCACAGACGGAGCACCCGCAATGTGTGGGCACAGGAGTGGATTGGTGGCAAGGATGCGGGAGAGGATGCGGGAGGAAAACGTCACAGATGAGCTAACAGCGTATGACTGCATCATACACCAGGAGTCGTTGTGTGGCAAAGCCTTGAAAATGGAGCATGTAATGAGAACCATAACGCGAGCAGTTAACTTCATCAGAGCCAAAGGTTTAAATCACCGCCAGTTCAAGGCATTTCTGGGGGAGTTAGATACAGAGTATGGTGACTTATCGTATCACACAGAGGTGCGATGGCTAAGCCGGGGAAAGGTGCTTCAAAGATGTTTTGAGCTGCGTGAGGAGATCTGTCTGTTCATGGAAAGCAAGGGGAAAGACACAACAGAGCTCCGAGATGAAACTTTCCTGTGTGAAATGGCATTTCTCTGCGACATCACGAGCCATCTGAATGTGATGAATCTGCAGCTGCAGGGACGGGGACGTGTCATCTCTGATATGTACAGTACAGTGAAGGCCTTTAAAACCAAGCTGAGTCTGTAGGAGTCGCAGATGCGGAAAGAAAACTTAAGCCACTTTTCCAGCTGCCAGACCATGAAAGAGAAGCTCTCTACCGCTGTGTTCCCGTGTGCACAGTTTGCCGATAAACTCAACATACTTGACGCCGACTTCCAACGCCGATTTGCTGACTTTGAAGCCCAAAAAAGCAGGTTTGAACTGCTCAGCAATCCTTTTGCAGTTGATGTAGAAAGCGCACCACCAAATCTACAAATGGAGTTGATTGAGCTCCAGTGCAATGACACACTGAAGGAAAAATATGAGAGAGTGGGTGCTGCCGAGTTTTCACGTTCCATCCCCGACACAATGCCCCAGTTGCGCATCCAAGACGCTCGGACGCTCTCTATGTTTGGCAGCACATACCTGTGTGAACAACTGTTCTCTTCGATGAAGCTAAACAAAACATCACAGAGGAGTCGTCTTACTGATAATCACCTTCACTCAATCCTGAGGATTTCCTCAGCTCAGAGCCTAACCCCGAACATTGATGAACTTGTACAAAAGATGAGACACCTCCAAGTATCAGGCTCAGCCTCAGACAAGTGAGCATCACAGAACAGTAAAGGATTTTCGGTTTTTTAATTCAGTTACATTTTTACATTTGTTTCTACAAGACGTGATTTTTCTTTGAAGGAAGTATTGTTTTGTCTGTGTGCCATAAATTTTTGTATTTTATTTATTTATATTTATTTTTCAGTTGAATGGACTCAGGGAAAATTGCAGATAAGAGCCATGAGAAAGAATACAACTAATTTGATTTATTTTTTCATTTTACTATTTGAAAGCAGTGATCGGTAGATCGTAGAGCAGCACAATAATACATTTTCAGTTTATAATGCATGCACTTTTATTTATGCATTTATCTTGATATTAAGAAACACATTTTGTTTTTAAAAACAATTTAATTTTTTGCTGTTTGGCTGTTGAAAATGTTTTAACTTGAAGTTACTGACAGAGCCATAACAAAATATTGCCATATTCATTTAATCATTAAATAATGTACACTGTGTTAGGTCTTGGTTCAATAGGCTATGTGCAATTATTTCGATATGTTTTAATAAACATTGAACCAGTCCGGCCCTCGGCTTGTAGCAAATTTGTTTTTTTGGCCCTCGGTGTGTTTGACTTTGACATCCCTGATCTAGAGTATGGAGTTTTATCTCTTTTTGATTAGATGGATTAGGGATGAAAGAAGGGAGAACAATTTCCTGTGTTCTGTGAAAAGCGGAAGACACCTTAGGTAGGTATGCCGGATCAGGTCTAAGTATTATCCTGTCATTCAGGACCTGAGTGTAAGGAGACAGTCTAGATAGTGCCTGGATGTCACTTATCCTTCTAGCCGAAGTTAATGCTACCAGGAAGGCGGTTTTTAGGGAAAGAATCTTTATTGATGCCGCTGAGATAGGTTCAAAAGGGGGTTCTGTTAAAGCAGTGAGAACAAGGTTCAAATCCCATGGCATTATTCTGTTCTTCACTATAGGTCTCGACCTACCCGCAGCCTTAATGAATCTACTGACCCAGTAATTATTGGCGATGTTGCAACTAAAGAGTGCTCCCAAAGCTGAAACCTGCACCTTAAGGGTGCTCGTGGAGAGACCTAAGTCCAGACCCTTTTGTAGGAAGTCTAGAATCTGGGCTATCGGTGTTGGGTCCCCTGCTACCACCCCCGAGCTCTGAAGATATTTTTTCCAAGTCCTAGCATAGATTCTAGTTGTAACCTCTTTTCTGCTCTTAAGGAGAGTATTAATTAGATTAGCAGAAAACCCCTTATCTCTCAGCAGCGACCGTTCAAAATCCACACCATCAGGTGGAGGCCCTCTACTCGAGGATGGTAGACTGGACCCTGGGAGAGCAGATCGGGAATATCCGGCAGGACCCAAGGGTCGGCTATCGACATGTTCCTGAGACATGAAAACCATGCCCTCCTGGGCCAGAAGGAAGCGACTACTATTACCCTTGCCCTGTCTTTCCTGACTTTCCTCAATACTAGGGGGAGTAAGGACAAGGGAGGGAAGGCGTATGCTAGATTGAAATCCCACTTTAATAGAAGAGCGTCCACTGCCAGAGGGCGTTCTTTGGGATTCAGAGAGCAGAACCGTCTCACTTTCCTGTTGCTTTTGGTAGCAAAGAGATCTATCTCCAGTTGACCCCATTTCTGCACAATCAGGTCGAAAATGGAAGTCTTTAACGACCATTCTCCCTGACTCAGGAGATTGCGGCTTAAGAAGTCCGCTTTGGTATTTTCTTCTCCCCTTATATGTAGAGCCGTTAGAGAAAGAAAGTGTCGTTCTGCTATCTGGAGTAGGCGCCTTGCCACTTCCATGAGAGGACCGGAACGAGTACCACCCTGGTGGTTGACGTAAGCGACTGTGACACGATTGTCGGAGAGCACTCGAACGTGGTGACCCTGTAGATAGACAAGGAGCTTTTTAATTGCTTGCTCTACCGCCGTAAACTCCTTCATATTAGAAGATATTTGTATTTGATCCAGCTCCCATAAGCCCTGAACCATAACATCCCTCATATGAGCCCCCCACCCAGAGGGGCTTGCATCTGTCGTGACTATCCGGGATATTTCATATTCCCAGGGAACCCCCTTAGACAGGTTCGTCTCTTCCTTCCACCAATCCAGGGATCTTATAGCAGTCTGGGACAAGGATAGCTGGCCTTCTAGGTAATCACCTAGAAAATTTTGATATAACAAGACCTCAGCTTGCAGCGTCCTTGTGTGAAATTGTGCCCACTGAACCGCGGGGATACAGGACGAGAGGGAGCCCAAAAGAGACATGGGCTTCCTAAGAGACATGGAGGGGTTATTGGAAGCGTTTAGGACCTGGTACCGTAAGCGAATCAACTTGTCTGACGGTAAACTACAGTTCTGATTCCGTGAATCCAGAATTAGCCCTAGAAACTGCTGAACCCTCATCGGATTCAAACGAGACTTTTTGGTATTTATTAGCCATCCCAGCCGCTCTAAGGTAGATATTGCTCTTTGCAGTTGCTCTAGGCAATGCTCTGCCGTCTTTCCAATGATAAGAAAGTCGTCGAGGTAGGGGACTATGAGCATATTGGATTCACGTAAGTGGGCCATGACTTCCGACATAACTTTAGTGAACACTCGTGGGGCAACCGCCAAGCCAAAGGGAAAGGCGCTATATTGAAAATGTCGCAGCGATTCCCCCATCTGGACTGCTACTCTGAGGAAACGCTGATGGTCCACATGGATCGGTACGTGGTAATAAGCATCTTTCAGATCTAACACCACCATAAAGCAATTTTCAAACAGAAGCTTTATTGCTGAGCTGACCGTTTCCATTTTAAATGGATGAATAAAAAGGAATTTATTGAGGGCTTTTAAATTAATAATTGTTCTAAAAGAACCGTCCGGTTTACGGATCAAAAACAAAGGGGAGTAAAACCCTTTACCCCGCTCTGCTTCCGGCACCTCCACTAAGACTTTTTTAGCGCAAAGCTCCTGAACTTCCAACTACAGAGCGGCCTGCTCCGATGGGGATGACCTGAGGGGGGTAATTTTAAAGTTATCCCGAGGTACCGAGGAGAATTCTAACCGCAGCCCTGTAGCTATGAGACCAAGGATCCAGCTACTGCTTGAGATTTCCGACCAGGCCGGGTAGAAGGCCATCAATCTGCCTCCTACCGGCATCGCTAGTCATTGCGAGGGTTTTTTGGTTTCCCTAGGCGGACCCCTAAACATAAACCCTGTACCTCTTCGCCTCTTTTCATCCCATTTGGCTCGCTCCCTGGACGACCTTCTGCGGCTGAACCTCCTTCTGCTGAAAGGTCTCTTGTAGGAAGGAGTCGAAAGACTGGGAAACTTTTTCTTGTCGTCCCCTGCCTTTTCCAAAAGTTCATCCAGGACCGGGCCAAAAAGATATTCGCCGTCACATGGAATGGAGCAGAGGCGAGATCTGGCTTGAATATCGCCTGGCCAATACTTTAGCCACAACGCCCTTCGCGCTGAATTAGACAGACCTGCCGCTCTGGCAGCCATTCTTACTGAGTCCGCTGAGGAATCATCCAGGAAAGCCGCCGCGTTCTGAATTATCGGCAAGGTCTTCCGAATTGACCCCCTAGAGGTTCCATCTGCTAACTGGGACTCTAATTGGTCTAGCCAGACCATCATTGATCTGGCTGTACAAGTGGCTGCAACCGCTGGCCTCAGGGCACCTGCCGACATCTCCCATGTCCCTTTCAAGAAGGAGTCTGCCTTCTTGTCTAGTGGATCTTTCAAAGACCCCATATCATTGAATGGGATGGAGGATTTTTTGGAAGCTTTTGCCACTGCTGCGTCCAGCTTCGGGGCCTTATCCCATCTACCTGTCAAGGGATCTTCAAAGGGATATCTCCGTTTAAACGCTTGGGGTAAGGAGCTTTTTTCTGGCTTCTTCCACTCTCTGTCTATAAGGCCTTGGATGCTACTGTTTAGTGGAAAGGATCTGCATTTTTTCGGATCTAGACCACCGAACATCAGATCCTGTACTGAGAGTTCTGGTCTCGCCTCCTCTACCCCCATGGTGGACCTAACTAATTTGACAAGTTTGTCCATCTGGTCCAAGGGAAAACAAAATCGAGTAGCGTCTTCTGTAGAAGAGGAAGAAGCCGAAGAGGAAGGCGAAGAGGGTCCTGAAACAACTTCACCCTTGTCATGGGCGGCGGGAGAATCTGAATCAGATAACACTGGTACAGTCCTATGCCTGGAAGATTCTCCGTGTCTTAAGGACGCCTTCATCTCTGCCCTTATTATCTCCTTCAGGCTTTCGGTGAAATCTGGAGTCTCCTCCGCTATCTAAAAAGGGAAGGGGCATGAGGGGGGGGGGTTACTATCTCATCCCAGGCCCCTGCCCTTCCCCCTTTAATGCCCTACCGTCTGTCGCGTGCACGGTTGGCATAACCTTTTAGGGCAAGCATCTGGCAGAGGGCAAGCACAAAAGGCACATTCCCTGTGCTTGCTTTTCATTGAACACTTCTTCCCCTAGTAACGGAACACAGAATGGGGGAAAACTGCATTACTGGGTATTCTAAGTCTGACGATCTCTTACCCAGTCTATACAGCAGAAGGTACCGGATCACGGGAGGGGTCTTTTTCCCAGCTGAGGAACTCCTGCGGCTGGCACCCCTGGCCATTGAAGAGGAGCGCTCTGTCTGCTGCTGCTGGCTCTCCTGCTGCACTGAGGGAGCTTCTGCAGTGTCCATTGCAAGAAATGGGGCAGAAGCGCTTTCCCAGCTTCATAGGCTCCTTATATCCTCTCCCGGATATCCGGGTCAGCAGGTGCTGCCAGGGGTCCACCCCCTCCTGCTCCCCGCCCCACAGCTCCCCCTGCACTTCCCTGCCGTCCCCACAGCAGGCGCCGCCTGGTACATGATGCAGCCGCGCCAATTTTTCAAAGAACACCGGCCGGTGTCCCACTTCCGGTTCCAGCAGTGGAGACTCCGCCCCCTTTCCGACGCCGCCAGGACCAGCGCTCCCACGGGGACCCCGCAGACCCGACCGCATCGCCGCAGGTACCCGAGCGGAGTCTCCCGCCGCATCGCCCCCCCTGCAGGGACGCGAGCGGGAGATCCCGAAAAAATCCCCGCCGTGCCGCCCACAGCTGCGGCGTGCGGCGAAGATTTCAAAAACCCCGCCGCGCCATCCTCAGCAGCGACGTGCGGCGGGAAATTCAAAAAACCCCACCGCGCCGTCCATAACAGTGACGCGCGGCGGGAAATTAAAAAAAAAAATTATTATTTTTTTTTCGGCTGCACCACCATGACAGGACCACAGAAGACAGGGAGCACGCACCGGGACCAGGGAGAGGGGGGGATACTTACCAACCGGCGGTGGCTGGGAGACAGGGATCCTCCGGATACTGCTCCACCTGCTCCGCACACTGTCGTGGAATCCTACCCGGACCCACCGTGGCGCTTCCAGGGGCTCCGCACCGGTCGAGGTAGGAGATCCCCCCGCTACCTGGGTCGACCGGCCATCCTGGGTCCTCCTGAAGATTTTCATCTGTAGGAAACCTGTCCTTTAGGAGCAGGAAACCAACTGATGCGTGGGAGAGGTGCCGCCCTTTTTGTATCTGTAGGTTTCCTGTTCCTAAGGGGCGGATCCCCTCTCTCTGTAGTGCTGTCATGGACGTTCGAATAAAATGATCTTCTCACCCCAATTTTTATTTTCCCAAGGGTAACAACACCTTAAAAGTTATTGTGAAATTTGTCCTGCGTACGCTGATACCCAATATGTGGGGTAAACCACTGTTTGGGTGCATGGCAGAGCTCGGAAGGGAAGGAGCGCAGTTTGACTTTTTCAATGCAGAATTGGCTGTATGCCATGTCGCGTTTGGAGAGCCCCTAAAAAGTGGAAACCCTCCCACAAGTGAAACCATTTTGGAAACTAGACCCCCTAAGGAACTTATCTAGATCTGTGGTGAGCACTTTGAACCCCCAAGTGTTTCCCTAAAGTTTATGCCTGGGTGTGAAAAAAAATAAAAATTTCCACAAAAATGATTTTTTAGTCCCCAATTTTCCAATTTTTGATTTTTCCCAAGGAAATTGGACCCCAAAAATTGTCCAATTTGTCCTGAGTACGCTGATACCCCATATGTGGGGGGAAAATACTGTTTGGGCGCACGGCAGGGCTCGGAAAGGAAGTAATGACATTTTGGAATGCAGACTTTGAGGGGTGTCATGTTCAGTTTGCAGAGCCCCTGATGTGCCTAAGCAGTAGAAACCCCCCACAAGTGACCCCATTTTGGAAACTAGACCCCTAAGGAACTTATCTAGATCTGTGGTGAGCACTTTGAACCCCCAAGTGCTTCACAGAAGTTTATAACGCCCGGGCAAGAAAATAAAAAAATAATTTTTTCCACAAACATGATCTTTTAGTCCCCAGTTTTTTATGTTCCCAGGGGTAACAGGAGAAATTGGACCCAAAAGTTGTTGACCAATTTGTCCTGAGTACGCCGTTACCCTATATGTGGGAAAGAACTACTGTATGGGCACACGTCGGGGCTCGGAATAGAAGTAGTGACGTTTAGTAATGCAGACTTTGATGGAATGGTCTGCGGGTGTCATGTCGCGTTTGGAGAGCCCCTGATGTGCCTAAACAGTGGAAACCCCCACAAGTGACCCCATTATGGAAACTAGACCCCCAAATGAACTTATCTAGATGTGTAGTGAGAACTTTGAAAACCCAAGTGATTCACAGAAGTTTATAACAGAGCCATAAAAATAAAAAATAATTTTTTTCCATAAAAATGATATTTTCGCCCCCAATTTTTTATTTTCCCAAGGGTAACAGAAGAAATTGGACCCAAGTGTTATTGTGCAATTTGTCCTGAGTATGCGGATACCCCATATGTGGGGGTAAACTACTGTTTGGGCGCATGGCAGAGCTCAGAAGGGAAGGAGCACCGTTTTGACTTTTTCAACGCCGAATTGGCTAGAATTGAGATCAGACGCCATGTCACGTTTGGAGAGCCTCTAATGTGCCTAAAGAGTGGAAACCCCCCAATTCTTACTCCAACCCTAACTCCAACACACCCCTAACCCCAACCCTAATCATAACCCTAACCACAAACCAAACCCTAACACACCCGTAACCCTAGCCCCAACCCTAACCCTAACTTTAGCCCGAACCCTAACCCTAACTTTAGCCCCAACCCTAATGGGAAAAAGGAAATAAATACATTTTTTTAATTTTATTATTTTTCCCTAACTAAGGGGGTGATAAACGGGGGTTTGATTTACTATTTATAGCGGAATTTTTTATGATTGGCAGCTGTCACACGCTAAAAGACGCTTTTTATTGCAAAAAATAGTTTTGTCATGTGAGGTCTTAATTTTTGCAGGACGAGGTGACTTTTTTTTATTGGTACCATTTTTTGGGCACATTACATTTTTTGATCGCTTTTTATTATGATTTTTGGGAGGCAGAATGAATAAAAACCAGCAATTCAAGAATTTCTTTTGGGGAAAGGGCGTTTATACCATTCCGCATGTGGTAAAATTGATAAAGCAGTTTTATTCTTCGGGTCATTATGATTACAGCGATACCTCATTTGTATCATTTTTTTATGTTTTGGCGCTTTTATACAATAAAAACGATTACATATAAAAAATTATTTTTGCATTGCTTTATTCTGCGAGCTATAACTATTTTTTCACTGATGACGCTGTATGGCGGCTCATTTTTTGAGGGACAAGATGACGTTTTCAGCGGTACCATGTTTATTTATATCCATCTTTTTGATCGCGTGTTATTCCACTTTTTGTTCGGCGGTATGATAAATCATTGTTTAGCGTTTTTTTTTAAGGGGTTCACTATGGGACAGGTTTATAGGGCGGGTCGTTACGGACGCGGCAATACTAAATATGTGTACTTTTATTGTTTTGTTGTTTTTATTTAAATGAAGAAATTAATTTATTGGGGAATATTTTTTTTTTCCTTTATTTTGGAATTTCTTTTTTTTTTTTTTTTTTTTTTTTTTTTTTTTTACACATCTGATATAAATTTTTTTTTTTTTTAACTTTTTTACTTTGTCCCAGGGTGGGACATCACAGTATAAAGTCAGATCGCTGGTCTTACACTGTGCACAGCACTCCGTGAGACCAGCGATCTCACAGGCACTGCTGCAGGCTTCCTCAGCGCCTGCTCTCAGCAGGTGCTGAGGAAGCCACCTCCCAGCAGGACCCGGCGGCCATCTTGGATCCGGGGTTTTGCAGGGATGAAGGCCTCAGAACAGTGCGACCACATCGCGCTGTTCTGAGGGTCTCAGGGGAGCACGCAGGGAGCCCCCTCCCTGCGCGATGCTTACCTGTGCCCCCGGTACACCGCGATCATGTTTGATCACGGAGTGCCAGGGGTTAATGTGCCAGGAGCGGTCCGTGACCGCTCCTGGCACATAGTGCCGGGTGTCAGCTGTGATAATCAGCTGACACCCGGCAGCGATCAGCGGCGCTCCCCCGGGAGCGCAGCTGATAGCATGTGACGTACTATTCCATCCCTGGGAATTAAGTACCAGGTCACATGGACGGAATAGTACGTCGGATGGGATTAAGGGATTAAAATAACAAAAATTATATAATATATATCATACACAATAACTTGGTGATAAACCATGCTAGTTTTCATATGGGTTTTATTTCTTTTATTTGGCAGTTAGTCAATCTATAAAGAAAATTAAAATACTGTATTAAAAAAAAGAAGAAATTAAGGATTTGAAAATGTACAAGAAACTTTATTTAAGAAGCAGCGTGTATTGTCGATGGGAAATTGAGGTCAATAAAGAGAATTTGCACTTATTGTAAAAGAAAATGCAATGAAATGCACTAAAAGAAAGCAAAACATAGCACACTCCAATGTATACAGCTTCAGGTTTGTTGGTGCTCCTGGAATTAAATAATTCAATTGCCCCCAAAATGTTACCTGCAATAACCTTTGAAAAATGCATGAAGAGTTTCCTGAGGGAACATGTGTTATGACTAGTCTGTAAACCAGCATTATATGGCAATAAGTGGTCTGGAATCAGAGTAAAAATCTTTAAATGGGTTGTCTTAGAAATGGCATTTATATTCAAAATAACATATAGGTGAACACAGAGAGCAGCACAGGCATGAGTGCCTCTCCTAGCAATACGAGGCGAAGGGAAATTCTGGGAGAAATGCGTGATACCGAGTCGGGACCCACACATTAAATAATCATATTTCATTAAAGGAGTTATGCCACAAACATTATTAAATAAAAGAAAAGATCATGATTTTTTTAAAGTTTGTACTGTTGAACGCTGCAGCCATGTTTTAATGTGATATGAGAAATGCAGAATAATCATTTTATAGTGTAACAAAGTATATTATTCTATCCTCTTCAGTCTGGACAATAAGCCTGGGGCTTCGACTCCTAGGCATCAGGGTTGCAATTGAGTTATCTGACCGTAGTGAAGCGTGAAAAAATACAAAAATATAGCGTTTAAAAGTGTTTTTTTTCACTACGCAACAAAAGACCGGTCTAGCTAGTGAATGCCACCATATTTTTTATTTATATATATTTTTTTAAGAAAGTTCCAGACCGTGACGCCCATCGGACCGGACGGCGGACCGTCCCTGGGTGAGTATAATATAACTTGTTTTTGTTCTTTCAGGTGACATCGGGGGCTTATCTGCAGCATTACAGAATACTGTAGATAAGCCCCTGATGGCGGTGGCTGCAGCTGATGGTCGAAAAATGGGGTGACAGAGTCCCTTTAAATGGTTGTATGGTATGTTTTTTTTTAAATTGGCCTCATGGCAAAATTTATCAGAATACTAAGTGAAACATTACTTTTTTTATTCAATCCCCCACTGCTGTTGCTCTTTTATTCCCTGCCAGTTCTGCATAAATGACATCCATCATCCACTCCGACCATTACAACCAATCACTCGAGTCAGCAGGGTGATAAACGCTTCAAACATTACTGCTTAAGTCATAACTGGCTGCAGTGGTCAGGTAAGGGATGTATGGAACATCTCTGCAGGACTAAGGAGGACCAACCAGAGTAGTGCTGATAGAATATGTGAATAATGGTTATTTTTAAATACATTTTATATTATCCTACATTTCAAAAATACCAGACAACCCTTTAAGCTCTCCCTCGGTGTAGCCTTTTCATTAGAATATATAAACTGTCACATTGCGGTTAACAGCACAAGTAAATGTCTGAGAACTGCTAGGATTCATTTATATGTGTATTTAATGACTTATAAGAGGCAAATTCTATCCTAAATTGAGTTCTGTTTTTTTTCCCAGGGGATGGGTTGGGCTAGAATATATTCTCTGATTCATGCCACTACCAAATTATCAGCCACATGTGACTATAAGCCCCACTAGCCAATAATTGTTCTGATGAGGCTGCAGGGAAAAAAATAAGTCCCTGACTCTTTGTGGGAAACACAGCCTTTTCACTATACGACTCGCCCCTCGAGATGATAAAGTAACTGCAGACCTGTGTAAAACCACAGATAGTTGTGCCACATTAGTAACCTCTGCTCTGCTGTAAGTATACATGCCAGGTTAGAAAGATTTCGCTTTTCCCTCTCATCCTACTTCTTTACTTTTGGATGGAGTTACACTTTATAAACCAAGGTTTGATATTTTTTTCATTTAAAATACTGGATACTAAAATCTTCCTAATGAAAACAGCCAAAAGTTTGTCAATTTTATCACGCCTGAATACTTTCAGAATTGTTATATAGCTACACAACATCATTTCAAGCATAAAAAAAATATAAATCGGAATTTGGTGAGTTCCAGGTTGTATTTCTAAAATGCTGAAAATCTATATTGGATTTGTAAACTCTTCTCCTTATGAAACATGCATTTCTGAACGTAACAGTTTAGGACACTTAGTGGTGATTAGAATGTGTCGCATGTGTCTTTATTCTGAAGACTTCAATGTGAAGATGAGAGGCTATTTGATTGCAGATGCTTACACTGTAACGGAGCAAATCAACCATCGACAGAACCTGAAAGAGAAATACGAATGCATTACTGGGTTTTATCTAGGAGCATTACTGTTGTCCAATACCGAAAATGTTCTTTTTAAATTTTTTGCATCCTAATCACTTTTGTAACCTGCTGCATTATAAAATATACAACGCTTCCCCTCCCCAAAAAGCTAATCACTAAACGTGTTTTTTTTTACTTCACTTCCTGGGATGTTTTGCTTGTGAGGATTATAAAACGAGGCATCATCAGGAGGCGGCATACATCTATTACCCAGTCTGGAACAGGACATCATCAGGGGCAGTGCTGCTTACTATAGTTTTTTGTCACCCAACTATGAAGATAGCTTGAATCCATGAAGCTAATAAGAGTCGTATGAGACGCAACTGATGTGTTGGCTGATCATGTACATTTGCTTTTTTGTTTTAACTACATGACCGCCAATGGTAGATAAACGTCGGCGATAGCAGGGCTTTGTGCAGCGCCGACGTTTGTCAACGGTCGGCGGTATTGTGCTGATCGGGACACCCACGTACCTTATAGTGAGGGGATTCCGGCGCACAACGCTTCCGGTGACACCCGACCTTATTGAGACCTGATTGGTTCAGGTCCAGATGACGTCAGCGTCACCCCAGCCAATCAGACAAATCACTGGTAAAGTTTGTTGCAGCAACTTACTTCCCCGGGCGATCTGCCTCATAATAACGCTGTTTCTCCTCTGATCTCCTGTCAGTGAGAGATTAGAGGAGAAACAGTGTTAGGCCGGCGTCACACTAGCGAGTTTGATGCGAGTTAGTAGCACGACTTAGTCGCATCAACACCTGGCACGGCCGCCCGCTCTCGGACCAGAGTGCGCGGCTGCATGTATTTCTATGCCGTCGCGCACTCTGGTCCGAGAGCGGGCGGCCGTGCGTTGATGCGAGTAAGTCGTGCGACTAACTCGCATCAAACTCGCTAGTGTGACGCCGGCCTTACAAGTGCTGCTGGCAACAGCTGTACCAGTCAGCTATCTTGTTATAAAGTAAAAAAAACAAAAAAACAAAGCAGGTTAGGGTTGGGGCTAAAAGTTAGGGTTGGGGCTAGGGGTGTGTTGGGGTTAGAATTGGGGGATTTCCACTGTTTAGGCACATCAGGGGCTCTCCAAATGCGACATGGCATCCAATCTCAATTCCAGCCAATTCTGCATTGAAAAAGTCAAACGGTGCTCCTTCCCTTCCGAGCTCCGCCGTGCGCCCAAACAATAGTTTCCTCCCACATATGGGGTATCAGCGTACTCAGGACAAATTGCAATTTTGGGGGTCTAATTTCTCCTGTTACCCTTGGGAAAATAAAATTGGGGACGAAAAAATTATTTTTGTGTAAAAAATATAATTTTTTATTTTCATGGCTCTACGTTATAAACTTCTGTGAAGCACTTGGGGGTTCAAAGTGCTCACCACATATCTAGACAAGTTCCTTGAGTGATCTAATTTCCAAAACGGTGTCATTTGTGGCAGGTTTCTGTTTAGGTGCATCAGGGGCTCTGCAAAGGCAACATGACGCCCGCAGACCATTCCATCATAGTCTGCATTCCAAAACGTCACTACTTCCCTTCCGAGCCCAGACGTGTGCCCAAACAGTAGTTTTCTCCCACATATGGGGTATTAGCGCACTCAGGACAAATTGGACAACAACTTTTGGGGTCTAATTTCTCCTGTTACCCTTGTGAAAATAAAAAGTTAGGGGCTAAAAGATCATTTTTGTGGAAAAAAAAAATTATTACTTTCATGGCTCTATATTATATACTTTAGTGAAACACTTGGGGGTTCAAAGTGCTCACCACACATCTAGATAAGTTCCTTGGGTGGTCTAGTTTCCAAAATGGGGTCACTTGTGGGGGGGTTTCCACGGTTTAGGCACATCAGGGGCTCTCCAAATGTGACATGGCGTCCGATCTCAATTCCAGCCAATTCTGCATTGAAAAAATCAAACAGCGCATCCCTTCCGAGCTCTGCCATGCGCCCAAACAGTGGTTTACCCCCACATATGGGGTTTCGGCGTATTCATGAGAAATTTCACAACAAATTTTGTGGTTCATTTTCTCTTTTTACACTTGAGAAAAAAAAAATTGGTTCTGAAGTAAAATGTTTGTGAAAAAAAGTTAAATGTTCATTTTTTCCCTTCAACATTTCTTCAGTTCCTGTGAAGCACGTAAAGGGTTAATTAACTTCTTGAATGTGGTTTTGAGCACCTTGAGGGGTGCAGTTTTTAGAACGGTGTCACGGTGTCACTTTTGGGTATTTTCTGTCATATTCACCCCCAAAACTCACTTCAAATGTGAAGTGGTCCCTAATAAAAAAAAAAAAAAAAAAAAGGTTTTGTAAATTTTGTTGGAAAAATGAGAAATCGCTGGTCAACTTTTAACCCTTATAACTTCCTAACAAAAAAAAAGACGGATTTTGGTAAGACCTTACCTGTAAAATCCTTTTCAGCGAAGGAAGGAAGGGAGACACAGTCATTACTAGTGGGTAGGCGGAGCCCACACAGGATAGAACACCTCAGATTAAAAAAGTGTTGACCGGCCCCTCCAGCTTGGGCTCCTCCTACTCCAGCTCTCCAGTCTGTACACAAGCTAAGGAAGAGCAAATATCACCAGCGGAGCAACATAACCCCTTCTGAAAGACTTCAGAGAAAAAAACAAAAAGACAGGTTATGCATATAACAGAAAAAACCACACAGTCCCAGGTACTACTCACTGAACCTGACCACTGCGATGAGCTGGCAATGCTGGAACAGAGCCTTATCGCGCCGACCTCAGCCCAGATAATTGCTATCAGAGAAGGGTCACGCCGCATCTGAAAACACAACAACACACTTCTGCCATGGGAGGGAGCTGTGTCTCCCTTCCTTCCTTCGCTGAAAAGGATTTTACAGGTAAGGTCTTACCAAAATCCGTCTTTCAGCAGCAGATGGAAGGAAGGGAGACACAGTCATTACTAGTGGGACGTCCCAAAGCAGTCCAGAAATAAGGGTGGGCAAAAAAACCAAAAGAGGCAGATACCCAACAACTTAGATAAATGCGCAACTAGCGCTAAATACAAGTTAACGAAAACTTTAAACTACAGCCGCCTGCAGGACCCTACGTCCTAAGGCCGCATCAGCGGAAGCACTGACGTCCACCTTATAAAATTTTGTAAACGTGTGGACGGAGCGCCAGGTCGCTGCCCTGCAGAGCTGAGCTGCCGAGGCACCTTGATGGAAGGCCCACGATGAACCCACAGCCCTCGTGGAGTGAGCTCGAATCTTAATCGGGCAAGGTTCGCCCTTAAGTCGGTAAGCCTCTAAAATGGCCGACCGAATCCAACGAGCTATAGAGTCCTTGGAAGCTCGTTGACCACGCCGACGACCTGCTGGAATCACAAACAGAGAATCCGACTTCCGAAAACTTTGAGTAATAGACAAATAGAACTTCAAGGCCCGCACTAAATCCAATGTGTGCAAGGCCCGTTCCTTCGCATTCCTCGGCTCCGGACAGAGCGAGGGCAACACAATATCCTGGTTAACATGAAATTGTGACACCACCTTAGGTAGAAAGTCACCCCGTGTGCAAAGCACTACGCGATCCGGGTGAAACTCCAGAAAAGGAGGCGAGCAAGAAAGAGCCGCCAACTCAGAAACCCTTCTCAAAGAAGTGACCGCCACTAGGAAGGCAACCTTCCAAGAGAGCAAAGAAAGGCTAACAGAGTCCATAGGCTCAAAAGGCCCATGTTGAAGAACCTCCAAGACAAGATTGAGCCGCCAAGGAGACACAAGCGCCTTCCGCGGCGGAAACTGACGGGTTACTCCGCGAAAAAAGGAACGTACATCCCTACGCGAGGCGATAGCCTTCCAAAACAGCAAGGACAGAGCAGAAACCTGACCCTTCAGAGTACTAACTGCCAAACCCTTGTCCAGCCCGTACTGCAAAAAGGCCAACAAATTGGGAATGGAAAAAATCCTCGGGTTCCTTGAAGAACCCGAACACCACGAAAAGAAGCCTTCCCAAGTCTTGTGATAAATCCTAGTAGTAGCCGGACCTCTGGCAGCTCGCAGAGTGGCAATGACTTCGGCTGAAAAACCTTGACGGGTCAAGATTTCGGTCTCAAGAGCCACGCCGTCAAACGCAGAGACTTCAGGTCCGGATGACGAACGGGCCCTTGGGTTAACAGGTCCGGGCGAAGAGGGAGTGGAAGTGGAGGCGCTGCCAGAAGCGATACCAGCGTCGAGAACCACGTCCTCCTTGGCCAATCTGGGGCTACCAACATAGCCGGGACTCTCTCCAGTCTGATCCGACGCAACACCAGAGGAAGTAAAGATATCGGCGGGAACACATAGATTAGCTCGAATTGGTCCCACGGAGCCACCAGAGCATCCACCGCCACAGCCTTCGGGTCCTTGTACCTGGACATGAACGTCGGTAACTTGGCATTGAACCTGGATGCCATCAAATCCACTTGGGGAGTTCCCCAACGGGAGCACAGCAGTGCAAAAATTTCCGGATGAAGACTCCATTCTCCGGGATCCATCTTTTTGCGACTGAGGAAGTCCGCCGTGATATTCTGAACTCCTGGAATGTGAATCGTAGAGATGGCTGGCACCCTGGCCTCGGCCCATACCAGGATCCGAGACACCTCCATCATGAGCCTGAAGCTCCTTGTCCCACCTTGATGGTTGATATACGCGACCGCCGTCGCGTTGTCTGTCTGCACTCGGACTGGTAGACCGCTTAAAGGGACCATCCAGTGTTGGGGGCAAAGGAAAATTGCCCTCAATTCCAGGATGTTGATCGGCAGAACAGACTCTTCTGACGACCATACTCCCTGAATCCAGAGATCGTTCCAGACACCCCCCAGCCCGTCAGGCTGGCTTCGGTGGTTATGACCGACCACCTCGGATTGAGGAAGGACTTCCCCAGGGATAACGCTTCTGGACGTAACCGCCATCCTAGAGACTCTCGCACCCTGTGGGAGATGATGACACTGCAATCCAGCGAAGCCTGCGATCGATCCCAACGGTTCAAAATGAGCATTTGGAGAGCCCTGGAATGAAATTGGGCAAATGGAAGTGCCTCCATCGACGCCACCATCAAACCCAGAAGGCGCATACACCTTCGAAGGGACATTGCTGTCGAAGACTTCATAACCTGTACATGTCGAAGACTTCATAACCTGTACATGTCGAAGAAGAGTTGCTTGCTTGTCTGGAGGCAGGGACACCACTGCTCGTACCGTGTCGAAATGCATCCCCAAAAACAGGATTGACTGCGACGGTTCCAGAGACGACTTCTCCCAATTGACCAGCCACCTGAAGTCCTCCAGGAGCTGAAGGGATAGATTGCGAGCCGTCACCCGCCTCCTCCATTGAGGACGCCACAATCAAAAGGTCGTCCAGGTAGGGAAGAATCGTAACCCCCCGTCTTCGAAGGATCGCCATGAGAGGTGCCAGAATTTTCGTATAAACTCTGGGGCGCTGAGGCCAACCCGAATGGCAGGGCCACAAACTGGTAATGGTCCTGACCTATGGCAAAACGAAGAAAGCGTTGGTGGGCCCTTCCGACGGGAACATGCAAATAAGCGTCGCGAATGTCGATTGACACCAAAAAGTCGTTCTGCGACAGGGCCGCCACAACCGAGCGAAGCGATTCCATGCGGAATTTCCGGGTGCGGACATGCCGATTCAATCTTTTGAGATCCAGAATGGGGCGAAATTTGTCCTCCTTTTTGGGGACCACAAAGAGGTTGGAATAAAACCCTCTTCCCCGGTCCTCCGGCGGAACCGGTACCACCACACCCTTCTGCAGAAGGGAATCGACCTCCCGCAGTAGAGCGGCAAATAGCTCGGGCTCTGACGGAATGCGAGATTGGCAAAAACTGTCCGGGGGTCGAGAAAGAAACTCTATGAAATAGCCTGCCGACACAACCCGCGTCACCAAGGCGTCCGAAACGCGGGAAGCCCAAGTCGATTCGAATTGGAACAGGCGACCCCCCACTCGAGAGCCCTCGAGTGAGACCCTGGCGTCAGTCCGCCTTAGCGGGCTTTTTGTCAGCTTCCCGCTTGTCTTGACGGAAGCTCTGTTTCCAGGGAGTGCGGGATTTCTGAGAGGTCTTTTTTCCTGAAAAAGAGGGACGACCCGATCCCCAAGAGGGCTGACCGAACCGTCCCCTGGACCGAAAAGGCCGCTGACTACTACTGGCACTAGGCCTGCCAGACGCAGAAGTCACAGCTCTTCGCTGCGGTAAAGCCGTTTCTTTTGCCTTTGCCTTGACAATCAGCTCCGTGAGGTCAGATCCAAATAGCTGACCACCCTTGTAAGCTAAAGAGAGCAACCCTTGCTTGGAAACCGCGTCCCCGGTCCACTGTCTAAGCCACAGTGCTCTTCTGACTGTGACCGCCGAGGATTGCGCCCTGGACAGCAGTGACGCAGTATCCAAACCTGCATCACTGCCATATCGTGCTGCATCCTCCAATAACTTGAAAAGTCCATCTACTTCGGATAGCGGGGATCCATCTTGCCACGCCGTCCGTAGACAGTCCAACCAGCTCAGGGAAGCTTTACAAGCACACATGGATCCTAGCACTGCTCTGAATCCATGACCCGCGACCTCGTAGATGGATTTCGTCGCCATCTCCGTTTTTCTGTCCAGCGGATCCTGTAGACTCGCCTTCCCTTTAACAGGAAGTAATGAGGATTTGCTAAGCTGGGATAAAGGGACATCCACTTCAGGAGAAGGAATCCAATTATCAATCAACTCCGTCGAACACGGATACAGTGTCTCAAAAAACCGTGTCCCCTGAAAACGTTTATCTGGACACAGGCGTTCCTTCTCCACTGCCCCATTAAGCTCATCCAGGGATGGTAATGCCGATCGCGACCTATGCGACTCCTGAAACATCCGGGCCGACTTACCAGGACGTCTAGTTACCTCCTCCGGTAACTGTAACGCCTCCCTCATGGCTCCAATAAAAGCCTCTGCACGGCACAAAAAAGAGGTAGAGTGTCCCTGCCGATCCTCCTTATCCGAATCGGACATCTCCCCATCCGAGCTTGAAGGGGAACCCTCCATACCAGAGATCTCCGAGTCGCTACGCGGGAAGGATAGCACCGGCCTGTGGCGCTTCCTGCCATGAGAGGATCTAGCTGACACCCAATAACCTAGAAGGTCAGACAGGCCATCAATAGAACGAGTGAGGGCCTCCATTTTGACATCACTGAAACCTCCGACCGCTGCGCTTGACGCCGTCGAGGACTCCTGCGTGTCAGATACGCGAGACTGATCCTGTAGCGGACCTGGGAGACGGTCCGCACCTCCTGGACCCTGATCTGACATGCCCTCACACAGTATATGGCAGATTAAACCTGTCAGTAACTAGAACAGTGTGGTTTCTTAAGGGAAAGAAAAAAGAACGCTGAAGGGTTAAAGCTCTTTAAGAGAGAGCTACCCCAGCTGTCCCTCAATTAAGGTTTAACCGCCTATCAAGGGGTTAATGTCGCAGACTCCCCACAACCTCTGTTAAATGAAAAAGGGTGTGCGAGCCCCAGACAAAAAAAGGCCTCTATATGAGGCAACAGCTGCAGGACAGCTCAGTCTGCCACCTAATTGTGCCTCAGAAAGGTGCCCTGCGCTGTGGGGGTGAGGGGGTTAAACTTCTGCCCTGACAGGCAGAAGCGACTCACCCAGCTGGCCGCGGTGCAGTGTTCCTTCGGTCTGTCGGGAGGAGAGGAGAGTGAGGAGCCCGAGGAAGCCTTCAGTAATGGCCGCCGCGCTGTGAAAGAGGGAAGCCGGAAGATGAGAGGCAGGAAAAAGCGCGCGCTCAGAGCGCTTCCTGCCCGCGAAAGACAGAGAAAGCGCGAAGCCACGCCCCCCGCCGGCTTCAAAAAACGCACGCGACTCCTCCGCTCTCCCCGCTCCCATGTCCTGCAGGCATCCACCTGCGGACAAAAAACACAAGTCACCAACATGAATACATGTAGCATTTAAAATGCTGAGTACTCACCCAGCTGAGCGCCACAGGGACCCCCAGGGATTTGTGGCGCTGTGCCCATAGCTTCCCCCCAGGGCAGAGAACGCAGTGACCCCAGAAGCGCGGTTTGCGTCCCCGCCAGGGAAGCAACCCTCATCCCCCGGGGCCGGCAGGGTTCTGCAGGGACCACCTTAAAGGGTAATATAGATCCGCCAAGGGAGGGGTGGGGGTCCAGCAGCGCTGAGACCCCTGAGACCTCAAGACCACCGGGGTCCAAGTCTCTGTCCGATAAAAATAAAAAAATTTTCTGAGGAGCTGCTCCAGCAGCGACTATCCTCTGTGACCTCAAATTTTAGACTGGAGAGCTGGAGTAGGAGGAGCCCAAGCTGGAGGGGCCGGTCAACACTTTTTTAATCTGAGGTGTTCTATCCTGTGTGGGCTCCGCCTACCCACTAGTAATGACTGTGTCTCCCTTCCTTCCATCTGCTGCTGAAATTATGTTTTAAAAACTGTGCAGATGTAAAGTAGACATATGTGAAATGTTATTAAAGGGAATCTGTCACCCCATTTTTGGACTATGAGATGCAACCACCGCCATCAGAAGAAAAACGAGTTATATTATACTCACCCAGGGGCAGTCTGCCGTCCGGTCCGATGGGCGTCGCGGTCCGTTCTGGCACCTCTCATCTTCTAGCGAAGCCGTCCTCTTTAGCTTCCCATCTCGGCTCCGGCGCACTGCTCTGCCCTGGTGAGGGCAGAGCAGAGTACTGCAGTGCGCAGGGAAAGGTCAGAGAGGTCTGGCGCCTGCGCACTGCAGTACTCTGCTCTGCCCTCACCAAGGCAGAGAAGGTCGCCTGCGCAGGAGCCGCAACGGGACGCAAAGAAGATGCCAGCTTGGCTAGAAGATGGGAGGCGCCGAACCGGACCGCGACGCCCATCAGACTGGACCGGACGGTGGACCGCCCCTAGGCGACTGTAATATAACTCGTTTTTCTTCTCTTTCAGGTGACATCGGGGGCTTATCTACAGCATTACAGAATGCTGTAGATAAGCCCCTGATGGCGGTGGTCGCATCTCATAGTCCAAAAATGGGGTGACAGACTCCCTTTAACTATTTTGTGCGATATGACTGATTTAATGGCATAAAAATTAAGTTTGAAAATAGCGAAACTTTCAAAGTTTTCACCAAATTTCGATTTTTTTAAATAAACAAGTCATATCAAAGAAATTTTACCACTATCATAAAGTACAATATATCACAAGGAAACAATCTTAGAATCACCTAAATCCGTTGAAGCGTTCTAAAGTTATGACCTCAAAGTGACACTGGTCAGAATTGAAAAAATTGGCCCGGTCACGAAGGCAAAAACATATCAAAAAACTGACCGGCACATCCAAACATAGATTCAGTGTGAACAGGTGCTAAACCTAGAGTCACCAACTCATATACATACATCTTGTACGAAGGCAAAAACAGGCACTGGCGTGAAAGGGTTAACCTGTCATAGATTGCTATTTTCTTATCTCTCAGTTCAGTAAAAATGCATATTGGTGGGGAAAAAGCTTAAGAAACAAGCTTACACAGGCAAAAAAAAGAAACAGTAATGGAAGCTTACCAGTGCAATCCACAGTACTAAATATTCATCAATGAAACTGTTAAAATACTGATTGAAAAATAAAAGGGCAGGTCCAATAAAAGCTGTATCTTGCAAATGCATTTCACTTTTTGTCATATGAGCAACCTATCAAAAAACAAAAACATAGAAATATTGCAGTTTATTCTGCATTCAATTCTGCAATATAACAAAACAAATACTAATAATCAATCCTGATGGGAATATATCAACACTAGAAACTATAAAATGAGTTGCCCAAGAATCTAAAGTTGATGACATATCCATTAACCCCTCTCTGCCGTCCGACGTACTATCCCGTCCATGAAACCCGTGACAATCTGACCATGGACGGGATAGTACGTCGAAGCGATCAGCTGAGCTCCCGTTTATCACAGCTGACACCCGGACCGCTCCCGGCACATTAACCCCTGGCACACCGCGATCAAACATGATCGCGGTGTACCGGGGGCACAAGGGAGCATCGCGCAGGGAGGGGGCTTCCAGCGTGCTCCCCTGAGGCCCTCAGAACAGAGCGGTGACCGCGCTGTTCTGAAGGCCTCTTCCCTGCAGGACCCCGGATGCAAGATGGCCTCCGGGTCCTGCAGGGAGGCGGCTTCCACAGTGCCTGCTGAATAGGACTGTCTGTGAGATCGCTGGTCTCACAGAGTGCTGTGCACACTGAGACCAGCGATCTGACCCTATACTGTAATGTCCCACCCTGGGACAAAGTAAGTTAAAAAAAATAATAACAAGTGTAAAAAAAAAAAAATTCCAAAATAAAGGAAAAAAAAAAATATTCCCCAATAAATTCATTTCTTCCTGTAAATAAAAAAAACAAGCCAATAAAAGTACACATATTTAGTATCGCCGCGTCTGTAACGACCCGCTCTATAGAACTGTCCCACTAGTTAACCCCTTTAGTGAACACCTAAAAAAAAAAAAAAACCCAAAGCAAAAAATCAATGCTTTATCATCATACCGCTGAACAAAAAGTGGAATAACACGCGATCAAAAAGACAGATATAAATAAACATGGTACCGCTGAAAACAACATCTTGTCCCGCAAAAAATGAGCCGCCATACAGCATCATCAGCAAAAATATAAAAAAGATATAGCTCGCAGAATAAAGCGATGTAAAAATAATTATTTTTTATATAAAATTGTTTTATTGCATAAAAGCGCCAAAACAATAAAAAATGATATAAATGAGGTATCGCTGTAATCGTACTAACCTGAAGAATAAAACTGCTTTATCAATTTTACCACACGCGGAACGGTATAAACGCCCCCCCCCAAAAGAAATTCATGAATTGCTGATTTTTGTTCATTCTAACCTCCCAATAATCGAAATAAAAAGCGATCAAAAAATGTCACAAGCTTAAAAATGGTACCAATAAAAACGTCAACTTGTACCGCAAAAAATAAGGCTAAGTGCACACGTTCAGGATTATTCGCGTTTTTTCGAGGCAAAAAACGAGTAAAAAATGCATGAATTAAGCATCCTATTTAGAATGAATTCTGCAATTTTTGTGCACATGGTGCGTTTTCCCCGCTATATTATTGAGCTGGAATGTTCAGGAAAATTTCGCGGTAAAAACGCACCAAAAACGCGCAAATTCAGCGCAGAAAACGCAACAAAAACGCATGCGTTTTTCCCATGAAAAAAGTCCGGTTTTGCTCAGGAAAATTCTGCACACATTCCTGAACGTGTGCACTTAGCCTAAGACCTCACATGACTCTGTGGGCAAAAATATGCAAAAATTATAGCTCTCAAAATGTGGCGATGAAAAACCTTTTTTTTTGCAATAAAAAGCGTCTTTTAGCGTGACAGCTGCCAATCATAAAAACCCGCTATGAATAGTAAATCAAACCCACCTTTATCACCCCCTTAGTTAGGGAAAAATAATAAAATTAAAAAAATGTATTTATTTCCATTTTCCCATTAGGGTTAGGGTTGCGCCTAAAGTTAGGGTTGCGCCTAAAGTTAGGGTTGCGCCTAAAGTTAGGGTTAGGATTAGGGTTGGGATTAGGGTTAGGTTTGTGGTTAGGGTTAGGACTAGGGTTAGGGGTGTTTTGGGGTTAGGGTTGGCGTTAGAATTGGGGGGTTTCCACTGTTTAGGCACATCAGGGGCTCTCCAAATGTGACATGGCGTCTGATCTCAATTCCAGCCAATTCTGCGTTGAAAAAGTCAAACAGTGCTCCTTCACTTCTGAGCTCTGCCATGCGCCCAAACAGTAGTTTACCCCCACATATGGGGTATCAGCGTACTCAGGACAAATTGCACAATAACTCTTGGGGTCCAATTTCTTCTGTTACCCTTGGGAAAATAAAAAATTGGGGGCGAAAATATCAGTTTTGTAAAAAAAAAAAAAAATAAAAAAAAATGATTTTTTTTGTTTTTATGGCTGTACGTTATAAACTTCTGTGAAGCACTTGGGGCTTCATAGCGCTCACCACACATTTAGATAAGTTCCTTGTGGGGTCTATTTTCCAAAATAGGGTCACTTGTGGGGGTTTCCACTGTTTAGGCACATCAGGGGCTCTCCAAGTACGACATGACGCCCGCAGACCATTCCATCAAAGTTTGCAATCCAAAACGTCACTACTTCCCTTCCGAGCCCTGACGTGTGCCCATACAGTAGTTTTCTCCACATATTGGGTATCAGCGTACTCATGACAAATTGGACAACAACTTTTGGGGTTCAATTTCTCCTGTTACCCTTGTGAAAATAAAATATTGGGGGCGAAAAAAAACATTTTTGTAAAAAAAAAAAAAAAAAAAAAAAAAGGATTTTTTATTTTTACGTCTGTATGTTATAAACTGTGAAGCACTTCGGGGTTCAAAGTGCTTACCACACATCTAGATAAGTTCCTTGGGGGGTCTATTTTCCAAAATGGGGTCACTTGTGGGGGGTTTTCACTGTTTAGGCACATCAGGGGCTCTCCAAACGCGACATGACGCCCGCAGACTATTCCATCAAAGTCTGCAATCCAAAACGTCACTACTTCCCTTCCGAGCCCTGACATGTGCCCATACAGTAGTTTTCTCCCACATATGGGGTATCAGCATACTCAGGACAAATTGGACAACTTTTGGGGTCCAATTTCTCCTGTTACCCTTGGGAAAATAAAAAGTTGAGACTAAAAGATCATGTCTGTGGAAAAAATATGATTTTTTTATTTTCATGCTCGGGCGCTATAAACTTTAGTGAAACACTTGGGGGTTCAAAGTTCTCACCACACATCTAGATAAGTTCCTTGAGGGGGCTAGTTTACAAAATGGTGTCATTTGTGGGGGTTTCCACTGTTTAGGCACATCAGGAGCTCTCCAAACACGACATGGCGCCCAGCCAATTCTGTGTTGAAAAAGTCAAATGGCGCTCCTTCCCTTCCGAGGTCTGCCATGCACCGAAACAGTGGTTTACCCCCACATATGGGGTATCAGCGTACTTAGGACAAATTGCACAATAACTTTTAGGGTCTTGTCACCCTTGGGAAAATAAAAATTGGGGTGAAAAGATCATTTTTGTGGAAAAAATATGATTTTTTAATTTTACGGCTCTACGTTATAAACTTTTGTGAAACACTTGGGGGTTCAAAGTGCTCACAACAGATCGAAATAAGTTCCTTAGGGGGTTTAGTTTCCAAAATGGGGTCACTTGTGGGGGGTTTCCACTGTTTAGGCACATCAGAGGCTCTCCAAACGCGACATGGCGTCCAATCTCAATTCCAGCCAATTTTGGTTTGAAAAAGTCAAACAGCGCTCCTTCCTTTACGAGCTCTGCCGTGTGCCCAAACAGTGGTTTTCCCCCACATATCGGGTATTGGCGTACTCAGGAGAAATTGCACAACAACTTTATCTGTCCATTTTCTCCTTTTACCCTTGTGAAAATGAAAAAAGTTTGTAAAAGATCATTTTTGTGACTAAAAAGTTACATGTTCATTTTTTCCTGTGAAGCACCTGAAGGGTTAATAAACTTCTTGAATGTGGTTTTGAGTACCTTGAGGGGTGCAGTTTTTCGAATGGTGTCACTTTTGGATATTTTCTGCCAAATAGACCCCTCAAAGTGACTTCAAATGTGAGGTGGTCCCTAAAAAAATGGCTTTGTAAATTTTGTTGTAAAAATGAGAAATCACTGGTCAACTTTTAACCCTTATAATTTCCTAACAAAAAAAAATTTTGGTTACAAAATTGTGCTGATGTAAAGTAGACATGTGGGAAATGTTATTTATTAACTATTTTGTGTGACATATTTCTCTGTTTAAAGGGAATAAAAATTCAAAGTTTGAAAATTGCAAAATTTTCGCCATATTTGCGTTTTTTTTTTCAAAAATAAACGCAAGTTATATCGAAGAAATTTTACCACTATTGTGAAGTACAATATGTCACGAAAAAAACAAACTCAGAATCGCAAAGATCTATTGAAGCGTTCCAGAGTTATAACCTCCTAAAGAGACAGTGGTCAGAATTGTAAAAATTGGCCCCGTCATTAACGTGCAAACCACCCTTGGGGGTGAAGGGGTTAATATCAGATCAAAAGGAGTGCAAAACCCTATGCTGCACTTACCCCATAATAGTCCCCCAGTGAGTCCCTCTCCTTAAAATCTGTCCACTGTCCCTTTCTCTATAATATCCCCTCCACAAAATCACCCTACCCAAACAGTGCCCCACTGCATAATATATACCCCACCGGACACTGAGCCTCTCCTAATATTCTTCTCTCTCCACAGTGCCCCACTCCATAAATATCCACCCACTCCATAATATACCCCCTACCGACACTGAGCATCTCCATAATATCTCTCTTCCCCAACATTGCCCTTCTCCATAATGTCACCCCCACACACACTGCCCCTCTCCAAAATATCCCCCCCAAACTGCCTCTTTCCATGATATTCCCCCAACACGGCATCTCTACATAAAGTCCCTCCACCCCACTGCCCTTTGCTATACTGTGGCCCCTATCACAATTCCTCCCCCACTATAATGTGCCTTGGCAGTAACGCCAATGCCCTTATCTAAAATGCAAGCAGCATGATGACCTCATCACGCCACGGCAATCTTGTGGGGGCAACAAGTACTCTTTCGCCCCAGAGCCGATGTAAATAAACTTGAATATAGGAAGGAGGGAGTGGCATCTCCTGGACCCCTGTGCAGGCCGGAGCAAACCCTTTGGCGGGCTCAATGTTGTGCAGGTCTGGTGTAGACAGAGGAAGTATGTCATCCACACAGTGGATAGGAGTCAGTGGTAGGTGGTCATGAAGGAGCGCTTAGGAAGCAACCCCAAGGTGGACGGGCTGCCGGGTCTCCACCGCAGCTCCACCCGAAAACCTCCGATGGAGGATGGGAGCAATGAGAAAATGGAAAATGGTCTTAGGAGCGCAGGAAAGAGACTCAGAGGAGAGATGGGGTTAAACCACAACGCGTTTGAACGGAGGATCCGTCTTCATCAGGTGGATCTTATCCACACAATGGAGACTTTCTGGTAACTACAATCAAATTACTCCAAGATGCTGTTGGATGCCCCCACCAGCTAACCAGTGTCTACCCCTTTAGTTCCTCTGTATGTGCTCGGCAGAACATATACAAGCTTGATTACAACAGCACAAATAAGGGCAGAGCTGTCAATATAGTGACTTAATTCACAGAAAATAAAAACAAAATTCTTACCACTAATTTATTTGTTACTTTGGCAGAAACACATCCAAATGCAAGAATATAAAGGCATGGGTGCTTTTCAAACAGCTGTACAGCAGATTTCTTGTAAATCATAGTAGCCAGAACAATCACGCTTCCAATATGTAACATTGGAGATAATACACTGGTTCCCTAAAATAGAAGAGGAAAAAAACAAGTTAGACGGTGACACTGCATAGAATTCTTCAAAAGGCTAAGCACTGCAATATCTATATCAACTTTTTAAGTGGTTATCTGGTGAAAATAAGTTATCACCTATCCACTAAAAAGTGATAACTTAATGGATTGTGGAGGTCCGACTGCAGGGACCTGAATCGATTAGCAGAGTAGGGCACTTTATTCCCCTGTTAGAATGGAGCAGAAGTGGGGATATCTGACCGATGCGTCAATCATTCTCTATACGACTGCAAGAAAAACCAGAGCACAAACACTCTACAGTGAATGAATAGTGGCACTCTGCTGCTGCATTCCAAGGGTATGGACACCTGAAGTGTTTTTTTAGACAGACGAACCCGCTAAGTGTTTGAAAATGAAAAGTCTTCAGGATACACTGGTGTTATGATTTGATAGCTGAGGAGAGCAGGCAAAAAAGGCAATACACCAGAGAGATTGGAATCTATTGGATTGCAGTACCCTGACTAACCACCACAACTAAAGGCAGCCGTGGAGCGTACCTACGTTGGTCCTAGACGCCTCGTCACAGCCTGAGAAGCTAACTTCACCTAAAGATAGAAAGAGGAAAACTATCTGCCCCGGAGCAGATCCCCAAAGAACATAGGAAGCACCCAAAAATGTAATGGCGGTTAGACAAGAAATACAGACACAGACAGAAAATAGTATGAGCAAACGTTGGGGCCCAATCTTCCTAGACAGAAAAGGATAGGAAGGTCACTTACTGCAATCCAAAAAACCCTAAAAAAATACCAACAAACTAATTGCAAAAACACCTGAGATCACACAACCTCTACCACCTAAATTAGTTCTCTGGTGTAACAAAACTAAGCCGCAGCCACAGAAAAAACTGGAAAAGGCAAATGAACAAACAACTGGCTGAACTAAACTGAGAGGAGCACAAGCCCCCGGAGGGGACCTGGCAGACCCCCCACAGAAGTGCAGGACAAAATGCAAAAAGCAAGCACAAAAAAATAAAAGAAGAAAATGTCTTATCTGTTAGCAGAAGATGCAGGCACGAAACAGCAAGCTTCAAAGTGAACCAGGAACAAAAGTTGAGACCAGAACAATTGATCACCGGCAACTCTGATGGGAAGGAACCTCCCTTATATAAGACCAGACAGTAACACCTGATCGCCAATCTTCACAATCTTCATTGAATAGTTCAGTACTGTTTGTAACCACCAGAGGGAGCTTCTGCTCAGAATTCATTTCTAGCACATTCACAACAGTACCCCCCCTTGAGGAGGTGTCACCGAACCCTCATTTGGGCAACCAGGTCGGTCAGGATTAGCTCTGTGATACGCACTGATGAGTCTTCTAGCATGGATGTCCGAAGCAAACACCCAAGAATTGTCCTCCTGACCATAACCTCTCCACTTAACCAAATACTGGAGTTTCCGTCTAGAAAAACGAGAATCCAATATTTTCTCAACCACATACTCCAGATTGCCCTCAACCAAAACAGGGTCAGGAGGCACAGCCATAGGAACCACTGGCTCGACAAACCTCTTCAATAAGGACTTGTGGAACACGTTATGGATCTTAAATGTCCCTGGAAGTAAACAAAAGGAAACAGGATTAAGAATCTCCATGATCTTATAAGGTCCAATGAACCTAGGCTTAAACTTAGGAGATGCAACTCTCATAGGGATATTTCTTGAGGACATCCAGACCAAGTCCCCCACTTCAAACCGAGGACCATCAGTCCTATGCCGGTTTGCAAACCGCTGGGCCCTCTCCTGAGAGAGGGACAACCTCTCCACTACCTGGTCCCAAATCTGCTGCATACGCTCCACAACAGAGTCAACACCTGGACAGACAGAAGCCTCCATCTGTCCTGAAGAAAATCGAGGGTGAAACCCAAAATTGCAGAAAAATGGAGACATCAAGGTTGCAGAGCTAGCCATATTATTAAGGGCAAACTCAGTCAAAGGCAAAAAAGAGACCCAGTCATCCTGATCAGCAGACACAAAGCATCTCAGATAAGTCTCCAGTGTCTGGTTTGTTCTCTCAGTTTGTCCATTGGTCTGAGGATGAAAAGCTGAGGAGAAAGACAATTGAACACCAAGTTTAGAACAAAAAGTCCTCCAAAATCTGGAAACAAACTGGACTCCTCTGTCAGACACAATATTCTCAGGAATACCGTGTAACCGAACCACGTGCTGAAGGAACAAAGGCACCAATTCGGAGGAGGAAGGCAACTTAGGTAATGGCACAAGATGTATCATTTTGATAACGGTCATTCTCTGAGAAACAGGGAGGTCGGAAATGAAATCCATAGAGATATGGGTCCATGGTCTCTTGGGCACAGGCAATGGCATCAACAAACCACTAGGGCGAGAGCAAGGCTTGGAGCGAGAGCAAGTCCCGCAGGACTGCACAAAATCCCTGACGTCACGAGACAAAGTAGGCCACCAAAAGGACCGACTAACCAAGTCTCTGGTACCAAAAATTCCGGGATGACCGGCCAATGCGGAACAATGAATCTCAGACATCACACTCTTTTTCCACCGGTCTGGGACAAACAATTTCCCAAAAGGGCAGAGTTCGGGTTTATCCTCCTGACACCCTTCCAGAGCCAGCCTCAAATTGGGCGAGATGGCGGAAAGAACTACACCCTCTTTCAAAATAACAGTAGGATCAGATAACTCGGGAGAGTCAGCAAGGAAACTCCTCGAGAGGGCATCCGCTTTAACATTCTTAGTGCCAGGAAGAAAGGAAACCACAAAATTAAAACGTGTGAAAAACAAGGCCCACCTGGCCTGTCTAGGATTAAGTCGCTTGGCAGATTCCAGATAAACCAGATTCTTATGGTCCGTAAGGACCACCACCTGATGTTTGGCTCCCTCCAGCCAATGTCTCCACTCTTCAAAAGCCCACTTCATGGCCAATAACTCCCGATTACCCACGTCATAATTACGTTCAGTAGGAGAAAATTTTCGAGAGAAAAAGGCACAAGGGTTACTTTTAGAGGTCTCTGGATCTCTTTGGGACAAAACGGCACCTGCCCCAATTTCAGAGGCATCAACCTCCACCTGAAATGGCAGAGAAACATCAGGCTGCCGTAGAACAGGAGCAGAAGTGAATCTCTGCTTAAGTTCCTGAAACGCAGAAACTGCCTCAGGAGGCCAATTCACCACATCAGAACCCTTCTTGGTCAAATCAGTCAATGGTTTAACAACAACAGAGAAATTACCAATAAATTTACGATAAAAATTGGCAAAACCCAAGAATCTCTGAAGAGCCTTTAATGAAGTAGGTTGGACCCAATCACAGATGGCCTGAACCTTGACCGGGTCCATTTCAATAACAGATGGGGACAAAATGAATCCCAGAAATGAGATCCTCTGTACGCCAAAAAGACACTTTGATCCCTTCACATACAGAGCATTCTCTCTCAAAATCTGGAACACAGTCCGAACATGTTTCACATGAGAGTCCCAATCATTGGAAAAAATCAAGATATCATCCAAATAAACAATCAGAAATGTATCCACAAAATCCCTGAAAATGTCATTCATGAAGGACTGGAAGACGGAAGGAGCATTAGTGAGCCCAAAGGGCATCACTAGGTACTCAAAATGCCCCTCTGGGGTATTAAATGTCGTCTTCCATTCATCCCCGTGCTTAATGCGAATAAGGTTATATGCCCCCTGAGGTCAAGCTTGGTAAACCAAGTAGCACTTTTCACCCTGGAAAACAGGTCAGAAATCAAGGGTAACGGATATTGATATTTCACAGTGATATTGTTCAAGAGACGATAATCAATACACGGCCTTAATGAACCATCCTTTTTGGCCACAAAGAAAAAACCGGCACCCAAGGGTGAAGAGGATGGTCTAATATGACCCTTCTCCAATGACTCCTTGATATAAGACCGCATAGCGTCATGTTCAGGTACAGACAAGTTAAAAAGGCGACCTTTAGGGAATTTACTACCAGGCACTAATTCAATAGCGCAGTCATAGCTCCTATGGGGGGGCAAGGATGCAGATTTACTTTCGCTAAACACATCAGAAAAATCAGTCAAAAAGTCAGGAACATCCTGAGCCTGGGGGAGGCAGAAAAAACAGGAGTGTTGGCATTAACACATTGGCAGCCCCAACTGGTTAGACACAGATTTCCAATCCAAAACAGGATTATGAGACTGTAACCAAGGGAAACCCAGTACAATAATGTCATGCAGATTATAAAGCACCAAAAATTTGCAACTCTCCTGATGATCAGGTTCAACCCTCATTATCACCTGAGTAGAGAACTGGGGTTTATTCTCAGCTAAAGGGGTAGAATCGATCCCCAGTAGGGGAATAGACTTCCGTAGGGGTATCAAGGGAAACCCACAACGTTTAGCAAAATCAAAATCCATCAGGTTAATAGCTGCTCCCGAATCAACAAAAGCCTGAGCAGAAAATGTGGACAGGGAGCAAATCAGGGTAACAGTCAACAAAAATTTAGTCTGAACACTACTCAAGACAACTGATCGTGCAAAACGTCTTCCCCGCTTAGGGCAGACTGAAATAGCATGAGAGGCATCACCACAGTAGAAACATAACCCATTGCGTTTTCAAAACTCATGACGCTGTGCCCAGAAGCCACTCTATCACACTGCATGGGTTCAGAAGTTGGTTCACAAGGCAACACTATTCCACGCATACCTCTACGCTCACGCAAACGTCTGTCAATTTGAATCGCTAATGACATAGAATCACTGAGACCAGAGGGGACAGGGAATCCCACCATAACATCCTTTACATTCTCTGACAGACCCTTCCGAAAAAGGGCTGCCAAAGCATCGTCATTCCATTTGGTCAGGACTGCCCACCTTCGGAATCTCTGACAGTATAACTCAGCGTCCTCAAGCCCCTGATTTAATGCCAACAAGGCTTTTTCAGCTTGATCAGTGACATTAGGCTCATCGTACAATAACCCCAGAGCCTGAAAAATGCATCAACATTACTCAAAACAGGGTCCCCAGGTGTCAGGGAAAAAGCCCAATCCTGAGGATCGCCGCGCAGGAGAGAGATGACAATTTGAACCTGCTGTGCTGCGTTCCCTGAGGACTTAGATTTTAAGGCAAAAAACAACTTACAGTTATTTTTGAAATTCAGAAATTTAGCTCGATCCCCTAAAAACAAATCTGGCATGGGAATCCTAGGTTCCACAACAGGCAACCCTGCAAGATAGGTAGCAATACTCCGAACTTCAGTGGCAAGCTGATCCACACGGCCAGACAACTGTGCAAACTCCATTGAGAGAAAAAAAAAAATCCTCCTCAGCACCCAGAGATACAGAGGGTAAAAAAAAAAAAATCTCTGACAACTCTGACAATCTTCTTTCTTTCACACTATTTTTCCCTTCTGTGAGTACCATATAATTATCAGTTTTAGGCCAGTGATATTGTTATGATTTGATAGCTGAGGAGAGCAGGCAAAAAAGGCAATACACCAGAGAGGTTGGAATCTATTGGATTGCAGTACCCTGACTAACCACCACAACTAAAGGCAGCCGTGGAGCGTACCTACGTTGGTCCTAGACGCCTCGTCACAGCCTGAGAAGCTAACTTCACCTAAAGATAGAAAGAGGAAAACTATCTGCCCCGGAGCAGATCCCCAAAGAACATAGGAAGCCCCCAAACATGTAATGGCGGTTAGACAAGAAGAAATACAGACACAGACAGAAAATAGTATGAGCAAACGTTGGGGCCCAATCTTCCTAGACAGAAAAGGATAGGAAGGTCACTTACTGCAATCCAAAAAAACCCTAAAAAAATACCAACACACTAATTGCAAAAACACCTGAGATCACACGACCTCTACCACCTAAATTAGTTCTCTGGTGTAACAAAACTAAGCCGCAGCTACAGAAAAAACTGGAAAAGGCAAATGAACAAACAATTGGCTGAACTAAACTGAGAGGAGCACAAGCCCCCGGAGGGGACCTGGCAGACCCCCACAGAAGTGCAGGACAAAATGCAAAAAGCAAGCACAAAAAACTAAAAGAAGAAAATGTCTCATCTGTTAGCAGAAGATGCAGGCACGAAACAGCAAGCTTCAAAGTGAACCAGGAACAAAAGTTGAGACCAGAACAATTGATCACCGGCAACCCTGATGGGAGGGAACCTCCCTTATATAAGACCAGTCAGTAACACATGATCGCCAATCTTCACAATCTTCATTGAATAGTTCAGTACTGTTTGTAACCACCAGAGGGAGCTTCTGCTCAGAATTCATTTCTAGCACATTCACAACACACTGGATTCTTTTTATCTATAGCACTTATTAGCGGGTGGGTTTTTTGGGTCATTTTGAGGGTTTTTTTTTTTTCAAGCTTTTCTCTATTGTTTTTGGCCTTTTTTTTTCTAGCTTTTTTTTCCCCCAACTCCATTCAACAATGTAAAATCAACTTTGCTTCCCCCAAAACTCAAAACTGTGGTGATGGGTAAGCAATAGTGAACACTTTATATATGCTTTTTTATTTAAATATATCTCAAGTATCTGCCATCAAAGGGAAGTGGGTAATCAACTTTATCTATCCCATCTTATCCATATTGGGGTAGAAGTTATAGAAGGTGCAACTATATTGGAAATAAACTAAAATTCCTCTAATATCTGCCAGTGGCTAATACAATGTCAATGCATTTGGAGAAATAACATACTGAACAAGATATGGGTGAGAGCTTTTACCTGCGATATGAGCTAGTGCAGGGCAATGGCCAGGGTGGTCAGACGTCCCTCTACCCCAGGGTAGCGAACCTATGGCTCGGAAGTCAGATGTGGCTCTTTTGATGGCTGCATCTGGCTCTCAGACAAATCTTTAACAAAAAAAATAATGAAGGAAACTGCTGATTTCCAAAATGTGTAGGATAAGATTGGTCCTTTTGGTACCTCGTACCTGTGGCAGTCAAGTGGGCTACACTTGACCACCGACGTCACACAGATCCTGCAATTTTCAGTCACGATCCTACTTGACCGCAGCACTTGAACATCCACGCCTGCCCAGTAGAGCAGCACGGAGCGCTGGCCAGGACAGCTCAAAAGGGGAGTCAAGTCTTTCACTGAGCTCGCTAAAGAAAAAAAAGTCTACAGATGGATAACTTATTTCGGTGTATACTGATGGTGCTCCGTGCATGGTAGGGAAAAACCAAAGGATTCGTAGCGCTTCTTCGTGAAGATGAAAAAAGAGACCTATCTTAAGTTATCACTGCATCCTACATCAGGAGGCGCTTAGTGCTCACATTTGTTGCGAGGAGCTTGGTGAGGTGATGTCGCTGGTCATTCAGGTGGTCAACTTTATTGTAGCCCGAACGTTAAATGATCGCCAGTTTAGAACACTGCTGGATGAAGCTGTAAATAATTATCCTGGTCTGCTTGTGCACAGCAATGTGCGTTGGTTGTCAAGAGGGAAGGTGCTCAGCAGTTTCGCGGCTTGTCTGAGCAAAATCTGGACTTTTCTTGAAATGAAAAACGTTGAGCATCCTGAGTTAGCTAACACTGAGTGGCTCCTGAAGTTCTACCATCTTGTGGACATGACTGAACATCTGAGCCAGCTCAATGTGAAAACGCATGGCGTTGGAAATACAGTCTTATCCCTTCAACAAGCAGTGTTTGCATTTGAAAAAGAGCTAGAACTCTTCATCACCGACACTGAAACAAGTCGCTAACTACACTTTGAAAAATTGGGAGAGTTTAAAGATTCTTCCACAGCAAGTGACCCTGCTCAACGTCTTGATCTTCAGCAGCTAGCGGACTTCACATCTAATCTCCTGCAGTCATTCAAAGCACGCTTTGGAGAATTTCTTGAGCGCACTCATCTTTGTAAGTTCATCACCCATCCACACAAGTGTGCAGTGGACAGCGCCGACCTGAGTTACATCCCCGATGTTTCCGTCAGAGATTTTGAGCTACAAGCTGCTGACCTGAAGGCCTCAGACATGCGAGTGATAAAGTTAAAGTCACTGAATGAAGATTTAGAAAGACTTGCACGACAGCAAGCAGAGCTGGTGAGCAAACACGTGGGGAGAAACGAAAAAACTTCAACCCGCGGACCAGCTGATTGTCAAAACTTGGAACGCGCTTCCCGTCACATATCACACACTGCAGCGTGAGTACTGCTGTACTGACAATGTTTGGCTCTACGTATGCATGTGAGCAGTCTTTCACACATCTAAAGAATATTAAGACCAACCTACGATCACGTTTAACAGATGAAAGTCTCAACGCCTACATGAAGCTTAACCTCACCACGTATCAACCAGACTACAAAGCCATCAGCAAAACCATGCAGCACCAGAAGTCACATTAATGGTAAGTAATTTATTCATCATTGGTTAGCAACCGCATAACGACGTTATTAAAAAGAATTCAGAGACTTATTGTACTTTAAAAGTGTTGGTCTTACATAAAATGCACAGATTTACTTGTATTTAGTTTTAAACATATTGTATAGCTCTCACGGAATTACATTTTAAAATACGTGGCATTCATGGGTCTCAGCCAAAAAGATTCCCAACCCCTGTTCTACTCCAAGCGCGTTTTGAACACACTTCTTCAGGTAGGCCACCACCTGCCTGCGCTCACAGGTCTGACCTCTGGGTGAGATCTTCTGCTTCAGAGGTGTGAGGGCAGGAAGCAGATAGAGAAGCAGAATTGCTTCAGAGCTCCCCGTGCGCACTTCTCTGGGTGTGCGTGGAGAATCACGGACACGCTTCTGTGCTTTCAGGAATCTGCCCCGTGTGAGGGGAGCACAGGGAGAATATACCTTGTGCACCCTGGGGTTGGGGAGATGGGGGAACATCTTATAATGACAGGTACTGCGCAAACTCGGCCAGCTGATCGGCAACTCGGAGGATGGATAAAGCTTGCAGACTGAATAACGACAGGGAGCATACTTCAGAAGAGAAAAGCTTGTTATTTTTAAATGGAGAATAATTTTTTAACTGTAAATTATAAAACCATATATTTCCACCTTTTCTGCTTCGTTAAATGTATTCTTTATGGTGGCACAACCGCTTTATGGAGCCAGCAGTCAAAAAATTCTGCAGCATCACAGCTCTCCGCTTGCTCAGAAAAGCTCACCAATCTAATGAAAATAGACTGCGCAGGAACAAGACAGTCAGTTTAATTTGCTGGGAGACACTGATCACTTTTTGTTAAATCTCTTTACACGGAGTATCTGGTCTTCCACTACCTCTACCCACTCCTCCACTTCTGTATGATCTTTGAGGCCCCTTATAGGTGCAGTTACCTTCATTATAGTGGAGTAGCACTGTGTAATAACAGCTAAAACATATTTAAAATTGCTCCTCCACAATCTCCAGCTTCTGAGGCTGTTTTCCAGGTTCCCCAGAGTGCACAGTCATGTACAAACATATGAAGAATCAGTGCAGAGATCTTTCTAATGATCTTTGTATACCTAGCCTGCAACGTTGACAAGGACCATCCTCTAAAGGTACTGCCACACTTAGTGATCTCGTTAGCGATCTCAATAACGACGCAAGCTAATGAGATCGTTTGTGAGATCTCC
The DNA here is from genome assembly GCA_033576555.1 of Oophaga sylvatica. Taxonomy (NCBI): domain Eukaryota; kingdom Metazoa; phylum Chordata; class Amphibia; order Anura; family Dendrobatidae; genus Oophaga; species Oophaga sylvatica. The sequence goes on along the minus strand of JARQOD010000002.1, from coordinate 439,741,057 downwards.
TTTAGGTCGTTAGTAGCTGCCAAACAGGAGATCTCATAAACGACTCATCAGCGGTCAGCGATCTCTTTAACGACTTTGGCGGTCGTTAGGATGTCATTAGCATGTACTGAGCGCTTCTGATTCATAGGAATTTCCAGCATCGCTCCTGCTCTCTGCGTCCTGCTAGCCTGCTTTGCAACTGCTGCGATCCTCTCTGTGATGCAAAAGAGAACTTATAGATATTGCGATCCATTCCGTGACGCTAAACCCATATGTGTCACAAACGAGGTCGTTCGCAAAAGGTGCCTAACACAGCGATATAGGCTCACCAGCGGGACGCCAACGATCAAAAAACGGTCCAGAACTCTAGTGAACGATCAACGAGATCACAGCAGGGGCCACATAGTTGCTACATGCCACACACAGCTAAGTCGCTAACGAGATCGCAAAATAGTGACGTTTTAGTGATCTCGTTTGCGATCTCGTTTAGTGTGGCATACCCTTGTCTAGAGAGGAAGGAAGGCTTAAATCTATTACAGACGCAGAGAGCAGTGAGACAGACTATGGAACACTCTGCCACATGATGTTGTAATGGTTGATTCACTACAAAATTACAAGGAAGGCCTGGATGTCTTCCTTGAAATATATAATATTACAGGTTATGAGTACTAGATTCTGCTTAGGGACATTGATCCAGGGAACTGGTCTGATTGCTGTAAGTGGAGTTAGGAAGGATTTTTTTTCCCTAATATGGGGCAATTTGCATCTGTATGAGGTTTTTGTCCTCCTCTGGACCAATAGGTTAGGCTATAGGTTGAACTTGATAGACTTTGATACTTTTTAAAGTTGACAGTAGATCTAACTATGATCCATTACAGAATGCAACCAGAGGCAGCTGCTGGAGAGTCTTCAGTTTGTCTTTGCTGCACTTCTTCCAGCTCCACCAATACACCTTCAGTGGGCAAGTCAGTCACCGATGTCCGAGATGTAGTGCAGGTAAATCACTACAGATGGATCGCTGCCACGCTGAGTTTAGGTGGGATGCCAATTTATTTCATTGGTGTCACAGCAGCATCGTCCTCTTCCCTAAATGTGTCATGTCTAGTCTGGATCACACGCAGAAGCACAGAAATTATTGTATAAAGGCAGCTCGGGAAATAATCATCAGAATACAGGACTTGTATCGGACCAAGGATCTTCTCACAACTTCAGTCAGGTCACATTTAACCACTGCCAAGTTTAAAATACATCTATAAACTATATTTAGGATACATGCAAGCAAAATATTTTCACTACAAACTTCCTGTCATGGAAATTGGGTTGTTCCGTAAAATCTGAAACAACTGCAGATTAAAATCTGCACAGCCCTCAATTTACATGCAGATATTCTCCATAAAGTGTGCATGAGCATTATAAAATCTCCAACCGTGCGGCTACTCTAGGACGCATGGTGGCTGCCTTGGTGTGGGCTTTTGAGGTCAGTGAGCTGACCTAGCCGGACTCTAGGGATCAGTTTTGGTGTTCGGTGAAGTTTGTGCCACGGGATCTTGTGGGGGATATGTAATATGAATATTTTTTAGACCCTATGTCGTGTTCTGATTATTTTCATGATTCTCTGCTGTTGGCATTTGCCTGAAATACTGTTTCTACAGAGGACATTCCTGGCTATATTTTGACATGATTTATGAAAAAAAAACTTTGAATCTAAAAATTCACAAAGTTTGTACTTACAGCTATGGTTGATCCATTTTTTCCTACTCCACCTGTGAAGATAACTCGAAAGTAATTGATTGAGGAAAATATGGTGCCAGCAACAGTGCAGAACGCAGGAACAAGTTTTGTTTGTACATTCAGAACAGGGATCTTTGAGACAAAAAAAAAAAAAAAAAGTAGAATAATCAACACGGGTCTTAGTATGACTTTCAAGCCTTATAGCGATCTGGCTCCATATGAAGTACCCACCCTACGACATGGCATAAAGATTCCCTATTTAGTGTTATTGCAGAAGCTTTTTTTTTCCCTTGGAGCTCATGCGCAGAATTCAGGCTGTTGCATAGTGCACCATTAATTTATAAATGCAGGGTGCAAAGTAATAGAGATGCAAGTGCTGAAATTGGACACTCAAAAGACCATCCACACAATGTACTAGCAAATTTCAGTTTATGCAATTCCTTAAAGAGGTTAAGTCATCATTTTAAAAAATGTGTTGGGTCCATCACACAATCATTTTATTTCTCTGTAAAAACCTTGTAAAACAGAGCAAATACTCGTTTGCAATAATTTAAAAAAATTGCTCCAATGTCCAGATCTATGGCTGTTACTTAGCAGTTATGGCAGCCCTGCTGCTCTCCAATTGTCAGAAGGTCCTCCTCCAGTGCTGGAGGTCACACATGCTCAGTAGCTCTGTCACACAGCCTAGATTCTTTTGTACATGGAGGAGTGAAGTCTGCAGATGTACTATATACAAAAAGGTAAGAACTAGCTTCTTCTCGCCCAATAATGGACACATTACTTAGCCATTCTGAAAGGGAGTGAAAAAACAAACTTTGGGGATGCCATAATAAGCATGTAACAGCAATAGCTGGCAAGCAGAGCTTCTACATGAAAACTTCTAACAGATATTTAATTTCAGTGCATTGTTTCTATGGAAAACAAGGACAAGTATTCTATGTTGCAATTTTGAATTATAAGGCCCATAAGGTAAATATTTAAAGAGAATTACTTTACTACAATAAATAAAGAACATCTTAAAGGGGCTCTCAACATCATCCTGTTTGAGTAAGTTTGGACCAGCGGCGTCACTGACCGCTAACCCAAACTATGCACTCCTCCAATGACGCAAGCAGAGGCAGCGACACTTCTGCATTGGAGCAGCGCAGTGGCAATAATGCTGGCCAGATCATGAGCTAACAGTGTGCTCCAGCCAGCTCCTGAGCAGCACTTACAAGCGCTATGGAAAGAGATTGTAAGAGCAACGCATATTCAGCCACTGCTCTTCAGAACAGATACCATTTTGAACAAGAGATTTGCAAAGTTAATTGTTTTTAGAAGCATTTTGCAATTCTATCCATTCAAATTGGGGAGAATGACCCTTTAAAATTTTACAGGCACAATACTAACAATAGTAATTAAAATAAACATTCCATGCAGCAACACAACTCAATAAATGGATTTAAAATGGTTTGTTAAAAGGATACATGTCACTACTAGCCAAACATACTTGTACACTTTTTTTTTTGTAATACCATTATTTCGATCAGTTAAAATGACGGATTTAATCAGTCTTTTGTAAATATTTTTTTTTTCCTCTAATTAGGGATGGTTCTCTTAAATCTACCTGGAATGTGAATACGTCCTGTCAACTTGACCTGTTAAACTGACTTTTTTTTTTTTAAAGTTGCCTGTTTGAAGGATCAAAGTTTTTCCAAAATAAACCCTTTAAGATTTTTGTAATTTTTTACTTAGGCTGGAGTCAACAGCCGTATAACTCATGCGAGAATCGGCATTTGGGACTGCACGGACTGGCCAGCACCTCTCCTGTCCTGAGCATGACAGCATGATGGATTACTATGCAGCTGCCAAGCTCAGGTCAGGGGAGAATAGCATGGACGCACGCTGGCCAGCACCTCTCCTGATCCCGAGCATGACAGCATGATGGATTACTATGCAGCTGCCAAGCTCAGGTCAGGGGAGAATCGTATGGCACTGCACGGACTGGCCACACCTCTCCTGCCTGAGCATGACAGCATGATGGATTACTATGCAGCTGCCAAGCTCAGGTCAGGGGAGAATCGCATGGCACTGCACGGACTGGCCAGCACCTCTCCTGTCCCGAGCATGACAGCATGATGGATTACTATGCAGCTGCCAAGCTCAGGTCAGGGGAGAATCGTATGGCACTGCACGGACTGGCCACACCTCTCCTGTCCGAGCATGACAGCATGATGGATTACTATGCAGCTGCCAAGCTCAGGTCAGGGAGAATCGCATGGCACTGCACGGACTGGCCAGCACCTCTCCTGTCCTGAGCATGACAGCATGATGGATTACTATGCAGCTGCCAAGCTCAGGTCAGGGGAGAATAGCATGGACTGGCCAGCACCTCTCCTGACCCGAGCATGACAGCGTGATGGATTACTATGCAGCTGCCAAGCTCAGGTCAGGGGAGAATCGTATGGCACTGCACGGACTGGCCACCACCTCTCCTGACCCGAGCATGACAGCATGATGGATTACTATGCAGCTACCAAGCTCAGGTCAGGGAGAATCGCATGGCACTGCACGGCTGGCCAGCACCTCTCCTGTCCTGAGCATGACAGCGTGATGGATTACTATGCAGCTGCCAAGCTCAGGTCAGGGGAGAATAGCATGGACTGGCTGCACACCTCTCCTGCCCTGAGCATGACAGCGTGATGGATTACTATGCAGCTGCCAAGCTCAGGTCAGGGGAGAATCGCATGGCACTGCACGGACTGGCCACTACCTCTCCTGTCCGAGCATGACAGCATGATGGATTACTATGCAGCTGCCAAGCTCAGGTCAGGGGAGAATCGCATGGCACTGCACGGACTGGCCAGCACCTCTCCTGTCCTGAGCATGACAGCATGATGGATTACTATGCAGCTGCCAAGCTCAGGTCAGGGAGAATAGCATGGACTGGCCAGCACCTCTCCTGACCCGAGCATGACAGCGTGATGGATTACTATGCAGCTGCCAAGCTCAGGTCAGGGGAGAATCGTATGGCACTGCACGGACTGGCCACCACCTCTCCTGACCCGAGCATGACAGCGTGATGGATTACTATGCAGCTACCAAGCTCAGGTCAGGAGAGAATCGCATGGCACTGCATGGACTGGCCACCACCTCTCCTGTCCTGAGCATGACAGCGTGATGGATTACTATGCAGCTGCCAAGCTCAGGTCAGGGGAGAATCGCATGGCACTGCACGGACTGGCCAGCACCTCTCCTGTCCTGAGCATGACAGCGTGATGGATTACTATGCAGCTGCCAAGCTCAGGTCAGGGGAGAATCGCATGGCACTGCACGGGCTGGCCAGCACCTCTCCTGTCCTGAGCATGACAGCGTGATGGATTACTATGCAGCTGCCAAGCTCAGGTCAGGAGAGACGACAGCCAGTATGATTTTTACCATGGGATTCTCGCACAAGATATATGGCAGTCTGTCTCCGCCCTTACAATGAAGGGGAAATCGATGACATGCCATTTCAGG
>JARQOD010000002.1:439694953-439735749 GCA_033576555.1 Oophaga sylvatica | reverse complement strand
CCTAACTCCAACCTAACTCAAATTCCAACCCTAACCGTAATTCTAACCTTAACCCTAATGCTAACCCTAACGCAACACGTAGCGTTGACCGGCTGGTAACGGTATAGCATAACGCGATCGCGTTATGCTATACCCGCTAGCGCAGATGAATCAGCAGATAATCAGCCGCGGATCCGCAGCAAAATCAGCCATCAATCAAAACCGTATCACACAAAATCGCCTCGGAAGCAGCAAATCCGCTACGCGGTACAGGAAATCAGACGCGATCAGCTAGCAAATCACCGCGGCGATTCAGCAGGAAATCAGCCGCGGATCCGCAGCGAAATCAGCGCGGATCGCAGCGAAATCAGCCCGATCGCAGCGAAATCAGCGCGGATCGCAGCAAATCAGCCGCGGATCGCAGCGAAAATCAGCCGCGGATCCGCAGCGAAATCCGCCGCGGATCAGCAGCGAAATCGCCGCGGATCAGCAGCGAAATCCCGCGGATCAGCAGCGAAATCCCGCGATCAGCAGCGAAATCGCCCGGGACGCGCGAATCACGCACGCAGCAAATCCGCCGCGGATCGCACGAATCCGCCGCGGATCCGCAGCGGATCCAGCGAAATCCGCCGCGGATCAGCAGCGAAATCCGCCGCGGATCAGCAGCGAAATCCGCCGCGGATCAGCGCGAATCCGCCGCGGATCAGCAGCAAAATCAGCTGCGGATCAGCAGCAAAATCCGCTAGGAAAAAAAAAAAAATTCTTTTTTTATTATTTGTCCCTACCTATGACGGGGGGGGGTTCATTTACTTTTTTTTTATTTTGATCACTGTGACAGTTTATCACAGTGATCAAAATAAATTTTTTTACAATGGAGGGCGCACTGCGCATGCGCCGGCCGGCGGGCGCACTGCGCATGCGCCCGCCATTTTCCAAGATGGCGGCGCCCATGAAGAATCCCGGGCAGCCGCCGGGACCGATCCAGGGACATCGGTGGACCGGGAGAGGTGAGTAGGGGACGTCGGAAGGTGAGGGGGGGGATCGGAAGGTGAGGGGTGGTGATCGCAGGAGCAGGGGAGCAGACAGCGACGGCAGTGACCGATCGCTGCCATCTTTCGATGGCGGCGGCCGATCACCGCCGTGACATGGTGTGGGGGGGGTCTGATCGCGGTCTCCAGCCATGGCAGATGCTATTGCAGCATCGGCCATGGCTGGATTGTAATATTTCACCAGTTTCATTGGTGAAATATTACAAATCGCTCTGATTGGCAGTTTCACTTTTAACAGCCAATCAGAGCGATCGTGGCCACGTGGGGGTTAAGCCAACCCCCTGTGGTGATGCAGTAAAGGTCCTGTTACTGCGGGTCGGGTGACCTTTCAGTGACCCCGGACCCCCGACCCGCAGTAACATGATTTATAGCATGACGCCGACGGTGGCGTCATGGGTCGGGATGGCACAGGTTTTCATGACGCCAACGTCGGCGTCATGGGTCGGGAAGGGGTTAATGCTAAATTTGTTGATTGAAAATTGCTATTTTTTTTAGAATTTGTCAAATTTCTAACTTTGATTATCCCTTTAATCCAGATAGTCATACCAGATTGAATACCAGACTATAGGACAAACCCCCAAATTTGGGAGGGTCTTATAGTCCGAATGTAGCTTACTGGGGAGCGGCGGCAGTGGAGTGGGCTCACAGGAGGCAGCGTCGCTGCTGCAGTAAGGCAGTGGCAGGAGGAGTGGGGTGAGCTGCCCAGCCTTGGGTTGGGAGGAGGGATCGGCGCAAGGATGCGGGCCTTGGGTTTCAAGAAAATGTCGGCGATGAGGCATGAGTCCCCACTCTGTACGTGGAATTCCTTGCGATGTGCTTAAGGAAAATGGCTGCTGGAGGCGACGTATGCACAGATTTAGATCTTGGCTCGTCATTTTACAGCAGCATTTAATTTAACAGCGGCGGCTGTTAGATGCTCATGATAGCTGATCAGATGAGCTGTCACATGCAGAGAAAGATGTGGGCTCGGCGCCGGAGCCCGCATCAAAGGCTGGTACACGACCAATGGCATATCTGTCATTGGTCATGAAAGGGTTAAGTTAAAAAAAAAAAAATCCTCCCCCGAAAGTTGGGGTGCATCTTGTGGTCCGAAAAATACGGTAATTTGATTTACGTCCTCACCATTTATAAAATGTCATTTTATTTTGTTATTATGTTAGGAGGTTTAAAATTGTAGCAGCTGATCGGTGGGAGTGCTGGGTGTCTGACCCGGGCCGGGACGATCAGACATTGGTCATCAATGTAAAAGTAGTGGACAGCCTCTTTTAATGGATGTATCGGCTAGATTGCCTGCCCCCGTATTGCCGCATAATGAATTCGGCTACATTTCTTTTATGTTTAATACAAATTTATGAATTTGATGACACACTTTTTTTTTTTTTTTTTCACTCCAGATTTCTTTGGATTTTGGTTTGAAGTGTGAACTCCATGAGTGGGCAAAGATCATCAAGAAAAAATGTGGAGAAATCCACTCAGAACTTCCTTCACACTGTGAGCAGGTCTCCCGAACAGCATGTGTCTTAAGTAAGCTAGTGGAATTGCCAACACCACCTCTGTCCCGACACCAGTTAAAGAGGTTGGAAGAACATCGGTATAAGAGCTGCGGGAAGTCACTTTTGGAGCCGTTAATGCAAGGATTTTGGGAATGGTTGGTCGGTCAGGTCCCTTCATGGATTGCACCAAATCTTATCACCATAATAGGACTTTTCATCAATATATTGACAACAGTAGTGTTAGTATGTTACTGTCCAACAGCAACAGAGCAGGTAAAATCTAACAAAATGCTTGTTTTCATCCCCCAAATGCACCATCTGCAGATATATTATTGAAAATGCTTCTAGAATTTAAATATATTGAAGGGGTATTACCATCTCAGACATGGGATACTGGATATGGCATAAATGTGTGATAAGTACCGAGGACTCCTATTTTGGATAAATGGAGATCCTGTGAACCCTGATGCTGTGCAGCTGCTTTCACCATTGAATTCAATAAAGATGTGACCCTCTGCAGAAGTGTGCGAGACTAATGGAATGGACTGACTGAACAAGTCGCACTAGGATTTCTGTATGATTTTTATGTATATATTGGTGGGATGAGAAGGAAGTTTTTTTTCTTGAATATATATATATACAGTATATATAGTACAGATCAAAAGTTTGGACACCTTCTCATTCAAAGATTTTTCTGTATTTTCATGACTATGAAACTCGTACATTCACACTGAAGGCATCAAAACTATGAATTAACATGTGGAATTATATACTTAACAAAAAAGTGTGTAACAACTGAAATTATGTCTTATATTCTAATACAGGAAAGATGTATAATCTTTGTACCGTGTTAGCCAGTAGATAGAAAAATATTTAGAATTGAGAGTCCTCAGTGGTTGATACCTTTTAATGGCTAACTGAAAAGATAACAAATTGCAAGCTTTCGAGACTACTCAGGTCTCTTCATCAGGCAAAGACTAATACAACATCTGAAGAATCACATATTTATACACAACAGGACACAGGAATAGTGCAGTGGATAAGACAAGTGACGTAAAGCAGAACTATCTATATGGGAGAGGGATGAACAGTTGTGGCAATAAATATTGGACCAGTTCATAGATAAGGAGTGTGAAAGTTTTATTGCCCTCTGATTGGGGTCTGGTAATGTTTTGTGATGCTCCTACAGGGTCTTAGGAGCAAATTCCTTAATTGATGTAAAAAGCCATAAATCCATGCGATATGTTCATTCCAGCATTGAGAGTGTCAAATGTTGTCATCAGTTTGTATTCACAAACTCTCCTGTGTCTCTGAGATGTGAAATTACCTTTCAATACAATGCTCCTAAGACCCTATGGGAGCATCACAAAACAGTACCAGACCCCATTATGAACTGGTCCAATATTTATTGCCACAACTGTTCATCCCTCTCCCATATTGATAGTTCTGCTTTACGTCACTTGTCTTATCCACTGCACTATTCCTGTGTCCTGTTGTGTATAAATATGTGATTCTTCAGATGTTGTATTAGTCTTTACCTGATGAAGAGACCTGAGTAGTCTTGAAAGCTTGCAATTTTACCATCTTTTCAGTTAGCCATTAAAAGGTATCAACCACTGAGGACTCTCAATTCTAAATATTTTTCTGTCTTATATTCTAGGTTCTTCAAAGTAGCCACCTTTTGCTTTGATTACTGCTTTGCACACTCTTAGCATTCTCTTGATGAGCTTCAAGAGGTAGTCACCAGAAATAGTTTTCACTTCACAGGTGTGCCCTGTCAGTTTTAATAAGTGGGATTTCTTGCCTTATAAATGGGGTTGGGACCATCAGTTGTGTTGTGCAGAAGTCTGGTGGATACACAGCTGATAGTCCTACTGAATAGACTGTTAGAATTTGTATTATGGCAAGAAAAAAGCAGCTAAGTAAAGAAAACAAGTGGCCATCATTACTTTCAGAAATGAAGGTCAGTCAGTCCGAAAAATTGGGAAAACTTTGAAAGTGTCCCCAAGTGCAGTTGCAAAAAAACCCCATCAAGCTCTACAAAGAAACTGGCTCACATGAAGACCGACCCAGGAAAGGAAGACCAAGAGTCACCTCTGCTTCTGAGGATAAGTTTATCCGAGTCACCAGCCTCAGAAATCGCAGGTTTACAGCAGCTCAGATTAGAGACCAGGTCAATGCCACACAGAGTTCTAGCAGCAGACACATCTCTACAACAACTGTTAAGAGGAGACTTTGTGCAGCAGGCCTTCATGGTAAAATAGCTGCTAGGAAACCACTGCTAAGGACAGGCAACAAGCAGAAGAGACTTGTTTGGGCTAAAGAACACAAGGAATGGACATTAGTCCAGTGAAAATCTGTGCTTTGGTCTGATGAGTCCAAATTTGAGATCTTTGGTTCCAACCACCGTGTCTTTGTGCGACGCAGAAAAGGTGAACGGATGGACTCTACATGCCTGGTTCCCACCGTGAAGCATGGAGGAGGAGGTGTGATGGTGTGGGGGTGCTTTGCTGGTGACACTGTTGGGGATTTATTCAAAATTGAAGGCATACTGAACCAGCATGGCTACCACAGCATCTTGCAGCGGCATGCTATTCCATCTGGTTTGCGTTTAGTTGGAACATCATTTATTTTTCAACAGGACAATGACCCAAAACACACCTCCAGGCTGTGTAAGGGCTATTTGACCAAGCAGGAGAGTGATGGGGTGCTGCACCAGATGACCTGGCCTCCACAGTCACTAGACCTGAACCCAATCGAGATAGTTTGGGGTGAGCTGGACTGCAGAGTGAAGGCAAAAGGACCAACAAGTGCTAAGCATCTCTGGGAACGCCTTCAAGATTGTTGGAAGAACCATTTTTCCCTTCCCCATGACAGCACCGACGTGAGAGTATGGTATCCGCCCCCAGGAACAGGAAACCTGTAGCAGAGATAAAAGAAGGGGGGCGGTACCTCTCCCTCAGTTTTGGTTTCCTGTTCCTGCAGGTGGATGCCTGTGGGGCAGAGTACCTGTAGGGGAATCGTCCCCTGGATGGCCGGTCTGGAGACCGAAGTCCGAAGGGGAGGCATCGCAGCTGAGCGCGGCGGCGCGCGCTCTCCTCCCGGCTTCTTGGGGGCTGCCTGGCCGCGTCTCGCCCCCCGTGGACTCCCAGCGGCCGCTCCGAGCAGGAGGCAGAGCCGGGGTAGGCGTGTCCACCACGACGCTGGCGCCGACTGAGTGGGGCGGCTTCCGGTCGCACCGGAAGTGACGACACACGCGGGAGAAGCACACCACTCTCCCCCTGAACCCCCCCCTCGCATACATAGCCTGCCTGAGGGTAGGAGATCGTGCCGAAGAGTCCACTGCAGAAGCGCTTCACAGCACCTGGAGAATGGAAGGAGCAGAGGAGCGCGTGCCAGAGGAGGGAGGCCAGCAGACCGCTGTGGTACCAGGGGGTCGGTGGGTGAGTGCCTTTGTAAGGCGAAGAAACATATATTGATGGCCTTTACCCTGTTCCCCTCTCCCTAGGGCAGGAAAGCTACGGCCAAACAAAAAAACAAAGCATGTGCTTTGTGTAAAAAAAACGCTTCCCAGAGATTACAATAAAGGGTTGTGCCGCTCATGTGTGCAGAAGACTGTAGCGGAGGAATCGCCGTCCTTGTTAGAGGAGATTAGAGCCGTTATTCGTCAAGAAGTGAAAACAACGGTTAAAGAGGAGTTAAAACAGCACACGCCAGTCAGTTCAGGCCATTCCCCCCCCCCCTCCTACGGAACAAAGTGACGTAGAATCGGATGGCAAACCGACGGAGTTAAAAATCTCGGAAAGCTCAGACCGAGATTCCTCGGACGAGGAATATGGTTGCCCTTATGTTTTGTCTGAAGACATTGGGAAATTGTTAAAATTGATTAGATCTACCATGGGGGTTGAGACACCAAAAGAGCATCTTTCGGTACATGACTCTATGTTCAGCAATCTAGAGGGGAAAAAACGTAAAGTTTTTCCCTTCCATGGAAATCTATTAAAACTGATTGAAAAAGAGTGGAAGAAACCCAACAAGAAAATGTCTGTGCCACAAGCATTAAAACAGAAATATCCGTTTGATGAGGAAATATGTGGGGAATGGGAAAAAGCCCCTAAGCTAGATGCCGCCATTGCTAGTACATCTAAAGGAATAGCGTTACCATTCGAGGACATGGGGGGCCTTGAGAGACCCCCTCGATAAAAAAGCGGATGCTTTTTTAAAATCTGCCTGGGAAGCATCGGCCTGGTCAATTAAACCAGGGGTAGCCGCCACGTGCACCGCTAGGGCCATGGTCAAATGGTTAGAAGAACTCAGTGAACAGATAAAAAATAAATGCCCAAGAGAGGAATTATTGGACGTAATACCGTCACTACAAAAAGCGGCAGGGTTCCTAGCGGATGCAGCGGTGGATTCTGTGCGAGGTGCCGCTCTTTCTAACTCAGGTCGCAGGGCATTATGGCTTAAAAATTGGGCGGCAGACTTCCAGTCAAAGGTAAAACTCTGCGCAATCCCCTGTGAGGGACAATATTTGTTCGGAAAGGCATTGGATGAAATATTGGAGAACAACCCGAGAACCTCAAAAGAGCCGTGCCCTGGTCAATTCACAATCAGGTAATACTGACTACAGATGCAAGTCCCTCGGGATGGGGAGCACATCTAATAGGATGGCTTGTACAAGGCCTATGGGAACCCTCAATGAGGGAAACATCCTCCAATTTGAAAGAACTAACAGCAGTGAGGCTAGCGCTGTATCAATTAAGAGAGGAGGTACAAGGAAGACACGTCACAATACTATCCGACAACAACACGGCAGTAGCCTACATAAATCGACAAGGAGGTACAAGATCACCATCCTTGATGGCGGAGGCAAGAGAGCTATTCGCATGGGCAGAAAACAACCTGTTATCCCTGTCGAGCACACACTTGAAAGGGACAGAAAATACAGTGGCAGATTTCCTGAGTCGGCATGTACTGCACCAAGGAGAATGGTCCCTAAATCAGGACATATTTGGGAAAATTTGTGCCAGCTGGGGCAGACCAGAAGTAGACCTGTTCGCTACAAAAGAAAATCGGAAAGTAAACAGATTTTACTCCCTGAACCCGAGAGAACAACCAGAAGGAGTAGATGCACTACTACACCGCTGGAAATTCAAACTGGCATATGCTTTTCCACCATTTCCTCTAATACCAATAGTCCTGAGAAAAATACGAGAAGACAAGAGCCGTGTGATCCTTATAGCGCCCTTCTGGCCAAAGAGCGTGGTTCACATGGCTCACACGCATGTCTGCCTCGGACCCATGGATCTTACCCAATGTTCCCAATCTACTACACCAGGGACCAGTGGAACATCCTCAGGTGCACAATCTACACCTCACTGCCTGGAACCTGAGAGGGGACTCCTATTAGCAAAAGGGTTCTCAGGACCCTTGGTGACTACCTTGCTCACTAGTAGGAAAAAGGTCACCTCGGCCAAGTATTATAAAATCTGGCAAAAATTCTAGACTTCTCGGATCGACGGTTTTCGGGGACAGTCCAAATGGTCCCGATGACGGAGATCCTAGAGTTTCTACAAAAAGGCCTGGAAAAAGGATTGTCCACAAGCACTCTAAAGGTGCAAGTCTCAGCACTAGGTGCGCTGTTTGACAAAAAACTGGCTGACCACCCATGGATCTATAGATTCATTCGGGCCTCCTTTTCAGCCAGACCCTCAAAAATTGTGCCTAAGGTAGCTCCCTGGGATCTAAATTTAGTGTTAAATGCGTTAACTACAAACCCGTTTGAGCCTATCTCATCTATTTCATCTCATCCGGCGTCACACACAACGACAAAAAATCGGTCCGTTTTAGACGGTCGATTGTCGGATAAAAATGCAAACATCACACATCCTTCTGGCATCCGATTTTCCTTCAAAGATGCGATTTAGTCGCATGTGTGTGTACCTTGTAACATCCGATTTTCATCCGACTTGCGAGAATTTCTCGCAGGCTTGCAAAACTGACATATAATGGATCCAAAAGAATAGTATTTCAATCACAAAAAAAAGAATAGATATATACACATAGAACACATATATATATATATATACATGTCATTGTGACATGTATATATACATATATTTATAGTTCCTAACTTCTACATACTGTTATAGCCGCTAATTCAATTGCCGCTTTGTGAAATCCAGAAGCCGACATGAAATGATACATGTTTCCACACAGTTAACCATGTCATTTCCAGTATTTGATATTTGTTTAGAACTTACAATTACATGAGTGTATTTGTGCAAAATTTCAGACATGTAGGGGTTAATTAAAGGTGTAAATTTGTTGAAAAAAAATGCGTGGCTCCCGCTGTATTTTCTCCACCAGACAGACAAAGCAAGCGAGTGGGGGCAGATAATAATAGCCTAGGGAGGGTACATTTTTTTGGTGCCCCCCCTGGCTACTAACATCTGCCCCAGACACCCCAGAAAGGGCAAATCTATAATTAGATTCGCCCTTTCTGGCACTTTGCCCGTCTATTCCCATTGCCCTGTAGCGGTGGCGAATGGGTTAATAATCTTACCTTAATGTCACCTTAGTATTGAAAGGTGACCTTAAGGCAGGTTAATAATTGAGAGCTGTCAATTAGACAACTATCAATTATTAATCCTATTGTATGAAAGAAAAATCAAACACACACAGTTTAATAAAAAAATTTTAATGAAATAATCACACAGTTTTTGACTATTTTATTTTCCTGCTAAAACCATTTCCTGTAATAAAAATAAAATAAAAAAGCAAAATCATACTTACCAATCCGATGTACAGTCAGGTCCCACGCTGTAATCCATCAGAAAGGGTTAACAGGTTACAGTTAGCAGAGAGATAATTCTGTCTCCTAGCTGTAACCCCCTGAATGAATAAGTTCCTCTACCACAGAAAGTAGAGGAAGTGATTCATGAATGGAGCTTAATTGATTTATTGGCAATTTAACTTTAGTGACCTGACCTAAAGGGAAAGTGGACACAATCAATTAAGCTTCATTCATTAAACACATCCTCTCCTGTCGCCAGGAGAGGAACTTATTCATTCAGGAGCTTTGAGCTGAGCATGCAGGATTACTTGCACTGCTTGGCTCAAAGCTAGTTAACCCTTTGTGAAGGATTACAGCGTGGGACGTGACAGATCGGCGGAATAGGTAAGAATAATGTTGTTTTATTTTTTTTTCTTTATTTTAGGAGATCAATGGCTTCGCACGGATTAAGTGTAAAATAAAAGATGGTCAAAAAAATGTGTTTTTATTTCATTAAAATTAATTTTTATTAATGTGTCTGTGTTTTTTTAATTTACTTCAATAGGATTAATAATTGATAGTTGTCTAATTGACAGCTCTCAATTATTAACCTGCCTTAAGGTCACCTTTCAATACTAAGGTGACATTAAGGTAAGATTATTAACCCATTCGCCACTTCTACAGGGCAATGGGAATAGACGGGCAAAGTGCCAGAAAGGACGAATCTAATTATAGATTTGCCCTTTCTGGGGTGTCTGGGGGCAGATGTTAGTAGCCAGGGGGCACAAAAAAAAAGTACCCTCCCTAGACTATTATTATCTGCCCCCACTCGCTTGCTTTGTCTGTCTGGTGGAGAAAATACAGCGGGAGCCCACGCATTTTTTTTGTCAACAAATTTACACCTTTAATTAACCCGTACATGTCTGAAATTTAGCACAAATACACTCATGTAATTGTAAGTTCTAAACAAATATCAAAATACAGGAAATGACATGGTTAACTGTGTGGAAACAATGTATCATTTCATGTCGGCTTCTGTGATTTCACAGAAGCCAGCAATTGAATTTGCGGCTATTACAGTATGTAGAAGTCTAGGGAATATAAATATATATATATATACATGTCACAATTACATATATATATATATATATATATATATATATATATATATATATATATATATATGTATTCTATGTGTGTATATCTATTCTTTCTAGTCTTTATTAAAGCTGTCAGTGTGATTTTACAGTATAGCCGGGGATGAATTGCCGGCTTTTCTAAAGGACACCGATGCGATTTCATCGCAAGTCACACATGCAGTCCGTTTGTAATCCGATTTTTCATCGCTCCCATAGACTTGCATTGGCGATTGTCGACCCACAATCGGTGACAATCGCAGCATGCTGCGATTGCTCACGGACGTTTAAAACGGACTACAAAATAACGGATACTGGGAGCTGCTCCATAGATTAACATAGGGCAGACTGCAATACGATTTTTCATCGCATTGCAGTCGTCCGATTCTGTCGCCAGTGTGACGCCGGCCTAACACTAAAAACAGTGCTCTTGGTTGCCCTGACATCAGCTCGGCGAGTCAGTGAGCTACAAGCTATTTCTGTAAATCCCCCATATACTACCTTTATGGATGATAGAGTGGTCATAAGAACTGACCCAGCCTTCCTTCCGAAGGTTAATACAAAATTTCACAGGGACCAAGAGATAATTTTGCCCTCGTTTTGTGCCAACCCAAAATCCCAGGGAGAGCAAACCTTTTATTGTTTGGATGTAAGACGTTGCCTACTTCAATATATAGAAGTTTCAAAATCTTGGCGACAGTCGTCGGCCCTTTTTGTCTCCTTCCAGGGGATAAACAGGGGTAAAAAAGCTACAATTGCACGGTGGCTACGCATGGCTATCTCACTTTCTTATTCTACATCAGGTCAGACTCCCCCACTGGGTGTAACGGCTCACTCCACAAGGGCTGTTGCGACATCTTGGGCCGAACGGGCAAATGCGTCAATAGAGCAGATTTGCAGGGCAGCGGTATGGTCATCACCATCCACCTTTTTTCGCCATTATAGGCTAGATTTAGGTTTCTCGAATTTAGCCTTTGGTAGAAAGGTGTTATCTGCTGTTGTCTAGGAGGCTCTTCTATTTCTTCCTCTCACGTCGGTGCTGTCATGGGGAAGGGAAAAAATGATAATTACTTACCGGTAATTAGATTTTTCAGAGCCATGACAGCACCGTATTAATTCCCGCCCTATCTTGGTGATGGTTGTGTGACTCACAAAAAAAAAAAAAAAAAAAAATGCATGTATAAATTAATATAAAGAAGGTAAATGTCGTAAATATGCTAGTATATGTGTATATATAACGACTAATTTTGGCGGTTACCTTGCATACTCTGAAACAAACGGAGGGAGAGGTACCGCCCCCCTTCTTTTATCTCTGCTACAGGTTTCCTGTTCCTGGGGGCGGATACCATACTCTCACGTCGGTGCTGTCATGGCTCTGAAAAATCAAATTACCGGTAAGTAATTATCATTTTCCGGTGACTACCTCTTGAAGCTCATCAAGAGAATGCCAAGAGTGTGCAAAGCAGTCATCAAAGCAAAAGGTAGTATAAATAAACTCTGCACTCAACTTGGTTGGAGATGAAAATAAAAAGAAGTTTAATAAATCCATATAAAGTAGTATACAGGTAGGAACGTTTTCGGTCTCACGACCTTCGTCAGCTACCCTGTGTAGCTACTTGTGGACAAGTGGGGACACTTCTAGGATCAATGCCATAAATATATTGTATACATTCACAAAAACAGCTTATAGGTATGAATGGACAGCCAGAAGTTATGACCTTCACAAGAGCCGTGTTCTGTGTAGCGCTGCAGGAGGGACGCGGTATCCACGAGACTAGCGGTGGATACCGCGTCCCTGCTGCAGCGCTACACAGAACACGGCTCTTGTGAAGGTCATAACTTCTGGCTGTCCATTCATACCTATACGCTGTTTTTGTGAATGTATACAATATATTTATGGCATTGATCCTAGAAGTGTCCCCACTTGTCCACAAGTAGCTACACAGGGTAGCTGACGAAGGTCGTGAGACTGAAAACGTTCCTACCTGTATACTACTTTATATGGATTTATTAAACTTCTTTTTATTTGCATCTCCAACCAAGTTGAGTGCAGAGTTTATTTATACTATATATTGGGCTTGGACCTCTACTCTAGCACCTGTATCCTACAACTGTGCATACGTACCTCTTATCATCAAAGCAAAAGGTGGCTTCTTTGAAGAACCTAGAATTTAAGACATATTTTCAGTTGTTTCACACTATTTTGTTAAGTATAAAGTATATAATTCCACATGTGTTAATTCATAGTTTTGATGCCTTCAGTGTGAATTTACAATTTTCATTGTCATGAAAATACAGAAAAATCTTTAAATGAGGTGTGTCCAAACTTTTGGTCTGCACTGTGTGTATGTATATGTGTGTGGTGTGTGTGTGTATATATATATATAATTTTCTTTTATTTTGACCCCCTTAATTGATTTGAACCTGTCTGATTGTTTTATATAAATACTGTACAGCGATACTACCATATTGCAGTATTCTTAGGAGAATTAGAAGGTTGTCAGCTACTTTTACACTGGTGACCTATCCTTAGCAAAGGTCATCGATGTCTGATTGGCTGGGATCCGACACTTGGCACCTCTGCCGATCATCTGTTATCTGTGTCTGCAACAGTGGCTGCTGGCCTGGGGTACTGACTTGCCGTGCTGCTCCATCTTATGATAGTGACTGCCAAAGGGTATTGCACATCTGCTTCCTATTTATTTGATTAGTGCAGTACCAAGCCTCGGCCGCTACCAAAAGACAGTGCAGCTCAGCAAGAGACTACTTCCACAGACAGGTAACATCTGATCAACGGGGTGTTAGGTGTTGGACCATGGCCGGCCGATCAGACATTGATGACCTATGCATAAGGTCATCAGTGTAAAAGTAGTGGACAACCTCTTTAATATACCAGCTATGGAAGCCTGCAGCAGGCCCCCTGCTGCTATGATAACCTATCTGCCTAAACAAGTTATTGCACTTGATTGACAGCAGCATTTTATTGGTTAAACAGCATCAATTTGAGCTTTGCCAGCGTTTCTCGGAGTTGGTGAAGGCTCAACAGCTGAGTCCGCTCCAGACACCAACACTAGACATGTACTATTGCGTCACATGACAGGAAGGGATTATTAAAGGGGTTTGCACTGTTGTAAAAGTGGTGCCTAATTGATTTGTAGTCATATAAAACAATTATTGGTACATTCCCACCCAGGGTTGCAACTTGAAGACATGAAGTATCAATCACATTAGTACTGTTGAAGTAACTTTGGGCGTAAAGCAGGTATCACATGGAGAAGATGGGATTAAAACAGAACTGTACTTTCAACAAGCTTTGTAATATATTCAGTTCCTACCACCACCCCTTCTTTGCCATCTGAACTTTTCCTCCACTCTGGGGAAAAAAACGCTCAAATTCAGGTTGTCAGCCCACTGTAATATAGTGTGACCCAGCCCAAAAGAGATCGGAGGCGTAAGGAGCAGGGAGAGAACCATCATGGGGAGCTTCCGAATAAGTCTTTTTCCTCCCCCACAGCTGATTCTCATTCTGGCAGCTCAGTATTGCTGTATATATCTCCTCCATGCTACTGCATGTCTTCATATGCTAAAATATGAAATGAAGAGCAGGAATGCCTCTTTGTGATCACTGCCAAACACAACACACAGTGTATTTCCACCTGGTGAGATTGGATTGCAAATGGGGGGTGGGGGACAGGTGAAAAATTCAGGATGCAAGTCATAATGAACAGATATAGTCTTGTTTTATATCTCTATCTCTTTCTATTTATCTCTCTCATACACACTAGCTTATTCAGAAAAGTTACTTGAAAGTATGGTGACCCTTGGCAATGGGGTGAGAGGAGACAGAGTAGTCAAGTTCCCATTCTTTCCTGCATAGCTACAATGAACAGTTAAGGGCACGGTCCCGGGGAGATGTGTTCAGTAATATGTGATGATTGAATGTATTGGGAGCTTTTAGACATCAGTCCACTGTAGAAGTGATGTTCTGATAACACACTCTCCCTCTGTAAATGTTTAAGCTTCCTTAAAATCGCTTTATTTCATTTGCAGGGTTTTTTTTCCAATTTGTTTTGTGTTATTCGTTAATTTTTCTTTTTAGGGGGATAGGTGGGGGGCCCTATTCTTCAAAATGACACGTGGTTTGAGTTTTGCACAAAATAAAAATTATTTAGTTTTGTCTTTTAAAGGGGTTTTCTCAAGTTTAAAAATTATCCCCTATCCACAGGTAGAGGATAACTTTTTGATCACTGGGAGTCAGAGTGCCATGACCCTCACCCCACCCCCTCATGATTTTGAGGACCAGGTCTCTGAAGAGCACCACCTGGAATGGAGCTTAGGTCCATTATGCACACTGGCTCTCTATTTATTCTTACTGGGAGCGCCGGAGATTACTGAGCGCCGTGCTCAGCTGATCTTTGACACTCCAATTAGAATTAGGCTATGTGCTCACGTTGTGGAAAGTTTGCAGAAATTTCCTGAGCAAAACCGGACTTTTTGCCAGGAAATCCGCATACGTTTTATTCGTGTTTTTTGTGCGGATTTTCCTTGTTTTTTCCTGAACATCCCAGGGTCACTAATATAGTGGAAATTCCGCGAATTTACTGCGGAATTAATGAACATGCTGCGTTTTTTTCCGCGATGCGTGTTTTTTTTTGGGGAAAAACGCACCATGTGCGCAAAAATTGCTGAATTCATTCTAAATAATAGGATGCTTCATTCATGCGTTTGTAAGCGTTTTTGCCGTGAAAAATCCGCAACGTGTGCACATAGCCTTAAAGTGGAGTGGCACTGCGCATGTTTGACCTCTACTCTATTCCGCTGGTGTTCTTCTGAGCCCTGCTTCTTCTGATTGGTGGTGGCTACAGCACTCAGGCTCCCAGCGTTCAGAAAGTTATCCCCTTTTCCCTGAATAGGAAATAACTTTTAAACTGTAACAACTTTCACCATTTTTTTAATATTTAGCTTCAAAAGTCACTTGTTCTGTTTAAAATGTTGTAAAATGTGTGCAAAACTGTCACTGTGTAGGGACAAACCCTTAACTGGTAGCACTCAATTGTCAATTATATCCATTTTTGGGATGATTAATCCTTTAAAGCAGTGTTCCCCAACTCCAGTCCTCAAGGCCCACCAACAGGTCATGTTTTCAAGATTTCCTTTGTATTGCACAGGTGATGCAAGTATCACCTGGGCAATACTAAGGAAATCCTGAAAACATGACCTGTTGGTGGGCCTTGAGGACTGGAGTTGGGGAACACTGCTTTAAAGGGAGCCTGTCAGCAGGATTATGCTGAGTAACCTACACACAGTGTCAGGTTGGCACAGTTATACTGATTAAAATGATACCTTAGTTGACGAAATCCGTCTTGTGGTTGTTTCATCTTTATTTGCAGTTTTCCGTTAATGAGATTCTTGTGCTTCAGTGTGGGCCTGTGGGGGTTCTTTATGTGGTGCTCTGCTTACATATTCATCTGTATTACCTATGACAGGTCACTGATCCCTCAGTGACTTGCCCCCTATTTTACACACTGCATAGAATTGTTTTTTTTTCCCCACACATTAAATATTCATCATGCAGGTGGCGGTGCCTGTGCTGTAGCATGATACAATGGCTGATATGCATATAATCATCTATTTTTTAGTCATATTGTTGGGAAAAAATTTTACAGAAAAATGGCGCTGGCAGACGCGCCTACGCAGTAGCATCTATCACGGTTCATCAAATTTGGCTCCATCAAAATGGCACCGGCGGCGCCTGCGCAGTAGCATCTATTTTGTTCCATTAGTTGTTACTGCACAGGCTCTGCCAATGCCATCTTGATGGCGTAAAAAAGTTTTTTACCTTCAAAATGGCATCCATCAAAATGGCACCGCCAGTGGCGCCTGCGCAGTATTGACTATTGGACTGCGATAGATTCTACTGCGCAGGCACGGCTACCGACAGTTTTGATGGAAACATATATAAAAAATATTTTTTTTTTCTCCACACAATACAACTAAATAATAGACGAATATATGCATACTATTCATCGTTCCATGCTACAGCGCAGGCACCGCCGCCTGCATGATGAATGTTAATTCTTTTTTTTTTCCCACATAATATTCTATTCAGTATGTAAAATAGGGGGCATTAGCCCATACAACAATCACAAGACAGATTTCATCAACCCAGATATCATTTTAATCAGTATAACGGCGCCAACCTGACACTGTCTGTAGATTACTGTGCACAATCCTGCTCACAGGTTCCCTTCAATGCTTTATGATGTATATACCATGGATGAGCACCTGCCAATTAGTGCTTCATACATCATGCAGCTTGCACAGGTGCTCCTGTGTGCCCACACGATCGGCTGTAGGAGCCTGACTGTTATATTGAAACTGAGTTGATCCATGCAAATGTGGATCCTCTGTTCAACTCCTTAAGTGCTGCATTCAGTAGCAGACACATTTTTTTGAATGCATATTGGTTAAACAAAATACAATTTAGCCCAAATTCTAGAATGAAACTGTTTTGAAATATTGCATAATTTTTGTGCAACTTGTAGTCCTGCCAGGCTTGCCAACATTCTGAAAATTAAGAGGAACTTGGCTGCGAGGTGAGCGACCGAGCGCACCTGAAATGATCATTTACATGAGCAACGTGCTCCAATCCGTGACTTTAGGACATTTGCACGGTAGCTGAAAGATGTGCTGTCTTCATTAAGGGATGCATGCCTTTGTTTATTCCTAATTTGTTTTCAATAAAAAATGGTTTAATTTGAGAAATAAGCAAATGTTTTAAAGGGAATCTGTCAGCAGCAATATTTCTCCCCCAAATTATGTGCCTGTTGCTCTTTGAAATACAAGTCCAGCAATTTATTTAAATGGCCAGTCTGTTGCTCTGGGAAATCCGTGGTTAGATGAATATGCAGAAGAGGCTTAAAGAGAACCTGTTGGCATCACTTTGCAATGTAAACTACAGTAGAGACATGCCTGTAATGGCGCTAATGTACAGTTTACGTCGATACCTTTTGGTTTTGAAATCTGCTTTGTTCTTCTTTAATTACTATTTTGTAATTTTGCTGCGTTCTATATTGTCTTTTTAGAACTATGCAGCTTTACCGCATCTAATGAGTGTATTCATGGAAAGTACAGTACGTAGAGGAGCATAGCATCTCCGCTACAGGAGTTAACATGCTGCGGCTCAGAAAACTGCCCCGCAGGTCAGTTTACGCAGCATTAAAGAGAAGCACAGTGGGCATGAGATTTCTATAAAATGCACTGTGTCCAAAATTCTACTGTTCCTGATTGTGAGCACACAGCCTTAGATTGAAGGGTACGAGTCCACTCAGACTGAGCGGCACATTTGGTGTGCAGAGAGAGCCTCTTGCATTACAAGTACGCCCAATGGACATTTCTTGGGCTTGTTGCACACAGTGCGCCTATATTTTCTAAGGTGCAGTGCAGAACGTACTGAAATTGTGATCATCTCCCTTCACGTGGAGCCAACCTACTTTGTAAGAAGGCCGACTGGGTTGGAGTAAAAAACACAAAAATTAGCTGCAAATTGAAGGTTTAATAAAAAAAAAAATGCGACTTTTAAGCCAGAGAACTGTCATGGAGCATTTGATGATTTTTTTCTCCCTTTTGTATTTTTATTTATTCACCAATTTCAAGAATTGTTTCTTGTGAGTGAGTATTGTTGACTTTCACAGGTTGCAAACCTGTACGGTCATAGTACGACGCTCAGCCAAGAATGCAGGTGTATTCAGTCCACACAATCTGGCAGGTTTCTCAATCCTGTGTAAACTGTTCTTTGTTCAGGAGCTCAGTGCTCCCAGCTCCCTGTCCGCTTCTGAGGACTGAATGTTCAGACCAGCTGCACGGGTGCACTGATGGTGCAAACTGGGCACGCTCCTGTGCTACACTCTGCAGCATGGAAGAAGCACGTGCCCCAATCTCAGATCAATTTGAGACTAAATTCTGCCACATTTTAGTAAATCTCCCCTAATTCTTTGTTCTGCCTGGCCTGATTTTGCAGAATGTTTTTTTTTTTTTTTTTCTCATCAGTTACTGTAATTTTATTAGTCTCTTTTAAACTCTGTGTTGAAAAGAGCACTGCTTGGATTAGACTTTCAGCCTCGGATGGTTTTGCCTAAATTTCATGGCCACTTATGCAAATTAGGTATTACAAAAAAAATAGTGCTAGGTGGCATGCATTTTCACTATGTGCCAGAAGCCTGTTTGTAATTGAAGTATAAGGGTATAAGGCTATGTGCGCACAATGCGAATTTGCTTGCAGAAATTTCTGCGTGGATTCTGCAGATTTTTTGCGTTTTTGATGCAGATTTACATGCTGACTTGTTTGCGGATTTATTAGCTAAATAAAGATATATTTTTTTAAAAAAGTAATTTTCAAATCCAACCTCCATTGTTGTGCTTCTACCAAGATAGGCTCTTTTCTAGATTCTCCGCCCACACACTCTTCCTCCTTCTGACATTTCCTTTTACAAATCTGCTGCGTTTTTGGCACAAAATCCGCAGCAAATCCGCAAACCTTTTTACACCTGCATTTTTGCTGCAGATTTGACTGACTCAATGGGTGAAAAACACTGCAGATCCGTAAAAAGAATTGATATGCTGCGAAAAATAAAACGCTTGAATACGAACGGAATTTTCCGCATCATGTGCACAACAAATCTGGATTCTCATGGATTAACCTTGCTTTAGTAATCCTTTGCGTTTATGGTGCATTTCCACGCAGAGAAAAAGCACTGCACAAGCGCAACAAATCCACATCGTGTGCACACAGCCTAATAATGATTTATTGGGCAACTCAAGTTTGAAATTGTTAAAAAAAAATAAATGAATAAATCAGTGGTGCACGATTTT
The DNA here is from genome assembly GCA_033576555.1 of Oophaga sylvatica. NCBI lineage: Eukaryota > Metazoa > Chordata > Amphibia > Anura > Dendrobatidae > Oophaga > Oophaga sylvatica. Next base: position 439,716,446 of record JARQOD010000002.1, on the reverse strand, counting down.
AAGTTACCGTATATACCCATGTATAAGCCGAGATTTTCAGCCCATTTTTAGGGCTGAAAGTCCCCCTCTCGGCTTATACGCGGGTCATATACGGGGGTCGGCGGGGGAGGGGGAGCGGGGGTGTCGGATCATACTCACCCCTCCGCCGGCGTGGTCTCTGCAGCCCGCCTGCTTCTCCCACGATCTCCGACTCCTTCCTGCAGCGGTCACATGGCACCGCTCATTAAAGTCATGAATATGCACATATTCATGACTTTAATAAGCGGTACCATGTGACCGCTGTAGGAAGGAAGAGCTGCGGAGAGTGCCAGGAGAAGAGGAGAGGCTGCAGGGATGCGCCGGCGGAGGGGTAAGTATAGCGATATTTACCTGTCCCGTTCCACCGCTGCGCTGCTCCCTCTGGCTGTGAATGATCAGGCAGAGGGCGCGATGACGTCGTTAGTGCGTGCCCCCCCTGCCAGATCATTCACAGCCAGAGGAGTCAGACCGAGGGAGCAGTGCAGCGGTGGAACGGGACAGGTAAATATCTCAGGTGCCAGAGTCCTGAGCGAGCGGTGACACCGGCACCTGTCCCCCATAGTGCGCCGGTGTCACCGCCTGCTCAGGACACCGGCACCTGGCCCCCAGCGACGAGAGGTGAGTATGTCTTTTTTTTATTTATTTTTTGCAGCAGCATATGAGGCCTATACTATGGGGCTTATGGGGCATAATTGTGCAGCATATGGGGGCATAATCTGGAGCATATGGGGGCATAAGCTGTTTAACATATGGGGCATAATCTGGAGCATATGGGGGCATAATCTGTGGAACATATGGGGGCATAATATGGAGCACATGGGGCCTTAATCTGTGGAACATATGGGGGCATAGTCTGTGGAACATATGGGGGCATAGTCTGTGGAACATATGGGGGCATAGTCTGTGGAACATATGGGGCATAATTGGAGCATATGGGGGCATAATCTGTGGAACATATGGGGCATAATCTGGAGCATATGGGGGCATAATCTGTGGAACATATGGGGGCATAATCTGGAGTTGGGCATAATCTTGGAACTATGGGGGCATAATCATTTTCCTAGGCTTATACGCGAGTCAATATGTTTTCCCAGTTTTTTGTGGCAAAATTAGGGGGGTCGGCTTATACACGTGTCGGCTTATACATGAGTATATACGGTACCCAGAGAACGAAAATGCATAAGCCATGCAAAATTTCTAAGATCTTATGGCAAGATAAAGGATAAGCCATTTGAGTATGTAGTGTATATACACTTCAGAGGAAAACGGTACAAGCTTTTCTCACCAATGTATAGCACCCGGATTTTCCTGTCTGCATTATGGATCCCATTTTTTTTCCTAAATACAGGTTTCCTGACCTAGACCAGTCATATTATAATACACTGTAATACTAAAGTATTGCAACCTGTTTATTTTAAGAAATCTCAAGTTCAAGTCTAATATACAGTGTAAAAAGGCATTAAAACTGCTTTTAAACAGTTATATAAATATCACTTTCTTTTTTTCCTAACTGTAAATGGCGATATCTAAAAAACATTTGGTATTGCTGCCCGCACCATAATCTTATGTTATGAAATATTTAAAAAAATATATTGCAAAATCAAAAGGAAAAATTTTCACTTTTATATGTACTCTAAAGTTGTATTAATATAAACATCAGTTTGCCGTGCAAAAAGTAAGAAGTAAGACCTCATGCTGCTGCATGGGCAGAAAATAAATAACTGGCTTGTACATCTCAGAAAATGGTGACACAAACCAATTTTGTTTTTTTTTGGGGGGAGGGAGAGAGGGTTTATCAAACTTCCAAATTTTTCTTTTTTAACCACTAATACATTTAGATGGTAAAATGAATGGTATCATTCAAAACTACACTTGGTCCTGCAAGAATACATGCCCTATAGCTATGTTGGAAAAATAAAAATGTTATGGTTATGGCTATTGGATGTACTGGAGGAAGAAACAAAAAAATTGCCCAGTTCTTAGTGGGTTAAAGCGGCAATACCAAACTTGGAACTTGTACCGTCCTTAATCTAAGTCCGGGATCACACATGTGAGAAACTCGCAGGATTCTCGTGTAAGTCTCTCGCATGAACACCTGGTGCTGCTGCCGGCACTCGGATCGGAGCGTGCGGCTGCATAGAAAAATATGCAGCCGCACGCTCCGGTCCGAGTGCCGGCAGCAGTGCGGGGTGTTCATGTGAGAGACTCGCATGAGAATCCTGCGAGTTTCTCACATGTGTGATCCTGGCCTAAAGCTGGAATGCGGTCATTAAGGTGTTAAATAATTTTTCTTTGGATGTAATGAAATCGGTCATGTCTGAAAGTTGATTGTAACTCTCTAACTTCCCCATAAGGCCCCAACGTGGACGTACCTGTGTTGTGCCGTTGGGTTGTTTATTTACCAGTCTTTGGATGCCATTGATGGGAAGCAGGCGAGAAGAACCAACAGCAGCACACCCCTTGGAGAGCTCTTTGATCATGGATGTGACTCTCTTTCTACAGGTATTTTTATTTCTATTCTGAGCTAATCTGCTGTTTACAGGGTTGCGGAGTCAGTCAGTTGGTATAAAATAGACGAACTCTGATGATAAATAATAAATTGGGTACAGTAGTACAGTGCAGGATGTGCTGTAAATTTTTTCATAAGAATTTGGGGAAGTTATGAAATGTCCTATTCCTGATCTAAGGATCTGTGCTTCTAGTTGAGATGAATCTGTGCTGCACTTTTTCATTCTTAGTAGTGAGCCAGTGCTGAGGAGTCAAAGTTGTGGAGATTTGGCTTACCGACTCCACAGCCCTGATTGTTTATGGGAATAGTGATCATTTTACATTTGTTTTCTACATTTTAATGAGGACCATGATTTACAGCATTCTCTAAACTACTTGTGAGTTGTGCCACCACCAGTCAGCTGTGGCAGGTAAAGATGGGCGAACCTGAGTGGTAAAGTTCAGCGTTTGTACTGAACACCTACTGTTCGGGCGCAGACGCCGAACATGGACTTCACCAGGAAGACCGTGTTACTGTTCGGGTTCGGCCCCCCCGAACACCGGGTGTTTGTTGCGCTGTCAAGTGCATGACAGCGCAGCAAACACCGCTTCTGATCGGCGGTAAAATCATCACCGCCAGTCAGACAGATGTACCACATTTGGATTTATTTAAATAAAATGTCTCTGTGCTGAGATAATCTTATAAATGAGCCCCTGCTGTGTACTGTACTGATCATGCCACATCTCCTGGGCAGGGGAGAAAGAAAAAGTATACAGACAGGACCGCACTGGATCACAGCTGATTCTTTTTGTGAGGTAAAACATTTCACTGTCTGTTTTTAAACCATGTTTTACCTCAAAGAAACAATTATTTGCGATCCCCCGCGCCCAGCAAATGTGGTATGATCAGTCCATGTCCCTGTACGGTCAGACATGGCCATTACACAGTACATAGCAGGGGCACATTTATGAGATTAAATAAAATGTCCCTCTGCTGAGATAAACGCATCCAATTGTGGAGCATATTACTATTCCAAGGTGTATTGATTAAAATGTACTTTTGTTTGTGGGAAAACCCCTTTAAGGCCCCCTGTGTAACCAAAACTTTCAGGGAATTCCAGCGCTGGGTACCATGTAATATTAGGCATGTTTTTACCGGTTTATTAACATGTAGATATAATCCTTTCCATTTAGTTGTTTTATCTAATTTTATATCCAAGAACTATAAGAAATACATTGTATTAGATCAGCTTCCTGATGTGTGACTGCTAGAATATTTCCATTATTTCTTGTGAAGCATGACTGAAGTCTTTTCTGGCACCCTGACAACTCAGGCCTTTAAGGCACTGGCACTTGTTCCTTTGTGCTCTTCTTGGAATGTATGCTGGGAAAGCTCCTGGTGTACACATTAACCTTGCGGGTTGGCTCCCTTGCACACTACCAATGCCAAGTGACTTTTTTTTTTCCATCTCTACCTGCTGTTTATAAAAAAAATATATATATATATGTAACCTACTACTTCTTTCCAGTGCTAATGGGCACAGTGCAGTACAGATTAGGGTTTGTTTTTACAATGGAAATCAGTGGCTGATGTTTTACACTGTATTCCCATAAATGAACATGTGTTGGTGCTTCCATTAGCGGTAAATGGCAGAGAATACTCCAACATTGCAAAAAAATAAATGAAGAAACTACAGACAATTTTATTAGATTATGTGCACTAGCACCGTTTTAGAGTGTGCTTAGAATATAAAGTGTTATTGTAAAGTTGTTTCTTAAATGGAAACTGTCAGCAGGATTGTCAGGAGTAGGGTGCAGCGTAGCTAAGTGTGTATAGAAATCAGTGGGCTTGAGAGATGGATGGGATATTAGGCGTTAAAGGGTAAGTGTTTTAATTTTTACTTCATAAGTCAATAGTATATGTCAAAATATATTACAAATGGAGAAATCTGCTTCTTTCTCCAACATGAATGATGGATCAATCATTCTCTAACTTTTTGCATTACTGAGATAAGAGATGATGGTTGGTACAGATAAGATTCTGTGTAGAAGAGAATAGCTAGAGGTTACATGAAATCTGAACCAACTGCCATCTCCTATCTCCGTAATGTAACAATCTGTTACTATTGATTTATGCTATCAAAATTAAAACAATGGTTATACTTAAACCCATCTCCTGTAGTGTAACTACTGCGCACATTACGGAGCGGGTCTGGGCAGACACTGGTGGCCGAGCTCCATGTAAGCCATCTGTTCACCTGTAAGGGAACATCCATCAAAACATGAGACTGGCAAAAATAAACAAGTAGGCAATTGACTTGCTTTTTCTATTTTCCTGCTGTCTAACGAAATAAAGCAATTTATTAACTTAAGAATACCCCTTTAACCCCTTCCCGACCTGTGACACAGCGTATGTGTCATGAAAGGATCGCGTTCCTGCGGGTCAAGTGACCGGGTCACTGAAAGGTCACCCGACCCGCAGGCACAAGACCCTTTGTGCTTCACCACAGGGGGGTTGGCTTAACCCCCACGTGGCTACGATCGCTCTGATTGGCTGTTAAAAGTGAAACAGTGCTCCCTTTATTCCGAGCCCCGAGTGTGCCCAAACAGTGGTTTACCCCCACATATGGGGTGTCAGCGTACTCAGGAAAAATTGCACAACAACTTTGGGGGTCTAATTTCTCCTCTTACCCTTGGGAAAAAAAATTGGGGACTAAAAAAATGATTTTTGTGGAAAAAAAATGATTTTTTATTTTCACAGCTCTTGCGTTATAAACTTCTGTGAAGAACTTGGAGATTCAAAGTGCTCACCACACATCTAGAGGAGTTCCTTGGGGGATCTAGTTTCCAAAATGGGGTCACTTAGGGGGTTTCTACTATTTAGGCACATCATGGGCTCTGCAAACGTAACATGACGCCCGCAGACCATTCCATCAAGTCGGCATTTCAAAACGTCACTACTTCCCTTCCGAGCCCCGACGTGTGCCCATACAGTAGTTTTCTCCCACATATGGGATATCAGCGTACTCAGGACAAATTGGACAACAACTTTTGGGGTCTAATTTCTCCTGTTACCCTTGGGAAAGTAAAAAAAATTGGGGACAAAAAGATCATGTTTGTGGAAAAAATATGATTTTTTTTTTTCATGCCCGGGCGTTATAAACTTCTGTGTAGCGATTGGGGGTTCAAAGTGCTCACCGCACATCTAGATAAGTTCTATGCGGTATCTAGTTTCCAAAATGGGTCGCTTGTTGGGAGTTTCTACTGTTTAGGCACATCAGGGGCTCTGCAAACGTAACATGATGCCCGCAGACCATTCCATCAAAGTCAGCATTTCAAAATGTCACTACTTCCCTTCCGAGCCCCAACGTGTGCCCCAACAGTGGTTCCCCCCCAACATATGGGGTACCAGTGTACTCAGGACAAACTGTACAACAACTTTTGGGGTCCAATTTCTCCTGTTACCCTTGGGAAAATAAAAAATAGGGGCTAAAAAATGATTTTTGAGAAACAAAAGTTTTTTTTTTATTTTCACTGCTCTCCGTTTATAAACTTCTGTGAAGCATCATTTTTAGTGGAAAAAAAAAAGCAGGTACAGCAGTATGTGACACACATTTATTTTTGTGGATTCCCGCCCCTAAGTTTAGATGATAATGCCTTGGTCTTCTCAACTGAGAATGGCAGTTAGGATTATTACAGTTTTAATTAAAGGGAACTCGTAATCTACCCCCTCCCCCCGGGCGGTTTTAAGTAAAAGAGCCACCTTCAGCAGCACTAGGCAGCAGTCTGTGAAGGTGGCTCTTTTTTTTTTCTGGTCCCCTGCAACGCTGAAATATCAAGTTTTAAAACTAGGTCCCCATACCTTAATTGCGTCCCTGAGGTATGCCCTCTTCCCCTGACTCATGCTCCCCCCCCCAGCCGTCCATAAAGCCCCTTCAGCATTACCGCGCATCCTCCAGAGTTGTTTTACTTTCATTTCGGTTCTGTGTGGCACCTACACTGTTGTAACAGTCCTCAGGCATGCGCAGTGCGCTGCCCGGGTACTGTTAGAAGACTATTGTGCCTGTGTCTTTCTCTTTCCCCAGATCCCTCCCCGCAGTGTGAATACATGGTAACACCTCTGTCTTGCGGTGGATACCGCGACATAGGATACTCGGCACATACCTAGTCTGCGTCACAGCATACCTGATTTCAGGTCACTGACCACCTATGCTCTGGGTTACACTCTTTAGCTGATCTTTGGCTACTATTTGTGTTCTACTCACACTAGCATCTAAAAATTAACCCTAGCAGACTGATGAAGGTCTATCATGACCAATTTGATATAGGAAAGATGTGTATCTTCGTACCGTGTTAGCCAGTAGATAGAAAAATATTTAGAATTGAGAGTCCTCAGTGGTTGTTACCTTTTAATGGCTAACTGAAAAGATGATAACAAATGGCAAGCTTTCGAGACTACTCTGGTCTCTTCATCAGGCAAAGACTAAAACAAAAACTGAAAAATCACATATTTATACACCACACAACACAGCACAGAAATAATGCAATAGGTAAGACAAGTGATCTGAAGCAGAACTGTCATTATGGGAGAGGGATGAACATAAGTATTGGAACAGTTCATAGATAAGGAGTGTGAAAGTTTTATTGCCCTCTGATTGGGGTCTGGTATTGTGTTTTGATGCCCCAGGTCAGAGAAGCAGATTCCTTAATTGATGTACAAGGACATAGATCCATGGGAAACATTCATTCCAGCACTGAGAGTGTCAAAGGTCATCATGAGCTTATATTCCCAAACCTTTCTATCTCTCTCAGATTCAAAGTTCGATTTTAATACAAGTAATTTTTATGTCCATCATGCTATGACCGGGATACAAAAGTGTTTGGCCACAGGTAGATCCATTCTTTTTTCTCTTATTGTGTGGCGATGGGAATTCATCCTTGTTCTTAGTTTTTGCACTGTCTCCCCCACATACAGACCCCCAGTTGGACATTTCGTACAAATAATTGGGTACACCACATTAGATGTGATGCAGCTGAAAGTACCTGGGATCTTGTAGTCCTGATGGGAGTTGGGGATCTTTATCTTGTCCGTGGTCATTATAGATGCACAGGTTTTACATTTTTTCTTGTTGCAAGGAAAGGTTCCTGCAGCTGTTGTGGAGGACAGGGAGCTTCTGACAATGATGCTTATTAGATTTGGGGGCTGCCTAAAACACAGTAGTTGGGGGGTCTGGAAATATGGATTGTAATCGGGCATCTTTTTGTAGTAAAGGTTGTAATTTCCATGCAGCTCCCCTTAGCACCTCCAAATCTGCTAAGGGGAGCTGCACGGAAATTACAACCTTTACTACAAAAAGATGCCCGATTACAATCCATATTTCCAGACCCCCCATTACTGTGTTTTAGGCAGCCCCCAAATCTAAGAAGCATCATTGTCAGAAGCTCCCTGTCCTCCACAACAACTGCAGGAACCTTTCCTTGCAACAAGAAAAAATGTAAAACCTATGCATCTATAATGACCACGGACAAGATAAAGATCCCCAACTCCCATCAGGACTACAAGATCCCAGGTACTTTCAGCTACATCACATCTAATGTGGTGTACCTAATTATTTGTACAAAATGTCCAACTTGGGGTCTGTATGTGGGGGAGACAGGGCAAAAACTAAGAACAAGGATGAATTACCATCGCCACACAATAAGAGAAAAAAGAATGGATCTACCTGTGGCCAAACACTTTTGTATCCCCGGTCATAGCATGATGGACATGAAATTACTTGTATTAAAATCTAACTTTAAATCTGAGAGAGATTGAAAGGTTTGGGAATATAAGCTCATGATGACCTTTGACACTCTCAGTGCTGGAATGAATGTTTCCCATGGATTTATGTCCTTGTACATCAATTAAGGAATCTGCTTCTCTGACCTGGGGGCATCAAAACACAGTACCAGACCCCAATCAGAGGGCAATAAAACTTTCACACTCCTTATCTATGAACTGTTCCAATATTTATGTTCATCCCTCTCCCATAATGTCAGTTCTGCTTCAGATCACTTGTCTTACCTATTGCATTATTTCTGTGCTGTGTTGTGTATAAATATGTGATTCTTCAGTTTTTGTTTTAGTCTTTGCCTGATGAAGAGACCTGAGTAGTCTCGAAAGCTTGCAATTTGTTACCTTTTAATGGCTAACTGAAAAGATATCAACCACTGAGGACTCTCAATTCTAAATATTTTTCTATCATGACCAAAACGTTTGTAACTAATGGCTACTGTATGTATTAAATTTTGATTTTTGCATCAAAAATCCCTGAGTGTGCCCGGTATTTGATACTTTATGCACAAGAGAAAAAGGGCGCAATAGTAATGAATGCTTATTTACCAATAGGGTGCATAACCTGGTCTGAAAATTAAGCATTGAGAAGGAAGAGAAAAGACCAGACCAATAATGGTATGCACAACCATATACAGTATATGAAAATAGAAAAAAACTTTATTTCATAGTGGACAAAATAAGTTTAAAACATTTAAAATTATAAAGAGTAACTAACCCACCAAACCCAGGCTCAATGGTCTGAATAGGCCCATACAGTGAATAAATAATGATCAATTCACAATGGAAATAAATAACATGCATCCATATAATGCGTCCATAGCTATTCAGATAGACATGAAAAATAAAACAATGCAGACGATTAGCCAGATGACTCAAAGCACCTATACAATCCTACATATACCTAAAATGGGAATGCCAGAGTGAAGTAATAAATACAAAATGATAGAACCATGCAAGAAGTTAGCCCATTAATTGGAAGCTTCTACACAATCCCAAAGGCATATGTGCCTATGATGGAAAATATCAGAGTGGAGTAACAAGCACAAAATAATGCCAGAGAATGGCTAAAATGAGCCAGGAGAAAGGTGCTGAATACAATCAATATATAGTCACCAGGAGTAGGTCAACATGGTGTGAATAAAGGCAACAAGACCTCCAAAGAGCCCGGGAAAGGGAGGGAAGAGACCCCACGCGTATCGCAGCTGCAGGAGCGGCTTCGTCATGGGAAGTGTGCCCAGCATGAAACAGAGTGGGTTTATAGGCACATATCAACAGTCCATAGGGGAGGGGAAATGCCTGAATGAGAGACACCTGTATATGATAAACTCACCGATGCCTCAGCTGAGTATCTGAAGTGGTGAGAAAAAAAACCCTAGTTGCACTTGCGCATTCAAGCATACCAGCGTGTGCGGTTGCTCTCCTCACTGAAGCAGCCATCGCGATAATAATGCAGCATGCACGCCCGTTACCATAGAGACAGCAAACACGCGAGTGTCTCAGCTCGGACGCCGGAAGTTGAACAATAGCGCACGCGCACTCCTCTGTACTGGGAGCATGGTAGTGTCGATGTTATCTAGGCAGCCATCATGATATGGCATATATACCTGTTGTCATAAAAGGCTAGAATGATCGTCCACAAGACAACAAGTGTACGGGCAACCAATAGATAGTATATAAGTGAGGATCCTTCACTTGCCGTGACAATCATGTATTACATCAGTCATCGCTCACAAAGGTATATATATATATATATATATATATATATATATATATATATATTATATATATCTCACAAAAGAGAAAGATGGAAAGCACTCACCAGGTAAAATTCAAGCCTTTATTCAGACATGTGCGGCGGGAGAACGGGAGCTGGGGAGTAGCAACGTGACAACGATCGTTTCGCGCACACTGCGCTTCCACTGGTCACAAAGCAGCAAGAAGGAGACGGAAGGAGAAGTACCTGCACCCAGGTAAACCACTTCCACCGACCTCACAGCTGCATACATGCAACAAACGACAAGAATAATAAACATACAAAAATTTAAAACCATGATATGTATGAATATGTATGCAAAATTAAAAACACTTCGTATTGAGCAAAAAATCACCATATTACAAAAAAATAGACATATCTAGCCGCTCATTGAGACCAATGGGGCCCAAAGCACCTGTGTGCATAATCCACATCGCTTCTCTTCTGAGCAAATTCTTATGCAGATCGTCCCCCTGTGGAGGCAAAGTTACTTTCTCAACTCCAGCAAAGGACAGAGAGTCAGGTCTGCCCCCATGAGCCTCTTTAATATGATTAATCAATCTTGGAACACCTTTTCCTGACAAAAAAGAATTGAAATGCTCTCTGAACCTAACAGAGCAGACGAATGGTTTTGCCAGTGTAAAAAAAATCTACACGGGCAAAAAATCACATAGACATTATGAGTGGACTTACATGAAATAAAATCAGTGACAGTGTCTGATGGCCCCAATGTGGAGACAGCGATCAATAACATGATACTTGCAAAGGGACAATGTCCACACCTGAAATTGCCTTAGGGAGTATTACTACTTAACCAATTACTGTGCGTATTGCGCATGCGACCATGAACCAGAATGTCCTTCAACTTTTTCTACATGCAAAAAGAGGACCTTTCCTCACAACGTCTGATAAATCAGCGTCATGCTCAAGAATGTGCCAGTTATTGCGAATCACTGACCTAATACAATTGTCCATAGGACCATACTCAAAACAAATCTTTTTTCCTTTTTAACGCAGCCGCCAACATCATAACTCAGCAGAGAAACATAATCAGCCCTGATCTTTGTATGCCGGCAGGGTAGCCCCTTTTTCTAAACCGCCTGTCAAGATCAGTGGATTGTCTTTCATAACCCGAAACAGTATTGTTAATCCGTTTGAGGCAAAGATACTGGCTATACGGAAGTGAATGCTTCATGTACAGAGGATGATACATTACAAAAGTTAACATACCATTTGTGGAGGTAGGCTTGCGAAAAACCGTGGTACGAATAAGCCCATCATCGATATCTAAAGAGACATCTAGAAAAGCCAGAGAATTACCACCAAAATTAGCCTTAAATGCCATATTCATGTCATTACACTTATTGAGGTAGCCAACAAAATTATCAAAAGAATCCTGAGTGCAGTCCCAAATAATCAAAATATCGTCCACATAACGTATGTAGAGTTTAATATGCTGGGAGAGTACATTGACATTAGAGTATACAGACTTGTTCTCAAACAAAGCCAAAAAAGATTGGCGAAAGTACAAGCCACCGGCGTCCCCATGGCGGTCCCGACCTGTTGTAGGAACCAGGCATGCTGAAATCTGAAAGCATTGTTTCTCAAAATAAAATGGATACCTTCACAGACAATATTAACAAAATCAATGTCCTTGTCCATAGTGACCAAAATCTCCATGATGTCATCCACCCCCAAATCCTGAGGGATTCTGGTGTATAAACTCTCCACATCGATGGAGGCCAGAGAAAAACCCATCTGCCAAGTAAAGCCATTGATAACGCTCAAAAAATCGTTTGTGTCTTTTATGTATGAGAGAATCAGGGTGGATAAAAATCAATGATTTTTTAAAAAAAATCAAAAAAAATCGGATTTTTTTAATTTAAATCGGATTTTTTTTATTTAAATCGGATTTTTTTCAATAAATTGCTTTTTGAGGAAAATATTTTACCATCCAAAGGTTCTTCCATCATGAGATAAAGCTGAGTTGTTTAACTCAGTAGAATAAAGGCTGTATATGTGTAAACAATGCCATGCTCTTCCAGAGGTTTCTGTAGGATTAGTGGGCAGTTTCTCTCCTATATTATCACAGACGCTCGCTTTACTTACGCAGTTCTCAAAACTGAATTTGACTCCGCAGAGGTCCCAGCCTCTTCTTCACGGCAAAAATGTTACAACATGAACAGAGTTGAGAAAAAGACCTTAATCCTATTGTTCTACAAACCTATATGAATACAGAATCAACCCCTTCAGTGCCAAGTCCAAGAAGTTAGACAATATGTTTCTGATTGTGTGGAGTGGAATAGATCTGCACAACACAAGAAGAATGTGAATCTAAGTGTGAGGAGGAGGAAGGGCAAGCAGACAAGAAAATGAAAGTGTAACTTTGAGCACAATACTGCAGCATAGCCACAGACAGACAAGTCTGGATCTGTTTGTGTGTACGATCTGAGGTTTATTACATTCTTTCCTTATAATGGCAGCAGGCCGTAAAAGAGACCCAGTTTGGGAATATTTTAATGAAGCTCCTTCGCCTATCGGAAAAGCAGGCATGCGTGCAAAATGCAAACGATGCAACAAAGAGATGCAAGGCCTGGTGGCGCGAATGAGGCAACATAGTGAGAAGTGCGGTGATGAAGATGACCAAAGAAACACTTCTGAACAGGCAGGATCTTCAGGTTGGTAAACATTTTTATTGAATCCTATTTCTAAAGACTGAACTGTCATGTGTGAGAAAAATTATATTTCTTATTATTACTGCATGTTACTGTCATTTGGTACAGTTATGAAGAAAAACAAATATTCCTTATGGGGCAGTGCTGTGTTGTGTACAATAAGCAGAAATTGTATAAACAATAAAATAACAGCATTGACTTTTTTTGTTTAGGGGAATTCATGGATTCTGGAAACTATCCACCTCCAAGATCACCATCATCCTGTTCTACAGTTTCAGAGTTATCCATCCAGGATAGTGCTTCATTAGCAGCAGCATCATCATCAGACACCCACAGCCACATATCACCATCACCCAAAAGGAAGAAAAAACCTTTACCTCCTGGAACCACCATAGATAGGTTTGTGATAAGAACTAGCAGATTAGAAAAAGAGTTGATTGATGAAAAAATTGCCCAGTTTATTTATGCAACAAACTCTTCTTTCCGTCTGACTGAGAACCCACATTTCATTAATATGGTTCAGTCACTGAGACCAGGATACAGTCCAACCAGCAGAGCTGATGTTGCAGGGAAACTGCTGGATCAAGTGTATGACAGAGAAATGGAGCAATGTGCAACAGCTCTGGAGGGTAAAATTGTTAACCTAAGTATTGATGGGTGGAGTAATGTCCACAATGATCCTATTGTATGTTCTTGTATAACAACAGAAGAAGGTAAAGTCTTCCTTGCACAAACAAGTGATACGTCAGGAAATGCACACACAGCAGAATACTTACAAGAAGTGGCAGTAAAAGCTATAACAACATGTGAACAAAAATTCAAATGTCTAGTACGTAGTTTGGTCACTGACAATGCTGCAAACGTATCCAAGATGAGAAGAAATTTAGAAGAGCAGGGAGGGAATACAAAGCTAATAACATATGGTTGCAGTGCTCATTTGCTGCACCTCTTAGCCAAAGACTTAAGTGAAAGTGTTCCAGAAATAAAGGCTAATGTTGTTGAAATTGCAAATACTTCCGTAATAATCATTTTGCTGCAGCAGCTCTGAAAAGGATGGGTGGAACCAAGCTAACCTCCCACAAGATGTTAGATGGAACTCTGTGGTGGACTGTTTTGAGCAGTATATCAAAAACTGGCCTATTCTGATGACACTTTGTGAAGAAAATCGAGATAAAATAGATGGCACTGTCACGGCCAAAATCCTCAACATTGGGCTTAAGAGAAATGTTGAACATATGCTGAGCTTCCTGAAACACATCTCTCAAGCTTTAAACAAAATACAGAAAACACGGATTTTGGTAAGAACTTACCTGTAAAATCCTTTTCAGCGAAGGAAGGGAGACACAGTAATTCATTACTGATGGGTAGGCGGAGCCCCAGATCAGGATGACACCTCAGATCAAAAGCGTGTTGACTGGCTGCTCCTCCAGCTCGGCTCCTCCTACTCAGCTCCTTCAGTCGTACCAAAGCTTTAGGAAAGAACCAAGATCACCAGCGGAGCAACATAACCCCTTCTGAAGGAACTTCAGAGAAAACACAAGAATACAGGTTATGCATGCAAAGTAAGCCAAAAACCACAGAGTTCCAGGGACTACTCACTGAACCTGACTACTGTGATGAGCTGGCGATGCTGGAACAGAGCCTTAGCGCGCGACCACAGCCCAGATATCGCAATCAGATAAGGGTCGCGCTGCATCTGAAAACATCAACACACTTCTGCCTTGGGAGGGTGCTGTGTCTCTCTTCCTTCCTTCGCTGAAAAGGATTTTACAGGTAAGTTTCTTACCAAAATCCGTGTTTCAGCTGCAGATGGAAGGAAGAGAGCCACAGTAATTCATTACTGATGGGACGTCCCAAAGCAGTTCAAAAATAAGGGTGGGAAAAAACCAACAAAAGGCAGAAACCCAACAAGCTTAACAAAGAAAAGCGCAACTAGCGCTAAACACAAGTTCATCCAGAACTTTAAACTACAGCTGCCTGCAGGACCCTACGTCCGAGGGCTGCATCAGCGGAAGCACTGACGTCCACTTTATAAAACTTTATAAACGTGTGGACAGAGCGCCAAGTTGCCGCCCGGCAGAGCTGCACTGCCGAGGCACCTTGATGGAAAGCCCACGATGAAGCCACAGCTATCGTGGAATGGGCTCGAATCTTGATCGGACAAGATTCACCCCCAAGACGGTAAGCTTCCAAAATAGCTGACCGGATCCAACGAGCTATAGAATCCTTGGAAGCTCGTTGACCACGCCGACGACCTGCTGGAACCACAAACAGGGAGTCCGTTTTACGAAAACCTTGAGTAATAGATAGATAAAACTTCAAGGCCCGCACTAAATCCAATGTGTGTAAAGCTCGCTCTTTCGCGTTCTTCGGATCCGGACAGAGTGAAGGCAACACAATATCCTGGTTAACATGAAATTGTGAAACCACTTTAGGTAGGAAATCACCCCGTGTGCGAAGCACCACACAATCCGGAAAAAACTCCAGAAAAGGAGGCGAACAAGAAAGAGCTGCCAACTCAGAAACTCTCCTTAAAGAGGTGACCGCTACTAAGGAGGCCACCTTCCAAGAAAGTAAAGAAAGGCTAGCAGAATCCATAGGCTCAAAAGGTTTATGCTGAAGAGCCTCCAAGACAAGGTTGAGCCGCCAAGGAGACACAGGCCTTCCGCGGCGGAAACTTACGAGCTATACCGCGGAAAAAGGAAAGCACGTCCCTACGCGAGGCAATAACTCTCCGGAATAATAAGGACAGAGCAGAAACCTGACCTTTCAGGGTGCTAACTGCCAAACCCTTGTCTAACCCATGCTGCAGAAAAGCCAGCAAATTGGGAATGGAAAATTTCCTCGGGTTCCGTGAAGACCCCGAACACCACGAAAAGAAGGTTCCCAAGTTTTGTGGTAAATCCTAGTAGTAGCCGGACTTCTGGCAGCTCGAAGAGTAGCAATGACCTCGGCTGAAAAACCTCTACGGGTCAATATTTCGGTCTCAAGAGCCACGCCGTCAAACGCAGAGACTTCAAGTCCGGATGACAAACGGGCCCCTGAGTTAAAAGGTCCGGTCGAAGAGGAAGTGGAAATGGAGGTGCCGCCAACAGCGACATTAGCGTTGAAAACCACGTCCTCCTTGGCCAATCTGGTGCTATTAACATAGCCGGGATTCTCTCCAGTCTGATCCGACGCAGTACCAGAGGAAGCAAAGATATCGGTGGAAACACATAAATCAGCTCGAATTGGTCCCACGGAGCCACCAGAGCATCCACCTCCACAGCCTTCCGGTCCTTGAACCTGGACATGAACATCGGTAGTTTGGCATTGGACCTGGATGCCATCAAATCCACTTGGGGAGTTCCCCAACGGAGCACAGCATTGCAAAAATCTCCGGATGAAGACTCCATTCTCCGGGATCCATCTTCTCGCGACTGAGAAAGTCCGCCGTAACATTCTGAACCCCTGGAATGTGGATTGTAGAAATGGCTGGAACCCTGGCCTCGGCCCAGATCAGATTCGAGACACTTCCACCATGAGCCTGGGACTCCTTGTCCCTCCTTGGTGATTGATATACGCAACCGCTGTCGCGTTGTCTGTCTGCACTCGGACTGGCAGACCGCTCAAGGGACCGTCCAGTGTTGGAGGCAAAGGAAAATCGCCCTCAATTCTAGGATATTGATCGGTAGAACAGCTTCTTCCGATGACCATACTCCCTGAATCCAGGAATCGTTCAAACACCCCCCCAGCCCGTCAGGCTGGCATCGGTGGTTATGACCGACCATTTCGGAGGGAGGAAAGATTTCCCCAGGGATAAAGCTCCTGGACGTAACCACCATCCTAGAGACTCTCGCACCCTGCGAGAGATGGTGACACTGCAATCCAGCGATTGCGACTGATTCCAATGACCCAGGATGAACCTTTGGAGAGCTCTGGAATGAAACTGGGCAAACGGAATTGCCTCCATGGAGGCCACCATTAAACCCAGAAGACGCATACACTTCCGAAGGGACATTGTTGTCGAAGACTTCATGATCTGTACATGTCGAAGAAGACATGACTGTTTGTCTGAAGGTAGGGAGACTACTGCACGTACCGTGTCGAAATGCATTCCCAAAAAGAGGATTGCTTGCGACGGTTCCAGAAACGACTTCTCCCAATTGACCAGCCAACCGAAGTCCTTCAGTAACTGAAGAGACAGATTGCGAGCTGTCACTGCTTCCTCCTCCGAGGATGCCACGATCAAAAGATCGTCCAGGTAAGGAAGAATCGTAATTCCTTGTCTTCGAAGAATTGCCATGAGAGGCGCCAGAATCTTTGTAAATACTCTGGGCGCCGAAGCTAAGCCGTAATGGCAGAGCCACGAACTGGTAATGGTCCCGACCTATGGCAAAACGAAGAAAACGTTGATGAGTCCTTCGACGGGAACATGTAAATAAGCGTCGCGGATGTCGATTGATACCAAAAAATCGTTCTGCGACAGGGCTGCCACAACGGAGCGAAGTGACTCCATGCGGAATTTCCGGGTGTGGACATGCCGATTCAATCTTTTGAGATCCAGAATCGGACGAAATTTGTCCTCCTTTTTGGGAACCACAAACAGATTGGAATAAAATCCTTTTCCCCGGTCTTCTGGCGGAACCGGTATTACCACACCCTTCTGAAGAAGAAATTCGACCTCTCGCTGAAGAGCGACCAAAAGCTCGGGTTCTGACGGAATGCGAGACTGGCAAAAGGTGTCTGGGGGTAGAGAAGAGAACTCTATGAAATAACCTGCTGACACGACCCGCGTTACCCATGAATCTGGAACGCGAGAAATCCAAGTCTCCTTGAATTGGAGCAGGCGACCCCCCACTCGAGAATCCTCGAGTGGACTCCTGGCGTCAGTCCGTCTTGGCGGGCTTCTTGTCAGTTTCCCGCTTGTCTTGACGGAAATTCTGCTTCCAGGGGGTGCGAGATTTCTGGGAAGACTTTTTTGCCGAGAAAGAGGAACGACCCGATCCCCAAGAGGACTGAGCGAATCGACCTCGGCCCCGAAAGGACCGCCGACCACTATATGTCCTGCCAGACACAGAAGCCATAGCTCTGCGTTGTGGTAACGTTGCTTCTTTTGCCTTTGCCTTGGTAATCAGCTCTGTGAGGTCAGACCCAAAAAGATGACCACCTTTATAAGCTAAGGCCAGCAAACCTTGTTTGGAGACCGCATCCCCGGCCCACTGTCTGAGCCACAGTGCTCTTCTGACTGTGATCGCCGAAGCCTGCGCCCTGGACAGAAGTGACGCAGTATCCAGACCTGCATCATAGATATATCGGACTGCAGTGTCCAACCATTCGAAAATCTCCTCCATCTCAGATGACGGAGATCCATTTTTCCACGCCTTGTGTAAAAGGTCCAACCAGCTTATAGAGAAAGCACACATGGATCCTAGTACAGCTCTGAATCCATGACCCCGGCCTCATAATTTGATTTCGCCGCCATTTCCGTTTTTCTGTCCAGCGGATCCTGCAAACTCGCCTTCCCTTTAACAGGAAGCAGTGAGGATTTACTTAAGCTGGGATAAGGAAAAATCCACTTCAGGAGAGGGAGTCCAATTATCTCTCGACTCTGTGGAACACGGATAAAGTGCGTCAAAGAAACGTGTTCCGTGAAAACGTTTATCCGGACACAGACGTTCCTTTTCTACTGCACTGTTAAGATCATCTAGATCTGGCAAAGCTGATCGTGACGTACTATACTCCTGGTACATTCGTGCTGATTTACCAGGTAAACCAGTTACCACCTCCGGTAACTGTAAAACCTCTCTCATGGCTTCAATAAATGCCTCTGTACGTCTCACAAGGGACGAAAGTCCCCGCCGTTCCTCCTTATCCGAATCGGACATTTCCCCTTCTGAACTTAAAGGAGAACCCTCTCCACAATCCAAATCAGAGACATCTGATTCGCTACGGGGGAAGGATGGTAACGGCCTGTGTCGCTTCCTGTCCTGAGAGGATCTAGCTGACACATATTGACCCAAAAGGTCAGACAAGCCATTAATAGAACTGGCGATAGCATCTAATTTTGCATCACTGAGACCTCCAACCGCAGCGCTAGACGCTGTGGAGGACTGCGTACCAGACTGCCGAAACGGAACTGGAATATGGTCCGCGCCTTCTGAACCCTGTTCCGACATGCCTCACACTGTATATGGCAGGCAAATGTCAGAAACCTGAAAAAAACGCGTTTTTTTTTTTTTTTTTAAAAGTGAATGCAAACCAGCACGCTGAAGGGTTAAGTCTTAAATATAGAGCTACCCCAGCTGTATGCCGAGTAAACCCTCAAGAGGGGTTAATGTCGCAGGCTGTAAGAAAAACAAGGTCTCTATATGAGACCCAGCTGCAGAATAGCGCTATGTATCTGCGCTGTGGGGTGAGGAAAAAACGCACTCACCCAGCTGGTTCGGTGTCTGAGACGGGAGGAGCGGAGTCTGAGGAGCCCGGGAGCCTTTTTAATGGCGGCCGCCGCGCTGAGGGAGCCGGAAGAGAAGCGCAATCGCGCGCTTCCTGCATGGAAGACCGTGAAGCCACGCCCCCCCGGCTCAAAAAAATGAGCGCCAAAACTCCTCACTCCTGCTCCCCCCCTGTCCTGCAGGCATCTGCCTGCGGACAACGGTTGTACAGAAACACCACATTCACATGTCATGGCGCTGCCACCGCAGCGCTTATAGTACATTAACACACATGTAATAGCGCTGTCACAGCAGTCGCTAAAGCACTCACACATTTTATATAAAATATATTGTGGAGTACTCACCAGCTGAGCGCCACAGGGACCCCTCAGGATTTGTGGCGCTTGTGCCCATGCTCCCCCCCAGGGCGGGGAACGCAGTGACCCCAGTGTGCGGTTTGCGTCCCCGCCAGGGAAGCTAACCTCGTCCCCCAGGGCCGGCAAGATTCTGCAGGGACTATTTATGAAAATACAGATCCGCCAAGGGAGAGGTGGGGTTCAGCAGCGCTGAGACCCCTGAGACCTTTCAGACTTCATGTCCAAGTCTCTTGTCCGATAAAAATAATAAAATCTTCTGAGGAGCTGCTTCCAGCAGCGACCATCCTCTGAGACCTCAAATCTTAGACTGAAGGAGCTGAGTAGGAGGAGCCCGAGCTGGAGGAGCCAGCCAGTCAACACGCTTTTGATCTGAGGTGTCATCCTGATCTTTGGCTCCCCTACCCATCAGTAATGAATTACTGTGGCTCTCTTCCTTCCATCTGCAGCTGAAAATAGCTGTTTTATTGCGGATGCTGTTGAAATTTGGAAGGAACTGAGTGAACACTTAAAAACAGAACTACACATGGACAGAATTAAATTACAAGCAGTAAACAAACGAATGGGACAGCACTGACCCACTCATTTTTTGAAATATTGTTACCATATCAGGGTCAAAACTAATGCTGAGGAAGAGGGGGTTAGCTAGACATGGTATCCACAATCATCCATCTTTAATGCCAACTTAAAAACTTCAAGCAAGGGGGAAAACCCTTCAAAAAATAATGTTTGCGAAGAAATTTTTTAAAGGGAAGGTCACACCAAAAAACGGGAAAAAGCACTTAACCGGATTTAGAGACTAAAGAATTTTTTTTCCTTTTTAACAGCAGACTTCTCGCAGCTTTGAAAAATTCTCTTCCTTTTGGACTCTTTCATTAAAAAATTGAAAATCTTTGGGACCCAATAAAGCAGAAAGCGGTTTTTCTTTTCCAATTAAAATAAAAAACAAAGAAAAAGATGAGAGAAGATGACACGGGACCAAAAAGGGGCGCAGGACAGAATTTAAGTTTTTTTTGTGCGCTGGGGGACATCAAGTTTCTTAAATATAAATATAAATTTTTTTTGGGAAATTAGTTTAAAAAAAGGTTTTTGTTAACAAAAAAATTTATCGAAGTGGGGTTTTTTTTTTCATTAATAAATTATTTTAATTGGTTTTAAGGGCAAAATTTTTTCCCCCTAAGTACAACAGAACAGGGGGGCCCAAATATAAAAAAAAACCCATTAAACGGGAGAAAAAAGTAAAATAAAAATGATTCAAAAACTCATATTCAGTTTAAAAATAGCAAAACTAGTTAGGAGAAACTTTGATTAAAACACTGATTTTTCAACTTTCTGACATGATTAAATCGTGATTTTTAAACGTATTTTAAACATTTTATTTAAATCAAATCCCCCCCGGAGGGAATATTCTTTAAAGAGGGGCCCACACCAATCCTGTACGGGGGGGCCCGGAGGGGCCCCACTCCAGAAACAATGGGGCCCACCAGGGAAAAAAACGGATTAGAATTTTGGGGATTCAATACCAATGGGGCTCCTAGGGGAACTCCGGCAGCAAACCCCTCACCATTTTTTTTTAAAATAATACCAACCCTACATAAATTCCCAAAAAGGAAAAAGGGGACCCTTAAACTTATTAGGGGATCACAGTCAATTTCAGGTAAGGCGGGAATCCGAAAACTGCCTATTAACCTCGTCAATATAAATTCGGGGGCAAAACATGTTTGCCTGCCCTTTTCGGAGTTCTCACTAACCCATCTGACCAAACCCCTTTTATCGGAAAGCAGATCTCTCCCCACAGATAATTAGAGTTTTTTTTTTGTGATTAAGGGTCCATATCCCCCAAACCGAGCTCAAAAAGATTTTTTGGGATCCTGGGAAACCGGGGCATAACAAAATTTTACACCACCCACAAAAAGGTCACAAAGCACTACCCCCAA